>JANHMN010000001.1:71360390-71377410 GCA_030674055.1 Rhabdomys pumilio
CACACACACACACACACACACACACACACACACACACACACACACACTGCTCTCATCCTGAAGTATTAGAAAAAAACATGGAACCTCAGTCCTTTCAAACATTGACAGAGAAAAGCCTGTAAATCAAGATTATTCAGTCAATTCATTGAGTTTCTCAGGCCACAACAATCAGTATCAATGTGGATACATAAACCAGACCTGGCCAATAAGTATATGCTTTTCCCCTTGTGGCCACAAAGATTTTCCCAGTGGTCTAATTCGAAGAGATTATTAGACTGAAATGAGACACAAAGCCTTTTCTGCTAGATTGGAACATGAAACAATGTCATTTGAAGTCAATCTTGTCACGGGATAATACTAAAAGGGAACCTTACTTGTGATGACTTGATTACAGACAGAGTGACTATAAGCAATGCAAAATAAGGGTTTATGAGCCAGCAGAAGCCTGGTCCAATTTTTAAAGCTGTTGAAAATAAATAATGAATGTTCTTGAATCAATGTCTAAGGATAGGCCTGAATTTGGTATTTAAGAAAGAAACAAAGGTGACCTCAAGAAAGTCAAAACCAGTTCAGACCTAACAGAGGCAGGAGAATGAATGAAGTCACAAAAACACCCAGTACAAAGGGGAATTAGTGTCTATCTCTTATTCCTCAATCTTAACATGATGAGTATCCTGCTTAAAACAGTGATGTTTTTCTCAGCAGAGCTATGCATGCTCCTGACACAGGCCTGATGAATCTGCTATGTTTGTTCAGCTCATTTTAGATGCCTGTTTTATAAAAGAGTTATACATTACAGATGCAATTAAGGCCTTCACTTCTAAATTCCATGATAATAACTCCTTTCCCAACATAAAGTCAGTACTTATTATTCTAATTTTGGTAGATTTTTTTTCATTGACAAATAACTATATATGAAGTTATAGACCACGATGCTTGTTTCAAAGTATAACATTGGCAACATCCTGCTTACCCTTTGCTTGTGGCAAACTTCGATATGAAATCAGGACAAGAAAGATCTGTAGTCCCAGCTTAGTGAGACTGGCAACATGGCACTAGAATGCTATCTAACAAAGGAGCACTCATACACAGATGACCTGGCCCTGCTTACATCTCCCCCACCATCAAACTAACGCTAGACTTTTAAGTTATGAAGACCAAACCTTCTCATAATAACTACATTGGATTAATTTTTCTCACTTGGTGTTGGAACATGCAAACGCTGATATCAGAATTTGCATGATAGTGCTATATTCATAACTGAATTAATAACTGGCAGAATCAAGGAAAGGAGGAGGAGTCCAGTTCTCCCAGGCTTGAAAGATGGCAGCACCAGTGGTTTGACTGCAGAGGTTACAGTTAGCAGATAAAGGCCTGGTCTAACCTGACACAATGGTACAAATGATCCTGAAATGAGGAATGTAGTTTTGGTCACATCATTTCTAATAATTCTTATCCTCACAAGTCTCATAAGCAAGAGTACAAGTTTCATGTTGAAGTTGGCTCATCTGAGTGAACACAGAGAAACAGGAGGCTTCACTAAGAAATACGTTTCATACCAGCGACCTTTGGCTCGGGATATTAGACATATTTCAAGATGAAAGTCTTGAGAGCAAAATTCTGTCCTCCAAATGAAAGCAGGTAAATCAGGGAGACAGGAACAACAGAATGATCAGAAGAACAGCAGAACCCTCCTCTTGGCCATTCTCCTTAGACAGTTCTATCTAGTATGCAGCCCAGGTCAACCTCAAACTCAAATGATTCTTATAGTCTCAAAAGAGCTGAGACTACAGACTACAGTCAGGACTAAAGACTCACTCTACAACAATCCCTGGAGATTCTAATTTGAGCTACTTAGAACAAATATCTCATCTCCAACTCTACTCCAAGCATGAACCTGGGAGTAAGAACTGGATTGGCTGAATCTCCCTCTCCAACCCCATGATAAACTGCCTTAGTAGAAGCCAAAACCCAAGTAATCTGAGTAAAGGACATAAGCAGAACAACATGGCAGGACAGTTATTTGACAGCTATGATGAATATTTCTAATACAAATGTTGCTGTACACTTTTAGTCTTTGGCAATGTGATGGAGAATTCTGATAATCAACTTTTCTGAATGATAGAGCCTATGAGATTAATAAGCACATATCTTGGTGTGTTTATGAGGGTATTTCTAGAGATAATCAGAAACATGAAGGCTTTGATCCAATAAATGGATTACTCTCTTCTCAGATTAATAACATACTGGCATTATTGGAAGTTAATGAAAAGAAGGAGTTGGGGTATGTCAGGATTTCTACCTCTGCACAAACATCATGATCAAGAAGCAATTTGGGGAGGAAAGGATTTATTCAGCTTACACTTCCATGTTGCTGTTTGTCACCAAAGGAAGTCAGGACTGGAACTCAAGCAGGTCAGGAAGCAGGAGCTGAGGCAGAGGCCATGGAGGGATGTTACTTACTGGCTTTTTTCCCCTGGCTTTCTCAGCTTGCTTTCTCATAGAGCCCTATACTACCAGCTCAGGGATGACACCACTCACAATGAGCTGGGCCCTCCTCCCTTGATCACTAATTAAGAAAAATGTCTTAAGCTGGTTCTCACGAAGGCATTTCCTCAATGGAGGCCCCTTTCTTTGTGATAACTCCAGCTTGTGTCAAATTGTTACACAAAACCAATCAGTACAGGGTTTAATTGAAGAAAGTATGTCACAGCTTTTGTGCCCTTGTGAGATCTATCTCAACTTGAGTGATGTTCTTGTGTCATCTACTTCCCGTTCACTATGATGTAAACTATTCTCGTTTGCAGATCCTCAGCCCTCACCATGATGAAATGAAACCTCAGAAGCCATTAACCAAAATAAACGTTTTTATTTTTGAATTGTTTCTCATTAGTGTTTTTTTTTCCAGAGTGATGAGAAAAGCTACTAATATGTCCCACAATACTCATAAAAATAACAAGTCTATTCATATCTCAAGTCCTGATTATACTACAACAGGAATTGGTGAAACTCATTTTCACGTCTCCCATATGACCATTAAGGACAAAACAAAAGCAAACTAAAGAAATTTCTATAATATGAGAACCAACTTGGGAACACCTGGTGACAAAAGAATCCCATCCATTTTCAACCTAGACCAAAGAATCTCTACTAGCCCTTCTGAGCCATGTGTGATATTCACCAAAGACTCTTAATCATTGCCTACACTTACCATCCAGTGAATGTTATTGTAGATATGTTCATCTCTTTCAATATGCTTTTCATATGATTGGACACTGTGTGGCATTAGACTCTTGGCTGTAGTAGCCACAAGGATTTCTACTCAGAACTGATGAAAGAAGGTTGATGTTAATCAGAGGAACTAGGTGGAGTAACAGAGAATACAGTATTTATGAATAAGGTTCAGGATGAATGTTAAGTGGTGAATTAGTTTGATCCAATGTCTCCCCCAAAATGCATGTTTCCAAATTCTGGTAACCAGGATAGTGACATATTGGGAGGTACTTTGAACATCTAAAAAGTAGGTCCTTGTAGGAGGTTGTTGATAGTGTTGATAGTGTTCTAATAAAGGAACTATAATATCATATCCTATTATGCCATTCTCTTTGATTCCTTTTCAATTATTTGTTTCCCAGTAAGCATTCCGGACATGACAAATTGCCTTTAAGGTTCACAAAATATTGAAGTCACTCCATTTTATGCTGGAACCTATAATACCATGAAAAAAAATAAACCTCTTCTCACTAGCTCATTATCATAGGTATTATAGCCCAAAACTGAATTTAGGGAGCTAAAGGAATGGACTATAATAGACATTTGTTTGTTTGTTTGTTTGTTTGTTTGTTTGTTTTTCTAAGCCCTCAGAACCCATGCCCTGGGTTAATCAAGTAGTAGGAGGGGCTTTGTTTTGAGCTTCAGAGGTTGGATTGCACCAGTAACCTGGAAACATACTACAGATTTAGAGACTAAACCCACCCAATCAAAATTTAGGAGTGACCACAGAGATAGTGCCTATATATTGAAATCAAGGGAAGATACAAGTTTAAAAAAAACCAACTTGTCAAAAAGGGTGTCTAGCTTAAAAATACACATAACAAAAAAAAAAAAAAAAAGAATTCAAGATAAAGTGGGTCTTGCCAAATGAGTGAGTCCCTGAAGCCAGAGATCAAATTTAAGTTTATCAAACGCTATTTTATTTCAAAACATAAGGTGATTAATTACTATTGCCATTAAGTGCACCTAAGATTCTACCTGGAGAGCTCCTGTTAACTCCCTGACACTCACTTTCTTATTACTCCTCTACTGACCATACTTCTCAGTTCCCTGAGTGGGTCCATGTGTCTCCAGACATTGCCATTGTTGGAACAATAAACAAAATCTATTATGTATACCATAGATATGACAAAGAAGCTATATCAGTTATGGAGGATTTTTCATTTTTCTGTTCTACAGAAAATCACCATTACTATCTTATGTGATTTATAGCATGATGGAGGCGATATCAAAACTATAGTCATTTCTAAAACATATTGAACGTTCTCTTTACAGAATGCCGCTTCTTTTGTGAGTAGGAGCATTATCATTCTTGACTAGCGCTGTGTATATTCATCCAATGTTTGTACGGAATAGAATCATAATTAGTGTTGGCTATTAATTATACTCGAACTTTGTGTACTTTTCTTTGTTGAGTCCCACCAGAATTTCCTCTTTTCTTTGATTGCTATTTAAGAAAATACTTCAGTTGGCTGACAGTAGTATGTTGCCAGAGGTCCATAAACAAGAGTGTTTTAAGGCTGACAGCATGCTCCCCTTAAGGCTTATGCTTTCAATGCCTTACTTCAGTGCTCCAGAGGAAAATGGACAGACTTCAAGGAGGATTGCCAGGGCTGATTTAAGTGTGATGCTGGGGCCAACAGAGGCAATATGTATTTTTATATTGGAATGTTACAAAAAAAAACCCATATCCTCTGTTTCTGTCATCTCAACAAGCCCCACACTTGTGTTTTATAAATTGTTTTTCCTGTGCTTGGCACAATGCTAACTGCTTTTAATAGGAAATAGCCCTGGCTGGATGCCCATTCATTGTATTGCAGCATGTTCCCTTAGCTATAAGAGAACAACAAACCGAGAAGTTCAAGCTTCCTCATTAGTTCTGGAAAACTCATGCCGTGAATAAGAGAGAGCAAACCTTTATATATCCCAACAATTGATGGAAGTACTTCATCCTACAGCAAAATTTCAGGAATAACCAAATTACACAGCAAACAGTGGTTGTTATGGAAAGTCTACCCATGTGTCTTATAATTCTCCTAGGGGATGTCATCTCTCATAAATAGTTAGAATATTAAAAGCTGGCAAGCACACTGTTTTCTCTTTACAACGAGCTCTTGTTCTTGACTATATTACCGAAGTTTTTACTGTGAAAGATGACATTCAGGATCATCCTCAAAGTATTGATGTATCCTATAATTTACAGAAACAAATCAAATCACTCCAATCCACGCTGGAAGACTTGGAAATGTTGGCATCCCAACAGAATTGCATTATTCCTTTTAGGGTAGAATTGACAGTAGGAGATAGGAAAGCATACCCAGAAATCAATTGTTAGTCACAGTCAAGTTGCCCCCCACCCGCTTCTCCCTCTGCCTTGGATGCTGTGGGGCTTTCATACCTGGTCCTATATTTGTAGTGCAGCACAGAATGATGGTCACCCTAAGCCCTTATAAATCTGAGTTTGATTTCTAGCCTCCTGTGTGAATCTGTTTGAGTAACTCAATTTCTCTGAACCCAAACACCATTGGCTTTCAAGTGAGAAAGCTGAAAATCTGCTTGAAAATTTGATGTGAACACATGACATAACAACGAATAAAAAGCACACAGCAAATACTATATGTCACTCCACAAGCAGCAGGCTCTTACAGTAACCTCTTGCTGAGCAGCACGGACAGAGAAGCAGCAGGGACCCATACTGTGAGTGTTCACTTTGGGACAGATATCTGTGTCAGTGCCATCTGTGCCAGCTTCATACAAAGAATTACAAGAACTTTTGCCTTGTCCTGTGCCCCAGTCCCACGGGGCATTGAACTTGGATCAGAAGACCTGGAAGAGAGAACTGGAGGACAGGGGAGACAAAGAATGAGAGGCTTGTCTATAGTTTGATCAAACCGCTGATTTTTACTTTTTCACACATGGGTTATAAACACATAAAGGCAGGATGTGGGGAAGGTAATGACGCAGGAGTTTAAGTGTTCTCAGGGGGAGTACAGATATCTTCCAGAAAGGGGATCAGCTGTGTGAAGTTTCAGGGAACAGGTCACTATGACTCTGTTTATGATTCACTTGTCCTTATTTTTAAGTTGGTACCATCCACCAAGGCTACCTCTCCACAAAGTCTATGACTATTATCCAGACTGGTAAATTTCCACCAAGGCTACTTGTTTACAAGATCCTATAGCCCTCTGTTCAGTGTTTTTCCACAGAGACCAAGACTTTGTGTTAGTAAGCTGACTCAGGCCTATTGCTAATTTTTAGGCCTTCACTGTATAAGCAAGGCTGTCTCTGACAGTCCTGATTGCTGATTATTTATGTGGTCGACATCATACCATATTTACAAATAGAGTAATCTATTGAGTTCTGATTTTGAAAGCAAACGTCACTGACAGTCTACAAAGAAAGCACCCATAGAAGCATTATATCCTCCTCCTTCCTACCCCTCAGAGAACTCCAACTTCCACCTGCCAATTGGCTATCACAGTCTCACCTTCAAGCCTTCTACTCTTCCGCTTCCCCTCAAAGTTCACCACTACTTCTCTACATTCAGCGTGCTTTCCTTTGTCCCTTTCCATGAAGCTACTACTCCTGCTCTACATGCTTCTGAGAGGCTGCTGAGTGACACTTGTTCTTGACATATATGTATTTATGTTGAAAGAGTTTCACATTGGCCATTAACTAAAAGATTGCACTGTTACATTTGGCCTCTGAAGTCCTGTTGCTGAAGGTCTTTAGTTATGGGCCAGTCCACATGGTTGGAACTTTCCCTCCATCAACCTCATCAATTTGTGCTGACCTGCATGAGCTTATAGGGATGTCAGAATACACACCAAATTAAATAAATATCTCTTTAATTTGTAGCTTTAAAGGGTTCATTTTGTTCTAAATTCTCGAAAGGTCTAAATTCTCTAGATTGATACCATGGTAAAGAACAAATAACAAAGTGGTGTGAGTTTCCATAGAGACATGTAAAGTCTGTCCATACACATAGGGCAGTGGGAGGCATAGAAATGATTTCACCCAAGTTAACCTATGTGACCCAATGGGGTCATGTTCAGGAACACGAGTCCCTTTTTAAACTGGACCTAGAAGTCTAAGCATAGCATTAGTGATGATTTACAAAGTCTGCATTCCTGTAGTCGTAATCCATGTTAACCCATCTACCTTTTATATACCTATATCATCTCCAAAAACATGCACAGCAAGGTATGTGGGGGCTAGGGGTCAAACCTCAGCTGAAGGTCTGGTTTCTCTGCTTATATTTCCAATGAGACAATGTTAATAGCTCAACCATCTGTCTCTTTGGTTTTTGTTTAATTAGTTGCCATAACTACAGTTCAGCCATCTCTATCTTTGATCCATAGTGGTGTCTGGTAAGTATTATCAGCTATGTTCAGTAATACCCACAAATTAGTTGTCCCAAGACCCTGGGGAAAGGATATGTTTATGTCTTACAATCCATAAAAATGATTGTACTCAGTTTATTAGGGGAATCAACATTATTGATATAATTTAGAAAGTCTTTTTTAAAAGATATTAAATAATTGCTAGCCAATATTACCTTTTTAAATTACCCAGAAATAAACACTTTTTCCTAAGTTGCTTTACATCAAGTATTTTAAAATTTAATATACCACAGATCTGATTATAGAAAATGTAAACCAAATGGGAATTTCTCTGAGATTGCACTGGGCATGCTAAAACATGACAAAGCACTAGGTCTTACTGAAGTTCATTCAAATACAAGCTTAATGATTTTCTATTTCTCTCATCTAACTTAAGCTGCACACTCTCTGAGCATCTCGCTATCATTATAAGAACAAAGCATTTTCCCATTTTGTATTATCAGAACCAATTTCGATTTGTAATTCAAGTATCAGCTTAGAGTTCATCTCTTCACAATAGCCTCTTTTGGTTATTACTCTTTCTAAACTTGGCCTTAACCACCAAGAAATTCCCATTATACTGCCCTGTTTCATAGTCTTTGTAACTTCAATTATGATCAGAGCATATGTTAATTATTTTTGGTTTACTTCAATCCATCTCATCTTGCACAAGAATCTTGCTAATTTTCTTCAGAACTGCCTTGCCAGGGCCTGGAATGTTCCCCAGCTGGTCATAACATTAATAGGCTTATAATCTTCAGTTACTTTGCCTCTTCACTTGGAATGACACTTTAAACCTCACTACCTTGTCAGTTATATGTTTTATTAAACTAATATTACAGGTAAGAAAAGGCAGAAAAGAGAAAGTGCCCCTAACCACATGACCAGAGCAGTACCTTATTATTAAGTGGTTACTATTATCTGCATATTACTAAAATAGAATAGTTAAATCAATGACTACAGAGGTGAGGTCCAGCTGGGAAAAGGTATCTATAGACATGGCAACATTATTAGACAATAAAAACTAAATATTATTTCTCCATGATAAAATAATCATAAAAACTTAATATATAAAATTGCATGTTTCATGAGGCCTGGAGAAATGCTTCAATGGGTAAAAACATTGACTGCTCATCCAGAGGACCCAGATTCAATTCTCAGAACCACATGGTTGTTTATACTTGACTAAAAATCCATTTTTAGGTGATGTAATGCCCTTCTCCGAGCCATGGAATAAATGTGGTACACTTACATAATATGCAAGTAAAACATTCAAACACATAAAATTAAAGTAAAATTTTAAAAACTGACTTTGCTATTTAAAAAATAATAGTAGGAGAAGATATAACACTGGTTACCTTACAAAAGTTGAATTTGATCTATGGTTTAAATACCACCAATTTAACTTATTTGGTTGGTTGGGTTTTTGTTTTTTCACTTTGGTTTTGATAATATTAATAATGTAACCACTCAAAAATATTTCCAGTTTAATTAGGTTATATTGTGCTAAAATAACATTTATATGAGCATAAACAAACACAAATACTATTAAATATATTATAATTCTCTAAAATAACATACCTTACAGCAACAGCAATTTGAGGAACAAAATCAGAGAAAAAGATCTCCTGGAAAATGAGCAAAGGGAACAAATTAAGGAGCTAAAAAAAAAATCAACCCTGAAAATAAGGCATTCAAATGATAAGGTTTTTTTTACTATTAAAATCAAGAAAAAGGATAGATACAAAGAAGAGTATAGCATTTTCAATGGATGTTATCAAAGATGAAAAATATAGTGGTTTCATTTGATTTAGGCTTTATAACATCCATTTGATTTCCAGATCCAATATTGTTTCAGCAGCTCTGATCTGTCTCTGAAAATGGATCTAGCTCACTGGATTACACACGGGCATGCATATAGTCAGGGCAGTGCTGTGCCTTCAGTGCAGTTAGATTCAGGTTCTCTCTTCAGATCTCACCATCAAAACAACACCTTACATGAGGCCAGTACAATCGTGCTACCTAATTTGGTCCCCTTCATTATGAAATGGGCTACTACTATTCTGAACAGTCTACACTCTGCCTTCCAGGATAGGAAGTGGCCAATGCTCCTGCTGGAAGAGAAAGCGACTGTGCAGAGGTGGTGCTGACATGACCTTGAGGAGAAAGTTTACAAGGAACTGCACTGATCACAGCATTTCTTTCTGTAAACAATTGTTAAATTATTCTAGTTTTATTCGTTTAGTTGAAACATTTTATCTTCTGTTTATAAACTCAAACAAAAGCCTTCTGTTTACCTTGATTTTATTTTTGTAAGTAACAAAACAGGCCTTCCTTTTGTTAATATTTTTTCACTGAAATGAATTTTTTAAAAAAATGTTAATCAAAGGCTTTATAAGTTTGGTAATGCTCAATAATAAGATATCCATACAATCAGAAGTGTAACCCATTACCCAACCTAGATATACCAACTATCTTTGACTGGCAGGGACACGCAAACATCTGCCTCCAAGTTCCTCTCTCTCTCTCTCCATCTCTCTCTCTCTCATCTCCTAGCTCCTCCTCCCCTTCTCCTCCTCTTTTCCTTACTCTTCCTCTTCCTCTCCTTACTCTTCCCACCTTAGCGTCTCCTAAAGATCACCCTTCCGGTTAAAATAAAACTTTTCTCTCAAAATAAAATTAGAGCATAACTATACCAATTTGTATCAGTAAGGTACAAGATAGACCTAATACCCCAGTCCGTCATTTTGTTGACTAACCAGAACCTCTGTCATCTCTCCTAACTAAAAGACTTAATTCTCAACCTGGCTTTTTTCTTGACTTTAGAATGAATGTCAGTTGAAAGCTATCCTCTCAAATCTTTTCTCTAAAAGTAAATAGCCGGAATTGGCTATGAGACTATAAATCTTCAACCCCATCAGAAATCCAGAATAACTGAATCAACTGAAATTATGGAAATCACAAAGCATAGTTCTAAAACTTAGCCAATTTATAGAGATCACTGAACACCTAGACAGTCCCTATACTACAAAACATTGGAGCATCTGATCTTCAGCCTTCTGGCCCAGGATCATCTGACAGACCTAGTGATGCAGAATTATTAAGGGCTGATTACTCTGTCTTGGCAGATATAATCAGTCAACTATTCTGCAAGTGTGTCCTTTTCTGGACAGTAATTTGTCTGTAGATGGAGAGAGGCAATTCTTACCTAGTGGCTGTCTCACCACAACTGAAGTAACTCCAAAGATGTTCAATTTCTTCTCAGAATCCAAGACAGGAAGCTGTCAAGAGCAGACAGGTCTCTAATCAAAATGAACATTAATACAGAAATGTTTGTAACGTCCATTCTGTGGACTTCTGACATTTTGAAAACCAACTATCCATGTAAGGTAATCTGGAGTGTTGTCTGTTAACTCCTCTTAGCTATTTCTAAATAAAATATAGAAAACACCCTAACAATAAACTCAGAGTCATGAATTTGCTATAGGCCCTTAACTCACAGTCTAACCATCTCAAATCAGTTTAAAAAGTTAAAGAAGGACTGGGTCTAAGCCTTGTATTCCTAAATGTGTTATGTAGGCACAATGCCTATGAGAGTAACAATATTCATCTCACTTTTATATCAATAAGAAACTCATACCAATGAAGACTTTAAATTTGAAATCAAAGTAAATTATGTATCATTTAAGAAATTATAACTTCATCTTAGAAACAATTATACAGATTTCTACCAATAGGTTATGGCTATGCAATAAATCCTAGCCTTTCCTTCCCGTTCCAACAAAACCACTACCTTTCCCTAGGAAGACAGTCCAATATTAACCACCTCAGTCCCCAAGCCCAGAGAATAGGGGTGCCGACTCTTCATTAACTTCTTCAAGCTGATTACAGGATTTGAAATATTAGAAGAGGAGCGAGGGAAGAGTACATTGATAAGCCTCTGATGCTGGTTCACTGGATCCAGCTGGAATTCCAGGACATCAGAGGTTTGAGCAAGTCTGTTCAGCTTGCTTGATGAGTAGATACACCAAGGCTGTGTATTCTGCAATATACAAGTCTCAAAACAAATTTTAGTATCAAGATAATTTTTTGTTTAAATTCTGGAATCTAGTCTTCTGGTGCCCTGCTTCTGTCATGTCTAATCCATATAATTCTGGGAGTTTCTATGAGAGTGTGCTCCCACCGTCCTCCCATTCCCACCTCCCTGCTCTCAAACTTCCCAATACTAGGGAATCCAAACTTTCAGGCATCAAAGCCCTCTACTTCCACTGATGCCTGACAAAGCCACCCTCAAGTATCTATACAAGTGGAGCCATGAGTCTCCCTCCCTTTGTGTTCTCGGGCTGGAGGTTTTAGAATGGCTACTCCAGCTTGTTTCTTAGGAACATTTGCTTGAAAATTTGTTTTCCAGCCTTTTACTCTAAGGTAGTGTCTGTCTTTGTAACTGAGGTGGGTTTCCTGCATGCAGCAAAATGCTGGGTCCTGTTTATGTATCCAGTCCATTAGCCTGTCTTTTAATTGGGAAAGTGAGTCCATTGATGTTAAGAGATATTAAGGAATTAATAAGTAATTAAGTAATTGTTGCTTCCTATTATTTTTGTTATTAGAGGTGGAATTATCTTTTTGTGGCTATCTTCTTTTGGATTTGTTGGAAAAGGACTACTTTCTTGTTCTTTCTAGGGTATAATTTCCCTCCTTGTATTGGAGCTTTCCTACTACTATCCTTTGTAATGCTGAGTTTGTGGAAGATATTGTGTAAATTTGGTTTTGTCATGGAATATCTTGGTTTATCCATCTATGGTAATTGAGAGTTTTGCTGGGTATAGTAGCCTGGGCTGGCATTTGTGTTCTCTTAGGGTATGTATAACATCTATCCAGGATCTTCTCACTTTCATAGCATCTGGTGAGAAATCTGGTATGATTCTGATATGTCTGCCTTTATATGTTACTTGGCCTTTTTCCCTTACTCCATTTAATATTCTTTCTTTATTTTGTGCATTTGGTGTTTTAATTATTATGTGAAGGGAGGTATTTCTTTTCTGGTCTAGTCTACTGGGTGTTCTGTAGGCTTCTTGTACGTTTATGGGCATCTCGTTCTTTAGGTTAGGGAAGTTTTCTTCTATCATTTTGTTGAAGATATTTATTGGCCCTTTAAGTTGTGAATCTTCACTCTCTTCTATACCTATTATCCTTAGGTTTGGTCTTATCATTCTGTCCTGAATTTCCTGGATATTTTGTATTAAGAACTTTTTGCATTTTGCGTTTTCTTTGACAGTTGTGTCAATATTTTCAATGGTATCTTCTGCACCTGAGATTCTCTCTTTTATCTCTTGTATTCTGTTGTGATGCTTGCATCTATGACTCTTGATTTTTTTCCTAGGTTTTATATTTTCAGGGTAGTCTCCCTTTGAGATTTCTTTATTGTTTTTACTTTCATTTTTATGTCTTACTTTTTATATCTTAGATAGTTTTGTTCAATTCCTTCACCTGTTTGGTTATGTTCTCTTGTAATTCTTTAAAGGATTTTTGTGTTTCCTCTTTAAGGGCTTCTACCTGTTTACCTGTGTTTTCCTCAAATTCTTTGAGAATGTTATTTATGTCTTTCTTAAATTCCTCTATCATCATCATTAGAAGTGATTTTAAATCTGAATCTTGCTTTCCTGGTGATATGAAGAATTCAGGACTTTCTAGTGTGGGAGAATTAGGTTCTAATAATGCCAAGTACCCTGGGTTTCTGGTGCTTATGTTCTTGTGGTTGCCTTTTGCCATCTAGATCTCCTTAGTGCTACCTGCGCTGACTGTCTCTGACTGGAGACTGTCTTTCCTATTATCTTGGTTGTATCAGAACCGTGTGGGGTGGGTGTTACTACTGGGGTTAGAGCTGGGGCCCAAGATCTGCTCAGTGCTCAGGTGCAGACCGGAAGGAACCAGTGCTCTGGGCCAGACGTGAATTTTTGGGTCCCAGTGGGTCCCAGTTACTCCCTGTTTCAGGCAGGTGTTGCTGTCTCCTTACCTAAGATACTGCCTGTGAAGCCTACTTACTCTGGGTTTTGTGAGATTGGGTGCAGAGCTGCCGCCCACCCAGGATCTGTTCAGTGCTTGGGCCCAGACCAGAAGCTGTTAATAATTTTTACAATAATTTGAATTAATGCTTAGTTTAATAACTATGCAAGTTCTTTAAAATTCATAGATAAAATTCTCTGCTTTATTCACCATCATTTCCAGGAACACCATTCTTTTTATTTTTTCTAAACTAACACCATCGGTTCCCATAGTCTACATATTTAGACATTTATATAAGGTATAAAGGTCCTAGGCCATGTAGACTTTAGACATGAAAATGACCTTGGGCTAGGACAGGGAAGAAGGCTCAGATACTTTGATCATCCTGATAAGCCTTTAGAAACAGTGATCATGGGAGTGTTCAGGTAATTGGATTTAATGCTGTGCTTTTTCTTTGACTATTTGTGTTTATTGTATTGCTTGTTCCCTGACTATTTGCATCTATTGTATTGCTAGACCCTCAACCTAGAACTGATCTTAATACGTGCACGTAATCAAAATGGTATAAAAGCGTAAAGAAAGAGGACATATAGGATAGGAGGTTCTAAGGAAAGGAAATGGGGAAAGGGAATGACATCTGTATTGTAAATAAATAAAGTATCCAATAAAAATGTTAATAATATACAGGATGATTTGCCTGGGCTAATTTGGATTCCATCTATTCTCTATCTAAGCATCTTGAAACCACAAAGTGCTGACAGCCTGAGAGTAGGATGTTATATGCTTGCTTGCTTGCTTGCTTAAGCTAAAATGATTTGTAGAATTTTAGTAATAAGGATATGATGTTAATGATAATAAAACCTGTGCTTAACCTGTAATCCTGCGCATAATAGAAAAGTAAGTATCCCTGGAACAAAATGATATGATATGCATATTTTGAAATCATAAATGTTTTTGAAATCTGTATAAATAAAAGATATTTTCTGATTGCTAATCAGAGTTGCAAAGCAAAAATAGATAAAATAAAATAAATAAAAAATAAAAAAATAAAAAATAAAAAAGATCCTAGGCCACTGCACTTGAGGGAGTGATTAGGTAAATATTCTTTAAATCATATCTCAACCTTGGACTTCAATGGTTTTAATATTTTTCCTCATGTACTTAACAGATTTGTATGAAATGGTATTCTGCTCAGTATCGGATCAGGTTCTAAAATTGCCATTAAAAAGACAAACACTAACTCTTTCAATGAACATATGTTACATTGCTACGTGCTCAGTATGAGAAGCAGAATGTACAACTTATAAATCGTGCACTGCTTACTTGTATTTGGTTATCATCTGTTTGAAAGCTAACACGTGAGGTTAGGAAAGGACAAACAAAACCATCCCATCCCTGTGTGTATTTGCTTTTGTAATGGGTACTCTTATCAGTCATCTCATTATTTCAGTCCCTTAAGAACCACTGTAGTGATTGGAATGAGAGTATCCCCCATAGGCTCATCTATTTGAATGTTTAGTCTCTACTTGATGGTACTATTTGGGAAGGATTAAGAGGTGTGGTCTTGTTAAATGAAGTGTGTCACTGGGCAGAAGGGGACATTGAGTTTCAAAAGCCTAAGTCATTTCCAGTTAGCTCTCTCTCTGCTTCCTGTTTGTGGCTGGAGCTCCAAGCTCTCAGCTACTGTTCCTGTCAGCCTCCTGCCAGGTTCCCTGTTATGATGCTCATGGACTCTAACCCTCTGGAAACTATAAGTTCCCAACTAGATGCTTTCTTCTATACATTGCCATGGCGATGGTGTCTCTTCATCACAATAAAGAATTAGAAAACCACCTTTAACAAACCTTAAAATGAATAACTTAATACATATTCATTTAATCATCAAATTTAGTAATAGTCACAAAATGCTCACTAGAAAGAATAAAATTGGGCCACTGACATGGCGTCAGGTCTGACAATTCAAGTTTAATTCACCCATGCCCACATTGAAGAAGAATTGACCCTAACACTTTCTCCTCTGACCTCCTATGTGTATGATAGCATGTACATGCCCACAAATGTTCACATACACATGATAGCAAATAAATATAAAAAGAAAGAGAAAGCATAATATGGCCATACCTTAAATAACCTCAATATTTTAAGCCTCCGTTTGATTTGGATTTCTTAAAGAAAATACAACATTTTCCACATCACTCAGTATTTGCTTTCAGAATGCTATGTCCTCATGTTGGAGCTTGGTTTGTCTGTATAAAGGCTCTTAGTGGAAATTATTCTGAGCCACAAAATATGCAATCAAGCTATCACTGTCAGAATACAAATTAAATGGGCTTGGTTGCTGCTCAAACATAGCATCTTCAAGGGCTTTTAGAACTCTTTTCTTGTTACCTAACTTTTCTGAATGATTAATGCTAACTGATGCCAAAAAGTGGGTAGAATATTGAATAGATTCTGTCCCTAAGGTAGTTGTCTCAGGAGCTGACCATAAGCCTCACACACAGCTAGGTTATTCTGGAAGCTGACTCCTCACATCACATCATACAGCTGTGATCACATAGCTGCATTCTAGCCAAGTGAATACGAATGAAGAGATGTGAGATAGTATAAATGTTTCTCAGTTCTCAATGGTTCAGCTTAACTGTTTGGGAGACACTGAGGTTACAACTCAGTGTCAAAGCTTAACATATCCAAGGACCCAAGTTACAGCTCAAGGATCAGAGAAGAAAAGAAAAGAAAATATGTTGATTTTCACACTTCATTGTGGGGTCAAAACCACCCACATTAGATGGAAACTGTGCTTTGAATTTTGACCTTTTCCCTGGATTAGCAGTATTTGATAAGATGCTCTCCCGAAGTGCTGAGTGGCAGCAGAGCATGGATTTATGTGTTCACAGGAGTGCAGAACTGATGCTCCACAGAGCGCTGCATGTCTTAGTCAGCGAACATGTGTATTAAATGCATTTTTCAGATTAATGATATTTGCAGCTTCTGACAGTCTTATCAGAAGTACCCTCATCATAAGACAAGGGGCAGCTACACTTTTGAACTGGAGTTTAGATGAAGAGTCATTAGATAAACCTGTGACTTGGCATTTGAACAAGAGCAGCAGGTTCTGCTGTTGTGGACTACCATGACCTCTCCCAGGCAAATGTCACTTTACTCATGCTGGAAGAGGGAAGGGAAGGGAAGGGAAGGGAAGGGAAGGGAAGGGAAGGGAAGGGAAGGGAAGGGAAGGGAAGGGAAGGGAAGGGAAGGGAAGGAAAGAAGGGAAAGGAAGGAAAGGGAAGGGGAGGGGGGGAGGGGAGGGGAGGGGAGGGGAAGGGAAGGGAAGGGAAGGGAAGGGAAGGGAAGGGAAGGGAAGG
>JANHMN010000001.1:71377420-71379920 GCA_030674055.1 Rhabdomys pumilio
GGGAAGGGAAGGGAAGGGAAGGGAAGGGAAGGGAAGGGAAGGGAAGGAAAGGAAAGGAAAGGAAAGGAAAGGAAAGGAAAAAAAGGAAAGGGAAGGGAAGAAAGGAAAGGGAAGGAAAGAAAAGAAAAGAAAAGAAAAGAAAAGAAAAGAAAAGTCCAGACTGGTGGTGCATGTCTGTAATCCTGAATCCAGGAGACAGAGACTAAAAACTGTAAACTCAATGCCAGTTTGAAACCCCACCTGTAAAACAATAATGTCATTATTTTTATATTACAAAGAAAAGGCAATTTCCCTCGATACGACTCTGCTAAAGGAGTGTATCAGTTTAACGACTCCTAACAACATTCTGATATACTCACAGATCAGTGTCTTACTCAGCCATCATCAGAGAAGCTTCCTCCTGCAGTAGATGGGGGCAGACACAGACCCACGACTGGACAGTGTTCAGAGAATGAGAGACCTCAGAATACTCATTCATTTGCCATCCAGTCATTTTTGTTTGAAACCTCACAGCTTAGCAGCTCTACTCTTCACCTTCATCTTTACACACACACACACACACACACACACACACACACACACACACACCGGCACCATCTGTAGACATCTTGCACATGCGTCACTCAAATCTCCTTGGTTTCAACCCATCAACCTATCATTCCTTAGAGAAGCAGGTAGTCCTGTAGTGAGAGTTTATCTCAGTGTATGCCTCTTATTCCTGATCTCTTTGAATCTGCTTAGACCTGTAACCTTGCAGGTATGCACATTCAGGTAGCTGCCCCTCATTAACTTTAGAACCAGGATCAGTTTCGTCTACAGAGCAATCACTCATGCTGGACAAAAAGGAGTTTCTGCTTGTTTTCCTTGCCCTACCACAGAGCTGAGAACTTTACCAAGCCATTATGTCATCTTTTTCCCACATCTGTGGTAGATATTATCACCCTTTGACAGATGCAATACCTGATGAAAAATAAAGAAGTCGCAAAATACCTAACAGCACAGTTAACATCTTTAGCAAAGCTGAGGTCAGAATAAATCCTTGCAAATCCAATGTACACACATGCATTCATGTATATATGAGTAATTATATACATGTGTGTGTATATATAGAGAGAAAGAGAGAAAGGGAAAGAACTGTTTAACTCTATAGTGGTAACCATGATGTAAAGATTTAAAACAACCCACAACACTGAAACTTGTTTTGACAATGCATGGGAAGTTGAAAGCAAGTTTGGACTGTGTTATCACTGTACACCAGGCACTCCCATTGGCAACCATACATATTATCCTCTTATTACCATAACCAATATCTGACAAGAAGAAACTTGGTGAAAGAGGAGTTTATGTTGGATTGTAGCTTCAGGGAATATAGGCTACCATAGCAGGGAGGAACAAGGAGTGGGGGAAGCAGGGATGCAGGCATTGGTTGCTTAGCTCTGGCAGTCAGGAGGCAGAATGGTAACAGGAAGCTGGGCTCAACTATAAACTTGAACTAAGGCCCACCTATAGAGATCTGTTTCCTTCAATGAGTCACCTTCTGAATGTTTCAGAACTTCCCCAAACAGAGTGATCTGCCTGGCTACCCAGGCCCTCTTTTGAAATCTGGATAGTGCCTCTGTGAACTTGCCTTCAACATGCCTGCAAACCTAACATCATGTGGTCAATGCCACGCCCTTCCACATGCTTGAGTAGTAGTATTCAGATCCCCTTGGACCTACGTTGTATAACCTCTGAGTGGATGAACATGAAGAAATGCTTTTCTAGGTGGACTTGTGTGAATATGGCACCCCAATTATCTTGCAAGCATTTCAAGTGATTTGGGGTGTGCTAAAATCTTTACCTTCTGGAGTCTAGGGTAGGTAGTTTTCTGAGGCTCTCTAAGGGTTTTTCTATTGTCTTCCTGCAAAAGACTTGCCTTCTCTTTAATGGCACTAGTCTATTTTTTAAAATTACTCCCTTTGTTCATAATTTCTTTTCTGGACAAAGTGCAAGGTTTTCAGCTCCCTTGAAATTCTATCCACCATATAAGCTAGTCCATTACCTTTAAACCTCACCTCCTTCCATGGGGTTGAGCAAAATGTGGCCAAGTACTTTGCCAAATGTAATAGTAAAGGCCTCTGGTGACTTACTTATTCCTGGGGAAACCTTGTCTTTAAACTCTTGGCAGTCTTCTGGATTTCTGAGCTCCCACCAGAACTACCCACTACTCTGTGACTACTGCATTCCAGGCCTTCTCTAGCCCACATGCTCAAACATTTCCAAACCCCTACACTTCGCTGTCAAAGGTTTTTAACAACATCAGGGAAAGACACAGTAATTAACTTCATTCTCTAATAATCAATTTTCTGTTTAGTCAGACATTTCATCACCAAGACTAAACAGCTCACAGAACAACTTCAAAGGAGAAGAGATGGGTTTGGCTAATGTGCAGGCTTCAGCTCACAATCAACAGCACTGTTTCTGAACAGGGCCAATGCAGAGCTGAATGACGGCCAAGGAC
>JANHMN010000001.1:71384920-71401519 GCA_030674055.1 Rhabdomys pumilio
AAGAAGAGCTGAGAGTTCTATATCTTCATCTGAAGGCCACTAAGAGCTCTCAAGTGGAAGAGGTCTCATTTCCCACTCCCACAGTGTTACTCTTCCTCCAACAAGGCCACACCTCCTAATATTTCTACTCCCTAGTCCATGTATATTCAAACTACCACAGGGGTCCCCAAGGAGATCTAAAGAATCATAAGGACATACTTTAAAAACCTACTCCATCAAATTGGAAAATCTGAAAGAAATGGATAGTTTTCTTAATAGGTAGCATTTGCTTAAGTTAAATCAAGATCAGATAAACCATTAAAATATACATATAACCCCTACTGAAATAGAAGCAGTCAATAAAATTCTCCCAACCAAAATATGCCTAGGGCCAGATGGTTTCAGCACAGAATTCTACCAGACTTTCAAAGAAGAGCTAATATCAATACTCCTCAAACTATTCCACAAATTAGAAACAGAAAGAACATTGTCAAATTCATTTTATGAGATCACAGTCACCTTGATATCTAAACCACACAAACACTTAGCAAATAAAGATAATTTTAGACCAATTTCTGTTATGAATATACATGAAAATATTCAATAAAATACTTGCAAGCTGAATCAAAGAACACATCAAAAAGATCGCCTACCAAGTAGGCTTGATCCCCAAGATGAAAGGATGCTTCATTATATGTAAATCAGTCAATATTATCTACCATATAAACAAGCTGAAAGAAAAAAACAATCATTTCATTAGGTGCAGAAAAGGCCTTTAACAAAATTCAACATGCCTTCATGATAAAAGTCCTGGTGATAATATAGATACAATGGACATAACTAAACATCAAATTAAATGGAGAGAAAACCAAAACAATTTCACTAAAATCAGAAACAAGACAAAGTTGTCTACTCTCTTCATATCTATTCAATACAGTACTTGAAGTTTTAGCTAGAGTAATAAGACATCTGAAGGCTATCAAGGAAAATTCAAAGGAAGAAGTAAAACTATCATTATTTGCAGATGACATAGTAGTATACAGAAGTGACACTAAAACTTCCACCAAGGAACTCCTATAGCTGATAAACACTTTTTAGCAAAGTGGCTGGAAACATGATTAATTCAAAAAACAGCAGTAGCCCTTCTATATACAAATGACAAACAGACTTTGAAAAAAAATCAGGGAAACAACAAAAAAGACACTCGATCATATCACAAGGACACTTGCTCAGCCATGTTCATTGAAGCTTTATTCATAGTATCTAGAAACTGGAAATAACCCAGATGATCCACAGCAGAAGAATAGAACTACAAAATGTAGTATGTTTACACAGTAGAGTGTTACTCAGTTCTTTAAGAAAAAGAAGAAGAGGAAGAGGTCATGAAATTTGCAAGCAAATTTATGGGACTAGAAAAAAATCATCCTTAATTTGATAAACCAGACCAGAAAGACAAACAGGATATGGATTCAGTGTCAAGTAAGTAATAACCAAGCTACAATTTGTAGACCCAGTGAGATTAGATAAAGAAAAAGGGTTGGGGAGGGGAGAATTCATAGATCCCTTTAGGAAGGAGAAATAGAATCTATTTTACAGGTGGACTAGGGGTGGATGGGAACTGGAGCAGGGGCAATGAGGAGTATCTAGTAGATAGGATGGAGGCAAATCGTGTTGATAGAGATGACTGGAATCAGAGGTATTTGGAGGATAGTGTGAAAACCTAGTGCAGTGGAAACTTCCTTGTCGGGCCATGGAAGGGTATCCTGGTTCTTGGGTTGTGGGTTTGGCCATGCCCCCAGAACCCAGGCTCCTGACATGAGGTCTGATCTCCATTCAACCTGTGTCCTTCAGTCATGTAGGACACAATTGGGCGTGATAAACAGGCCTCAGGCCCTAGAGAGATTTACACACTAATGAGGCACCTGAAGGCCAGAGGATGGAGCCAAATAAGCATTCCTCCCCAGCTCCTTCCCCCTCTTTCCCTCTCTATTTAACTTGAGTCTGCCCTGGGTTTTTTTTTGGGGGGGGGGTTCATCCAGATCCATCCATCATGCCAATAAACCAGTTTTGGAAACCCAAGGACTTCCTCGTGTATTGGGGCCACACTGTGAGGAGCCATGGAGAGGCCTTCAGTGAGCCACTGGGCCTAACTTCCCCCTGGAGGAACCCTGGGTTCCCCAGTCATTTTTACCAACAGCTGGTGCCCAACATGAAGCATGAACACCCACACATCTACAAGAACCATCCTGGCTGAGTCTGCTAAGCAAGTATACTTCCTCTGAGGAGTGGTGCCAGAGCTTTCCCGGTTCTCTATTAGCATGCCTGCACATTCCCTGCCTCTATTCTGCCAGGTGTCCCAAGAACCCGCAGATGGTGGCCAATCTCAGTGCATGGACCTGTCACCATGCACCCCCACAGTCTCCATCCTGCTGCACTCCCACCCCTGGAGGCTGGGGCCCAGAATGGAGATTCTCACTGAGAGCCCTGGCCCCCCACCTCCCCGCTAAAATCAGGCTGATTTCGATCCCTGCCCAAGTGCAAGCCCCGATGAGTCTGCTTGATCCACCCCTGGCAAAGGACGGCACAGACAGACCAGCAACACAACAGAGATCCACACTCATGCACCCACACACGGGCCTACATTGTTTCCCACAGGTGGTGGACAGCGAGTGCAGAACCAGCTCCACAAGCACCCCCTGCTGGTTCCTGCAAAAACCATATACCCACAGATCCAACAGAGTCCACGCCATCTTCCGGAACCTGCTTGAGATGCCAAGCTGCTTTCTCCCAGCCACCTCATCTGACTTCAGAGTCCAGAGACACACTGAGACCCAGAGACAGTGCCACCTCCTGGAACTTACCAAGCTGCCTTCTTTCAGCCACCTCATCTGACTGAAGACCCCAGAGATACGCTGAGATCCAGAGATGCACACAAAACCCAAAGACGCTCACTACAGAAGACAGATTCAGACCTTCCAGCTACAGATAAACTCTTTTGCCAAAGTCACATAGCTAAAGTTACATGTTAGTGAGGAAAACATAATGTCTATTTAGATTAATCAGATGCCATTACCCTTAAACTGTACAATCTATATTTAATTGATTCAATGATCCCCTGCCTTCCAAACCCTACCCTCAATCCCCATTACCCTTGACTTAGTTATGCTGCACCCCTGGCCTGCATAGTGTTTTCTTTTGACTCCCTCATCCAAAATTTTCACTAAAAGAGAATGAGATATTGGGCTGTGAAGAGGTGGTTTGGTCTCCCCGGTAGAGCACTGGGTTTGAGGTAGCCGGGGACCCAACAGGACATTGCCTGTCAGGGATGGCATATATCTCCCCATGCTCCCGGATTCCAGACTACTCTACATGGTCGACATCTCTCATTAACCTGTACCTTGCAGACTACAGATGACACAGAGTTGCCCCTCCTTTTATGAAAGAAAAGAGAGTGGGATGTCAGACTGTGGAAGGGTATCCTGGTTCTTGGATTGTGAGTGTTTGGCCACGCCCTCAGAACCCAGGCTCCTGATCTCCATTCAACCTATGCCCTTCAGTCACTAGGACACAGGCAGAGGGCGTGATTAACAAGTCTCCACCTCCAGAGATTAAAATATTAATGAGTTATCTAAAGGGGGGGGGCGTAGCTAATTAAGTTATTCCCTCCCCTTTTTTCCCTCCCTATAAAAACCAGGCTCCCCTGGCTTTTGAGGGGGAGCATGAACCATCTAGACCTATTCACCATGCCATGAACAATAAAAGCTTTGGAAAACTGGACTCGATATGTCTCCTGAGCCTGCCACCAGGTTCCCAGCCTTTGGAACTCTGAATCTTCCCGATGCAGCCACCAGCCCACCTGCAGTGACTGCGTGAATGTGGGACCCTTCGCCAGCAGTGTTGGATGCCTGCCCGGGACCCCTGCTGCCAGACCTCAAGACTTTGTCCCAGCTGCCGGACTCCCCCCGCGAGTTTTTTCCCACAATTCCTGGAATCTGTGAAGGTGATCCTAATGAGAACTCCTAGTGATGGGGATACGAAGTCTCAATTGGCCATCTCTTGTAACCAGGAAAGACTTCTAGTGGCAAGAGAGAGGGTTAGATTCAATTGAATTGTTAGCCAACGGGGTCCCATGGAAATCCCCAAACAACCCAACCTGATACTAAGACAAAGGCCTGGTCTTTGCAAACTGACAGTCAACAGGGACCCATTGCGAAGGACATCACCTACACAGCTCACTGAACATGGACAAGTTAAGTTGATACCTATTCAGAACCTTCATCCTTATGTTCTGGTCTCTTTGGTGAATGAAAGTACTCTGCTGGCTACCAAAAGAGAATTGTAGACAGCAGCCCAGTCACAAAATCTTTGACCCACAATCTGTCCTGCCTGAAAAATATGCTATGGCAACATGGCACAGAATTTGTAGGAGTGGCCAACCAATATCTGATTTGATTTAAGATTCACTTCACAAGAAGGAACCCATACCTGACATTGCTTGAGTAACTGAAAAGAAAAAAAACAAAAAACAAAAAACAAAAAACAAAAAACAAAAAACAAAAAACAAAAACAAACAAAAAAAAAGAAAACCCTAGATAGCCCAGAGTCTTAGGGTAAAATTAAATATTACTCTTCTTAACAATGTATATACATATAGATCAGTGCTTTATCCAGTCATTATTAGAGAGTTTTTCTTCAGTAGCAGATGAGAACAGTCATAGAGACCCACAGCTAGATAATATGCTGAGAGAGAGTCTAAAATGGAGTTCTCCATCAAATCTGTACCCCAGAGCTCAGAGAATCCTTTGGAAGATTCAGAGGGGATGGAGGACACCAGGAGAATCAATCAATCAAGGCACATAAGAGCTCACAGAGACTGAAGCAGCAAGCACAGGGTCTACATGGGTCTGCACCAGGTCCTCTGTGAACAGCTATTTTTATGGGACTCCTGGTTGTGAGAATAAGTGGGTCTCTGACTCACATGCCTGCTCTTGGGACTCTTTTCCTTCTGCTGGGTTACTGTGTCCAATTTTAATATGATAGATTTGCTTTACCTTATATTTTCTATTATTATGTTTGATTGTTAGAAGCCCAGCTCTTTTCTAATAAGAGAAAAAAAGGGAGTGAATCTGGAGAGAGAGGTGATGAGGAAACTGGGAGAAATAGACATGGGGGACACTGTAATCAGAATATGCTATATGAGAAAAGAATCTATTTTCCAAACAAAAATAAAATAATAATTTTGCTCTATTACTTTTATTATAAGTTTACCTTACTCTCATCATTTTATTTTAGAATAAATTTTAACCAAATAATGAAAAAAGAAATAAAACTAATAGAAATCAATAACTAAAGCTCTACATCTGATACGTTCTCTTTTCACAGATGGCTTAAATATCTGTTAACAACCTCCACACTAACCAACATTAGAGCAAGTTGAAACCTTCAACGGGCTAATTTCTGTTCTCCTCCATGCGCATATACAAGTTTACAATGCTATGTCCTGTTGGGAAATGGCAGTAAGCTTCACAGCATGATGTGTGGATTTTAAATTGTCATTAAATTGAATGTTAAGGAATTCTGATAGAAAGTGGAAAATACAACTATTTTTGTGGATACGTGTTCTCTTACTCACTTTGGTAATACCTTGAGGACAGGACATAGGATTTTAGCTTTCTCTCCTTGTACAAGTAGTTGTCTGTCTTTTGTTATGATTTGGTGATTATCACATTTGACTTTAGAAAAAAAGAGGTGGATGGTAGCTCATGTTGTGGGTAAAAATCATCATTTGACATTCTTACCCACAGCTGTGCTAGTTACATACCAACTGTGTGTTAGTCTAAAGTGTCCCCAACATTTCCTCTCTCCTTATTTTCTCCATGTCTTATTCCTATATGAGAAGCTAGACAGTAACAGCTAACACAGTGAGCATGTGCTGGCATTGTTATTGTATTATATGTTTAATCATTACAATAAGCCATGAGGTAAACACTATTACTATGACAGAATAATAGTCTTTGAAAACACTGGGTCCTTACTAGGTTAACACGTGACCCAAGAATATGTTATATTATGTGGCAAGAAGATGTCAAAGCTTTAGAAGGAATTGGAAGTGTGTGTGTGTGTGTGTGTGTGTGTGTGTGTGTGTGTGTGTGTGTGTTTCACAAGGATTATTCACATTTTTTAGAGCAAGGATCTTTCACTGGACTGTAACTGAATAAGCAGACCAGGCTGACTGACCAACAAGCCTCCACCTCTTCAGCAATGGGATTCAGGACCACGTCACTACACTTTGTGAACATGTGTTTTTTTTTCCCAGATGAAACTCAGGTTCTTGTGCTTTCAAGACCAACATAAAGATTATTATAGAATATCTATAAGGTCAACATAACAATAAGAATGCCTCAAATGTGGAAGATATGAAGGAATAAGGTCAAAGAGAACTGAAGATGCCATATTGCACATAAAAATGGAGGAAGAGGTCCAAGCCAAGGACACCGGCAGCTTCTAGGAACTAGAGAAACATGAGTTGGGCTCTAATGAGGTCCTGCAGTTGCTTACTTGTATTTCAACCAAAGAAGTGCTGAAGTGCTCTCTGGGGCCTTTTCCTCAAGGATAGTGATCTCATTCATGGCATCTCTAGCATCATGAACTAATTATCTCCCAAAGGCCTCATCTCCTAATACCATCACATTAACTGCCAAGGTTTTAACATGAATTTGGAGAGATGTGCAAACAATCCACAACAGAAAAGAAAAATGCAGTTCTCAAGAAGTGGACGCCAGAAAGCAACAGAGAGAGAGACATACCAAAGGAAAGAGGTCACATTTGATCAGCACATTCTTAAGTATGAAAGCACAGACCACAGTGCACCCTACTGATATTTATGATCAGTATGTAAATTTTCAAGCATTAAGTGAAAATATTAAGTCAATTAACTACATATGTTTATGTTGTAGTATAATAAGGTAATAAAAGCTGCAAGAGCTTTATGTAAGTTGGAAGTAAAGGGAAGCAGAGGCAGCTGTTAGCACCTGGCAAAGCTTTGACAGTGATGGATTATAAACGCCTAAAGCAGAATCCCCCATTATAGAGGGGGCTGGTAAGATGGTTCCATGGGTAAGGTTCCTGCTTTACCACGTCTGAGGACCGGAGGTTAGGCCCTGACATTAACACGGTGAAGGAGAGAACTGACTCTCACAGGTTGCTCTCTGACCTCTGCATGCTTCATGCCATGGAATACACATGTCTCCTACCCCCAAATATATAAACTTTCTTAAAAGCTCACAGGAATGTAGAAAGAAGGGGAAAGGTCAGCAATTAGAATTAGTCAATTCTATAGTCCACCCTCAGTAGTTAGCAATAAAAATAAAAACTGGATACAGAATACTTTTAAAAAAATACAACAACAACAACTTAATCTCACACCAGGAGAAATTGTTTCCTCAACAGCAGAGTCCATACTCTCCTGAGGGAACTAGACGCTCTTAGTGTTGACCCAATACAAAAAGAAAATAAATTTTAAAAAGTTACAACCTGTGGAAATGAGTTGAAACAGCACTCAATGTATCCTCTAACCATAGCAATTTAAGTTGGAAATAAACGACAAAGAGTGGTCTATGCTTAGAGTTAAATTTATTATTTTAACTGCTTGCTGTTGAAAGGAGAAAAGATCAAAAATCAATAATCTCTGCCTCTACCTTCAGAAGCTAGGGAAATAACACCAAATCCAATACTGAAGAAAGAGCACAGGGATAATAAGCCTGGGGTGGAAATCAAACAGAAAAGAAAAAAAAAAAAAACTAGAGAAAATCAATGAAGCCAAATGTTGATTCTTCAGAAAAACCAACAGTGTCGTTGAAAGAAAAGTGGAAAAGGCTGGAGCAGAGCAGAAAAAGTTACTCCAGCCCTTACATGCTGACCCAGGGGTCATCACTGTGGCAGGAAGGTTGAAGGGCAGCGGACTGTCCATCGAACATTGGGAGGCTCTTCCGGAGGCTCACAAGGACTCCCACTTTACTTGGTGCTGTAGGTGATGCTAACAACCCTTTCCTGTCCCAGGATGAGTACAGGATAGCAGCCAAACCAATGAATGTGGTTTTAGAACATCCACATGCTCTGTGTACCTCAAGAGAGGTTTGAAACCAACAGAGAAGCAATGCGTAAGATGGTCTCTGTAGCTCAGATTTGGAAGAGCCCTCAAATGCTCCTATGTTAAAAGCTTTGTGTCTAGTTTGATGCTATTAGGGCTGGAGGCAGATGGAGACTTTGAGAGGAGGCTACATGCTGGAGCCCATCAGAAACCTGGCCTTTGCCTTTGTGAGAGCTAAGGTTTCTTTTTTTCTTCTGTCCTCAGGATGAGATTAATGTTCCTGGTCAAACTGCTCCCTCTGTGGTAGTCCACGTTATTACAGACCCAAGGCAGGCTGAGGGGCGTTGGGTTGGAATCTCTATATAACAGTGATCCAAAAGGAAGCTTTTATCCTACAGGTCTCTAAATATTCTGTTATCCCCTCGTCTGATATACAGTTGGTCATAACTTCCCTTGCTAACGGCTGTCTATTCGCTGTGCAGGGTTTCCTTCATTCTGCCCAGGTTTTACAATTCGGTATAAATCCATTCGTATCATTTTAGGATTATTTCCTACTATTGAAGGCCTTTTTCAAAAAGACCTTGTCTGTTCTTATATCTTGGAGATTTTTTTTAAATCTGTCTTTTCATCTAGTCATTTCAAAGTTCCAGTTCTTATACTAAGGTCTGTGCTTGCTTTGAAATTGACGTGCAGGGTGAGGGAGATATTCGGGGTATAATCTCCTCCCTCACTATGTGGAAGTATATTTTCCTAGCTCCATTTGTTAGACAGGTTGTCTTTTTTGTTTGTTTGGTTGGTTGGGTTGGTTTGGTTTGGTTTTGGTTTTGGTTTTGGACTTTCGAGACAGGGTTTCTCTGTGTAGCTCTGGCTGTCCTGGAACTCACTCTGTAGACCAGGCTGGCCTCGAACTCAGAAATCCGCCTGCCTCTGCCTCCCAAGTGCTGGGAATAAAGGCGTGCGCCACCACTGCCCAGCCATCTTTTTTCCTTTTACTATACACTTTTGACACTTTCCCCCTGTCTGTAGCTGTGTGGGTTTACCCCTGGATAAACCTATTCCATTGAGTTCTTTTGTGCTGGTCCTATGCTATGTAGTAGAATTTGGTCTCCGGGATCATGATTCCTCCAGAATCACCCTTTCTGCTAGGATTGTTTTGGCTGCTTGGGTTACTTTTGTCCTTCTGTGTGAACTTTGGGATTGTTGTTTCTAGTTTTGAGAAAAAGTCATTGGAACTTTGATGGTTTTTATATTAAATCTGTAGATAACTTTGGCTCTGCCATCCATTTTTACAACATATCTATTCAGCTTTTCATAAATGAAACATGGACATCTGTGGCAAACAGTTAGAACTGGAGATCATTATCCTAAATAGAAGGAGCCAGACACAAAATTTGTTTCTGTCTATATGGTATGTTTCCCTTCATGTGTACATGTCAAAGTGCATGTGAATGCATTGTGTGTATATATGTTGGTCTTGAAACCAGAAATGGGATGATAAGAGAGAAAGAAACAATCTTAATGAGAGAGGTGGAGAAAAGAGAGGGTAAGAGATTCCTGTGAGATGGAGATTGAAGAGAGAGAGCAGCTAGGGGGTGAACAAGAGTGTCAAGGGAGTGCAGTGGGGAAAGCCATGCATTAGAACAACATATAATGACATGTGTATGAAATGTGACAACAAATTCTGCTCCTTTGTTTGTTAATTGAAATGCACTTTTAAAAACTCCATAAAGGATCCCATAAAGGCTGGACACGGAGTGTGGGGGAATTCGGGGGTAGAGAGGTAGGAGTGGGGGGGTAGGTGGGGGCACATCCTCATAGAAGCAGGAGGAGGGGGGATGGGATAGGGGGCTCCTGGGGGGGGGAATGGAGTAAAGGGATAACATCTGAAATGTAAATAAAATATCCAATAAAAAAATTTTTAAAAACTTCATAAAATAAAAATAAGTCTAGATAACACTATTCGTAAAGAAACTTTTTTGTTTTAAGTTGATTTATCTCAGGTTCTTGTTACAGTGGGGAAAGCTATGACTAAAGGATCTTTTCTGTAAGAAGGACAAGGTTCATATACTGTCATGGTTGGGATGCAAAGGCAGCAACTATATATTACAAGGGACAAAATTCTGCTTGATTTCCATGAACCGGCTCCTGGTTGTGGGATTTTGGCAGAGCAAAGGTGACCCTGCTGTGTCTAATTATCTGTAGAAGAAGGCTGGCTATTATCTATTTTCACTTAATTCTACTAAAAAGTGGTGTCATTTGGGTCATATATGGCATGGGATTTGTGAACGTTTCTGAAATATTACTATATCTCTATAGATTAGCTGTCCATTTAGAAATACAGGATCATCATGTCATTCTTCCTTGTTGGCTTATTAATTTTGTCATCGTGTCATTTTCCTTCAGCTTATTAATTTTGAAAGTCTGTAATATTATTACAGAAATTTCCTGTTTTGCAATTTCATTGTTAAAAAAAAACAGTAAGCTGGGAGACTGTCTATTTTGCCAAGTTATAAAACATTTTTTCCTAAGTCTCTGCTAGACCTAATATATGGCAGAATGGGGTATTCTTTTATAAAATTCATACTTTTTACTCTTTCTGTAGCTATACTGACTTGACAGACTTTGCCTCTTCCCTCTCAACATATTTCTCCAGTGATTCATACTAAAATATGAATACCTGGAAGTGGCTTTAAGTGGTAACTTTGAGGGGGCAGGGTAGGAGAGGAGGGACACTGTCATTTATTGGATGTCAAACTTTCACACGTACTCTGCCCATATCACAAATATCCTCATGCCGTCATTCTGGGGTGGGGTTTAGATGTCTGTAATTTTAAGTGGAGTATTTAAAAAACACTGAAGGATACCCATCTTTAGAACTGCTGACCTCAAGGATAAAGCATTCCAAAATGTCAAGCATTATCGACATGGGAAGGGCACCCTGGTCTGCACAGGAACCCTGAGTCATGTCACAGAGATAGCTGCTCTCCATGACAAGCCCCTCTCTTCAGCCATCTGATGGCTTTGCAGTAACAGGAGTTTTCAGTGTCCACTCTGTCCTGAGAGACAAAGGCAAATACTATTTGTTCTCATTCCCTCTACAGCATGTCTGTGTCAGTAAAATTGCTAATATTGCTACCTGGGCAGTTATTAATGACCTGTGGCTCAGGCGAGCCACATTTCTATTCCTATGGAGCTAAGCTTTGGTTATCACTTCTTTCTCAGGGTTTGAATTTAACAGACAGGGAATTGCGTTTCCTATGTATCAATGTTCGTGTAGATTTTGGATTCATATCATTGTTTATGCAAATCTACATTTTGTTTCAAAAATAATTAAACAGTTGAACATTTTATTTAAATTATGTATTATAAATTGTGTATACTAGGTAATAATTTCTTTAAAAGTATTTTAGTTTTCTATAGGGCTTGAGGATAAGAAATCAGTATCACACATAGTACTACCATATAGGTTAGCAACCTAACATGTTGTATTTCATAGTCTTTTGGTGATGTAAAACTCATGCATGCTTATGAACCCTGTACTCTGAGCAGCCAAGTCTCCTGGCCACAATGACAGAAGTTAACTCTTGGGGAATTTTTTTGTTTGTTTGTTTGTTTTGTTATTTTCTTCCTGCATATATATATATATATATATATATATATATATATATATATATATATATATGTTTGATATATATATATATATATATTGCCTTCCAGAGATTCGTCTGTCTCCCCCACCCCCCGCCCCAGGATCCTTTGGTGATACTGGGATTACTTATATGCACCTTGGTGTCTAAGTAGTTTGTGAAAATTCAAACTCAGATCCTCAGATTTGCACATCAAACACCTAGCAAGCCATCTCCTCAATGAAAAAAAGATGTACCATGGGCTAAACTTGTGATCCCCCATCTTTTCATCATATACTACTTCCATGTACCACCACAGCTGACGACTTGAATTATTCTGGTAACCACAACAGTCCAAAGTATAAAGAAGGATGTGCATTTCCATAGAAACATAATAATCAGTATTCTTTATAAAATGCACAAGTATAAACAGGCCTTTTAGCGCCAAGAACTACTCTAGAGATTTTCCACATCTGTTATTTTAATACATAAATAATATAAAAAAATGTAATTAAGTAGATGACCAATGACAAAACCTCCCAAAATAACAACAGCCTTTCCGCTTCGAAAAGAATTCAACAGGACAGCATTGCTCTCATTAAGTCAAAGGAAGCAGCTGGAAGTACCATCCCATCACTCTCTTATTTCTGCAGGATCAGCAAGATGGTGTCACTGTTGCATTGCTTTGGAAGTGGTGGGGATGCAGTGGGAAAACAGGACAGATTGTTCTGTTTTCTTACTTTGGACCTTCTGATCTGTGCTGCATGGTGCAAAGTCCCTCAGAAGGGCACAGTGTTCAGCACTTTTGTGGTGTTGTGGTGAAATGTGGTGTCGTTCCAGTCCACGTACACCCAGAATGTGAAAGTATTATGTTTCTTTAAAGACCACACCCTCCTATTGCTCTTAAGTGCAGGAATCCAGAGAGAGCGATGAAGATCTTAGCCCTGTAGCCCGGATGGCTATGATGGGCATCCCTTTGAAGTTTTATACGCGGTCTCCATTTAGCTTTCTGTGTGGTATCTGGGAATGTCTTTTTAAAATCTTTATTTTAAACTCACAGAAAATACCTAAGTGGAGGGGCTTATACCCTAGCACTGAGGCTGAGGAAAAATGATTCCCAAGTTGCAAGCCAGTCTGGTTTATAGAGGGAGATCCTGCTACAAAATATATATGTATGTACATAGCTCATGGAAGAACCAGGATATAATGTTGAAAAACATGTGAAGACTCCTAAGATTCTTTTTCTTCTTGCAGCCAAACCCTTAGTGTCACTGCAAACTTGCTGTCACCCCAGGGGCTGATCCATGCTCACAGGGTGGATGTACCCTGCCAAGAGAGCAGAGAAAATGGATTGTCCATTCTTACATCTCTGGGATTTCATTTTTAACAAAAGGGAAAATTAGATTATCAAGAAAGAAAGAACCTGCTGATTTGCTTTCCCAGGCTCTAATTTATGTTTTTCTAGTGTAAAATTTCATAGTGAATGGACTCCCATTGTTTCTAAAGCACTGCTATTTCACCAATAAACTACACCAGTGTTGAGAATCTGAGATTTCTAAACAAAGAGTTACATTCATCACTAACATTTTCTTCTAACTTCCAGTCAGAGTCCTACATGCTTTGATACTTAGATATAATCTACTAATACAGAAACTTTCAGGAATTGTCACAACAGCTTGTTTCCTATGTTCAAAGTTTTCAATGTTGGTATACTATAAGTATTGCAAAACTGCTAAGAGGACAGGCTTCAGTTACCCGTGAAAATGTTACTGTGTGGGGTGCTGGATTTGCTGATCTGTTCACCTATACCAATAGCTTCAACATGTGTGTGTAAACCCAAACCCCATGTAACACATATTAAGTATACACAATTTTAAAAAAAAAGATTCAGCATAGTGTATTGGCACATGCCTTGATGCCCAACACTCCAGAGCCAGGGGCAGGTGGATCGCTATAGCTTTAAGGCCAGCCTGGTCTACATAATGAGTTCCATGAGAGCCAGGACTACACAGTGAGACCCTGTGGCAACCCTGAGCCTCGAACCATGTACCAGGGAACATGTTTTCATATGTACATCGGGCTCAGCTTAAAAATGTTGATTAGACCTTTATTATTCTTATTTACTTACACATTTATTCATGTAATCTACGTTTAATTGGTCAGGAATATTTCATATACACAGTATTGTATAATAAATGAATCACGCTACTTAGTTAACTTGAAATGATTTTGACAAGCGATCCTCATAAAGCATTTCCTCCCATGTCTTGGTGTACTTGTCATTGAATGCTTATAGTTGCCAGACAGTTTCCAGACAGCCTTTTAAACTTAACCACAGATTTCTAAATGTCAAAGGTCAAGCCATTGCCTTGCTTTCTAGAGGTCAGGTTCTGCATATGGAATTCCCCACACAATGTAACACTTGTGAACTCAACACACATTTTTGCTTCGTGAACATCTCTCTCTGCAGTGAAAGCGTATGAACAATTTAACAATTCTTTATTAGTTTGAAACTGAACATAATAATTCAAGTGGAAGAAAATTTTCAACACAGAGCTGTACTTATATAGACAAGACCTTTGTCCTAGTGTCAAATTCCTTACGTTCATGGGGTATGTAGCTTTTTCCCACTAAAAGAATGCTTGTCTGCAATAAACCATTTCCTGTTACTTGTGCAAGTGGAAACTAGTGTTATGCATGGTGAGAAATCAAAATATTAAAGCATCTATTAGGAAAAAAAGTTCTGCCCTGATCTCATGAGGTGAAATATGCATTTTTATAGTGTACATAAAGATATACACTATAAGAGAAGAAGACAAGGTGTTCTTTTTTTCTGAAAAGAATGTACATAGTATATAGTAAGCAGGTCAAACAACTTATAGTTACTGATAATGTAAATACATAATCACATAAAATTAATAAGGAGTTTTGAAGAGAACTTAACTGTGTAAAACACACAGACTACAACATATAAAGTAAAACACTGATTGCTGTTAAATAGACACAAAGCCTACAGTAATATTGTAAGGAAAAGTTTCAAATCTTTATAAAACTAGGAATGTTATAGGAAATGAAACTGCAAAATGTTAACAGTGGGTATTTCTAGGTGATACGATTGTCTTTTTCATTTCTCTTTATAATTTAGCCCAAAGTTGTTTATAATTTGTTAAGATATAAGTTGAGACTTGTATATCCATTTCAGCTGTGTTACAATGTCACACATGACTGGGTTGAATGATTTCTTTAAGAAAGCTTGAGTGTGCCAAGCCAATACTCATGGTCTTAGATTGTTAAATCACCGGAACACCATCTCAGTAAGGACAATGGGAATGACAGATCAGCAGCTGAGCCCCTCTGCCTCAGTGGGTTTTGATTAAAGGCTCTGGAGATGGGTGATGTGCCAAGGTTTTGAAGGTCAGGCACTCATGCATGGTCCAATCCTTCTTTTGTGACAATTAAGAAATATAAGTCATCAAATTCACAGTACTGTCAGCTTTCAATGAATCTTTTGATTCTGGGACATTAAGGTGCTATAGAGTGCATTTTTATTTAATTAAACATAGTAGTTAAATATAAAATACTTTTTAAAGCTAAAAGTAAATATGGCCCTGTCTTAGTTAGGACTACTGTTGCTGCCATGAACACTAAGTAAAGGGTTTATTTGGCTTACACCTCCACATTACTGTTTATCATTGAAAGAAGTCAGAATAGGAACTTAAACATGGCAGAAACCTGGAGGCAGAAGTTGATACAGGGGCAATGAAGGAATGCTACTTACTGACTTGTTCCTCATGGCTTGTTCACCCTGCTTTCCTATAGAACCCCAGACTGCCAGCCCAGGGACAGCTCCACCCACAATAGTCTGAATGCTCCCAGTTCAATCACCAATTAAGAAAATTTCCCACAGGCTTGTGTAGGGACTCATCTGATGGAGGCATTTTCCTAACTGAGATTCCCACCTCTCAGAGGACTTTAGCATGTGTCAAGTTGGCATAAAACTATCTAGCACAGACTCTAAGAAAGATAATACTGAACATACTAATATATTTAATGTTCCTGGTTTTAATATTCACAGGTCGTACTTCAGACATGTTTGTAATTTCTTTTCTCAAGAGAAAGCATGTGAGCCTCTGTTATTCTTTAGAACAGAGCTTTCAACCCAATCACATTAGAGACCTGAGACAATAGTTTGTTTCCTGTAAGTGTGTTATGCCGAACTAAACAGTAATCCAGTGTAACTATCAATTTTGCATTAGAAAAATAATATTCTCTCAACCAATGATGGGCAGCATCAAAGACAGCTTTGAAGAATGTCTACAAATCACATCACCTGAATGAGAGACGGGAGTCACATGGATTTACTTCTTGTGTTTACATAATTTGGACAGAAATAAAGATGTGAACACTCTTTGCCCACATAAGCTTTTCAGCTTCATGAGATGCCCTTTGTTAATGTGTTCTTAGAGCCTATGCTATCAGCATCCAGGAAAAAGTCTTTTCCTGGGCCAGTGAGTTCACAGTCCTACCCCACTTTTTCTCCCACCAGGTTTAGTGTATCTGGTCTAATGTTAAGGTCTTTGAGCCATTTGGAGCTGATTTTTGAGCAGAGTGATAAGTATGAATCTATTTGTGTTCTTTTGACCAGCACCATTTGTTGAAAAATGCTGGTTTTTTTTTTCTCCTCTCTTCGGTGTTTATTTCTGACTTCTTTATAAAAATCGGGTGTCTGTTGGTTTGTGGATTTTTTTGTCTGGGTTTGCAATTCAATTCCATTGATCAGCACACCTGTTTTTATGCCAATACCACACTGTATGTATTACTATAGTTCAGTATTACAACTTGAGATAATGGATCTTAGGGTGTGTGTGTGTGTGTGTGTGTGTGTGTGTGTGTGTGTGTGTGTGT
>JANHMN010000001.1:71401529-71427584 GCA_030674055.1 Rhabdomys pumilio
GTGTGTGTGTGTGTGTGTGTGTGTGTGTGTGTGTGTGTGTGTGTGTATGTGTTTCCATGTGAACCAGATTATCCTTTCAAGTTCTGTGAAAATTATGTTAGAATTTTGATGGAGACCAAATCTGTAGGTAAGATGGCAAGTCTCATTGTATCACTCCTACTGATCCATGAGCATTCGAGATCTTTCTATCTTCCAATATCATCTTCAGTTTCTTTTTTCAGTGTCTTGGGGTTTTTACCCTACAAATTCTTTCACTTACGTGTTTAGAATTACCACAAGATATATTTTGAAGCTATTATGAAAGGTGTTGTTTCTTTGACATCTTTCTCAAATGTCTGTTTGTATATAAAAAGAAAAATCCTGATTTTTGTGAATGAATTTTGTATCCTACTACTTGGCTGAAAGTGTTTATCAGCTGTAGGGGTTTCCTGGTGGAGTTTTCAGGGTCATTTATATATGCAATCACATCATCTTCAAAAATATTTCTTCTTAACAATTTGTGTCCCTTTTTCAGTCGTCTTATTACTCTAAGACTTCAAGTACTATATTGAGTAGATATGAAGGGAGGGGACAAACTTGTCTTGTTCCTTACTTTAAGTGGAAATACTTTGAGTTTCTCTTCTTTTTGGTTGATGATTGCTGTAAATTGCCTATCGTTGACGTGGTGGTGGTGGTGGTTGTGGTATGTACCTTGTATCCCCACTCTCTCCAGAACTTTTATTGTGACGAAGTGTTGTTAGTTTGTCATAAGCCTTTTCTGCATCTAATAAAATGACCATATGTTGTTGGTGGTAGATTTTTTCAACCTGTTTATATGTTGGATTACATTTATTGGTTTATGTAGGCTGAACAAACCCTGAATTTCTAGTATGAAGCCTACTTGATCATAGCAGATAATCTTTTTATGTATTCTTAGATTTAGTTTGCAAGTATTTTAATGAGAATTTTTATTTCAGTGTTCATAAGGAAAATGGTCTGTAAGTCTTATTCTCTTTGGGGTCTTTATGTGGTAGAGCTATAATGGTAATTTTGACCTTGACAAAAGAATTAGTCAATTTTCCTTCTGTTTCTATTTTGTAGAATAATTTAAGGAGTGCTGGAATTAATTCTTCTTTGAAGATCTAGTGGAATTCTTAAATTTTTCATTTCCATTTTAACTTAAGTTTGGGTTTTCTTTAGTGATTCTATTGCTATTTTCATATCTTAAACTGTTTTTATCATTTCATTTCTCTGTGTATTCACAGACTTCATTAATAAATTTTTTAATATTTTCTTTGAGGCCCTTGAGCATATTTATAATAGCTATTTTGAAGTCCTTGTCCTGTGCTTCAGCTATAACAAGTTTCTCACAGTTATGGTGGAGGCATACTATCTTGGCTGTCATTAATTTTTTTTTTTTTTGCACTGGTGTCTAGGCATCTGGGTTTGGGATTATTGAGATTCTAGGTTCTGATACCTGGTCTTGTCTCTGTTAGATGGGCATTCCAACGTTCCTTGGTTTCTGTTGGCAGCTCTGGATCTTAAGGTTGTGTGGAGAATGTGGTTTACCTCACAGGGAGAACTTCTGAAATCCAGCCGAGGTAGCCTCTGGGGATCATGGGTAGAGGATAGGCTAGAAATAGGATCAAAAGTCTACAGAAGGGAGGAAATCTGGGTCTGACACAAGAACCCTGTGTGTTCTCACTGAAGTATGAGACTAGAGAATTGGAAGTGGAGGACAAGAAGAAGAGAGAAGATTGCCTACTTGATCCCTCAGTAGGCATGGGTAGCAGATTCCCAAATAGAAAGGGCATCTGGGGTTTGGTGGCTGACACAAAGGGAGGAAGACTAGGTCCACTAAGAGGATGTGAGGAGCCCCCCAGGGAATGGCAAGAACATAAAATATTTTTAAAAATATATATTTTAAAATATAGATTCTTTTGAGATTTACATTATTAAAAAAAAACTAAAAGCTCTCATTTTCTAATCTTGCCCCTTCACAATTCATTATACCAGACTTTCATAAGGAATGTGAATTCATTTTTGATGTCTGCAGATAGTTGTTAAGCTTCATCTTATTCCTTGTTTATAGTCAGGCTGAACAAAAAATGTTAGCTGCTCATTTAAACTTCACAAAAGCTGCATCACCTAAGAGACTGCTCACCCTAGCCACACTCTCTAATTGCAAGGAAAGCTGTCAGCTTCCACTGTCTCTTCTCCCCCTCTACTTCCCAACTCAATCTATTTTTAGACCTGCTTGAGATTCTGCACAGGGAGGCCTCATGAAAAAAGTAACAAGACTTTCCATGTTCTCCTGGTACCTATGCCATGACATTCCAAGCATCCTTAGATCTGAACCCAGTTTCAAATATGGATGTATCCTAACTGTGACTGATCACTGGGCAGATTTAATGGGTCATACTAAACTAAAATAATGAAAGACTTTTGAAATAAATTTTCTATTTTTAATAAAAATGTATCTGTAATTTGGGCTCTTCATCCAGCTTACATAAATTCACTTTTTATCATTCTTGGATTCTGATAACATTATCTGACCTGAGCATTTGGTCCAGCCTTCACATTCAGGTAACATGTGATAAAGCTCCTCTTCTTCCTTTTCCTCCTTCTCCTATTCCTCCTTTTCTATAAAATTTTCCTCCAAGGTTATCGTTAGCTTTCTTGACACAAAAGGAAATTCATTCTCTGTACTGACACTCCTTGAAGATGTTAGAACAGATTCTTTGAGCCCCAGCCAAAATGTGGATTTTATTTGGATGTCTTAGTCTAATCCATAAATACAGTAAAGTGGCTCAGGTATTAAGATACTGCCTGACACTGACTTCCATATGGTCACAGACCAAATTTTATCTTAGGATATATATACTTTATCCTGTGAATTCTTAGTTCAAGCAACAATTAATAGACTAGCTAAAATAAAGGAGTCAAAATCTTTTTTTTTAAATTAGTTCTTCTATAAAGGACTTAGCCACTGTTTGCTTGAGTGATTCCTGGGAATATGCTTTGGCCTTGAAATCAAGGGCTTGTCCTCATCCTCATCACAGAACCAAGAGTCTGAAACATTCTTTACTACGTTAAAATGTCTTCCTAGGGTAGAACATATTGCTTTATCTGAAAAAAAAAATATTTGTATATGGGCCTCCCTTCTCCTAGAGGAGGAGAGCATTCTTTGGCCACCCACCCATGAAGGCAGAGGGAGCAGAAGCATCATGCGGGGTTCAGACAGCTGTGCTTATGACAGAAGGAGTTTCAAATAGAGCTTCAGTAAGACAATGCTACTTTATTGTTCCAGGGCAGGGTATACAAGGGTTGTTAAGGGTTCAGGTGGATAGAGAGGGATGATTGGCCAGAACACCGTAGTTAATTATCATTCGAGTGGGAAACTAGGGCAGAACCTGTGTGCTGAGTCGTGCACCATTTGCAGAGAGCTCTGCACAAAGTCATCCTTCCAACAACATCATGCATCTGTACTCAGAAACACTTTTAAACAAAGGCCGGGTAAAGAAAAGGAAACCCTGTTGGAAAATGGAGTCCTCCATTTTTGCGTCAAATTAAGTTCACCATCCAGACATGGTGAGCTGTGGCCTTAATAACAAGGTTCTTCAACATTTGTGTTTTGTCAGGTTCAATTTTCTAATCCTCACCATTTTATAATCTGTATGTCTCTTGCAGGATGAACTGTGAACCACAGTCATTCTAGATACGAAAAATGTTCCTTCTTTCAGGATACTTTTTGCTTGTTTCACAGCCCAGGCTGACCCCAGTCTCCTCATCTTCTTGCTTCAGCCTTCCAATGCAGGGGTTTTAGATGTGTGCCACCACATCCAGCTTGAGAATTCATATTTGTCATACATTCCTCATATTCTTCTTGCACAGAATCTTAACTTGGTCACCATTAACCCCAGTTCTTCCTACCCTAGGCTTTGGGAAAGGATTGTAGAATCTTAATATTTGAATGTCAAGATCAATATCCCTGGTCATAGGGAGGGCTCTGGAGCAATAGGGACTCTCATTCATTGCTTGGAGAATGCAACATCCTAAATCATCTTTGAAAGAGATTTTGGTAGTGTTGTATAAAAGAAACACAGTGTCTGGGAATTATGTGTCTTGGTATTTACTCAAAGGAATTGAAATGTATGTCCAGACAAAAACCTTCACAATAATACCTATTGGAGACTTATTCATAACTGACAAAACTTGAAAGCAACAAAGTGTTATTCCATAAGCAAATGGATTAGCCAATAGCAGCAGAAGACAGCTGCCAATTCTAAAGACATTTAGGATAAAATAAGTCACTATTACCTTTTTTTACTATTTTTAACCCTCTGACGTGACTTTGCTAGATCTTAAGAGAAAAACGTTTGACTGTGTGACAGAGGTGAAGATTAATATGAATAGAACGTGCACTCTAGAAGCAATTTTGGCGACATCAAGAAGTACAATTCTGGTTTGTTGTTGTTTTGTTTTGTGTCAGTGTTTCATTGAGCCATCTAACTTAATATTTTTAATGAGGACCTGGTGAACTGATTAAGTAAAGTCTTTATTCCTAGCTAGTAGCAGTTCATCAGAATGCTACGGGAAGGACATCTATTAAAAACGGGTGGGTTTGCAGCTATACCTTGGTTTCAGTGATTTCAGAGCTGGACTCAGGGCTGGGTCATTTGAGAGCAACTTGAAGGGAGTAGGAAGCTGAAGCCAGACCAAAATGAGTCATGGAGCAAGTTGAAGATAATGGGGTGAATTCATCCAGTGTAAACTGTTTTGATAAGCCCTTTAGACTTGAAGGGGGGGCAGGGAAAGCAAACAGTTTAAGTGAGAGGGGAGCAGACTGGAGAAGGATTATTTTTTTTAGGATAAGGAATGTGAAGTTGTTTTAAAAAGGAAGGGGGAGCGCCAAGAGAAGAGGGAGGTCTGAGGTAAGAGAAGTGAACATAACTGAGAGGGAAAGTTCTCAGAACAGACAGGAAGAAGGTGGGGAGCCAGAGTGCAAAGGGAAGAGCTTATCTGTGGGCACATGTGAGACAGGGTGACAAGAGAAAAGAAGGGTGAAGGTCAAACAGATGGAAGGGAGGGAACCTAAAGGAAGTCTTGCTTGATGATATTTTCCTCCTTTAAACTGGAGAGTTGGCCAACTCTTAAGTGTCAGAAAGGTTGTTGTCAATCAAAATTCAAGTAAAATGGTCGCAACTGATATAGAATGGGTGAGAAACAATGGTGATAAAAGTGAACACGGAGAAGTATAAAGGAGGATACAAGGTCTGGTAAAGACGTGGTGGGATTGCACTGAGCATTTCTTAGAGTTCCAACTCTACGTGCTCATGAGTAATAAACCTTCCGCCTTCGTCCATGAGAGTGTAGTGATGAACTAGTTTTAAGAGGACACCAAGTGCAGCTGAAAGCAAATGGAATTGGAAATAGATCTGGGTTTTGTGGCTGTACTCGCTGTAACAGGCTCTTGAGCGTGCTAAGAAAGCTATCTGAAGCTCAGGTTTCAAAACTATAAAGTGAATTCAGGATTAAATGAAACGTGCAGTTCTTTTAATTATTGTACTATTGCCTTTATTGTTGCTGTAGACTGTAGGAGAGTTTAGAGTCTACAGCAGTGCTTCTCAACCTTCCTAATGCTATGACCCTTCAGTACAGTTCCTCATGTTGTGGTGACCCCCCACCCCACAACCATAAAATTATTCCATTGCTACTGCATAACTTTAATTTTGCTACTGTTATTAGTTATAATGTAAATATCTGATATTCATGATTTCTAATATGTGATCCCTGTGGGGGTCAAGACCCACAGGTTGAGAATCGTTGGTCTAGAGTGTAGCAGGAGATTTCTGATAAACTCTGTCTTCTAAGCTAGACTTAATACTTCCTGCCACCCCACTAACCTCACCTGACATTCTCACATATGTCAGTTATATTCTTCCATTGAGAAGAACTGTAGCCCTGTGCTCTAAAAACACAAAGGGTTCTGGTACTGTTTGATCACCAGTGAAACTGGCACAATTAACGCTGGATGACCTTTCAGGCAAAGACATAGGAGAAGGCTTGGCTTCCATTTTTCCCAACTCTGGAGTGTTGACCTGTCATGTGAGCTAACAGGTAGCTCTGAAATTATTGTGATGTGAGGATTGCTAAATCATCCATGTTATGAGATTGAACAGAAAAGCTATAGGAGCCTAAGAAGAGAAATAGTTGAACAGCCCTTACCTGTCACAGCTCCTCGACCTTCTTGGAGACACATCTGCCCAGCCACACAACTAATGTGTTCCTAACAAGTACAAATCATGAGAAACAATAGCACTGTAGTGGATTTAAGATGCTAACTGTATGGGGATTTGTTTTATTGCTCCAGCAACTGACCCAGTGATTTTTTTTTTCTAGCCCTTCTCAGATTTCTTTCTGTCTTTTTTTAAAGATCCCCTTAATCAGTGGATATATTACATCTACTGTCATATTACATTTATTAAGTATGAGATATTTAATTCCAAGCATTGACATTTCCCCTTCTTATATTTATGACTGGAATTACACTTTCTTTGGTCTATAGGGTTATAACTCTCACTTCTTTTTTTTCCCTTATTCCCAGCTCTTCTGGGAGAAATGAATCTGAATTTCATAAAGAAGAGCTATAGCAAATACATCACTTTCTAGATCAGTCAATTGCTAGAATCAGTAACATCTTCTTTTACCATCAGTTTATTTAAAACTACTTTATTACCAAAAAAAAAATGTGTTTGCAAAATTTCAATAGATCTTCTGTTTGGAGGTAATCCTGGCTTTCTGTGTATTTCCTACTTCTGTTAACATCATGGCTTTGATGCTTTTGCATGAAGCTAGTTCTTCTATTTCACAGCACAATTTCTATTTTTTTTTTTTTGGTGTGGTTAATGACTTTATCATTTATGCCAATATGATTGTTATTATTCTAATTTTTAGTCTTGCCTCTTATGGTCAGACTTCCTCAAGCATCTGCTCCCTGTTGACCATGGTAACGATGACACCGCTGGGAATCTTCCTTCTCTTGTCTTTGCTCTTTTTAAAGGGATTTTAATGGATCTGATTTCCAGTTTTGCCTAGTATCCAAATAACGAAACACACCTCACTGTCTTTCCATATTATAAAACTGATTGTCTTAATTTGTAGATTGGCCTTGGAGAGTGTGTACTATCAAGAAAAAGAAATGAGCCTTTTTTCCTCATTTTCCTTCTTGGATAGTCATGAGTACTTCTGGAAAGAGATTGGAAGGAGAACTGGAGAGGGGTTAGAGTCATCGTGCCGAAACCACACCTTCTCTTTCTCCCATTTTCAAAACTTTTATGGGTCTCAACAGTCAAGTGGTTTCTTTCCTGGAACTGCAGCAAAATCTGTTCTTAACCCTTAATATACACTGAAATACAAATGACTATCCATGAATGACACATGCATTGTTTTTAGTTTGGAGTTTCAAGTACGCTACTCAAACCCCAACCCCCCAGCTCCAGCCTTGTGGAATTTATTTCTACCCACTGGAAGATTTCCAATGAAGTTTTCGTTTCTTTAGCTTTAGTACCACTGTAAAGTGGTCCTTACATAGTTCCCCAAAATTGTCACTTCAAATAATTATATTATTTCAAATCCAAATGTACATATTTCCTGGTATTTTATATAAGCTCAATTTTACTCAGATTTGGAACTAAATTGTTCATTTACGAATGTAAAAGAAAAAAGATGGTAGCTCTCAACCAATTCTTACCAGCAACACATCTGTAAATCGTGACACTCATGATACAGACAGAAGTTCCAAGGGGTTCAGAGTTGCACAGTGAAGCCTTGGCTACACAGTGCTATCTCATCCCAGTCTCTTCCTCTACTACACACAACCAAATGGGCAGCCAACAGACCAAGGCAAGTAAACACCCTTGTGTGCAAGGGTTTTTTTTTTTTTTTTTGGTAAGTCTGTGAGAATTTCTTAATCTTATAAAATATTCTTGCATAACTGATATGTAACATCTGGTCGCAGATCAGATGCCATCTTATGCCTCTCCCATGAAGCCTGACAGGGAGGGTCAGTAGGGAGGAGGAAGAAAATGGATTTTTATGCCGCATATAAATGAAGTCCTTCAATCTATTTCCAATTGTTCCCTGAGATGACCACAGGGAAGATGAGTCTTTGACAGTACTCCATTCTTACAGGGGAAAAAGAAAGTAAATTGTGCTGTGGATTTATTCTCTGCTCTTAAAAACTCCTTGCCTGGTATGGTGGCATACACCTTTATTTTCAGCATTTTGGAGGCAGAGACAGGCAGAACTCTGTGAGTTCAAAGCCACCCTGATATACTTAGTGAATTCCAGGCAAGCCAGGAGTACATCATGAGCCACTGCCTCCAATATATAGCCTTATTTGAGCTGAGAGGTTTTTGTGACTAAGACATATAGCCTGGTTCAGGTTTGTAGCCTGGCTGTTACTATGCCCTGTGATCTTTTATAAGCCTAGATGAAACAGATGAAAAAAAAAAAAATAAAGCCTCAGTCATCTTAATATCTATGCATGTGGTTTAAGTCTATAATAGTTTTCAGGACACTGTTGAAATAAACACTATTTTCTCTCCACCACTGATTCTAGGACATACCAAGGAACTCGGTGATAATTAGGTGCTTAGTGGTAGAGTACTTCTTGTTCACTGTACCAAGCATTGGGGACTCCAGAAAGAATTGTTATAAGCATTTCATACACCATAAGAGCTTAGCAAATACTTGTTAAATAAATATCACTGAATGCCCAAATACAAGAACCTGAATCCTCTTCTACTAGTCTCATGTGTATGATTTCTCTCATCATTTTCTCATTTGTAGTAAGTTGGTAGTAATAGCTTCTGTCCATTAGGCTGAGTTAAATATGTTAACACAGGCAAAGTTCTTAAGAAAGTGCCACATGTATTAATAGCAAGCACTGGCCTTTAGTCACCCACTTCTCCCCAGCATGCCCAAAGATAGTGCCCACACTCTGGGCTACACCACTAGGCTATAATTAGAGCAATGCTTCTCAGCCTTGGCTTTATATGGGAAACAATGGAAGGCTTTAAAAATGCTCATGCCTAGGTCCCCTCCCATTCCTAATGAATTTGATGTCATTGACTAGGGGTTTCACTAGAGAAGAGAGCTTTACAAAGGCACCTGTTCTGTCCCAATGTACCTGAATAAAGGTTTACCTACCAGGCCATCTCCCAGCCATCCTTCAGAGTTACCAATAAGCTTCAAAGTCACTCTCTCCAGATTTACAATTCCTTTTACGCTAGGTAAAACCTAGAAAGGTAATATCTTCATAATCTCAAAAACTTGAAGCCTGTATTAAGTAAGGCCCTTGTGTGTGCGCACTGTTGAATTTGTCCCTGCTGCTTTAGCATTATATCACTGTGATATGAGCTTGCTGATTAATTACGAATTCCATACACACACTTTAGAAGTGGTGACAGCAAATTTTCAAACCTTCTTAGCAGGAATTACTGCTTTGACTTAAGACCAAGGAATGCTGAATGCTGTCTGAATACCCATTTGTTTTTCTGTGAGAATTCCTTCAGCATGATGTTGGGACTGACAAGATGAAAAATGGCTTTCTGATTCCTTTCCAGTCCTGGGCTTCTAGAAGTACTTCAATAGTTTGAAAAGACCCCTCTATCCTGTAATTATACTAAGTCAGGACTGAAAGGATCCCATCTGAGCTTGATCCCAGGGTTAAGATATCAGACACTATTTTCTTTTTCACAATGCACTAATGCTGTGAAAATAAACATTACTAAGAAGCATTAAATGTGATTAACTGACAATTTTGAACTTCTCATACTCTGTTATGAACTACCTCCAAAAGTGGGGAGGGAAAGGTGGATGTATGCTTCCCACAGGCCACTACACATCAGGTGTGCCAAACAAACAGGGAACCCCATAGATAGGGGAGGAGCATTTCTAAGCACAGATCATTTATTTGAGGCCAGTTATTAAAATCTTTTGTTCTTTTAATGCATTTTAAAATAACTCAAGAAATGTTCTGACTGACTCTGACTCATAATCAGGGGATCTGGCTAGAGGAACTTCTCAGCATGCAGTACTTTCCAAGGTATGCAGAAGCTGTTAGAGCACGTCAATCTATGCAGTCTGAAAACAGCATGGGAAAGTCAGGTGGCAAACACATGTCAGCCCATTCAGAAAACACCAGCCTGGGCTCACCAGAAGCTTTACAGCAGGAAAGAATGCAAGGCCATTAAGAAACAACAGATTCTCAATGAAATGCATAAACGATTGTGTCGGTCTACAAAAATAGCCTCTCTGGAATGCTGTCGTCTACTTGTCCTTAATAAAGTGTTGCCTCCGAATTTCAGATGACTGATCCAACATCAGCTTTTATTTCTAGACAAAGTTAAAACTGGATTTATTCACTCAACAAATATTTCTAGTCCCCCCACAAAAAAAAACTTTTTAGAGATTGTGTGTGTGTGAGTGCATGCACACACATACACACACACACACACACACACACACACACACACACACACACATGTCTATAAAGGGTAGAAGAGGGCATTTGCAGCTCTGAAGATAGTTATTGAGTCACCCTCAGTGTATATGCTGAGAACCAAATTCAAATCCTCTGGAAAAACAGCAAGCATTCTTTTTATTTTTCTCATATAATATATCCTGATTATATTTTACCCTCCCTCTACTTTCTCCCCACTTTACCTCCCCTCTGAATCTACTCCCTTTCTATCTTTCATTAGGAAAGAACAGGATTCTAAGAAATAACAAGAAACATAACAAAATAAAAGATGAAACAAAAACTTCCATGTCAAAATTAGACACTACAAACCAACAGGAGGAAATTAATCCCAAGAGTAGGTAAAAGAATCAGAGACCCACTCATTATTATAGTCAGGAGTCCCATAAATATGATTAGCTAATAGCTATAATGTATATGTAGAGGGCCCGGTATAGACACATATAAGCACTGTGCTTGCTGCTTCTGTCTCCATGACCTCATATGGACCTTGCTTAGTTGATTCAGAGGGCTGTGTTCTCTTGGTCTCTTCCCTTCCCTTTAACTGTCACAACCTCTCCAACTTCTCGTCTGTAAGATTCCCTGAGATCTGAAGGGAAGGATTTTGTGAACAGCCCCAATTCAGACTCTGTCTCTACATAATGTCTGGCTGTGGGTCTCTGTAACTGTCCCCAACTGCTGCCTGAGGAAACCTGTCTGAGGATAACTGAGACAGCACTAAGTTTGTAAATATAGCAGAATATCACTAGGAATCATTTTATTGATTTTTTTTAAACCAGTCGTGTTGGGTTTTACCTTATGTCTCTGGGCTATCTAGTGCCTGATTCATGGATACTCAAGCAGTTTAGGGTGTGGGTTCCTTCTGATGAACTGGGTCTTAAATCAAATCAGACATTGATTGGCTATTCCCACAAGTTCTATGCCACATTGCCCTAGCATATTTTTCAAGGAAGACAGATTATAGCTTTGTAGCTGGTAGGGTGTCTACAGTTTTCTTTTGATAGCCTGGAGAGTACCTTCCTGCACCAAAGAGACTACAACGTAGGGATGAAGGCCCTTGCAGGCATGAGCTCAGCTTCTTCATGCTTAATGAGCTGTGTAGATGTTGTCCTTGGCAATGGCTCCCTGCTGTCAATTTGCAGAAATCAACCCTTTGTCTTAGTATCAGCCTGGGTTGTTTGGGGATTTTCATGGGACATTCATGGCCAACAACTCAACTGAATGCAACCCAGTCCCACCAGTGGAAACCTTGCCTGCCTACAAACGATGACCAGTTGAGGCCTTGTATCCCCCAATACTGACTCCTTGTTAGGATCAATCATATATTCTTGTGGCCCATTTCTTGGAAAGACATTAGGAAAACCTAACACACATGTTAAAACCATAGTATGAGGCAGCATTATGCAAACACTGGCCATGAAATACAGAGCTGAGAAGCAACATAACACTATTAATATGGTTTTAAGAACACACAAAACCATATTTTTAAAACTTACTGTGTATGTGTGCATGTCGAGTACAAGTAAGCAGATGTGTTCCATTACAAACATGAAGATTAGAGGACACCTTTTATCAGTGAGCTCTTTCTTTTCTTTTATTTATGGATTGGATTGAGTTCATCGTGATGCATGTGTAAGAAACAAGGGAAAACATACTACACATTAATGTTGTACACACAGTGAAAGAGGAGTGAGGAGGGCATGGTTTCAGCGAGCAAGAAAGACATTGCCTCCATTTCTTTGCTGCTGTGTAAGATATTCTGGCAAAAATCACTTAAAAGAGAAAGATTTGACTTTGTCCTACCCTTGCAGAAGTACAGAATCAAGCAGGGAAGGTATGGCAGTTAGAGTCGGAAGCTGGCTCACCTCACTGTATCTACAACCACACCCAGGAAACATGAAGAGAATGGAGAGCCAGGATGTAAAACTTCAAAGCTCCCAGTGAGGCAGTTCCTTCAGCAAGACTCTCCCTCCCAGAAACTATATACCCTCCCCAAACAGCCACCATTTTGGAACTCATGAGCCTATTGGAAACATTTTACATTCAAGTCACCCTGACACTTAATTTTATTCAGCAGTTAGAAAAAGAGCCATGCCTTTACCAGGTCAGGGTTTCATTTAAAATTCACAATAATTACCAGGATGATAATGCTGCCTTTAAAGACACACAGCAGCAGCTCCAGATTTTAAGAAGCTCACAGCATTCATCAAACAATGCCCAGTGCACAGAAGTACAGAGGAGCCAGGCAGCTCAGCAGTGTGAGGACCAACTCCTATTACTGTCTCTCCCTGGAGTGATTTCATTCAGATAGTCACTTTAATCTCAAAAGCCATTCACTCCTGTTGTCCCTGATCTGTCATTACTCATAGCTCTCTACCACACTTCTCAACCTCCATCAATTTGCACTCAAAACATTGAATGTTTAAACTGGGGACACTCTCATTCTTAAGCCTCCCAATATGCCTCACTTAAGGGGCTGTTTCTATCTTGTGACAATCTTGCAAAAATATCACATAAGTACTGTCGATATCTGCAGAGCCGAAGCTATAATCAGGACAGCCATCAAAGATGGCCTTTATCAGACATTGCACATTGTGACCACACCATCATGAGAACAGGGATGTTCCTATTGTCTTCTGTTGGAAGCACATGTGACTGAGAGAGAATAAGATGAAAACTTTCAAAATCAGCTCATAAGCAGATTTATATTTCCCTAGATGTAGCGACCAGATCATTACAATTACTGGAAAGACAAGTTAAATTTTAGCTAAAAGAAAATAACTTTTTTTTCTAACTCTTAAAAAATGTTAATAAAGTCCCTGGGAGCTTTGAAGGGCCTGGTTAGTTGATATTATTTTTCTACCTAGGGGTTTGCAAACCCCTTCAGCTCCTTCAGTCCTTGCCCTAACTCCTCCATTGGGATCCCCGTGCTCAGTCCGATGTTTGGCTGTGTGATTCTACATCTGTATTGGTCAGGCTATGGCAGAGCCTCTGAGGGAACAGCTATACCAGGCTTCTGTCAGCAAGTACTTCTTAGCATCAGTAAACCACTAACCAAAGAGTATACATGGGAGGACCCATGGCTCCAGCTGGATATGTAGCAGAGGATGACTTTATCTGGCATCATTGAGAAGGGAGACCCTTGGTCCTGTGGAGGTTCGATGACCCAGCATAGGCGAATGCTAGGGCAGTGAGGCTAGAGTGGGTAAGAAGATGGGGGAGCACCCTCATAGAGGCAGAGGGAGGAGGAGAGGAGATGGGGTGTTTGTGAGGGGTAAACTGGGAAGAAAGATAACATTTGAAATGTAAATAAATAAAATAACCAATAAAAACGTTAATAAAAAATTCAAGTATTTTCTTTCTTAGTAACTCAGAAAAGAAATTGTTAACATGTATAGTAAGCAATAGCAGGATTTTTGTGTCATTTACAGAACTTAAGCAGACCACAGCATTCACTTCAGTACTTTTTTCAAAAACTACTATGTGCTCTGCATGTTAAGGTTTAAAGTGGCTCTGCACACATCCTGAAATGGCTCCATCAGCTGAGGACCGAGTGTTCAACACACGAGCGTGTGAGGACAGTGCACACACAACCATGACAGGGTCTAGTAAAAGCATATTTACTCAAACGGGAGTAAGACCACATCCTCTGAGTGATCCTTTCCTGCTCTTAATCACTTTTATCTACTCAATATAATCCACGGTTTATTTACTTGCTAAATCTACATGGCAGATTTTTATGAAAAAGAAGGAAGGAAAAAAGGGTCAAACTGATATTACCAATCTATAACTTGATTCCTACGTATTTGCTCCTGTCTGCCATATTTGTTATAAGTGCTACAAACATGTGATGGGCTTTATTCTTATTTAATAAACAATTCTATGGTCTGTTATGATGATTTCAGGAAGAAAATCATACTGAAAATAGACTGATAAAGAAAATATTCCCATAAAAGTCCAAGTCTAATAGTATAATGTGTAACAAAACAAAACAAAACAAAACAAAAAAAACAGCTAAGGAAATTTTGAAGGAAGACAAAGCTTTCAACGCTGTTAAAGACATAACTTGTTGGCAAAATCATTGAACCAGGTTTAATTAAATACACTTACTTAGACAAATTAAATGGCTGCTGGAATGAATGACATGAGTGAAGGGTTCAAGAAAGCACACTTAACCTTAAATAATCAATAATCACTGTGGAAAATGCAGTGTTTTTACATTTCTTTTCTTGCAGCCGAATTTAGCTTTTCAGAAAATGATCAATCTAGCATGCCATGAATAGAAAAATCCTTAAACTAATTTTTATTATTGAAGTTAAGAAAAAGACAAAACACAAAGCAAATAATTGCATGAAATCTCAATGTCACACTTTACATTTTGGATTTTCTTGATGCCTTTTAGTTCATTTCTTTCTGAAATTACAAGACCTTCCCTTGGCAACAGGGCTGTGAGTTATCATAACGGACACCAACACATCTTCCTGCAGATCTGACTTCTTCATTGTGTTCCTATTCTCTGTAAGAGCCTCCTCCTCGGCCCATAATGGTGCAGTGATGACCATTTTCTCTGTGCCTTGCATGGCTACCAAATCCATCTGGGCAGCTCAAGGATACACTGGGAGAATTTCATACAACTCATAGACTAATAACAGTTATGGAGAAAGTTGTGTAGGGGTCATTGTATGAACTGGTAAGTTTTATAAAGAATTGTTTTTTCTCAGCCCACAACAAAATAAATGATTAGCTGTTTTATTTACATAACATGATATTTCCAAATGACTTTACCAATGTTAGCACATTATATCCTTCAAGATTCTTGAAAGTCATTAGAGTGGGTTACCACATAAGCCCATTTTTTCAGATATAAAACCTATCTCTCAGGGGCCAAATTATACATACCAAAAATCAGAAAATTAGTTAATGATGGAACTTAAGTTAGAACTTAAATGTCTTTCCTCCCCTATTCCGTTTATAGTCTATTAAACCAGTGTTTAATGGTGCAATTAATTAATTAAATGGTGCAATCAATTGTCTTAAGATGTGCATGCCATAGGATGCACACCAAATGTAAATGTAAACAAAGTGACTTAGGGCATCATCCTAGGTTGGAAAGGCAGCTCAATTTAGAAGAGTTGGATTAGGACCAACCTTCAAGGTCAAAGGTAGAAACCACAGAGCATGAGCACAGGTTGTTCATCTCTCTGTTTGTTTGAGACAGAAAAAAATTTTCCAAGTAGCCAGGAATTTGCAGTGATCCTCCTGCCTCTGCTTCCCCAATGCTTTGATTACAGACATGCACTGTCAAACTTGAGCACAAAGTTTCAAGAAAGCTTATTTAAGGACAAGTTTAAGAATAGAGTAAATAGGGCCTGATTCTAAATAAGAGGAATGGAAAAAAATGAAACTAGCTTGTAGCAAGAAACTGGGGACAAGCAAAGATTGCTCTCTTGGTGCTCAAGTACCCAGACAGGGCTAGAGACAATGTTGATCCCCATAAAGGCATTTGCTGAGTATGCCCTGCCACCATTTCTGAAAAGCATGGTGCTCAAAGCTCACCACAACAGGAAGCAGGCTTGTAGTTCCTACTGGCTTCTAGGGGAAAAAGTTGAACCACAGTGACAGACAAACCACTCAGTCTAATTAGTTTTGTGCCAACAAAAGGCAAGGCAACCTGCCATTGCTTGGAATTTACGACTTCAAGGAGGAAGTTGAGGCGATGCTCAAGGAAAGAATAACGTTTACTAACGACATCATCAGTCCTCTATGAAAACGTCTACCTTCAAGTATCCCTATCTAGAAAATGCCCCTGTACTTTCAACCTACTGCTTGATTTGATTTTAAACTCAGCAGCTTAAAATACTCATCTCCAGACAGCATGTTGAGCAAACACAAGTTCAATTTTCAATTGTTACCTGAAATCTTTTGCATATTGTACCATGTCATCTTTGTAACAACCTTACAGTGATATTATGAATCTCCTCGTGCCATAGATGAAGAAACATGAGTCAGAAACATACTAAGAGATTTCAAGGATTCATTCTCAACTCTCTCTCTACAGCCTGGGAGTATATCTTTGATGACATGTCTTTAGAAAGCCTGGGCTTAGACAGAAAACTAACAGAATCAAATGTATAGTTCTCAAAGAAACAGAGACTAGCAGTAGCTACCTGTGGAGTGTGAGCTGCCTTTTGTTGGCACTTCAGTCCTTTTTTCAACTGTCTGAGTAACAGAGGTTGACTCTGTGTTTCACAGACATCTCTGGGAGTGAAGAATAAAGAAGGCTTGGGGTTCAATAAGGTAGGAAGAATAATTTTTTTGTGTTCTGCAGCTTAGTTTCATGGTTATGGTGAACAATAATTAAAATCTCAAAAGCCTTAAAGTAAGGGATTTTGAATATTTCCAACAAAGAGAAATGTATGAATTAAATAAAAATATTAATTACTAGATAAGATACATTATTTGCAATATATTAAAATATCACATACTTAACTCAGGATAAAGCTCAGTTATAGATGCCTAGGACTTGCCTAGAATCTATGATGCCATTCTATTCTCTGCACTACAGGAACTGGCTATGATAGTCTATTCCTAAAATTCATTACTCAGGAGTCAAGAAGATCAGTAGTTCAAAGCCAGCCATGGATTTATTATGACTTGGAAACTAGATTGCTGTATGTTAGTTAGACCTGGCTTCAAACAAAATGTAAACACACAAGCAAAAAAAAAATTACATATTCTATACATGTATATAATTATTATTTGTCAATTTTAAATATATATTAACAAAAATAATTTTGATAAAAAGAGGCTTGTCACCCAGGCTGAGGAATCAAGCTAGATTGTGAGAGGAGAAGGTGGCAAAGTTCTGAAAACACGAGTCTTCATACATGTAGTCTGAGCTCCAGCGGCCTCTGTTATCTATTGCTAGCCAAGAGAGTCCACAATGGTCCCAGAGGACCATGCTCATTCTCACAGTAAAAAGAGTGATGATCTTGGTTAGTTTTAACTCATCACCTCTTTCCTCTGCTACACACTGTGCTGGGATTCTCCTAATGAATTCATGGCTCAACCAAGTGCTGACAAGGCTCGAATGTTTGACTTCTGCCCCCATGTCACTAAAAGCGGCTGCACAGATAGGTGGGAGCAAAGTCCCAACAACTCCAAGAATTCCACAAAAGCTGGCCTCTTCAGTGAATATGATTCTCACCGTTCAAACATGGAGTTCCATTTTCCATGCAAGTCTGGTTACTAGAAACAAAAGGAAAACATTTCCTCCCCATTTTCAGCAGGAAGCTATATGTGGAGAAAAATAAAATATTTTCAGCGTGGAAAGAATTTTAGCACAATAGAGATCTGACCTTCACACACACAAAAACAATGTGTGTCAAGAGACTTCCAGGGAGGAGGGGAAGGTAGAAATTGAATAGTGAGCTGTGCTGACCACCACATATTATATTCTCAGATATCACTCAGCTCTTACAAGGAAAAATAACAAAAAAAAATCAATATGCAAAGTTCTTTACGGACACCTTGCATTACTAGAGCATGCCTTTAGTACGCCACTGCCTTTATGAAGTCTAAGTTTTTGAGCCATTTCTTACCACTGTGCAAAATATAAAATCAAGAGCAGGATGCTTCTGCTTGTCCTCCAGGTTTAACCAGGAAGACATCTCTAAGCATCTGGTCATATGGGTCCTCAAGGGAGAAGGTCTTGCATGCAAACAGGAAAGGTGAAACAGTCACGCAGGCCACTACCCCTTTACTCAGCCTGTAGAGGACACTGTGTTTTCTCCTCATTGTTCTTCGTTATTCCATTGTTCCCTGGCCTCTCCACTGTTCGTCTTCCCCTCAAAACCATTCATTCTATGTATCCTAGCTCAGACAATTGCAGAGATGTCTTCCAAGGCTGTAAAATTAACCAACATCAAGTCTGTGGTTCTGACCTTGTCTGCACCTGCCCTCTCTCACTCCATAGCTTTTGTATCCCATTCCCTCATACACAATATCATCATTGTTGTTGTTTTATGTTGGGGGTCATCACCCCACATTCTTTATTGCCTCCAAAACTACATGGGTAATGGGAGTCTTTGAACAATTACCTCCCTATGCTGTCTCTTTTGTATGTAATTCAAATATATTTGTCATTTGCTCAATGAAAGGAATTCTATCAACGAGGAAATATCTCTTCCCTATCGATTACTCCCAAATACTTTACCTTCTACTCTTCCAGTTTGACCCAAGGCAGCCTTTCAAGATCTCTTACTGGGAAATTGTCATAAGTAATCACTTTGTCTCCCCAATTCTCTGTGCTTGCCTCCACTTTAGTGTGGTGCTCGCAGGGCTGCCAAAGCCAATCGCATAAAACATCTGTGATGCTCATTCTTCTGTCTGAAGCTCCTTGATTCCTCTGGCTCACAGCATCATTTCCTTGGAGACTTAGGTTCGGCTTGCGTAGGGAAGTTAGAAAAGGTTAGGCAAAAACAAGTGATGGCAAAGGATAGGATTATCTCAAGTGTTACTGAAACATTTTTGCTTCTTGTTTGGTGTCATGTGCTGATTGTTCATGTTTCGTGGACTAAATATACAAAGCAATAAGGAAACACCATTGTGTATATGTGGGTGTTGTTTTCAAAAACAAACAAAGGATAAGATAGATCCCAACCTAGTATAATGAGTTGTGCATCAGGAAATAAGTATAGATTTGATCATCTAATTAACTCTCTAGATTTTTTTTCCTGATTATACTATGGTTATATAAAATTCTTTTCTTAGGAAATATAGACTATATTATACATAGGTCAAAGACTATGACCTTTACAACCTACTGTTATTTAGCTAAAAATAACTCTGTGTGCTGAGGAATGGAGGAGATAGAGAGAGAGAGAGCAAGAGAGAGAGCAAGAAAGAGAGAGAGAGAGAGAATAAGGCAAAAGCAATTTGTCACAAAGTTAGAAATTATCACTTGAGAGTAAAGAGTCATTTTCTTTTTCCTGACAGAACATTCATCACTTCCCCATGCTCTGTGAAAGCCAGAAGCCTTCATCCTCAGTTCTACTCATTCCTAATCTCCACTTCCGGTCACTGACAGCTTTGAAAGCCTGAAGATTTGTTGATAATTCCGTCCTGGAGAAGATTGACAGTGTTTGAGTTAAGTCCTCCATCTTGCGCCATGGGTTTGTACAGCTGGTGAGCAAATGATTTCGCACATTTCCTCTTGGATTGAAGTCCTGCAGATCTTGAGCTGTTACTGTGATGACTCATTGTGTGGGCCATCATGTATATTCTTGTGAAATGGACATTTTCAATTTCTTCAGCTGTGGAACTGTTGAGTAATCACAAGATTACATCCTTAAGGTCCTTTCTCCCACCAAAATTCTTCTCCATATAGTATTTTCCTGACTTCCATAATACAGAAGAAATGCAATTAACTGACCACACATTCCACTAACACTTGGGAGAGAAAAACATTATTCATTCATGATGGAGACAAAGTAAAGCCTGTTGTCAAGCTTGTTCTTTTCTGCCTGACTTTAATTTCCTAGTTGAGCCTAGATTTGCAAAATGCTTAGTATAACAAGAATTCTAAAAATACTAACCCCATGCCTGAGATGGCTCACATTCTTCCAACTAGAGGGGAATTGTTGGAATAGTTGCCACATTGCCAGATTGAATGCCTTCAGTTTTCCTCATTTCTTGGGTCTGCTGTCTGCTCCAGCCACTCAGGGCTCCTGGGGCTACTTGGTTCGCACATGCCAAAGTCAGGAAAGAGGCACTACCCTTTCTCCAGAGGCCACAGTGCTTGTGTGCAATGTACCTGCTGCATACATACTGGAATGCATTTTCTATTCTGTTTCTGCCCCAAAGAGACCTCACAAAGGACTGAACATAATGCAGACAGAAGCTGCTGTTAGTTGACAGGTGACCGACATGAGTCTTGGTGGGATTTGAGTGTTTAGATGACAGAAGGTCATAAATCTCACCCCCAAGAGAAACAAGTAGGGAAGGAAGTGATTTCTATGATGGCATAATGTACAAAGGCTTTCAAAGACACTTAAGGCCCTGTGACATATCAAAAGCAATTAGTTTTCTTAGAGGAAAAAAAATGAAATTTGCACTATATTTAATTCACTTCATACATACTGTAAGTCCTCATTATATAATCTGTACCATACTACACAAGTCAGACCAAGTCAGGAAAAACAGATTGTAAGAAAAATTAGCTCCTAAGAATAATTTATTAAAAATTAAAAGATATTAATTTTGGTCATATACAAAATGTTTCATGTGATATTTTTCCAATTGAAAGAGGTACATGCATGAAATTAATCTTAAAGTATATTGAAAATTCATCTTAAGCCATGTTTTGAGTATTTTCACATATTATATAATCTGTCTTAACATTGTACAAAGCTTCTATGTTGAAAGTTGCGCATGTTGTTGAACAGACTGTATTTTTACTTTTGGCTGTGACATTCATCCAACTTCAAGTTTTAGGATGCAGACGGACAGTGGGTGTTGACAACATTGTTCATCCCACACAGGCATTCAAAGGAAGTGTCCACAGTGGAATAGGAAAAAGTCAATGCCATTAAAACTGGCTTTTTCTAAACAATACTGTCACTGTGTAAATGCCAAGGTCTACTCAGAACTGGAAAACTTTTCATGGTTTCAAGCCTTGTAAGTTTCCACCAATAAGCAGCCTTTGCTGTCTAAAATTCTCTATGTAAATCTCCCTAAGAAATTCTCTCTTAGAAGGAAAGGATCGTGTTATTTTAAAAGCACCACTTAATAAAACCATGTTTTACTACAACTGGTATTGATGGTTTTCTGCTTAAGCTTTTCACATCTATACATATGTGTACGTATACAAACACATAGAGAGAAGCCTATTAGAGCACTGGAAGAGGGGGGTATTTTTGGTGTTACTCCAGGATTTTAGAAAGTTGGAATTTTTTTTTCAAAATAGCAAATTGTATTTAGAATAATGAAATGTGTTCTCTCCCTTTCTTGTGTTTCGTTATTTTACCCAACAACTGCAAGTAACATTTGAACTACACTGCTGTTGTACCTTAAACAATAGCTCAGTGGTAACAGTATTTAATCCACTAAGAAAAAATTTTTGTGAAGAAAAAGTTTCAAAGTCTCTGTTTAGACAGAGTATAGAATGGGTCTTCACTGAGGAATATGATGACCTGTTTTCTTCATTAAAATCTTTAAAAATCCAACTGTATATATGAGATGGTACATGTTTTTGTTTGCATTGAAAGAATGAACGTCTGTTTCTTATCTTTGTTTTGCTTATTTCAAAATTAATAATATGCAGCCTGTCCTGATGCAGCCTTTAGGGTAAGACAGTCTTTTCTGTTAATATGATTATAATTCATTAAAGGATGTAGAAAATCTAAATAAATTGCTTTTGAAAATAACTCATAGCAGACACTTGCTGCAACCATGGTCAACCCCACCGTGTACTTCGACATCATGGCGGATGACAAGCCTTTGGGCTGCATCTCCTTTGAGCTGTTTGCAGACAAAGTTCCAATGACAGCAGAACACTTTCGTGCTCTGAGCACTAGAGAGAAAGGATTTGGCTATAAGGGTTCCTCCTTTCACAGAATTATTCCAGGATTCATGTGTCAGGGTAATGACTTCACACACCATAATGGCACTGGTGGCACTATGGTATATTATCATCTACAGAGAGAAATTTGAGGATGAGGACTTTATCCTGACTCATACAGGTTCTGGAAATCTTGTCCATGGAAAATGATGGACCAAACACAAATGATTCCCAGTTTTTTATCTGCACTGCCAAGACTGAATGCATGAACATTGTGGAAGCCATGGAGCAGTTTTGGGTTCAGAAATGGCAAGACCAGCAAGAAGATCACCATGTCCGACTATGGACAACTCTAATTTCTTTTGATTTGCGGGCATTTTACCCATCAAACTATTCCTTCTGTAGCTCAGAAGAGCACTCCCACCCTATCTGCTCAATACCCTGTAATCTCTGCTCTAAGTTCTTTGGGTTCCATATTTTCTTCATTCTCCCTCAAGGCTAGCAGGATTGCAAAGCTAAATTTTTGATTAAGAATAAAAACTAAGTACAAAAAAAGAATAACTCATAATCAAGCTGTTAATTATATATAGACTGTGCCACTTGGAGAATAGTGATGAAAGATTACAATTTTAATTTTTTTTTTAATTTACTTGATTTTTATGCATATGTATGTATGTACATAATGTGTATGTATGATGCCCATCTAAGTCAGAAGAGAACACTGGATCTTCTGGAGCTGGAGTTGCAAATATTGAGAGCAGCCCTATGGATCCTGAGAATTGAATCTGGGTCCTATGCAAGAACAAGCCCTCTTAACTGCTAAGCCATGTCTCTAGTACCAGGACTAAAGTTGTATATTCTACCAGAGCCTGGGACAATGTTTCTCTAATTTTCATTTATACTATTTTTATACACATATATATTTATGTCTATAACATATACATATATACCTGTATAAGTTCATATCCTTTTTCGTATTCCTTAGAACATCAAAATATTATGGCATACACACAAAAAAAGATATACAACTTTCTGAATGAGACTCTGTCCTAATTATGTTTCTATTGCTGTGATAAAAATACCATACCAAAAACTAGTTAAGAAATATAGTGTTTATTTGGCTTAAACTTCCTCAGCAGACCATCATGAAGGAAGTCAGAACAAAGACTCAAGAAAGAATATGGAAGCAGGAATAGAAAGAGTCAGTCATGAGTACTGCTTCCTGGTTTGGTCCTCATGCTTGCTCCTTATATATCTATCTGCCTGGGAATGAGACTACCCACAGTGGCCTGGCCCCTACAATATCAATCATCAAGAAAATGTCCCACAGGCTTGCCTACTGGCCTGTTGGATGGAGGAGGCATTTCCTTAGTTAAGTTCCTCTTCCCAAATTAGTTTAGGTTGAAAAAAAAAAAAAACCCAGACTCTTGTTGCTAAGGAAATATGGCCAATAATAAATGAATCATAGCTCATGATATTAAAAGCTTTTGTACAGCAAAGGAAACTGTTAATCACATGAAGAGACCCAACAGAATTGGAGAAAAGTTTACTCTGACAAGAAATTGGTATCTATAATATAGAAAGAATGCAAGAAACTAAACATTAAGGAAACAACCAATCAGAAAACGGACTATGGAACTTAATGGTGTGTTCTAAAAAAAAAAACAAAAACAAAAACAAAAACAAAAACAAAAACAAAAAAAGTATTAATACCTAGTAAATATGTTTAAAATGTTCCACTAGCCAACAGACAAATGTAAATTAAAACTATTGTGAGATTCCATCTTGTCCCAGTGGCACCAAAATACTTCTGGATACTTACAAATAAGAGTTCATCTTTCTCCTGATGGAATGGTGATCACAAAGAAATAAAGTAACCAAAAATGGTGCTGAAGATGTGGAGAAAGTGGTTCCCTTCTTCACTGTTGGTGGGAGTGTGATCCTGTATAAACAATATGGAAATCCTTATGGAGTTTCTATACATGAACCACAACATGGTCCAGCTACACCATTCCAGGACTATACCCAAAGAACTCTAAACAATACCACAGAGATACTTGCTCACCAATGTTCGTTGCTCATCTAGTCATGATAACTAGGAAGTGGAAACCACCTAGCTCCTCATCAACTGAAGAATGGGTAATGGAAGTGTGGAGCACATACACAATAGAATTTTATTTAGTTGAAGATAAAAATGGCCTATCAACATGAGCAGATGGAAGACAGCAAGAGGTCCGCCAATGCAATGAACAACTGTGTGGTACAGATATGGGAGAGAAAAAGAAGCAGAATTATTATGTGCACTATGAAGAGAGGCAGAATTGAAGACATGTCCAGATTGAGGTGAGGAACAGCCTGATGTGAGGCGCTACCACCTGAGGCTATGGTGATGTCCAGGTCTGTGTTACCACCAAAGGCCATGTGGATGTCCATGGTCTAGGCTGCAACTTGAAGCCATGTTGATCTCCAAGGGTCAGACTGAGATGAACACACCCCTCATTAGCCACCATACTACGGCATCAGAGGTGTCATAGGCCAGGAGAGATGGCCCCGGCTCTCATCTGGCCAGTGGGAGAGCTGGCTCAGGTGGCATGGGCATGGGAGAATTGGTGGGCTGACAAATTCAGTTACCACTCAGGCCCAGATCCACGACTTTGTGTTGTCTCACCCCAACATCTACCCCATCTATGATCTGCTAGAATGTGTGAAAGGGCAGGTCTTGTAGAACCAAAGCTGCAGGGCAACTGTGACACAGGGCAACAGCAGGAGATCCAAGATGAGCCCTGGTGAGGATCCAGTATTGATAGTGTAGCAGAAACCAGAGGACTTAAACTAGACCAATGACTCATGGTTATGAACATTTGCAAGTAAAGACGTATAGGCAAAAGGATGTACCACGTGACATCTCAGCTTCCAATGCCACTGTCACCAACGAGTGTGTGATGGAGAGATGGGAAAATGTAGAGGAACAAATGGATGCATGCACAGCAGAACTGGGGATGTGACAGCTGTGTGACAGGGGCTATGGTTGAAAGAGAAGCAAGCCATTGCCCAGAGGGGTCAGTGAAAGGTGTTTGTTTGTTTGTTTGTTTGTTTGTTTGTTTGTTTGGGGGGAGGAGGTTACAAGGTTGGAAGATAGATATGGAAGGGCTAGAAAAATGAGTGGGATTGCGGTGCATGATGTGAAATTCTCAAAGAATCAATTTAAAAAATATGTATTAAAAGTTATGAAATTACAAATTTTACAAGTAAATAGATGAAATAAACTGAATAAACTTAACCTGATCCATCAAGACACACACTGTCTTCTCTCCCAAATGTGGCTCTTAGCTTTGGGTCTTTAGTCTGCTGCATTTAAATTGGAGAACTAAAAGTCAGGAGCTAGAAAAAGGTCACGGTGTAGGAAAACCTCAGGAGAGGGGGATGGTACAACACGGGTAACGTAGAAAGTAGAAAGGGATATGGATAATCGCTTTATTCAGCAAGAGAGTAATTTTCAGTTCCTGACAGTATTTTAGGAAAATTGGGTTTTCCCCCAATCTTTAAAAAAATCCTAAAGGTATAAAAGAAAAAATGGAGAGATATGGGAAGAGAAGAGATGAGACAGTTCTTCTCCTTCCCTGGATTTGCGGGTGTGCAGTAACTCTCCTCTTGCTGTTGTTACAAATTACACAAACTTGGAGACTTAAAACATCAAGCATTTGGTATTTATAGTTGATTAGGCCAGAAGTCTGACCCAGGTCTCAGAGAGAGAGAAAATGAAAAGACAGCAGAGATGTGTTCCTTTCTGGAAGTTTTTAAAATGAATCCATTTCCTTGCTCTTCCAGCTTCTAAAAGTCACTCACATTCCTTGGCCCATGATCCTTTTACCCCATCTCCCTCCAAGCCTTCACAACTCTCTCTCTTTCTCTCTCTCTTTCTCTCTCTCTCTCTCTCTCTCTCTCTCTCTCTCTCTCTCTCTCTCTCTAT
>JANHMN010000001.1:71436584-71465823 GCA_030674055.1 Rhabdomys pumilio
AGGGAGAGGGAGAGGGAGAGGGAGAGGGAGAGGGAGAGGGAGAGGGAGAGGGAGAGGGAGAGGGAGAGGGAGAGGGAGAGGGAGAGGGAGAGGGAGATGCATGCACATTTGTTCAAGTCTAATGTCAGTATTGGATATCTTTCCTTGATTGCTCTTCAACTTATTTTTTGAGACAGGTTCTCTCCCTAAGTCAGAAGTCCATTGATTTGTCTGGACTGGCTGGTCAATGAGCTTCACAGACTCCTGCATTCACCCCTCCTTCCCACCCCTAGGGCTCTGTTACAGACTTGTGCTGCCATGCCTACTTTCTCATGGGTTCTGACTATCCAAACTCAGGATCATGTGCTTATGCACCAGAGAACATTAGGAACTGAGCAGTCTCTCCAGCTTTAATTGTCAAGGAAGATGATAGTGACAGATAGATGTGAACAAGGCTCCTAAGATTCTGAGCTTATCACTTAACAGTTTATACAGTGTTCAGCCAGGCTAGTAGCACACAGAGAATTCTAATACAACTTTGAAAGCCATATTGGATTTTGTCATAGGTCCATGAAACCAGAAAAAAAAGTATTTTTCCACATATAATTGATTTTTGACTGCTTTAATAAAATAATATGAAGAAATTGGACAGCAACATTTCATAATGCCGAGTGACAGTTTGGGGACTGAGGATTTTTGATGTGATTTTATGTTATCAAAGACAGAGTCCCAAGATCAAACCAGTTTATGAAGAAGCAAAATGGCCTCAGATGAGGTGCACATTCTCCTCAGAGGAAGAGTTTTCTTTAGTAAGCTTTATTTTCCATTTTATTGTACCAAGTAGCCAAACAAACCTCATGTTGCTGGCATGCCTGACAAACACAAGAGTAAGGAACAGATCTCTGGTCTCTCTGTCTGTCTCTATTCTCCTCACCTTGGTGATTTCTCTGGAATATGTGTTCATTTTAGTGTTTTGCAGGGGTTTTTTATTGTTCCTATGCTGAACTTTTCACCTAATTTGAGGTGCGAGTTCTGCTTTTATTTCTTTCCTTCGGAATGGTTGCCTTTTGGTGACTATGGAAATGTATAGACATTGTTCTGCCCACGCCAGTCACCTCTCCCTCTTTCTAATCTGTCTTTGTAGATCTCCTAGCAGATATCCACAGGTCCTCCCCAGGCTTCCTTCCATTCAAGCTTATCTTCAGACATCCTTTGAGAATAGTCCATTGTTCCAATGGCCAGCTGCTCTGCAAGCTCTGTGCTCATAACTCCACTTACATAACTGTTATTTTAAGAATTCAGTTTTGAAAAACAGAAGTCCATTTTCTCTTTTTTTTTTCCATAGTCATTTCTTGTTCCAGGCCATATTAACTTCCTTCAGTAAATTTCTTCTGGTATTTTAAGCACTTCCCACATATCTGTTTTATTTATTGGATCAGCTGATTAGAGTACTTTTTCCACTTTTTCATCTATAAACTTTGGTTTGTGGTACCTGAGTTCTTTACATTTGAATTCAACTTATTTTAGAGAGTCTTAATTTTCACTAGTGACTTCATGATAACAGCTGCTGAAGGTGACTTCCCTGAAATGTAGGTTATTTGTTTTTCACATCCCAGGGGTACCCTGAGTGTCAGCTTTTATATTACTCTCTTCTCTGGTGATTCTATGTTGTCCACATATGGCAAATTTAAATTTTCACCCAAAATAGTATATTGGTACAGGGTTTTAATTTATTTGAGATTTCTTTTCCCCTGGCAACAGACAGGAAAATGAGCTTCCTTGTCAACCCTGGGTCAGAGAGCAGATAAGCAATGCCTAACTGTCATGGAGGCTTCACATTCCTATCATGCAGGCTTTATTAGAAGATTTTTTTTCTTCTTCATAAAGAATCTTTGCTTTGTAAAGTCATTGTGCAGATACTGAAATTCAAGTTCAGGGGCTATTACCACATCATGCTTTAACCTCTGTCCAGGCCTTCAACACATCTACTCCATACTTTTGGACCTACGTTCCATTCCATTATTTGTTTCAAAAAGTAAAATGTTATTGTGGTGTCTAGGACTTTCTTTCTTTGCTATGTTCTCAGTGTGAACTGTTAGTGTCAGCATATGTTTTATCAAGCAGGCCCAACACAGTGGGAGGGTTTGGCACTTACTTGGCACATACTTTGATGGAACTGAAGCTCTGTGGGTGACTTCTTCCATTTATATGAATTTGAAAATTCCCTGTGCATCTTAAGAACTCCTCAATTATATTCTGAAATCAGTGATTCTAAACTGGGTAGTGCCTTTGCTTTATAGAGAGCATTTTGTCATGTCCAGTGGTATTTTGGGTTGTCATAACAGGAGAGACCACTGCTGGCTCATTGTGGGTACAAGCCAAAGGGCTGCTAGAAAACCTATAAGACCCAAGGCAACACCATGGCAGACACATCTCCCACCAAAATGCCAACAGTCAGAGCCTGATGGCCTTTATGTGCTGCCTACTACTTTTCTATTTTCTAGACCCACACTTGAATGCATATTTACATGTGTTGAACAAAACAGTGATTTAGGTTTTATTTACCAAATCATTTTTCATCCATCTTTCCCATCTTGCAGAAGGGCAGGCATTATTATAAAACTGACTACTCAATGCCAAAATGCAGAGGTCAATCTTAAAACCTTGATCCAATTGCTCAGACTTAGTAAATATGAGTTTGTCCTTCATCTCTACTTCTCCTAACTTACCTATCTTGTTCCCTCAAAGGCTTCTTGCCTATCTACTCTTTCCAGCCTTGCCTGTCCAAGATTTATTTTCCATATCATCTGGATAACCTTCTCACTGGAAATCTAACAAAAATTCAATTTCCTCAGCAAGGTATTCATGATGTCTGGCCCTCTGAGCTCCTTGACATACATGTATTTCATATGTTGCTATATCTAGAGACACATTTCTTTAGGATGACCTCCTAGTTTCTGAATCTCTTTTCCTTTCCATCGTCTGGTCCTCGAGCCTTTTGTGTTTGTTTTACCATTGGTGTTTTTATGGCTTATTTTGCTATCCTTTGCTAAAAACCAGGTATTTCAAGTGTATTTGTTTGTTCCTTTGTTTTTGTTTTTGTTTTCAAATGAGATTGAAAATTTAGTAAATATAAATCAATTGCTATTCAAGGAAGACAATTGAAAAACAATTGCAGTTACCTTTTATAAATGTCTTTTTGTCTCAAAGTAACTCTTATCTTATTGAGAAAGAGAAGTTCTCTCTTCTCACTTCTCTTTCTGCGGAGGCAAGAGTTTAACAAACTGTCTTAACTTTGTAAGAAAGAATACAGTCTTCTGAAAAAGTACCTCATCCAACAAAAGAAAGCTGTACTGAGGCCATGACTATTACTCTACTATGCATTTCACAAAGTAAGCTCAGCTTACTCTCTTTTCTGCTAATAACAGAATGCTGCGCAGAAAACCCTGTATTCTTAAATCTGTACTTGTCTCTAAAAAAGTTCTGTGTGTATTTTTACATTTTCAGTTTTCTCCAATTCTCAGTACAAAGGCTCTACCATTTAAACCAACAGAGTAGATTTTGAGTTGTTGGTTATATGTTATGGTATCGTTGTTATTTTAAGGCTTCCATCTGGTATTGCAGAAAACAACAATATCACTTCAAAAAATATTTCAATCAAAACAACAGTATCAAGTTAAGTATCACTTCTTATTCCTGAAAATAAACTTATTTTTAGTACTCTAAGGGAAAGAAAGACTTCCTTTCCAGCAGAGAGCTGATTTTCTGAATTTCAATCTGGCTTGGTTTTTGCCTACCTTCTTGCTTTGAAGCACACTAACGAGCCAGTCAACCAGCACTGCACTGGCCATTATGTCTACTTGCAAACTAGCAAATTCAATTTTTAACATAACAACACAAAGCAAAATGAAGTGGAATGCTGTGATTTTAAGGGGGCTTTGGTCTCTTTTGTTCTGTGAACTTTGCCAGCTTTCACACCATAGAAGCCCCACAGCCCTTTGTTCAAACTCACATCAAATGTAAAGAATGGCTTTACATTGTGATTTCCTTACCAGGGGAATCCAAAGGCATCAAGAAAAATGCTCATTGAGGCTTGGACGAGAAAGAAGTATTTACTTTACTCGTGGCCTCATTTTATGCTACGCAGCATCACAACGGGTGGGACTGGGCTTGCACAGGACAGTCCATGCTCTCTTTGTCTCTATGAATCAAGAAGCCCTAAAGCGCATGCCTAACACGTATCCTTTTAAATATCAGCTACCGGTAGGAGGGGATACTGAAGATCACTACCTCACATACCTGACTAATACTATACATGCAAGAGGTACCAAAAAATGTACTGTTGGCTCCCATGGGTGCCTATTAGTCAGTTTTACACATGGTGTGTTTTCTGCAGTTTATCTTATTATATGCCCAAGGTACAAAGTTTCTCAGGGAAGTCACAGAGAAAGCTCAGGGTAGATGAAAGAAACCTGAGGGAGCTAATTTTCACAAGCATAAAGTGACAGAGTCAAAGAGACTGGATTTCAAATCAGTTCAGCTGACACCTATCTAATTGATCCATCGTGCATGCTACACTCACTTTTGTTTGGTGGGTAGGTTAACGTAAAGAATGGAGTTGGAAGTGATAGATTCGTTAGTTGATTTGCTCATTCTATATGACATTTTTAAGGCATGTTGTTTTGTACTCCATGAGTATATGAGGTTTGGGAGTTTGGTTTTTTTTTTAAGCAAATTTTGAATAGAAGACAGTATTTTTAAAGAGCATGGTACCATGTTAGCTTTCATTATAGAAAGAATTTGACATAGGCAACTATTATTATTAAGGGGGTATTATTTTTATGGGAGTATCTGCCCTGTGTTTTTTTCTATGCAACCACTCTCCATAGTTCATATAAAATCATCTTCAAAGTGCAAATAAAAAAAAATTTGTAACATAAAAGACCGAGTAACCTAAACAAGTTTCCAATGTGTCAGCTTTACAACTGTGTTCAGTTTCCCACTGTGTCCCCTCGCTCCTTGTACTCCTTTGATGGCCTCCAACATCTGTGCAAAGAACCCTTGAAGATTTGGTAACACAAATGGGAAAAAGCCAAGCATAGTGGTAGTGTGTAGTGGTATACACATGGTAATCCCGGTACTCAGGAGGCTAAGGTAGGAGGAGCCTAGAGACTGATCAGGGCCAGCCCTCACTATATACCAAGGTCATGTCTCACTACAAAGAACATGCGAGTGTTTGCAGGCATGTGCACACACACACACACACTCAAGACATCTTAGAAAACAATGGAGCCAATCCTTTCACTTCTCTCAGAGGTAGAAACAACTTTGTGTATCTGCCTGAGAACACTAACCAGAAGAAACACTGCCCACGCATTAAGGGAAGAGAAAGCAGGGGAATGGGAGAATGTTAAAGGACGCACCTCTGGGGCCCAGCAGAGGAGAGGGCAATCATTAGTGAAAAAAAGAAGGAGCACTAGGCGTTATACGAAGATGAAGTGTCCAGACAGCGCAGAGAAGTTACTTCAATAAATACAAGCCATATTGAAGAAGCATCTAGAAAATAAAAGATGAAACAAAGGTAGCAATTTTGCAAAGCACTTAGACACAGACCACAAGGGTTCTGGCTACAGGGGAAGCTCTGGGGCTGGCTCAGCTTACAGAGGATAGCCCTTGAACTTGGCTGTCCTCACATTAGTCTTCCTCTTCACAAACAACATCCATTTCATTCAGGGCAGAACATTTTGCCAAGTATGCTCTTTAAATATTGATTTTTAGAACATTTCCTTGATTTGAAAGTTCACTAGCAAGCCTGGCGGCCACCCAAATTCTTTCTTTCTGTAGTTGTTGTTGGGATTTATAGGGAGCTTTTTCTCCCTAAGAGCAAGTGGAAGAAGACCAGACAGTAGAATGGTGGGGAGCTCACCATTGCTGATAGGAAAGTAAGTGCCTTGGGCTGACCTAAGAGATACACATTGTGTACACAAGGACATTTGAACAACGTTGATGCTTCCTTTCCCATAGGTACCTTTGAAGACTGGAAAACTATGTGAAATAGGTCTTAATGATATGTGCACCATTTAGAATGAATGCTCCTCATAACGGGAAATTTTTTCCAAAAGTTGGAAGGAGTTAAGGTGGGAGGAGGAAGAAGAAGAGGAGGAGGAGGAGTAAGGAAAGGGAGAGGGGAAGGAAGAGGAGGAGATAGGAGAGAAATGTAGGAGGATAGAGAACCATGCTTGTATTGGGAACAGTCCTGGGTAACAACTTATATCTAGGTTAGTTAATTGGGAAACACTTCTAATTCTGTGGGCACCTTGTTACTGAGCATTACCAAACATATAAAGCCTTTGATTAATCTTTTAGCATTAGCATCTCATTCATACTGGGCACCACATGGATGGCAGGATGGTCTGGGCTCAGCCCAGCCTTGGGGAGACAGTGTGGAAGATTGTCAGAGCCATTTCCCATGCTGGTGTCTCATGGGTGGCAGGGCTGGTGTCTCTGGCCACCTGAGCCGGAGGTCTGAGCCTAGCAGTGGCAAAATACACCACCACCGATCATGGCCACAGGCCTTGTGTAGTCAGCAAGACAAAGGCTGATTTAGAACAAACCAGACTGAACGCCACCACTTTAAATAATTACCGAAACAGCTCCTAACTTCTGTTATTCCACAAAGGCACTAGCATTAAGTTGAAGAAAATAAGTGGCCGATGAGGAAAGCCCTAACTGCCTGCTTCCTGTTTTCTCAGGAGACCAAAAGCAATCCTGACACATAGCTGGCACTTGATAAACGTTGATTATATGAATGAATGAATGAATGAATGAATGAATGAATGAATGAATGAATAAAACACTAGAGAAACCACATTAGCAACTAAAGTGAAGTCTTTCATCATCACAACCTGAGAGCATCCTGTGTCACAAGCAGGGAGACCCTTGAAGCAAGAGCTGCAACTCATGATTTTGGCCCCCTCAACCTGAGTTCACAACTCCATCCAGAAACTCGTAAATAAGCTGTTTTATGATCAAACAAAAAGAGAAATCAGCCTGTCTATTAATAGAAAGAAAGGAAAAATGATCTAATTCCTTTGGATTTGGGGTGTGTGTGTGTGTGTGTGTGTGTGTGTGTGTGTGTGTGTGTGTGTGTTTGCATGAGCACATATGTATAGTTATTCAAGTGCATGCCCTTTGGAGTCTTTCCTTTGATGTGTCCTCAGTGACTTTCTCTGGTTTACATAACTCTCTTTAAAGACTACTGATGTGACAGCTGAGGAAAAGAGATCTAAAGCCTGAAGCAGCTCCTTTTATACCATATTTCTAAAATATTTTTTGAAATTGTATCTCATAGCAATGTTTTTATAAATTAGCATATTTCCTAAAAATTTTAATGTGATCCACACTCACATATGAAAAACTCTTGAAAACTACACCCATCATAGCTCTTAGCTTGACTGCCTCCTGCTCAAAAGGCCTGCTAAATTCTTCTCCTCAACACCCACCATCCCTTCCAGCAACATGCCCCCAGTTCAGTGGCACACAAACCTATCCCAAGGCAGCTTTTCTGAAAAATACATTCAAGCCTGTCAATAAAACATGACAATAAAATAGATATAGCATTTAGTGGAAGCTGGGGAAGGGTGGAAAGACAGGTAATTTGGGGATATGGAAAAGGGAGAAGAGCCCTCTCTCCAGACTTAGACTGAAACTAACTGAAAACCAAGAATTCCAGCACTAAAAATTAACATTTTTCTGACATAGACTTAATATTTCTCTAATGTTTATAGATATTTTATATTAAAGTAATAAAGAATAGGCGTAAGTACTGAATGTACATGACCTTGGGGAGGGCCTCAGCTTCTTCCTCAAGTATCATCTTAGGATCCCAAACAAGGCTGTTAACTTTGCTTACAATGAAGATATCTTATCTTCCTGCATCTCTAGATTTTTATCTTATCCATTAGAATTCTATCAAATGCCTCAGAAACCACCTTGTGATCTTACTTACATTTCTTGATGGCCATTTAAGATAATAAACTTAACCCTACCAGAATCCTATGTGCGGCTATTGCCAACAGTCATGAGGTGATACAGCTTTCCTTTGAGAAACCCAGACCCATGACTGACAGCATGTCTTACTTTCTCCAGAGCACCTCAGTCTCTTAGCCCTGGTACTGAAACTGATATCAGCATATCTACTAAACCTCACCTCTGCTTCATCAACTTCCCAGTCCTGAAACTCTTTTCAGCACTGAAGCCACAAATCCCACTTTGGCTTGAATCAAGGTTCCTAAAGTTTAAGGGAAAACCTCAGGTTGCTGAGAATGACAGTTCCTCTTGCGCCTATACCCACAAATGTGGACAGAAACCACTAAAGGAAGCTGAGGCCAGACATTCCATTGAAGACAGTACATCTAGAATCACTCTCTAAAATGGCTGCCTTGAAAATCAGGACAGAGAGCATCAGCCAATCACAGTAAACTGTAACAGGACGATGTTTCAAACTTGAAAACAAGTCTTTCGCTTGCTCCTTCAAAAACCAGGATGGGAGGAGGTGGGGGTAACACGGATCTAGCTCTGCAGCTTGAGGGTTTAGTGTCCATACTCTTTATTTGTCCCTCCATCCTGCCATACCTAACTCTCTTGCTATCTCTACTCTCCCCACCATCTCTTCTTTATCCATCTCTTGCAGCTCAGCAGAAAAAGCCTTTTGATCTCAAAATTTTTGCAGATTATTATTGGTTTAGTTTTCAACTCTGAAATCTTTTTTCATATCATGATGCCAAAATCCTGAATGAAATGTTCTGATTGACCCATTTAAATCAGTAGTCTAATTTTGAACAATCAACTATGACAGGAAACATCGTCCCCCCCACCCCCCCAAAAAAAGACTGACTTTCCTGTTAAGTTGCATGGCTATCAACTACAAGAAGAAGGTCAGAGGTGCAATGAGTTGGGATACTCAGTTCCCAGAACACTGTAAGTAGGATGCAGTACAAAGTTGAGGCTATTTGGACTCAACACCTGAACCCTTCACCACAGGCTATACTTAGCCTTTCACCAGAGAGTTCTAATTTGCAGGCTATGTAATCCAATGTGTGGAATGAAAATCTTCCAGATTTTTTTTTCACTTAAGCATAGAGATGAAAATATCTGAGTGTTTGGGTGTAAAACCTTCTTATAATAGATGTGTGCCATGCCAGAAGAAATCCCCTTTGTTTTAAGTCATTGAGATTTAATGGTATTCTGCTATTGCAGCATTTTTTTGTCTCCTTACTGCTTCCTGTTTGGCTAAGTATCTCTCAAAGCTCTCTGAGTTAAATGTTCAATTACCCCCCCGACCCCCAGCAATGCTACAGGGAAGAGTGGAAACTGATGGGAAGTCTCAAGGTTACTGGTTCTGTACCCTTAAAGAGAAATGTGAGACCCTCATTCCTTTCTCTTCCTTCTCTCTTCCAGACTCATGAATTAGCTTGCCCTACAGTATACTCTTTTGAAGATGTTCCATCCTCATTAGATACCCAAAGTTATAGGAACATTGAACTTGGACTGGAGTCGCAGAACCATCAGCCAAAATAAACCTTTAGCCCTTATAAGTTAGTTGCCTCAAGCATTTCATAATAGTACTGAAAGCTGACTAATGTGCCTGCCCCAACCAAGACTTTCCCATTTACCATTGCTACTCTTTCTGCAAGACCCATTTGGCAGCTGACTGTGTCCTGACTCAGCAGGCCCTCTCTAGGGTGATCAGCTCATTCTTTTCCTCACAAAATACCTTCTGCTTCTTTGACCCTCTATCAGGGGAGGTTTTGAAATGCTGCTGTGACCCTAAGACTGAGTGTCTTTGACAGAAAAGTTCTCAAGAAATCTGAGTCCTGTTGCAGGGAATGAGCACTCTTTCGAGCAGCCACAAACCATCCCCAAAGTTGTGGTCTTTGCTTTGCCATGGGCTCCCAGGCTTATTTCTCACCTAGAATCTTTCAGAGCCTCCAGTGTGTCTCTCTCCTGAATGGCAATGTTATCTCAAGCCCTCTCATTTCTCTAAATTTTCCCTAGTGTCACACAGGGTGGCAAGAGATTCTGATGCATAGAATTTCACAGAGAAATATCTGCATACCCTAACTGTGAGAAGACCACAGTTACAGTTTGTCTTTTATGAGAGACTTAGTGTCTACACAGTGGCTCTCAGCTGGGCAGGAGAGTGTGTGTCTCCTTAGTGATATACTTCTCTCCTGAAGAGAGTAGAGAACAGGTGAGGGCTAATCTTGGTTGTCAAGGAAACCTGCTTGTGACAGCTAATCTTGCTTGCTAACCTGACATACCTGAGAAGAGAAAATCTCAAGACAGTTACCTCCATCAGATTGGCTCTGTTGGCTTGTGAAGGCATTTTCTTTACTGCTAACTCATATAGGATGGCCTAGCCCAGCACTGACAGCACCTGGCTGAGTGTGAGGCTGAGAACAAGCAAATAAGGAGCTTTCCTCTTCAGTTCCTGCTTCCAGGCTCCTGCCTGAGTTTCGTCCTTGATTCCCTTCAGAGATGGACAGTTAACTGGAAGTGTAAGCCAACGAAACCCTTTTCTCCACAAGAATCTTTCGTCAAGGTGTTTGTCATAGCAACAAAAAACAAACTGGAACACAGCCAAACTACACATAACAGCTGCCATCTCAAGGGCTCTTGGGATTGATGTGTCCAGTGAAGAAAACCCACACTACAGTTGAAGTTTAACTAAGAACTTCTGTCTTTAATTTTAATTGGAGACTTGTCTATTCCTGGTCCTGCCATGCCACTGCTGTTAAAACACATCATCCCCCTCTCACGGGAGACAATGTTTTTGGCATCCCTATAAAAGAGGAAGTAACACAAGAGATTAAGACAGGAACTATCACAATACTAGCAAACAATTAGTATTGTCACATTAACGACTGTCTTACATTTTAACTGTCATGTTAACTGATTAAAGGAGATTAATATTGAGCCTCTTATGGATGAAACTTTAAGTTATTCCTTTCCTCTCTAAAAATATCTGAGACTTACAAGTTTAATCCCAACATATTTTCTCCAATTTAAAAAGAATGTCTAGATCTTTGTTGTTATTGCTGTTAAAACGCTACAAAGATTAAAAAACAAACAAACAAAAACAATTGTGTGGACCTCAAAGTCTAATACTCCAGAGATTGAAACAAGTGTCTTATTCTCTTTAATGGAAGCTGAGCCGATAATATATAACACTTTATAAACTAAATAATGTCTATTGTCTTGGAACCAAAGAAAGAGTTGGCAGACCTGCAAACTCACAGTCTGGCTTATAGTCCCAGTGCTGTCGCAGAGGTCTATCTTGCCTGCTAAACTAGAGTGTTAGCCAGCTATTCTGCAACATGGACCAGGAGCCACAACAGGACCAGGAGCCTGGCTTCAGTTTTTAGCTCAGTATCACAAAAGCCTTAGAAAGTCCTGACAAGTACTGTTAAGAAATATAGATTGCATCTTTTTCAGAAAGACAATGCATGAGGATTCCTTAATACATACGTAATTGTGCACTTTTTTAAAAAATAAATAAAAGTAAGTGCATTTTAGAGAGATGAGGGTAAAGGGTTACCCAACCTTTCCACAATGAATAGAAATGTGGGGTTGATGAGGCCCAGAGCGCTGCTGACACGGAAGAGTCTCTGAGATTCACTCACTCAGCATGTGCGTTTTTTTAGGCTCTGAAACAGACTGCCAGCAACTCTGAGTCAGGCCTTTCGTACAGCAGAACCCCATCCCAAGGGACTAAAGAGCTTAAAAAGTAGGGAAGATGCCATATTCTGACAGAGACAGCTGTGTGTAAAGAGGGCAGAGGCAAAAATAACAGGAATAAGACATTAAGTGTTTCTGGGAGTCAAAGACACAGGTCACATAGCATTAAAACTGTTTCCAATGACAAGGAAATAACTCCATTGGCAAAAGTTCATAAATTTGTTTAGGAAATTGTTATATGTGGGGAATGTTACTAATGTTCAGTAAACTATTGAGTAATAATCAAGTTGCTTATTTTAATACCACATATTAACTTATTTTTCTCCTACTCCAAAACAGATAATAGTTTTTTGGCTAGTTTGTTTGTTAGTTTGGGGAGGAGGGGTTGTTTGTTTTTTGATTATTTTTAAATAAAAGCAAACAAATCAGATAACAGTTTTAATAAATTAAAGTATTAAATAAATGGAAATAACATTCTACAATTATGTCAGTAGATTGGGAACTCATAGCATTGACTAAAAATATTTAAGAATTACTAACAATAAATGATTCTTCAGTTTACATTTGTGAATAAAAAGTTTGTAAACTATGTCCTGTAAAGTTCAGTTTCCAATTTTGTATACAAGTAATTACTCTATTAATTGATTTTTCTTATTTATGTAATATAATTTATTACCCTCTTAGTTTTGCTGGAAAGCAAGCATTTTAACTTTCAGAGACTTTCAACCCCAGAGGGAAGAGCTTCCCATCCATAACTGGGTACCTATGAATCTGAGAGCCTACTGACATTATAGGCACAATATTGAACAGACTTGTATCAACAGCTCCCTTGACCCAGAGCTCAAAACTGTTTGATGCTATGGTTATAACTCAGAACACAAGTGAATGTTGTTTTACTAGTTGAGGTGTGAGTTTACAGCCACTAGTTTGTGTAATACTGAACATAAAGATACACACAGGACATAATACATTGGATCTGTCTTCCAGCTGCCAGATGGTATGGGATAATCATTGTGAACAGTAATCGTTAATAATGGAAGACAGGCCAGGCAGTGGTGGCGCATGCCTTTAATCCCAGCACTTGGGAGGCAGAGGCAGGCGGATTTCTGAGTTCAAGGCCAGCCTGGTCTACAGAGTGAGTCCCAGGACAGCCAAGGCTACACAGAGAAACCCTGTCTCAAGAAAAAAAATAATAATAATGGAAAACAGACTCAAACTCACTAAAAGAACAAAGCCCCTTTAAACACTTCAAGGTCAAAATTCAGTTCTAAATTTGGACAATTTTCAATAGAACTGGTCTTCTAAATTTGATTGATAAAAATAGAACTTAAAGTTTAACCATAGTTCTTGATTGAGGACTAGTACAATGAATGTTTGCTTATTAATTTCAGCATTTGCACTGCTTAGTACAGAGGGTAAGATGGTAGATGGCCAAATAACTACACCAAGAAGTTACCAAAACTTTCTATTTATTTCTATACCTAAAAGTTCACAAAATTAAAATCATTACCACATATGTATATGTCCATGTGAAATCTTCAGGGTCCATAAGTTGAGATTTCATATATATATATATATATATGTGTGTGTGTGTGTGTGTGTGTGTGTGTGTGTGTGTAACATTAAATATAAATATATAATATATATAATGTTACACATTATACATATATATATTTAATGCTTGATTTACTGTTTTTTTTAACTCTTTAACTTTCTATATCAGAATAGTGAGGAATCTAAACCATTTGCCTAAATTTGGAGAAAATTAAGTTACTTTCTTTCATTAAATGTTTATTTCCAGGATGAGAGTTGGACAAACGCTAAATTCATGAAGCCATTCAGTTATAAAATTATATTATTATGCCTTAAGAGCTTGGTTAAGTGAACTTTTCAAAAAATTAAAATAATTTTTAAACAGATAAAATGTATACAGCAGTAGTTAGAAGTTTATTAAAGCAAAATTTTCCAAAAGATAAAATTGATTTATAGAAAAATATAAATATAAACACTTATAAAATATTTTATCCAAATAATAAATGCAGCATTACTACAGTGGTAAATTCATTTTAAAATATTTCTAAAGCTAAACATTTAAAAGCCATTTTATAAAATATTTAGAGTAGATATAAAACTGGTCAGTGTCCAACATGGTAATAAATTTTAACTATTACATTTGTTTCTTCCACCAGGAAAATTTTGTATTTCTATGGAACATGAATCTACAAGCTAACCTCTTCCCTAAAATTCTGTTCACTAGTCATTTAGTAGAAAATCAAGATCAACATTGTAAGAACATGCCAAAGTCACAGTAGGCTATTTCCAGTTTCAGATAAGTCTTCCAACAAGTCAAAAAGCTTCTCATAAAATAAAAGTTCTTGCATTCTGAAGTCCTGTTTTGGTTTTCATTTGTGTTTGAGACAGGGTCTGACTATAGTCCAGGCTGACTCAAACTTGAAGCCGCTCTGTCTCAACTCTTACATGCTGGGATTCCAAGTACACGCCATCATTGCCTCTGTAACACATCAGTGGAAAGTCGTCAGTCTGGTAAAAAGTACTCAAGGTACTTGCTGTGTTCTCCAGTGAGACTCCAACTGCTTGGGCTCAAACCATCATGGTGCCACAGGCTAATGAATACCTTGGACTCCCCCAGCCTGGTTCTTGACTAAATTACTTAATTTTTATGAGAGACAGAGAAAGAGAGAGAGAGAGAGAGAGAGAGAGAGAGAGAGAGAGAAAGAGAGAGATCAAATTCATATTTATATATACATATATACATATATGTATATGTATATATATGTATATTATATATAATTTCAATATATTTTTCAGACTAGTACATTAAATGTGACTTAAATAGTCTGCATTCAAATAAACATTAAGATTTCATAAGATAATGTGCAAATAAATTTCTATCTAAATATTTTATTCATTACATGTAATGCAATGCATATTTAAAAGTACAGTAGAATAAAAACATTACTATTCAAGCCCACAGATATAAATATTTTAAGAATAGTCTAGGAAATTTTACATTTTGATTAATTCTCTATGTACTTAACAAACTTATTAAAGAGGAGTAAGAAGAAGAGTTTAAACTATTGTAAGGCTCACAGCAACCATGCAAAGCTAACCAAAAATTAAATCTCCTCCTAAGAGGGATGAAATCTGTTAGCTATGTATTTTTGTTTTTGCCAACCCGATAGCATGATGCTATATGTACACAGAGAAAAAGCATAGTGATCATGAGTTATGACATCAAATTTGTGCACACACGACCCAGGCAAGCATCTTGACTTTTCAACTGCCTATTTTTCCCCCACTGGTGAAGTAACAAACAAATATACTTTTGAAAGTTCATTGTTTATTCCATTTTCCAGCTTAAACAGAATATTTTGTCATCAAAACAAACACAGTATAAAGAAGAGACAGATTGGGGTGGACCGTTCCCAAGGGGCGTGGGGAGCTGCTGCATTTTCCTTTTGAAAACTAACTTGTGTATCAGGGAAAAAAGTACACAACTTAAATTTGTAAAATTTTATTACAAGGTCTAAGACATATGTGCATTTTCAAATCAGCTAAAATGAAACAAGTCACACCAGAATAAGCTCTTGTGAGTGAGCCAAGGTAAATTCTTCTATTTTACATCTGTTGGAGCAAATAAACCACATAATGGGCTAATGTGTTCCAAATCACAGTAGTTCTTGAGCACATCTGAAATACAAAATCACTCTCATCATTTCAATGAAAGAAGAATGTTACTTATTAGAATTCAGAGTCTGGCCTGCAGCTATTATTCAAAACTAATCCACCATCAATTACTCACTATTTACAAAACAAAATAAATCATTAAAAAAATGAATGTAAAGGATGGGGAGACGCTCAGCTGTTGAGATCATTCACTGCTCTTCCAGAGGACCTTAGTTGAGTTCCAAGACCCAAGTCAGGTAGCTCACAACTGTTTCAGAGGTTCTGATGCCCTTCTTCTGGCTTCCATGGGTACTGTGTACGCTTGCATGTGTATACATATGCACGCACACAAATAAAAAGTAAAAATAAATCCTTAAAAGACAAGTCATAAAAGTAATCAATGTTCTTGAGTCTTTTGCTTAGAATTAAGCATGTTGAAGTAATTAGGCAAAAAATACAGTCAGATATATCTGGCGGAGGCCAGCCTACTCAAAAGCATCCTAACTTGAGAGGCAGGAAAGCAAGATTTTAAGAAACCAGAATGTCTGCAATTAATATCATGATGTGAATTAAAATGGTAAATTCTGAGAAAATAAAAAAGCATTACAATGAATGTAGGTTGTCTTGATAAGGCATGAGAAAACCTGGCAGAAATCTTTTAATTCTAAGTCAAGTGGGGGTGTAAAAAGGCTGGCAAGGATAATTAAGATGATTTGTGAGACAAAACTCATAGAGAACAGCCAACATGGGGACTCGCCAGGGCCCACAGTCATACTTAGATCACAGTGGAAAGAACTGTAGAGAACATGACAAAGTTCAACATGCCAAGGAAAAGGAAACAAACAGGAGGGTAGACACGGTGCTTGGACATGAGCCTTGAAAAGCAGAACCGAGAGGGTCAGTGGATGCCTCTTCCCTTGGTCTGTCTTCTCTTATACTTCACATTTTGACTTACTATTTTGACAAGCTGGTGTGTTTGCATCAATTACAATCTACACAGTTATTTTTCCTATGATATAGTCTATATTGCTAAGTTTTTAAAAGTTCACATCAATATCAAATTATTCTTCACCAGAAGACGGAAAACACTGTGTGTATTAGGAACAAAACTGAAAAAAGAAAGACGAGAAATATGATAAAAATGTGCAACTTTTTATTTTGAAGTTTCCAAAAGAAAAAAAAAGTCAGTAAATCAGCTTTTGTGAAGAGAGGGACACATTTCCGACAGGATATCACTATGAAGACCAAACTAGCCTCAGACTTGCAAACCTTGCACGGCTTCCTGGGTGCTGAGATTTCAGATCTGTGTCACCACACCTGGCTAATCAATGACCTTTCAAATAAGGGGTAGTAGGGCTGAAAGTGAGAGGGACAAAATTCAAAGGCCCCAAGTAAGTAGGATATGTGATAACCTGGCAAATTCTCCCAGGACAGAAAGACTCAGAGCATGAACTTGTGTGTCTTAGTTCTTCCAACCCAATGAAACATTAGTAGAGGGATCTGGGGGAGAATTAGCTGAGACTTAATTTTCCCTAATTTGTTGTCATATGCTCTCTATCCATGTGTTCTTCGTGAGAAGATACAGTCATGTGCATTGGGTTTCATTAAGACTTCTTGTATTGAACTGATCTACATAATTTATTTAATATCTTAACTTAATCATCAATACCTAGATAATATCAGTTAAATCAGATGAAACCTAATTACACCAAAGAAGTCCTCTATGATTTAAAAAAAATTCAGAAATCATAGCATATCCTTTATAAAATGAAAAATTGTTAAAAGTGGGCTGGGGTTATGGGCTTAGTCATACAGAGCCTATCTAGCATGACTGAAGGCCCAAGTTTAATTCTGAGCACTGTGGGGCATGGCATTGCACACCTATCTATAATCCCAACATTTGGGAGACAGAGCATCAGAAGACCAGAAGACCACTGATGCATAAAGAGTTCAAAGCCAGCCTGGGCTACATGAAACCTTAACTTTTTTTTTTAAACTAACCAACCAATAAGAACAGTAAGAGACTCTAAAAGTAAGTTTTCAAACACGTAACAACATGCTTTGTAACTTTTTAGTTTTCTAACCAGAAGGCATACATTGGATCAAAACTGAGACAGCAAATTGAACTAATACACTGATGGTTACATGTGGATATTTCTATGCTGTCAACAAATTTCTTAAAAAGAGAAGATAGGAGATGTTTGTTGTTCAGAGGTAGCTGATTATCTTAGACTCTAGAAAATATACTGATCATTTGCAATGAATCTACTACCAGTCTACTTAGAAGGTGTTTCAAGACTGCTGCTCTTGCAGATCACATGCCTCCATTTCCAGCTGGTCAGATCAGTCCAATGGCATGGGAATGGTTTATTAGAAGAGCCAGGGTCTCTGGTTTATACTGTTCCATCAAATGATGACATGAAAGTGGTTTAAACATCAGTAGGTATAATCATTTGGGTCATTGCACAATGATGATGCTGAGACCCACATACCAGAGTCTTAGGAAAAAATATCATCAGGCATTTTGCAAGCAATATGTTATTCTGAAACTTCTTGAATCTGCATACCTTTAAACTCTACAAACTTTTAAAACTCAGTTCATGATATAAACTGCATCAGTTTCATGTATTCAACTATGATGCCTCATTCCTAGAAACACTTAGGGTTGATATCTTGTATTTAAGAGAAACCAAATGTGACAAATAGCCCTCGAGGCAGAAAGCCGTTTGTCATTGGTTCATAGGTAATACTCTAACCCCGTGTGCATTGATGTAGGTGATAAGGATTCTGGCTCTACGCTCTATCACGTCAATAAGCTTCTCAATGCCTTGCCTACCCCCTTGACTTTCCCAATAAACCTGATCAAGGAACAGAGACTGAAGGAGCTTCTGCCTCAAGTGTTGGCTCTTCAAAACAGAAACTGCAGATTCAGGAAACCTGAAACGATAACACAATATTTCATTTATTATTATTAGCAATTGTTCAGAAATTATTTCTTCCCCCAGTTTCTCTGCCTTCCTTAGTCTCATAAATCACAATATCAAATAAGACTTAGAAAACCAAAATGTTTTTGTCACTGACAAGCAGACACTTCTAAAAATAAAATACAAAAAATAAAAAATGTATTTCAAATGAACCAAATTATCTAATCCATTCAAAACTTGACATCCTAATTTCTTATTTAAAGGTCATTAAAGACAGGCAGAGAGGCATAGAATTAAGATCATATTAGGGCTAAAGATGTATTTCCCATCATCTTAAGCTCCATGTCTCCTATAGAAAGCCTTTTGTCTGCTCTCGTCAGTAACAAGGTGAAGACTGATAAAAGAGAATGGTGAGAAGCCAACATGTGTGGTTTCAGTGAAGCATCCTCTCTGAGCAACAGTTACAGTTTAAAGTCTGATGACTTCAGACTTGTGATAGAACAAAAGAGAAATTATTTTTTAAAAAATCAATTAGAGGAAGAATTCCCTCTGATTCAGATTATACTTTTGAAACTTGAGTGATTGCCTGTGTTTTGCTTTGTGTTTGGTTTTGGTTTGGGGGGGGGCAGCATTATTTGGCGATTTTTTTTTTAGTTTTTAATTATTTCTTTTATGTTTGACATTATAATATAATTACATCATTTCTATCTGCCCTTTTCTCCCTCAAAACCATCCCATATTCGTCTCCTTGATATCTTTCTGATTCACGCCCTCTTTTTTATTACTCGTTATTACATTAATATATATTTTTCAATATATATTTATATATGTATTGTTCTGTATATTGATCTATATATGGGTCTATATACTGTTACTTATATGTACGCTTTTAGGGCTGACAATTTGGTGTTGAATAGACAATTGGTGTTCTTTTCCCTGCATAAGACTGTTTTTCTAGCTCTCACCATTCCTTAGTTGCCTGTAATTCTTTGTGTAGAAGTGAGGCCTCATGAATTCATCTACAAAACAAGTCCTACACTTACAGCTTAGGAAACACTGAAGAAGATGGAGTGTGGGTGGAGGGTTGTAAGGCTCAAAGGATCAGGGAGTTTGCACCCACAATGTCTCACCAACATGGCATGAGCTGAGTCACCAACAATAGACATGCCAAAATGGATGGGCACAAGGCCAGTATTTTCCTGAGTGGAATATTAAATGATGCTTTAACTTATATCTTGAATGTCTCTCAAATGTCCATGCATTAAAGACTTAGTCCTTGGGATACTATGACTGGGGTATGGTGGTCCTTTTAGGAGGCAAGGCATAGTAGAAGATGGTGTCATTGGGGCATGCCTTGAAAGAGATGCTAGGACCACACCCCTTCCTCTTTCTCTCTCTCAACTCCTGGTCATCGGTGAAAAGGATCTCTCCATCCTTGGTTATAAAGTCCTGTTCATAAAGGAAAACAAACCATTACCCTACTATTGGCCTTTACACTGCATTGGTTAAAGGGAACAAAATCACTAATAGAAATATGGTAGCGTTTAGTACCACCACAATGTACAGTACACTAAAAGATAAAAGAAGCAGAGCCAGGTGGCTAAATCCTGAAACACCTAAAGCTGTGAGCCATAGTAAATCTTCCCACTTTGTAAGATGATCACCTCAGACATTACCTACAGTAACAGAAAGCTGGCAATTGTTTTCAGACAAATTCGGCAACACTAAACTTTTAGAGCAAGGATATTCAGTGACATCTCACTGGACATCCTGAGGTGAAATCACTTAAGAAGAACCCGGCAGAATCATTGACAGAGTTCACTGAACTTGTTTTTGGGTTTTGTTTTATTTTCCAGGTAGGAATACTAGAACCAGGGTCTAGCATGTATAGGGTCATAACGTTTTAGAAAATTTCTACTTTAAGTCATAGGCTATATTCTGCAACACCTCCAGCTTGGCCTCCTCTAGCTTGCAGAAGTATTGTACCATATAATCACTGTGGTTCAAGAGTGACTTTCAAATAAATTTAGTTGCACATTAAAAACTATAGGGCAAGAACATATACTTATTAAAGACACACTTGGGGACAAGACACAGGATGCACAGGACGCCTTAGATACTAGGAATCTAGGGTCAAGAATTCTGGTGATGGCCGGGTGGTGGTGGTGCATACCTTTAATCCCAGCACTTGGGAGGCAGAGGCAGGTGGGTTTCTGAGTTCGAGGCCAGCCTGGCCTACAGAGTGAGTTCCAGGACAGCCAGGACTACACAGAGAAACCTTGTCTCGAAAAACCAAAAAACAAAAGAATTCTGGTGATGGTAGAAACCAAAGATTACTGAGCTGGACAAAGGTAATAGTATTGGGTGTTCTGAGTCCCCTAAAAGCACATACTGTGCAGTCTTGTGGGCTATATCTTAATGTTTTGTTGCATAATGTATTAATATCCATAATTATTTTTAAGCCTTTCAACCAAGTTAGCTTAGGCAGAATGCATGAGATAAGAGTATTAAAACTGCCAGGCTCTTCAGTGCCTAGAAGTCCTGTTCGTAAAAGAAAACAATGCATTCCTCTGCTATGGGTTCTTACACTGCATTGGTTAAAGGAAATATTCAGTGTGTGACTCCGAGCTTAACAAAGACTTCACTTTTGCTTCTTAATGTGTAAATTATATACTCAAAGAAGATTTAACCTTAAACCCATTATACCCCATAATGCAGTTAAGGTTTAATCTTCTTTGAAAGAATAAATAAAAGTATTCATATTTCTGTGAATGTTTAAGATAGATAGCTGTATGCCCTCGGCACTCTCAATTCTGCAAAGTCCCTGTAATATCAATTTAGTAAGTGATGTCTTAGGAATGTCATTTTCCCTATGCATAACTTTTTCTTGGCTTAGGCATTTCAAAGAGAGAATCTGCCATGCATTCTGCCTTCAATTCACAGAGCTGTAAAGAACATCAAGGAGGGAAGGATGTGGGGTGGGGGTGGGGGTGGGGGTGGGGGCGAGGGTGGGGGGGTTGGGGGGGGAAGAATCCTCTTGGCACTTTCAAAACCCACAGGAAAGTGTTGAGAGTTTAAAAATCCACATTATCTAAGTACAAAGTTGGGGGGAAAATGATTGAAATGTGGATATGGAACATGCTGACCCACGTGCCAGTAAGAGTAACATTAGAACAGAAACACAAGTCGCCACAAAGAAAAAGCAGTAGGTGTAGGCTTGGAAGGGCTGAGTTCTACTGTTAGCTTCAGACATAGTTGGCTTATTTCCTGATGTTCAGCTTTTGGGTGGGGAGGGCTATGTCTATCTAATGGGCTCTTAAGCTTCCAATGGAACCTAATTCCTTGAGGAACCTTATTCCTAACTAACATGGGTTATGTTATATACGAGGGTGGCTCCCCTTGTTGTGAAATTTACTCATGGCTTCCATAACTGAGGTGGGACTGGTCAGACTTTGTAGCCAGCTCCTGCTACACTTTTTTTCAATGTAATATTTTTATTGATTCTTTGGGAATTTCCCATCATGCACCTGGATCATACTCACTTCCCAGTCCTTCCAGTTCTGCCCTGTCACCCTTGTGTACTTCCCAGCCTCTTCCCCAAAAAGAAGAAGCAAAAGAAAAAAGTTCAATTTGTGTTACCTATATACTCACTAGAACGTGGTCAAACTTCCCATGGCCAGGCCCCTAAAGAAAACTGAGTCCTTGTCCACATTACCCTTTCTGGCCCCCCACCACCCTTGCCCCTGGTCCCCCACCAGAAACCATCGATATGAGTCTCTGCTATCCGCAAATGCATGAGTGTGCCACAAGACTCACTGTGTTCTTACTTCTCCAGTACAGTACTATCTCCTTTAGCTTCACACTGCCTCCTTCTTTACTCTGTATCCTTTCTAAGTCCTACCAACTGTCTCCCAAATGGTTTGGGTCATCTCTGAGTTTTGGGCCAACCTTGAGTACAACAGTTCTGCCTTGTCCAGCCTCCTGCAACCCCTCCTTTGTAGTTTTTAAGACCCAGCCCCACAGTCTGTCTGCCAAAAAGACTTCTGAGTACTCAAAAGCCCTCCTACCCAGTTTAAAGGGCCAGCCGTCCTCTGATGCCCTACCTTTCAGAGAGCTCTTCTCCCACTGTATTCACAACAGTCATTTTGGGTTAATCATGAATCTGACATCCTGCCATGCTTATTTAGTTCCATTGACATGCCAAATAGCTTATTGCAGATTTAGCCATCTCTATTGTTCCTGCCATGTCCAATCCTGTGCTCTCATAATAGAGCCTCTGCCACCCGATTATCATACTCCTGACAACCCTGTATATGTCCACCCTTACCCACATGGGTTTCACTGTGAAAGTTGAACATGGAGTGAAGGCAGACTGTGGCAGAAGCTGTGTAGACATTGTAGACTGCTCACAGATGCAATGGCTGCTCTTGAGGGGCTATTTTCTTCTTGGGATCTCTAGTCCCACACTTCCAGTTTCTTTGGAAATTAAATATATCTAACATAAGGTGTGAGTCTTCACAAAACTTTATTAATTGTGTACAAACATGTGGTCTTCCAAGATATCACTCAATTAGAAAATGTACTCTTCGTTTTGGGTGTAACAGCTCCTTCCTGTAATACAAGCCCTCTAAAAGTCAAGGCAGGAGGATAACTGTAAGTTTAAGGTCAGCTTGAGTGACAGTGAGTTCCAGGAAAGGCTGAGCTACACAGAGAATTCCAGAACAATCTAGGGAGTGAGATAAAACTTCCACAATATGCACAACACTTACTCTCTGATGCCTTCTAACAATTTGAAGTTTAAGTTGTCTTCACTTCTGTCAAAGAAGCCCTTATTGTTTATGAAGACCAAATGCCTTGGGTCATTCTTTCTCTGGATAATGTGTGCTAAAGTCACAGAATTTTGGTCCTCACAGTTTGGCCTCAGTCCATTCTGTATACAGGCGTCTTCCTTGCGAGGTCTGAATCCGCAGCAATTTGTATCCAAGCGATTATAAATCTGAAAATGGAAATGAAAACAACATCCAAGATGCTGAGCAAAACCTTGGGAAAGTCAGAACATTTCCAAAGAATGGGAGCTTTCTGAACAGCTGACCTGCCAGAATCCAAGCAGGCCAGGCTTCTTTAATTAAAAGCAGCTGTTAGAATAAGTCCATAGTTCAAAGCCCTCTGACTCACACACAGTCCTAAGCATTTCCAGCTTCTGCTAACAGCAGATCATCCAATTCAGGGGACCCCACCCTTGATATCCACAGTTCCCACGGAAGCACATGCAAACATGTGGCCAGCAGAATCTCTAACTCTTCAGGAAGGAGAAGATAGCATAATATTTCTACAGACCCAGAGACTATCTCTAGTGTTCTTCCTGGATGGAGGCCTACAGATTCTTATTACTTTCTTGGCTATAAAGTCTATTGTACTGGACTGAGGTATTGCAGTAGCTAACCTGAAATAAGATAGAACTGCTTCTATCTTATTTCATCAAGTAATGAAGCATCAGCTAGATTCTGAATATGTGACAAAGCTATAGAGACTTTAGGGGTTATAGTGTGAAGAATTATAAGTAAGTAAGTAAATAAATAAATAAATAAATAAATGTAGCAAGGATGACTAGAACATTGCTTAATGTCACTTTTTTTGACCAAGATAAAAAAGTAATATTCAATAATCACAATGAAATACACCTGAGCTGAGGAATTTAGTCACTTAAAGTCAAACCTCTGGCCTTACACCTGTTAGCACAACCTTGTGTAGATCACTGCATGCCATTGACTCTGTTTAATCACCTGTATGCTATGACTTATTTATGCTGTACAGCTGGTAGAAATATTAAGGGAATACTGTACACTACCCTGATAGGCAGGGGTGTCCAAGCTTATGACATTGAAGCATGACATTGTTATTTACAAACATGTTGGACCACATTCACAGCTATCTTAAGATGTATGTGGCCCTGTGCCACAGGTTAGACACACTAATAGGGCATCTCATCTTTACTTTAGATCTGAATGCTTCCCTCCACCCTCCCAATGGCCCATATAGCAGAGATTTATTTCCCAGGCTAACATTGTTGAAGTGGTAGAAACCTTAAAAGATGGGACTTAGTAAGAGGTATTAAGTGATCTAGTTAGACCACAGAAAGGGATTTGGATCCTCATTACTCTTCTCTGATTCTCAGCTTCCTTTTCCCTGTACCGCTGCCTTCCCATAAGTCCAAAAGCTATGAGGTCAGCCAGCTAGGGACTAAGGTCTGCAAAACTGTGAGTCAAGCTTAAACTGGCTGGAGGCCAGTTTTCATTATTACCATCATATGTTCATGTTCAACTATATTAACATTCATGAGGAAATGAAATGGCTTTTGTTTTGATAATAATAGAATAAACATTTAGAATTTAACTCTTTTTGGTTTGTTATCATTGTTGTTGCTACTGCTACTGCTGCTGCTGCTGCTGCTTGAGACAGGATTTCTCTGTGTAACCCTGGCTATCCTGAAATGTGCTCTATAGACCATACTGGCCTTGAACTCAAAGATCCAATACCTACCTCCCAGCAGTGCCACAAGCTTGGGACTAAGCCTTTAACACAGGAGACACAGGGAAGAATTTTGATCCAAACTATAATAGAAGCCATGAATGTTGAGTGAATTCATGTTTGATCATAAGCTCTCACAAATTTAAGCCCCGTCAGCATCTCTGTAAGAATTATATTTTATAGTTGATATTTTTAAACCTCATGAAAGCATGAGCAATTAGAAAGAATGACAGAGGACATCTTTTTTTATTGCTGTCCCCTCATTTGACTGTTTCCTACAGTGTGTTCTAAAATGTTCTATATAATCTAATTTTGAATCATGAGATATTCTGATGATTTCACCAGTTCTCTGAGAGCCTGCTGTGCTGGCAAGTCTGACCAACATCACCACTGATGATAGGTATGTATGACCAGTTCCTCTTCTGGGAAATGATGCCACTGATGTTATTCAGATCCAAACATGTACATTACCATGTGCCAAGTGTATGCCTATGTGTACCTAAGAATGGACACTCAGACTGCAAGGCCTTGAATAACGTGTTTTACTCAGTTCCATTGCTTTGTAGCTAGAGTAATGCATGTGCTTATATTTTTGCCCTTGTATAGTAATGGCTTGTGTAGCTATTAAATCATAGTCTCCAAGTCTTCTCAGAATTTTACCATACTTTTCCTCTTAGTCCACATTCAATAGACCAAGGATATTGGTATAACCTTTATCCCTCAAAGTCAGCACTATTTCCCTGGCAGCTGGTTTAGGTAGATGCCAAATGCAGTCCTGCGTACTTTCAAGACAGCTCACCAATTTTTAAAGCCTAATAAAGTACATTCTGCATAGCTGTGAACCCCAGATGCTATTTTAATGTGCTAGTTTAGTGTACACATTAAAGCAAACACTTAAGCATTGCATGGTAAAGTACCCACAATGCCAAGCTGTGTCTCTGTTCTTAAGTGGGCATCCTAGAAAGAAGCCTATTGTGAGTAAATGTTCTCGGGTAAGCAATAAGTACACCGATCACCATTACTGTTTGTTTGAGTTCTCGTTATTTTATTACTCTACTTAATCTTTTGGTGGATGCATATGCTGTGTGTGTGTGTGTGTGTGTGTGTGTGTGTGTGTGTACATGACACCCTCCACACATAGAAATCAAAGGACAACTTTCAGATATGGACTCTATCCTTTCACCATATGGGTACTAGAGATAGAATTTGTATCATCAAGCTTGGTAAAAGGCACCTTTACCAACCTGGCCCAGGCATGTCACTGGCCCTGACTGAATTCATACTTTCTTATTCTATAATACAAGAAAAACCATTTTTTTTTTTTTTTTTTGCAAAAGCAATCTACTGCTGAAGAGGACTGGCAACCATCATTTTCCATAAAAGTACTCTTTCCTTTTTTAGAAAAATATATCTTTTCAATGTTTACCTAACTAAAATTACATTCAGAAAAAAATCCAGGTGTTCCTGCCAATTTTTTTTTTAAAGAGATGGGATAGATATTTTTAGATATATTTCCTTCAAAAGATTTTCCCCTTATTTCCATTTTCCTTTGGTAGCAATCATTTTGTCTGTAGAAAAATACACTTCTGAGTAACTTATTTTTTCTTATTGCATCTAAAGAAGGAAGTCTCTGCCTCATTGCAGAGCTCTGAAGAGCCATTAAATGTCTGCAGAAAGAAAGCTCCTTTTTACACAAAAAAACACACCCTATGCAGGTCTGTGTTCAAAACTAGGTACATCAAGGACTTGGGTTAGTTTATTCATATGGTCATTGACTTCAAGGTAACATGATTAAACAACTAATTACAGACAGTGTCCCAACAAAGCAACAGAAATTAAATGAAGAAACTGAGCTATGAAGAAGAGGCAGGTGACTCCTCTGGGTTCCCTTCTTCTCACAAAGAGTAGAACTCAGGATTTCAACCAAGAAGCATAAGCTGTCTTCACAGCACCATGCTCTTATGAATCCTGATTTTATCTTTCAGATACTGTCTCCCATTCATGGCAAAAAAAGCATTTGTTCACATTTGCATAAAACATTAAATGATTCTGCATGCAATTAGTATTGATTACGAGAGTTTCAGCAGAAGTACAAAGAATTTCAGGCCAGAATATCAAAAAAAAAAAAAATGCAGGAAAGAAAAGTCATAAGACTTGAGTTTAAAGAGCCAGGCAGCATGAGCTAGAGAAGAAATTCTTCACTACACTCAGTGGACAAAAGTGCTCTATGAAAACACTATGGGTATTTCTAATGGTGCTCACAGGCACTGTTTGCGTTGGTGTTGTGGACTGGTATGAAGTGGTGTGAAGTGGCCTGAGTCCTTGGTGGACTGGTATGGAGTTGCCTGGGCCCTTGAGAGACACTGGTCAGTACAGGTTAGAGTGGACTGCTGGACACAAAGAGAGCATGAAGCCAATATAGAAGTTAAGAGTGTCCTGCCCATGTGAAAAATCTGAGAATAGGTTTATCTGAAAACTGCCATTTCCTCACATTGAACTGGAAGGACAGAAGGCCAGTGAGCAGGACATCAGGGGAAATCATTAAAAGAATGAGAACTGAAACAGAGCATGCTGGGAAGCTGAAGGGAGACTATAATGAGGATGTTCTCACCAACTCAAACAGTGAACTCCTATCATCCATGTTATGGCATAAACCAGCTAAGTTAGATAATGCTGCATATTGGTATCCACCTATTTTTCTTTTTTCATTCTTAACTGGTCTGCACAAGCATAGTTGTACATGTATATACTTCTTGTTTAATAAGCCAGACTCTTAATATTCTTTGTGGAGGGAATATATATACTTGTTAATTTGTGTGTGCACGCATGAATGTAGGTATATTTGTTCATATGTGTAGGTGAATGTGGAAGCTAGAGAGTGACTTCAAGTGTCTTTTCCTGTCACTCTCCCTGTTAGTGTTTGACAAAAAATCTATCACTGAACCTGGAGCACATAGATTAGTATAGACTGGCTGGCTGATGATCCTTCTGTCTCTGATTGGTCAAGGCTGGCTTCATGAGGAGCCTCTGTCTCTGCCCCACACTTCTCTTTCTGGGGTTACAAATGTACACCCACTGCTATGCTTTTATAGAGGCACTAAAAATGCAAATCCAAACCTTCATGAAAATTGCATAGCAAACACTGTACAAACTAAATTGTCTCCCCAGGTCCTCTCTTAAGATTCTTACTGATTTTAATCAAACTATTTGATTTTAATTTCAATTGTTTGTTTGTTTATTTGTTTTTCGAGACAGGGTTTGTCTGTGTAGCCCTGGCTGTCCTGGAACTCACTCTGTAGACCAGGCTGGCCTCGAACTCAGAAATCCACCTGCCTCTGCCTCCCAAGTGCTGGGATTAAAGGTATACGCCACCACTGCCCAGCTAATTTCAACTTTTTGATCCAGAGTCTATCTATACAGCCCTGGCTGTCCTAGAACTTATGAAATAGAAGACAGATCCATCTACTGCTGCCTTCCAAAAGCTAGGATTAAAGGTGTATACGACCACACTTTGCTCAAACATTAAACAACTACCATCTTTTGAAAGAAAACACCAAATTTAAGGGGCTAGGAGAACTTACATATTCAAGAAAGTAGTAGGTAAATAGCAGTTCTGCACAGTGATTTACCCAAAAGCTAGCATGTTGTAGACATTCAGTGAATGGATCTTAGTGAATCAACTCTGCTGAATGTTGTAACTCAGTTTGGATTTGACTATGTACCGACCTTCAACAAAGCATTGTCTTGTACTGAGAAAAAGCAAGCACAGTAAGGTGGTAGGTATGTCAAGAGGAGAGGAACATATAAAAGGACTGTCAGGAGCAAGCCAGCAGCTGCCGCTGTCTGTCCTTTGCTTCTGGCTAGTGTCTATCTTTGGGTTCAACTGCACTAACCATGGATCATGAATTCTGCATCTGGTAGACTATCTACCATAAAGCCTTGTATGACATTGCTATAACAGGCAGGTGAAATGGAAATCCCAAAAGGAAATCCTTTCTTTCCTTTGGCTGGCAGTTTCCTGGCAGAGTTCCTCTGACTTTCAATTATTTGATTGAACATCTCACTTGCTTGGAAAAAAACACAGGTAGGAAATAGGTCTTACTTTCAACAATTAATTTCAAAAGGCAAAGAGACACAGAATCACACTCACTTGCAGCACTCCAGGCATGAGAAGACACAAAACATTTGGGCTTAGTTAGTTGTCAGAGAAACTCACATAGGAAAATGTGCTCCGGAGTTTTGTCCTATATAAACCTGTGTGTATTTGCAGTGCTACAGATGGAATCAGAGTTGGTTTCCTACAGTCTAATGAGTAAGGAAACAGCACATCATGGGAAGAGAAATCCTAGACAAACACCACAGCATCAGTGATGCTTGTTAAT
>JANHMN010000001.1:71466223-71492478 GCA_030674055.1 Rhabdomys pumilio
GGGGGAGGGGGAGAGGGAGAGGGAGAGGGAGAGGGAGAGGGAGAGGGAGAGGGAGAGGGAGAGGGAGAGGGAGAGGGAGAGGGAGAGGGAGAGGGAGAGTTCTCCCCTGTCCTGCACCTATACCACTTGGGAACTGTGTCACATCATAAGTCAAGCAATGTATTTCACTTGTGTTTCACGCTGCCATGACAACAAATAAGCTCATACACATGACTAGCAGGGCAGTTGAAGAATGATGAGAGATATAGCAATGGTCTTCTGTGTCTGACATCTAACAAGGAGCACGGGCTCCACATCCCTGCATCTGTGAGCTCCTCTAATTCACCTCCACCCTAGAGTCTCACATTTCAATTGCTATCAGTGTGGGCCAACTCAAGGATGGATCTCCAGTTTCTTCTATATTACAGATTCACAAGGAAAGACATGGTCTTATTTCTCTGTTTTCTGTTCAGTGCTGTGACGGATTCAGGATGTAATGTTATAAGATTCACTCTCACAGAAAGGCTCTGCATAAAGGCCCCAGGCAACCAACAGTCTATTTTTAGGGAAAGAAATTCACTTTCTATAATTTGAACAAGCAGAGCTGCATAAAAATAAACTCTGCCCAAGGCACGCCCACCTTCCTGCAATGAGTTTTAAAAAGCACTCAAACAAACAAACAGAAAAAGATGAGTATTTTTATATCCTGTGACGTTCTGATTTGTAGACTGAATTTATATTAAGTAGAGAAATGTAACACAGGAAGATGGGGCTGGAGCAATGCCTCAGGTATTAAGAGGACTGTTGCTTACCCAGAGGATTCAGGTTCAATTCCCAGCACCCACACAGTGGCTCACAACAGTATATACTGTCAGTCTTAGGGGATTCAATGCCCTCTTCTGTCCACCCTGGATTTTATGCACATGGGTGGTACATATACATGTAAACAAAACACTCATACACTTAAAATAAATAAAATTTCTTTAAAATTAAAAAAATAAACAAAGAGAGGGGGGACATGGAGGCAGATGTTCACGTGTCTCCACCAGTCAAAGATAGTTTATATATCTAGGTTGGGTATTGGGTTACACTTCTAATTGAGCATTACCATACTTATAAAGCCTTTGATTAACATTTAAAAAAATTGTGTAAAAGCAAAAAGGAAAAGGGGGCACAGGATAGGGATTTTCTAGGGATGGGAAATGGGGCAAGGGGATTGCATCTGAAATGTAAATAAAATATCCAATAAAAAAAAGAAAATCCAAAAAAAAAAAAAAAAACCAAAACCAAAAACAACAACAACAACAAAAAAAAATGAGGATGAAACAACCTAAATTTTTTCCTTAAAATTTTATACTAAGCAATTTAAGCTGGAAATGAAATATACCTAATCTAAGAAAAATTTCCTTAAACTGCATCCCTCAAGTGAAATAATGTAGCATCTCAGCTTACATAAATGGATGGCAAAACTCCTGTTCATTTACATCTGAAGGAATAATGATGGTCTTTTGTACAGAGATGTTTGTTCATGTTTAGTATTTACAAAGAATTCCTGCCAATTTTATTTTTCTCAATAATGTGAATTTATTAAAAGAAAAATGACAAGAATAAAGACAAACTAGCGATGATGCTCAGACCATTCTGGTCATGGCTAGAATTGAAGAGACAAATCTGACAGCTGCCTAGGCTCATTTGTTTGATGAAACTCAATTAAAACAGTAACTAATTCTGACAAATTGATTTTGTCAGAATTAAAAACAAAAAACATTTTGGTTTTGCTTTCTGAATTGACCTTGCTTTCAAAACTGTTTTTCTATCCACTATATACAGGATCTCCCATTCTAGGATGGATTTATTTCTGTGCTTCTTATACATTAAAGCTTTATATATAACCAGCTATTTTTTTTTTCAAAACACTGCAATGCTTATTCCATTATAGATGTATTACTCATTAAGACAATCCAAACCAGCATGTGGGTTTATGGGGCCCAGTCATGACGTACAAATAAAGAGATCAATTCCAAGAGGGTAACTTAACTATCCATGGAGAAACAAGAGCTGATTTCCACAGCAGCCTGCCATGGTGTCTCATGCTAGGAAGGCCTACCACCACAGACGTTATAGCTTCTTGTTAAACATGACTAATTTTGTATGTCTTACCAGAGCACTTCCTATCTTATAAAGAATATATACTTAATAATTGTTAATGAAAAAATGAAGACTGGCTCCACAGGTGTCCATGATATGAATAACATTCATAACTGATGTGGGCCTGAAGCCAGACTTCCATGTTTCCCTATCTGTTGTCTTACTCATGTCTCAACACAACAACTGAGCTTTGAGATGCAATACATGAGATTGCTGTATATATTCTTCTCATCTTGTCAGTCAGGTGTGTTAAAAGTAGAAACTTATAGGCAGACATTTAATAAAGTATCACTTCACCAAGGACATTCTTTAGAGAATCTGGCACTTACTCTACGTGTTTTCCTGGATTGTACAGAGGAGGACAGACTGGAACTATTCCTGGTGTATTGCTGCCTATCTTGACTCATGCTAAAACATTAACAAATTCACTAACTAGTGTAAATACTAACATACTGAAAATAGCAAATAGAGAAAAAACAAGTCTCAGTATTATGAAATTACTTTTGACCTCATGGTTCCTTGAAAAGCCTAAAAAACCCATTGCCTCAGACCAGATTCCATTTGATTTGACCACATCACAGTAATGGTGTTTGAAGTTCCATGTGTGTTTTAGTAAATGATATCTGTAAACAACAACATTAATATGGCTGGGGAGAGCATGAGAGTAACAGAGTCTTTACCTCGCTTTCACAGTGGATCAACAAGCTCTACGTTAACCCTTAACCCTCTCTCCAAGTCTACTTCCTCAGTAACCAATAATGAACTATGAAAATTCTTAAACAATTATTCAGTAGTATGTACGTAAGTATATGTAGAACACTATATGCATTACAGTGGTTCCAAGAGAATACCTGGAAGATTGAGCAGACGGATATTCATCAGTCCCAATGAGAGTCCAGAGTTTTTAATTTGCTTTAAAACAGATTCACCCAGAAATCCAACTACAAACCTCCCGTGTTCCTGAAACATGCTAGGTTTTTTTTTTTTTTTTTTTTTTTTTTGGGTTTTTAGAGACAGGGTTTCTCTGTGTAGTCTTGGCTGTCCTGAAACTCACTCTGTAGACCAGGCTGGTCTCGAACTCAGAAATCTGCCTGCCTCTGCCTCCCAAGTGCTGGGATTAAAGGCGTGCGCCACCACCACCCAGTGAAAACATGCTAGTTAAGTGGGTGTCGGAATCATGCAATGATATTAGAAAGGAAAGCAGAAGCTAATTCACATAACATGTTAAACAGCCTTTGCATGTCAAATGGCTATGTACAGAATAACAGGTTTGCTCAAACGCATCATCTCTCCAGCAGCCCTGAGTATAACTAAACCTATGACTGAAACATTCTGTGTATTACTAACCTCAGCACTGTCTAAAAGGTACATGGCAACTGTGAAAATAAATTTTAAAAGGCACATAACTAATCAATGTGTTCTTCACTTCTGACTAACCATAAAAATTAGAAAATTGACCAGGAAATACTTAGTTGATTATCACAAAAAAATATGGGATTATGTATATCATGGTTTTGACTTTCTCTCTCTCTCTCTCTTTTACTCAACACAAAAGCAAGCATCTAAGTCAGCTAACATCCTAGGGTAGAGAAATTAAGGACAAGAGTATCTGAGAATTAACGCTACATATATGCAAAAACATACACAAAGTTCTACTTCCATATAACCCAGTGATCCTACGCCTCAGTACAAATCCAAAAAAAAAAAAAAAAAATCAGCGTGTCCAAGGGACATCTATGTCCCCTGGTCACTGCCATATTCCATGTGGCAACCAAATCATGAAATTATATCACACATCTATGCGGATGAATGGAGAATAAAAACATGAGTCACACATAGAGAATTATTTATAGACGAGACGAAAATCCTGTTATTTTGGGCAACATGAACAAAACTGGAGAACATCATATTGCATGAAATAAGTCAAGCACAGAGAGATAAATCCCACTTGTCTCACCCATCTGTGGAAGCTTAAACGGTTGATGTCATGGAAACTGCATGCAGACTAGCATTTTCCAGACACTGGCAAGGGTTGGGGAGGGATGATAAGAGAAGATGATTCATGGGCACAGGGTCACAGCTCGGTAAAAGAAATAATGAAGTGTTCTGTGGCACTGTAATATAACTGTGGTTAACAACAATTAATTGCTTATTTCAAAAGAGCTATTAGAGAGGATGTTGGACTTTCCAAACTTAGAGGTGATGGAGACACCAGTTACCTGACTCCACCAGCACAAATTGTACATGCATATGGAAATACTGTGGTGTCAGGGAAATATGTACCATAAAATATTGTTTAATATTTAGAAGAAAAACGCATTAATATTCTTAAATATTTCATGTTGGGAGCAGACATTTTGGGAAGCTATTTGCTCTTTAACAAAAGAGCAAGGCACAAAGGTTTTGAGCCACAAATTATCATGAAAATGAAGTGGGCTAAGGCAGACAGCAGATATAATAGCACCAACCTGTAATCCCAGCATACAGGAGAACCATCAAGGAAAAGGATTATGCATTTGAAGCCAGTCTGTGAGACCCCATCTAAAAACTTGAAAGAACGGAAGAAAGGAAGTAAGGAAGAAAGGAAGAAGCAAGAAAGCAAGAATCAAGGAAGGAAGGAAGGAAGGAAGGAAGGAAGGAAGGAAGGAAGGAAGGAAGGAAGAAAGGAAGGAAAGGAAACTAGCTAGTCTCCAAAAAAGTAGATATTGACTACTGAGGTCAGCTGTTGGCCCATATGCCAAGTATGAATCAATGTAACTAAAGACTACTCCTGTCCCTTTCCCCCTCGCCCTCTCCTCTCTCTCCTTCTCCCTCTCTCTCTCTCTCTCCCCCCCTCCCCCCCCCCCCCCTCCCCCCCCCCCCCCTCCCCCCCCCCCCTCCCCCTTCCTCTCCCTCTCCCCCTCCCTTTCTCCTTTCCCCTCTCTCTCCCCCCTCCCTCTCTGATTGCCAGCATAAAAACAATTAAATAGCTTACATGATGTGAAGTGAGAGAATGTGGTTTCTAAATCTCAAGTCTCTGGTAGAAGGGAAATCATCACAGCTCAGTGCACACACACTTGTTTTCCCATCCTGTTATCTTCTTGAAGAGAACTTTAGCCCCAGCAGTGTTTTCCATTTAAGGCCCATAAAAGTGGAAAGCATTTGCCTCTTGAACTAGAGACCCACTGTCTCTTTCCTCCCTTCCCAAGGTCTCCAAGAGACCTAATTCTCAGAGGAAACCATGTCAATCTCTGCCAAGGAAGACCTCGCAATGAATGCAGTTTAAGGTGTGAGATCTAAAGGTACTGTCCTGTTGAACGAGATGTATCAATGAATGGTTAAAGGGGAAGCAGATGAGAGGAACAACCAGGAAGACAGCTGGGGTGGAACACTACTGAAAACAGGGCAGGGAAAGGACGTTTTGTCAGTGTCAAGAGGCAAGCCTTCAAACCTCAAATGATAACTGAGGCCAACTAGAAATTATAGAAATCCCGCAATAGGGATGCAATGGCTTTCATCAAAACCATCCCATGGTTTTCTAGATGTCTGTAATTCCCAATTTGGTTTCTAAAGTAACATAAGAAGTGCTGAAATACAATAACAGGAACAGAATAGTTGATTAAACATACATACACACACACACACACACACACACACACACACACACACACTCTTCAAATCAAATACCTCAGAAGCGCATCAAAGCTTCCTTATGTTGTTAAAATGGTCACAAGCAATGAATACATGCTCTTATAATCTGTCACATCAAGATCTGATTTCAGGACTGGAGAGGTGGCTCAGCCGTTAAAAGCTGTTCTTGCAGAGATCTGTCTGCCTCTGCCTCCCAAATGTTGGGATTAAAGGCAAGTGCCACCCCCCCACACTCCAGTTAACACCTTGTTCTTGATCTGTTCTCAGGAACATATCCTCTGTTCACTCTATTCACCTTCAGCCTTCCGCTGTCCTTCCTTAGCTGTAAAGGTATGGAAGTAGGGAGGTGCAGAGCAACGTAGTCACCTGCATATACAGTGGGCCACCTTTTTAAAATGCACACAGATTCACTTACTACATATGAACTCACAGATGCATGCATGAAGAGAAGTTTCCAGTTAGCTAAAAAGTTCATGTTGGTTTCATGAAAGGGATCACATCTGGGGGAAGATACAAGAGTGGGGCATGAGGAAGGGGACAGGAATCAAGTCTTCAGAGAGAAGACTGAAAGCAAATATGTGAAAAGATTGACAGGATCATTCTGAAAGAGGGAGTGTTATGTCCTGCTTTGTTAGGCGATGTGTTTTGTTTTGTTTTGTTTTTTTTTTGTTTTTTTGTTTTTTTGTTTTTTTGTTTTTTTTTTTTGATTTAAAACAAAGAGACTCCCAACTAAGAGAGTCCTGCATAGAACAGACCCAAGAAAGTGGTCTCACATGATCTTGCAAATGGAAACGAAAACTAAATAAAAATAAAAAGATGTAGGCTTGGAGTCTTGGAGTGTACACTTGATGATCTCAACTGATCACATGGTATAGGCTTTATTGAAATCCTGTTTTCAAACAAATTGAACTATGTACATATGCCGTTTACAAAACAAATAAAAAGCTTTGGTATATGACAAGAATTATTAATAATTTGAGGTATGCTAATAGTAATATGCTTATCTGTTTTATCTTCTAGTGGTGTGTGCTGAAATACATACAAATTAAGTAATACAGTGTCTATGACTTCTTTCAAATTAATACAGGGCACAGGATATGGATAGCATTAAAGAAAGAACAAGACTGTCATGAGCTGGAAATTGTGAGCAGATACTCAGAGGTTGGTTCATTATAATGCCTTACCTACTTGTATATTTTTGGTGTTTTTTTCCTTTAATCACCTTATGTCTTTATTCACTGAGGATAGGTGCTAGGGCCTCACACGTGCTAATAATGCCCTGCATCACTCAGCTATAACTCTGGCTTCCATAACAACTCTGAAAGCCCTCAGGCATTTACACTTCACTGCCCAATCAAATGGAAGTCCTTACGGAATATTTTAGTTTTCTGAGAGGTCGATTCAGTGATGGTTTGCACAGTAAATGGCAGCTGAGAAAGACAAGGAGATCAGTTGGGAGCCCTAGATGGCATCTGACTCATCGGAAGAGAGTCTGATTAAGGTGCATTGACAGGAAGGAGAGAGAGATAGCACATGGGAGTCATTTTAAAGAACTGTCAAAATTTGCTGTTACTCAACTGTGAGGCACTAAGTAAAGCAAAGCTAAAAGAAAAATGACTCAGAATGTAGAAACCTCCAGATTTAACACAGTTGTGTAAGGAAGAAAAACAGGTAGGTTAAGAGAGGAAGTCATTAGTGATGAGTTGATAAAAAATACCCCCAAGCAATTCGAGGAACTGACTACTATTGAAAACAAATTCTTTAACAAGGAATGCATACAAATAATGCCTAGTGGATTGTTTAATTTACATATAAGTCAACTGCCATGAATTAAATGTACTGTAATGGAGTAACTGAGTGAATTATTTAGCTGGGATGAAAACACCTGTAGTCCTACTAAGCAGGCTGAGGTGACCGGCCTGAAAGGTCCAGGCCATCACAGGTACATAGCAAGATTTGGTTCAAAAAGAAAAAAAAAAAAACAATAAAGTCAAATCTTGTTAGAATTAACATAAAATAGCCCCAAACCTCCCATAATAGCAATAGTCCTTACATGGTTTATCCATTTCATCTAATGCCAAAAAAGACCTGTTTCTTGTTCTTTTCAGCAATCTCGTAAGTAGTCTTTCTTTTACGTCACTTCCCATTTCTCTACTTTCCTAAATAGTAAAAAGCAAGAAACATATACAGGTGCCCCATAAACACCAAGGTTTCTGCGTGGCCCACCCAGTTATTAGAAACAGTACTAGATATTACAATCAAACTGCAATTTCACAAGGTAAGTTTAAAAGAAGGGCTCTTCTTGAGAAGAATTCTTAAGTAAGATAACATCATTATCTTCCTAAGCACACCCAGTAAGTATACTAAGAAGCAATCGATCATGCTGGAATAATTTCTCTTGAATTTCACTGATGAAATGAGACAGTATTATAAATCTAAAATAACCATAATAAATGCCAGTGTTTGGCCTGTCCCTCCCTATGGAGTTTGACCTTGGTCAGTTTTTTAAAAAATAATGATCCTTTTTCTCTAGAAAATTTCATCCATGTATATAATGAAACAAGATCATATCCAGGCCCCTATCCCCCACTCCAGCTTCCTCCATATGCCCTCTAACACGTCCTTCTTCCAATTTCGTATCTCCTTTGTTTGTGTATTGATAACCCACTAAGTCCAATGAATGTCGATAATATGAGCATGGGGGGCGTTGATAAAAAAAAATGATGGTTCTCCTTTCCCCAGAAGCTAGCTATTGACTGTTCAGTAAGGCACTGGTCCTGAAGAACACACACACACACACACATACAGAGAGAGAGAGAGAGAGAGAGAGAGAGAGAGAGAGAGAGAGAGAGAGAGAAGGGGGGAATGATTGGAATTTTTACTTTCAACCTACAAAGATCAAAGCAAGGGGAATTCTATAGAGTTTATCCCAGAGCAAATTCTTTAGGCACCAGAGGAAAATGGGGGCAAAGACACATGACACATCTATGAACCTCGGGCATTTTTAATGTTTAGAAAAGCATAATCCCTACATCCTTTACCTAAGTAAGGGACCTGTAGCAAGAAAACCATTCTGATTATTTCGTACTCCCCATAAGAGAATTGGGATGTTATATCAACAAACAATAAGAAGGGGAAATACATAGTTCTGCAGCCTCTTTGCTCCTCTCTCTTCACTTTTTAAGTCCAAGACAATTCATCATGACAGTTAACCACTATATGAAGGTAATTCCAGACTTCCTTTGCTATTTGTTCCTAAGACATTGTTTGAAACCATCATCTCTCACTATTTGTATTCAAGCAAATGAGAAACTGCACCATTTGTTTGAACTTGACAATATATACATGGACAGAGGCCATTTAAATTGATAGTGCTCTAAAAACAGCAAAAACTAAGCCAAATTGTATTAACTCTCAATGTCTAGAATCCTAGACTACTCTACCTTCTGCCACCAGAATGCCCACCTGTGACAAGTCTTCCTCGATGGTTCCTGATGTCTGCAACTGAGAGCCTTGGTCTCTGAGAAAGCAGAAGAGGTAAGAATACATGGGAGTCCTTTTTGAGCTATCAGAGGGCCATAAGCAGAATCTTTCTTTGCCTGGCAGAGAATGGTCAAAATGAATAAAACTTTGTTTTGTAAAAGATAATAAATTCTCCCTTATATAAAGGATAGTTGAAGGTGGAGGACTGGAAAGAAGGCCCACTGGGTAGATTGCTTATGCACGCATGAGGACCCAAGCACCCACATGGAAAGTCAGGGTGGCTCACACTTGTAATCCTAGTGCTGGGAGGGAGAGGCAAGAAAATATCAGCACCTAACTGGCTAGTTAGTGAACATCTCCATATATGAGAGCATACACACCCATGTACAAATATGCATGTGCACACACACACACACACACACACACACACACACACACACACAGAAAATATGGTTGGAATTTTTACTTTCAACCTATGAAAATCAAAGCAAGGGGAATTCTACAGAGTTCATCCCAGAGCAAATTCCTTAGGCACCAGATGAAAATGGGGGTGGGGGGGGAAGATAACTGGAGGAGACAGCAGTCAGGACAAGGAAATATGTGGCTAATTGTTGAGTTTATCATCATGGGTTCATTACTCACAGCCATCTACGCAAAAAACTACATATGGAGAACAGGAAGTGTCTTCAGGCATCATTTCTCCACTTTGAGTTCTTTGTTGAGATTCTTCTCCATTAAAATCTCATCCTATGGAGCCCTGCTTTTCTGGATGAAATGCCAAAGTGTCTATCTTCATTCTTGAGCCAACCATTTGTGAATAATTCATGGCTTCCTGTTTCTTTCCATAAGATTTAAGATTTAATTGTGGTGTCTAATATATTCTACTATGGTTATCTTTCTCTCATATTAAATTATGTAACTTTGGAGACAGGATATAATCTCTTTCAACTTTTTATGTATAACATTAAAACCCTTCTGTTTCTAGAAATAAAACAGAACTGGAAAAAGTCTAAGTGGAAAGAAACATGTTATAATGTTTTGGTAATAGTGAAAGCAAATATTTCTGAATACCCAACTACTATCCTCTTAACGTAAATATTCATTAATTTCTCCTTCAACAAATGGACTCAGAAAATATAAGTCCAATAAAAAGATGTCAAACATTTTCTATTCATTAGATTCGTCCATTTACTTTTTCTAATTTCCTTTAACAACATTACTTACTTTCTGTGTTACAAGCAGTTTTTCTTTCATTTGTAACAATCCTAATTTGGCACTTCAGATTTATTGTATTAATATGACTAAGTAGTTTTCCTTGACCAAAAACCAGTGTCCCAAGAGCTGTAGCAGCAATAAACATTTGGCTGATAACAGAAAGGTTACAAACACTTGTCCTTGAGAAATTCAGAGTTTATAAGAAAAGACAAAATTATCAAAAAGAATTAAACCACAATAAGTAAAGGCCTAGAAGGGATAGCAGTCCATAAGCATTCAGTAAGTTAAAATATTTGTGAATGACTTGCAATTTAATGAATAGAATAATAGGGAGATTGGTTTACTTACCTCTTATGTACATCTTTGAATTTCTAGGTGTCTAATTTGCTTAACTAATGAATAATATTTACTGAATATGTAGCAAGCATCATTCTAAATACACAAAGGCACGTATAAAAGTAATCTGTTCTTTCATCAGCCCTCTAAGTGGTGTGAATGTCCTATTTTACAGATGGAGAAACTGAGGAGAGAAAAGCATAAGTGATTTCTGAAGGCTAAGAAATGACTGCAGCATAGTCACCCAAATACTGCAGACTAATTCATTCACAGTTTCCAACACTACAGTAGAGGCTCCTAGCTCAGGAAACATGGTTCTTGTGTGCTGAAATCAGTCCTGTTATTTTTATCCAATTTTTTGAGAGAAATTCAGACAAAGAAACACAAAGCATTTTCTAGAACACTGTTTTGTCATCCCTATGGTGGCAAAGTTTAATCTGTGCAGTTAACCCCACATTAAGAGAAGAAAAGATGGCTTGTGGTTCTTTTGCACTTTACAGAGTCAGTAATGTGGTTCAGTCCTTCTGAATTATACATTTGTTAATTGGGTGAAACAAATGAACACTGTATGCAGAGAATAGCAACCATTCTGTGTTCCCTGGCCCTTGCTCCAGCATCACAGAGCAAGTGACTATAGCTTGCTCCAGGATAAATAACTTCTCTAAAATTGTTCACAAAATCCACTCTCTACATTCCCAAGCACCACTTTTATAAGGCATGTTTCTGATTAAGAACCAACCTCCATGTTATTGAATAGAAAAATTTTATAAAAAAAAATATTAACTAAGATGACACTCATGAAATACATCTGTTTATAAACAGACTTTGTTTCACAAACTCCAATTTCTATCAACATTTAAGACGCTAAATACAAAAAGTGAAAGAGCCAATTATAAACAACCTTACATAAAATGCAAAACTGCTTCTTTGGTGTTATAAGAATCAAAAAGAAAATATCACAGTAATTTAGATCTAGAATGTCTCTTAAAGGCCCAATCATAGAAGTATTAGTCCCAGTGATGTACTTTTGGGAAGTAATAAAACCTGAAGTACATCAGGTTTAAAGCAAGGCATCGACTCACTGGAAATAGTCTAGCATAACTTTTCTCTCCAGGCAAAACACTGTGGTAATGAAACAACTTTGGCCTCTTAGCCATGATAATGAAATAAGCAAAACAGTACAATATAGCTCAGTCTCTAGTGCTAGCAATGGGTCTATTTACACTCCCTAGTAGCAGGGAGAGAGAATTTTGGCTTGAGGTTCCAGTATTTTGTGAAACCATTTTCTTCTAATTGAAACATTCCCTCCTTGAGAGAAGACAAAGACTTCTATCCAGAAAGCTAATGAGACCTACTAAGCAAAGGAAGTTCATGAAACTTACAGTTAAGTACAAGACCTACAAGGCACCTTCCCAGGGTTGTATGAACAGTAAACAATGGCTGGAGAATGAGGACACTCTGTTGCCTTTGACTTAGGTATTGAGTTCCAGTGATGCTGCTTTCATGAGCCTATCATCCATGTGAGTGTGAGCTTTTTGGTGGTTCAGCTGCCTTTGGATTGGCCATGTTTCTACAAGAAACTCCAATAAATTAATTGATTTGGCAAGCTAGAGTTGGATGGAATTGTTTCTTTTGTTTGACAGTAATGTTCTACCTAAGATATATGGACATTTGTTCTCATCTATGAGGGAAAAGTCACATAAAGTAGCTGGCACACAAAGACCCACTAAAGCAATGAGTTGAGATGAACATTTGCACAGCAATTACAATGGGTAATAAGACACGTACTTGAAGCTCATCCGTCTGTAGATGAAGCATCCACAAGAGTAATATAACATGCTATATTTTTCCCATAAGGATGACCTACTACCCTGCTATAGTGAAAATTGCATAAACCTTGCTAAAGGAGAGAAATCAAGCATGCATCTGATAGAAGGGGTTTAGAACAATGGAATTTTTAACACCCCAGTTATGCTATGCATAATCCAAGTACCTAAGGTGTTAGACACTCTGGGATAGTGCTTCACATTTATTTTCTCACACTCACTGCTAAAGTTAAAAAAAAAAAAAAAAAAAAAGGAACTCTCATGGCAACGTGCAAAGCAGAATCAAGCTTTATTTGGAAAAAGTGAGAAATTGGGGGAATAGTGTGAGAAATTCTCAAGAGTGGGAGGGATTTCCAAGAGAGAAAAAGATGTCAAAACCTTCCTTGTTTGGGGTTTTTATAGGCATATAGTAAAAACTGGACAAATGACGAGATAATTACACTGCGATTGATTGGTTCTCTGGGTTATATTGGGCCAACTCAGTAAAGCAACCAAATACTCTACAAGTTTTCCTGGTCAACCATGGAAGTGATAATGAGCCTAAAACATGATCTAAACATGCACTAAACATCCAGCTAGTTAAAGCCCTTCTGTGAGATCTCCGATTTGTGCTGGAAAATACTAATTCGACTGCTAACTCAATCACTGGCTGCTGCTGCTTCCTCTGGCATTGCAATGTCTTGTATACTGTTAATGTAATCAGTTCTCTTTGTTCTCACATTTACATGATAACTTGTATCTTTATCATGGCAGAGTTAACTCGGTTACAGCTTTATATTTAACTACTTGTCAATGGGATCAGATGGAGCAGTCTCCTCGGTAGAAGGTTCTTATGAGAAGCCGTGCTCAGTTTCAATTGAGATTTAGAATCAGCTGCATTTCAAAGCAAGAGGATGTGAAAAGGCAATAGAGGCTTAGCTTTGTTTCTCAAAACCTTCAGGAAGGGGGCACCAGCTTTTTATAGCTGGCTAAGAGCCAGGTTTCTCTTCTTATCTGGTCCACTTGGCTGTCTCATACCACACAGCAAGTTTCTCTGTGTTTCTCTGTGTCTTACCCCTAGTGTTCCCGTCTCCCAGTTTTAACCCTTAAGTCCATGCTCAGTGTTACATGTGTTATTCACTTGCAATCTTCATTACAGGCCCTTTTCTCCTACCACATACCAGGAGCTAGCTCCTAAACCACAACCAAGGTTGAGCCATATGAGGGTGGAGCACACTTAGGGGGAAACTCAAGGTGACTCTCTTTCTCTATATGGCACAGCACAGTGTGCCTCCAAGACTGAGACATATGTAGTGTGTGAGGACAAGCAGAAACCCAGGTTGACTGATGGACTAGAGAATATACCAGTCTCTGAAAGTTGCACATACGGTTTAGGATCATAAGCAGTTGTGGTGTTCCACGGTCCTGGGGGATTTGGGGGACAATAAAACACACAACTGAGGCTTAGCAATCTGCCCAAACAAAGAAAGACTTACAAGAAAAGGATTTGTTTGTGTTGTAATTCAAATTAGCCTCCAATTTGGAAGACAATATGAAAAAATGGAGGACAGAAAAAGAAGTGTTAGCTTGCCATTTCTTACAAACACAAATAGAAAGAGAATAAAAATTAGTAGCTTACTAAACACCCATTCCTATGATCTAAAAACCTCACCTCCAAAGCAGAATCAATATGGAGGGAGAGAGCGAAGAAGAAGTGATGTCTGATGTCCTTCAGTATCAGTCTAACCCTTAATACAAAGAAAGAGAAAAATCCTGACTTAGCATGCACACAGGAGGGAGCATTACTAAAGAATTACACAAGAAACCATAATTATGAGGAAATTCTGTATCTGCAGTGCTCGAATTGGGAAAAGCATCATTTAAACAAGAAAAAAAAAGAAGCCCTCATGACCTGGCTTATAAAGCTTATGAGGTCACAGGATATAAGAATGAATAGCATCAGTCTGGGGGCCAAAGGTATGAAGACACTTGAGTAACTACTCATACATGCTTGGGACAATACAATGAATTTGTCCCCAATGAACTGGACCGAACATGTGGTTATAGCTAGATGGGTCCCCATGAATATCAGGGACTAGAAGACAAGACAGGGATAATATTATTACTGGAGGAAACTGGGGGTGAGGGAGATGACATTAAATGCTTGCTCACCAAGCCTAATGGGTTTGGGTTTGCTGAAGAGCTAAGAGAAAAATTAAATCCCAAGGGGCTCTGTTACCTCACTGAGCCACATGATCCTGAGGAGGTAGAGGGCGTTCTAGTAGATCCGAATGACTTAAAAATTTAAACTGGGAATTATACAAAGGGGTGTGTCCAGGACAACTAATATCTAGAGTGATGAGATTCGTGAAAAGCCAGAGTTCCTCAGGTAAATTTTAACAGAAGCCGCTGTGAAGGGAACCTTGGGAACGCTTTAAGGCCAAAGCAGCAGTTCACCAAAGACATGAGAGACAGAACGGAAGACAGACTGGTACAGTTAAAAGAGATTGTTTGTCTTAGAAGTAGGCAATTATTGTCTCCCCCAGAGTATTCTGTGTACATTTCTCTGCTATGAGAAAATATTCTGAGCTGGGCGGTGGTGGCGCACGCCTTTAATCCCAGCACTTGGGAGGCAGAGGCAGGAGGATTTCTGAGTTCGAGGCCAACCTGGTCTACAGAGTGAGTTCCAGGACAGCCAGGACTACACAGAAAAACCCTGTCTCGAAAAACCAAAAAAAAAAAAAAAAAAAAAAAAAATTAAGAAAATATTCTGGAGGTGAAAATCGTTAACACTGTGGTGGTTTGAAGGTGTTTGACACAAGGAGTACACTATTAGGGGATGTGGTCTTGTTGGAGGAAGTGTGCCACTGTAGGAGTGAGCTTTGAGGCTTTCCTCCTAGCCGCTTGGAAGCCAGTTTGGTCCTGGCTTCCTTTGGGAAAATATGTAGAACTCTCAGCACCTCCAGTTCCATGCCTGCCTGGATGCCGCCATACTTCCTGCCTTGATGATAATGGACTGAAGCTCTGAACCTGTAAGCCAACCCCAATTAAATGTGGTCCTTTATAAGAGTTGCCTTGGTCACCGTGTCTCTTCACAGCAATGGAAACCCTAACTAATATAACAATCCAGCCCACGATTCCTTCAGCAGCAGCAAAGATGGATGACTGACTGATTACAGCCATGGGTCTGCCTTGAGCAGCAGGTGAGGGTGCAGCCATAACCCAGGTGAGCCAAGTAGTGCAAGTCAGCTCAGTGGAAACCATCTAACATGGAGAGGTGCATAGTGGCCACACAGCAGTGCCCCAGATGAGGAAGCAAGACAGCTTATGGAGAATGTATGGATTAAAGAAAGTTAAATACGGCCGTGCCTGCCACCCATTCTGCTCTATTCAACATTACTCTTTTTATAGAACAATTAATACAAACTGTAAGATCTTTTAATGCTTTTCTAAAGGATCTCCCTACTTCTGAAAAATATAAGTCTAGCTGCTAAATCCAAAGACCAATTGGCACTTGCTTAAAGCCTTAAGACATCTTGCCCTCTATAAAAAGGTTTCATTACATAATGCCCTTGAGTGTCTTGAATATGTTACAAATTTGGAGACACATCTAAAAGAAAAGTGAAAACAGATGTTGAAGATTCTGAGTGAAGGCACTCTATTTGAGTGGGAAAGGCCATTCAGAACCCATAGGTTATTAAATTAAAACCTTGCTGCCAGGAATGAGTTACCTCCTATCCCAATTAATTCTCTGTTGCTATGATAGGCACTCTGACCAAAAGCAACCTAAAGAAAAGGATATGTTCATTTTATCTTTCCTAGTCACTGGGAAAAGTCAAGGCAAGAACTCAATGCAAGAACTACAGAGAAATGCTATTTGCCAGTTCGCTCACTCTCAGGCTTATAGTTGTCTAGCTTTCTTAGCTCAGGACCCCCTTACGTCCATTAATGATTAAGATAATCCCTCATAAACAAGCCCACAGACTACCTGATAAAGAAAATTACTTAACTGAGACTTTTTGCAGGATCTGAAGCTATGTGAAGTTGGCAGTTACATATAAGTATGGCTTAGATCTAGAAGTCTGTTGGCTAGGAGTCAGGAGGTAGTTTCCTAAATTCAGCCATCTCAGGAATGAATCCCTCCTTGCTGGCAGGATCAAAATTGAGCGTGTATTCCCAGGCCCAGGAATCTAACTCCTATCCAGCTTCTTCAGATGTTTCAGGTTTGTCTATTAACCAGTAAAGAGGGAAGATGCTGTTATCCCATTATCTAAACTAAGCACACAAGTCATAATGTGTTGCTTGTCTTGATTTAATTGACTATGTGTGCCCATTCCTTTGTTCTCTTATCATTCTAAAGTTTCAGGTCAGAGTCCAGGAGGGGATCTGACTGCAACAGCTGACTCAAAGACTCTGAAATCAGGTGACCTGGACAAGGCCCAGTCATCAACATTAACTTCCTTGACCCCTTGTGTCAAAATATGATTGATTGGTCAATGCAACAGTCCACCTCAATTCCCCTTGCTTCCTGTTCTCATCCTATAAAAATGCTCTGCAATCTTTCTTCAGAGAAAATTCCTGTAGAGTAAGACCCTGTTGCTGAAGACTTTCATATTTTGGTTTTAGGATTTTGAAAATTTAATCTGGAACTAAGACAGATGCTCCCTCCATATTGCCTGGCTTTAGAGTTCTTGGAAGTTCCATGCAAGTGGTGGTTGAGAGGGAACTTCCACCAAAGCCCCTGCTCAGTTACGGAGTACATGCTACACTAGCCGCACGCCATGCAAAATGTGGCAGAACTGTTATAGGTTCAATCAACTGCTTTCTAGTTTGATTTAAGGCTAGCACCAGCAAAGAGAACTCATGTTGGTAACAAACTAAAGCAAATATCTGTGGCTGGAGAGCTGATAGACCCTATGCTGTTGTTTATTACAAAGGATGTATCATGCCTGTCAAAGTGCCTTCTAAATGTTTGTGTTTATATCCACAGATTACTGCTGCCATCAGGTTTGACCCAGGAAGGAAACTTCTTTTGTTGCTATGAGTGATAGATACTACAACTCAAATCTGGTCTACCTAAGGCAAACAAGTGACTATTTCTGTGCGTAAGGACTCAGTGATCAACCACAAAGGGAAGAAAATTCCAACATACCTCTATCACCCTCACCAAAGCCCACGGAATACCATGGAATGCAGAAGAAAGGGTGTTAGAGCTGAAGGAAATGAGAGAGCACGTTATTAGGCAAATATGTCCTCTGAATTATGACATTCACTTCTGTGGGGAGTGGGAAGGGCTTGGGAAGCTAATGAGACCCAAGAGATTCAGGGTAGGAGTCACAAGGCCTCTCCCAGAGGTCATGCAAACAGTAAACAATCTCTAGAGAAAGAAGAGACTCTTGTGGATAGTACTGCCTACAAGTCCCACAGAGAGCTCCAAACATGCAGCTTCCATGAATCCTAACCCATGCTGGGCTGGGTTGGGCTTTTCAGTGATACAACTGCCTTTGAGTCACATATATTTCTCTGACACTTCATCTATGCATCTGTAGTAACCCCAGTGAACTCATTGGTTTGTAAAGTTACACTTGGGTGAATTGATTCTTCAATCTGTCATCAATGCCCTAAATGAATTGAACAGTATTTGTTCATGTCTCCCCAGGAAAAGTCAAGCAATACTGTCATAACCAATGTGTGTCCCCAGGATGCTCATGATCTTGAGAGGTACTAGAATACATAAGAAGTAGACACTTAACTGGGCTGAACTCCATAATGCAGCTTCCACAGGCTTTACCCATGAAAGGCTGGCACTTTTTAGTGATGTATCAGTTTTGTCACCGTTGTGAGTGACCCCATTTACATATAAGCTCAGTAACCACATTGGCTTACCAAGCTGGATTTGTATAGATCATTTCTTTGATATATCACAGGTGACAAAGGTTCATTCATCTCTCCTGAAGAAACATAAATGAGTTTGTGGCAGGCTGGCACCCTCTGTTCTCTCTCATCGATTTACTGTCCACGAGATAAGCAGGTTTGTTCCACCACTCGATTTTGCCACAATCTACTACCTTATCATAGGCCCAAAGCACTGAGACTGACCAATCACAGCCTGAAACGTTAAAAACTCTTTGTATCACGGAAAGCTGACTGCTGCAGACATGAATAAGGTTTTTTTTTTGTAATATACAAAATTTTGGGGCAATAGGGAAAGTTATAAAATGTCAGTAGTTTGAACAAGAGATTTACTGAAACAAAAAAAAAAACCTAAATATACAATATTCTCAATCTCACACATAATGTAAAACTGAAAAATGCAAATAAAACCTCACCACCCTTCATCTGATTGGCAGAAACATCACATTGCATTCTGCCTCCCACAGTGGGAAGAAGGACGACCCATCAGACCTGACATATAAAAGGGTAAAATGATGCACCATCTAAAGGAAATTAGCTTCTTGCCTGTTCATTATTAGAAATAAACAATGAAAAGTAAAGAAAAATGTAATTCCTCCCAACAGATGCTATTTATATATGTGTGTATGTATGTATGTATGTATATGTATGTATGTATATGTATGTATGTATGTATGTATGTATGTATGTATGTATATATGCATGCATGTATATGTAACTGTAGGCTTTTCCACTCATGCCCCAGTTCCCCAGTAATAACACAAAGGCTCATTATTTATTTAAAAATGCCTAGGCCATAAGCTAGACTTGTTCCCACTAGCTCATAATGTATCTAACCCATTTATACTATTCTATGTGTGCCACATGGCCAGTTACCTCTCCTCAGTTTCATATGTTCAACTTCCTTTGAGGGAATCTTCCCCTCTGACTATCTCCCAGAATTAGTGTTCTCTCTCTCTCTCTCTCTCTCTCTCTCTCTCTCTCTCTCTCTTTCTCTCTCTCTGCCAGATGTCCCATCTTTTAATCATGCTTCATTGGCCATGAGATTTTTATTGACAGGTTATATGTCCACACAGCACACAAGAGATTATCTCTTCATATGTATATTTGCAAATACTAGTTAAATTAACCGTTAATAAATGGTATTTTTGAGTTTTATACAGAGCTTTTAAACAAGAGTTAGGAGCTTCCACTTGATATTACAGTTTGAGCAAGTTGTGGTAAAGTTTTTCCCAGACCTTTTCCTCACAAATTATCAAGGAGGAAAATCTTCCAACCTTCCAACCTTCCAACCTTCCAACCACAGGCAAAGGGAGCACAGCATAGACTACAGAAGAGAGAGGGGAACATGGAAGTGAAGGTGCGCGTGTCTGTAGCAGTCAAAGGTAGTTGGCATATCTAGGTTGGGTATTGGGTTACACCTCTGATTGTGTGGGCATCTAGTTATTGAGCATTACCAAATATATAAAGCCTTTGATTAATCTTTAAGTTTTAGAGTCTCATTCCTACCAGGCAAGGGCTCTGTCATGGAGCTGTCCTTCAAATCCAGTGTGACGCTAGTTGTTACACTTGTTAACGTGGTTAACTGCTCTGGAAGATACAAATGCATCTGACTCTGGAATGTAGGAGTTATTTGCATCCTTACCAAAATACTAAAATCACGTATCCTTCTAAGGCAAATATTAGTCAGGTTTGCTAGCAGCCAATAGAAAGACTGGAGATTCCAAGGTTAGAGTTCATGTCAGGGACAAACACATCATCAGAAGCATTCTCCAGAACACTGCAGTTTCACCGCAATGAAACCAGAGATGCAAGGAAGTGTGAAGTGGATACCAGTGGCTCTATCCTAAGAGTGAAATTCACATGTGTCAGACTCAAAGGTTTCATGACTTTACTAGTGTTAGTCATTCTGCAATGGGCTAATTTGTCTGCTAATTTGTCTGCTTGCAAAAAAGCTGTCAGAACACATATAGTTTCCATGCCTCGGATCCCCTACATGCAATATAGAGAAAGGGAGCTTATTTCACAGCCTTCATATATTAAGCTTACAAATGAGATAATACATACATAATATATAACGTGTCTATACCTCAGAACTGAACTCAAACATTATTCAAGGTAGCAATACCAGGTGACTGTGGGCTGCCTCTCCACTCCATTAAATGGCCTGCACACTGCCTTAGTCTTCGCTCTCCACTCTGCATCACTGACACCAAAGGCCATTCTCTAGGTCAACAGTTCGCCCCCTAGACAGTGACTAAGCTAGCATTTTCTCTACTTTTTTTTGTTTTGTTTTTGAAACAGAGGGTCATATACACTAGACTGGACTTGAAATCTCTATATAGCCTCAGAGAATTCTGTCTGTTCCCACTCCGATCTGTTTCCTTCCTTCCAGTCAAACTCACATACATAAAAGGCACTAACAAAAAGGAGGACGTTTTTACAAGCGTTCTAAGACTTGTAAGCTCTAAATTCTCTCCCAGTTAAAATTCAACAATATGATAACTTAAACTACAACTTCATAGACACTCCAGTTGCTGAAGTTTCCTTTGAGGCCTTGCAACACTTGTCAGTCTTGGATCACCACAGGGGACTGGATAAACTTACCTGTAACAAAAAATCGAAGACAGCCATCTTGGACCATTCGTGGTGATGGATTTCAGTGCAGCCCCATTCAGGTCTGGGAACCCGGCCATTCAGCCAGCACTTATGTTTTAGCAACTGCTGATAAGTTCCCCAGGTGAGCTTAACAGAAGAATGTCTATCATTGCTTGCAGATTCGAAAGCTGAGTCCCAGAGAATGATAGGGCGGGGTCGGCCATCTGTAGAATCAGAAAAGCAAACAGTTCACTCAGCATGCTGCCTTACTGAGTAGCAAATGACCTTGGGAAGGTCACTCACTACCTCACACCCTCTTCACCTGTCAGATGTGGGACATTTCGTAACCAAATTCCATGGCCCCTGAGTCTTCACAAATTTTAAGACTTTTATATAAATGACATTCCTGGTCAGTTATAATACATCTTATGAAGTGGAAAGTTACTGTAGACAGTGAAAGAAAATTTAACAAGATTTATGGATGTGGTAGGAACAGGCTACTAACTACTACTCAAGCATCCTCTCGTTGAGTATGGTTTTATTCCACATCTAAAAAGCAGCTGCCACAAAAAAGGAAAGAATCCAGACATTTATAATTGTCTATTCAAGGTCTGAGCAGAGCCGTCTCTGTTTGTAATAACAGCTGTCTGATTTTCTGAGGCTACATCAGGATGCTGGGGGTGGGGAGAGTTTTTAGAAGTCACAAATTTCAAAGAGAAAATGGATGCTTCGCATCAAATTCTGGAGTCTCCAAAGAAGGAAAGAAAAAAAGTGTTTTTGTTTGTGTTTTTCTTTTCTGATAGAAGGATGCAAGTACAACAAACAGTGCTTTTGGGAAGGGGTCATACATTCACACATAGCCTCAGAAAGTGTCTTTAAGCAAATATCACTTCTTCAACTTCGTGTGCATAGATGATATATTTTTTTAAATGTCACTAAAGTTGGACAGTCACTGGACATAAATGCAATTTCTATCATTGCTAAACTGAATAAACTATAATACATCCCTGTGGAATCTTCATCAACAGGAGAGATCACGACGGAGTCAATCGAACAACATTTCAGGCTTAAAGCCAGACGTATCATTTGCAAGCCCCCCATTTCATCCAAGTAAAGTCCCAGGGATGGTGATGATCAGGGTTGCTTATAATTCAAAAGTCAGTGTGGTGCTCTTGAAGAAAATAACTCAATTACAAGCACCTAGAAAGCCCCTTTAACTCATTCTGAACAAGCCTGAACAACAGAGTTCTCAGGAATTCTGCTGGGAGTGTCCAGACATGCCAGGAATTGCTGAAAGCCCTTTGAAGTGGCCTGAGATGTTTGAAATCTACAACTTTCCTCACCTAGCTAGAAACTCAACCCCCCTTGCTTGAATCTTGTAGCGCTCTTATCTGCAGGAAACAGTCAGCTGCTTGACCCATTCGGAAGCTGATGGCACACCAACGGTTTAAACACATTAATTCAACCATTCTAACTGCCCCCATCCCAGCCTGTTCCAAAGAAAACTCTTCCTCCATTTCATCAGTGGTGCCTGTGGTATAGAGCATGTGGAAGGGCTTTGGTTTATACACAGTAGATACAGCACAGTCACTGACACACAACTAAGAGAAAGAAAGAACCTCGAGCTGAGCTAAAAGATCATGAATTTACCGCTCCTTTCCTCCTCTCCACTTCCTTTTTACTAAAAGATTGGGGATCCTGAGACCTAATTCTATTTTAAAATAGAAGAGCTAGACAACCTTGTATACCCCAAATACTGTGATGACTTGTTTTTTAAAGAGAATAAAATCTGTATAAGGTCTGTCTGTCATATGAAGAAGACAAGCTGGGCCAGTGTGGCCAACTATGAATAGAAAAATATCATGCAACTTTCTAAGACAAGTGCATGGGACATCAGAACTGTAAGAGGCTGTGGACCTGGACACTGCGACTCACCAACAGCACTTCTCATATCACAGCAAGGACATGTTCAAGGACTTGTTCAGTATTTGCACTAAAGCCTAATACTGCATGTCCACAGGACAATCACTACAAGGACAGGCAGGCAGCTGTACAACTCAAGTCCAGGGAGGAGCGAGAAGTGGTCTACAGAAGTCAGAGAAACCTTCTTGGTTCTCTCCGCATCTTTAAAGAGCACTCATGCCTTACTGTAAAATTAAATAAAAAGAACTCTCCTCATTTTAGGGAATGAAGAAAATTCTGCATGAGAATGTACAGGGAAGAAAACCCAGTTGTCTGCAGCCCTCAACAAACGGTTCTTTTGTTTTCTGAAGTTTCTTGCCCTCTTCACTCTCACCTGAATAAATAAATAGCTTTAAGATTTTAAGACAAGAACATGGCTAACTTATGGCTGAAGCTTAAACTACGGAACCTAACAGACCTTTTTTCTCCCTAGTTTGACTTCCTTGCTTTTCTCCTCCTTCACCTCCTCCTTCTCCCCCTCCTCTTCCTCTGTGTCACAGAGGTGATCATGTATCCTCAAAAACTGACTTCACGATTATTAAATAAGACTGTGTATAAAAAAGAAATTCCTTCCTCAAACTTTTGTCACTTCTACCTGGTGGAAACATTCAGACTTCCCTTCCCCAAGGTTTTTTTGAACATGTTCAGCATATGATTGTTACCTGTAGCCACCCCTCTGTTGTAAGGCCAACATGTTAGATAGGTTTCCCCTGATTTATACATTATACAGTGTACGCATGTAACTCACTAGCAGGTAAAAACTTTTATGTTGACATATGAAATGAAAGAAGACATAAAGCAAATAATAAACCCCCTCATCCTAGTGTTTAGCATAAATGCATAATCAAGAATAATTTTATAGCAGCTATTTCTACACATACACCTCCAACAGTCTTATAAAACACAAGTCTTCACCCAACCATTGCCGCTTACTAAGCAACTACTATATACCAGGTAGTGTTTTAGAGCCTGAAGCTAAATTATAACCAAGTAGGTGCCAACATTTTGCTCTCATGAAGCATAAAAACAGGATAAAGAAGCAAAAATTACGCAAAGGAAAAATAGAAATATGTGAATTTTCATAATTGTTTCATTAAATATTATAATACAGATGTTTATTTTACAATCCAATATTTGAATATCACTAATGTAATCGGGGCTTTGCCAGTCATGTGCTCGCCACCACAGCCATTCAGCTATATGCCTGGCTCAGTGTCACAGTGGCACAAAAGGGTGGCAGACAGGAAAGTGACAACTGATTGTGACTAAGCCAACACAGCTGTTTTGTAAACACTAAAGTGTGAATCCAGATGATTTTCAATTGTTACAGTAATAGTATCAACCTTTTTATTATTTTCAGCCATGTAAAATTGCAGACATCAGTTTAGGTAGTAGGCCATCTTTGGCCACAAGCTCTTTGCCCATGGATTTATCAGTCTCCTCTATAAATCATCAAATTCTTTGATGTTTTTTGTTGTTTTTCCTGTTGTTGGTTTGTTTGTTTGTTTGCTTCCTTGTTTGTTGGTTTGAAACACGGTCATACCATATAGCCATGGTTGACCTGGAATCTGCTGTGTAGCTCAGGCTGGCCTCAAAACTCACAGAGATCACCTGCTCCTCCTTCCCAGGTGCTAGGATTAAAAGTGTGCACCACCGCAACTCGTGTTTCTTCTCGTCATCCAGCTACATACTTCCTGCTGTAGCTAGAACTGCAGCTGAACCTTCATCCCTCCCATCTCCGCTCCATGGGTGCTGAGATTAAAGGCACACATGCAATCATTGGATATACTTTCTATGTTGTTAGCTAATAAATCATTTCTTAAACTGCCAAAGAGAAAGGTAGTTCAGCAAATAGGCACAATCAATTATTCTCCATGGTCATCCATGTTTCCCCAGCAAAACATGAAGATATCTTTCCTGCCTTTTGGCAAAAAGGATTCCCAGAGAAGAGAAAAAGCCAGAGATCTGAGGCTTCCTGGTTGGGAAGTAGAAGAGCACTGGCCTCTCGCTTTTCCACGCTTATTGTTCAGTCTTCCCACTAGAGCCAAGAGTGTTGGTACCCAGTGTGTAATAATACCTGTTGGTGTAACTGCAGATCTCAGCACAGTTAAGTGCCACTGAGGGGAGAATTCCCATTACATAAAATGCAGCTTTTAAGAGGAGTAAAGGAGCATTGATAGAGCAGAAGAGATGATGGGAAAATGGCCTCTGAAAACAGGAGCCTGGTTAAACGCATTCACCCTGAAGGGTTTTTTGAAATGAGCAGTGTTCATCTCCTTCCATTCAGATTTGTCAAGATGATGCAGTGCTGTGTGCTCTCTGGAGAAATCTTAATGGTGAAGAGATAAAATTCTAACTGTCAGAGTAGTGGGAAGCAGCCTTTAACAGATGTGTGGATGTCCATGTGAATTAAAGGTTACACAGCTGTCTTAAAAATGAGACTTGCCAGTAAAAATGCCTCTCTTCCAATATCTGAATATCTCCTCAGAATTTTGATGTTCTCTTTAGTCATTTTTGACTCAACAGCACAAAGAAGACATTCTTTGGGGAAGATGGACATGAAAGTTAACCAAGAATGTATGCTTTACACAATCTCCTTTGTCTACATGCATTAAATGCCCTCCACTTTAAACACTGGCTGACTGGTTTTGCTACACCATAGGGGCAGGCCAAGCCTGCTGGTGGATTGTGAATAGTCTACCCGTATTTATCACCAGACAAAAATAAACAAAAGTATTCTGAGCTGCGAATCAAAAGTCCTTTCTATCGAATGGGCCAAGTTCCAAGACTCCTTGTGAATGAGACTGAAAGGAAGTAAAAGTTCAGCATCAGGCCTTTCACTAAACACAATTCTACAGATCCTTGAAAGAAAGCCTGGGCCAGTCAAAACCGGTGGAGCATCTTCATTGCAGGAAATAAATTCCATGGGCTCCATCACAAGCATCAACAAGTCAGTGACAGAAAGCCTTATACTATAGATTGCTCACTGCTAAAAACAATAAGGTGTTCATGCATGCTGCTCTAAGACCCTGTAGAAAGTGTCTAGGTATGTAAACTTGTCAAGTCCTATTAACTTCATTATTCTTCAGTGCCTTGAAAAACAAGATTTGGAATATGTATATGTATATGTATGTGTATGTGTATGTGTATGTGTATGTGTATGTGTATGTGTATGTGTATGTGTAT
>JANHMN010000001.1:71492898-71519158 GCA_030674055.1 Rhabdomys pumilio
ACACACACACACACACACACACACACACACACACACACACACACACACATATATATATATGGAAGTTCCCTGGGATTCCAGGCAAGAGCTGAACCTTAAACATCTAGAAGTTAAAATAACCAAGCAAGAATACACATACAGCAAGAATACACATACAGCATGGTTTTTAAAAGGTGAGGTGAAGAAATGGATAAACAGGAACAGTGAGGAACTAAAGACTGAGCTGAGCTCTGGAACATATGGTTGGAAATCACAGGTCACTAGGAGAGGAAGCTTTGTTGAGAAGCAGCTCAGGGCTTGTTATGATAGGGTAAACAAAAAGTCACACATTATTGCTTCTATCTTGAAGCCACCACTGTCTCTTCAGTACCAGAGGCAAGATTTAACACTCTGAGTAAGATACTAACCTACCCAAGATGCATAGGGAGAACTTTCCAACTCATCCTACAAGACTGTGTAAATCCAACTAAACAAACACCACCTCTGACAAGTCTAACAAGGGAATAAATCTTCATAAGGTTCTATAAAGTTTGCTTGTTTTGGGGTGGTTTTTTGTTTGTTTGTTTGTTTGTTTGTTTTGAAGAAGAAAGAGTAAAGACAAGATAATGTAGCTTCCATATATGTAGACGCTATAACACTAACCAAGCTGTGGAGTTCAGGATTTGTCTTGAAAGTAGATTTTTTATATAAATTGAAGAACAAAAAGACATCACTATATATGGATTAGAATGTCTATTATTTGGAGAAAGGAGAAACTTCAGACACTGTTGGTGAGAAGGGAAATTAATCCAGCATTGTGGGAAACTGTTTGCAGGGTCCTCAGAGTAATGAAAAAAATATATATATATGACCCTATCACCCAACTCCGATGCTTTCCAGGAAACTGAAACCAGAACTGCACAGAGGAGTCTACACTCCCATGGTCACTTCACCACAGCCAAGCGGTAGAGGCAACCTGCACGACTGCCATCATGGGCTACGACACATGCACAATGGAATTCCTATTCAGTCTATTGCAGGGGATATGCTGTCACACAGGACAACATGAAAAAACAGGAGGCCTGAGCGAAGCAAGACAGAAAGACCAAGACAGATACTGCACAATCCCACATGTAAAAACTAAAATATCTGAGCTCTTAGAAGAGTTGCTAGAGTCTAGGAAGAATAGCTAAGCTACTTGAGACCGTATGATGACAAAAAAAAAAAGTTTCAGTTAGATGGGACAAGAAGATGATCTCATGATCGTCTTCAATGATCTCATGACAGGGGAGATGGCTCAGGGGATAAGGAGCTTGCTGCACAAGCCTGAGGACCTGAATTCTGGTTGTGGCTGCATGTGCTTTAAGCTTTAGTGCTGTGAGTGGGGTTGGGGTGGGGGCAGGGATAGGTAGATCCAGCTAGTCTACCCAAGACAATGAGTACCAGGCTCCACACGGTCTCAAAAGAGCACAGTGGAAGGTAACAGAGGAAAACACAGGGCATCTGAAGTGCAGGGGGTGAGAACACACCCATGTGCATACATGTGTATGAGAGAGAAAGAGAACGCTTTTAAAAATTCATGATCTATTGCACAGAGTAATGAACAAAATAATAATGCATTGTGCATCTCTAACGAGCTTTAAAAAACAGCTAAAGTGCTCTTATTATGAAGAAATACCAAGTATCTGAAGTGATAGGTTTAATTAGCCGATCATGCTACATTAAAAATATTTATCAATTATATAATTGATATATATAATATATAATTACAACCCAAAAGTATACACAATTATCAACTACAACTACGATTAAAGAGGCATTAGATTTATAGGTAATTTAGACCACTTCTGCAAGCAAAAGACAAAAAATAAACAAACAAAAAACAAAACCAAGTCTGTGCATTCAAAATTCAAGTAACTACCACTCACTTCACAGTTGACAGAGCTCAGTTCATCTCAGGGGGCTGCATTGATGATTAACAGCTCAGGTGAGTGTGTAGCCTGGGAACAGGGAGGAATGCCATGTGACTTGTCCAACATGACCTGCCCTAGCAAACTAAGCTATCTGCTCTACTTTAAAACCTGTCCTTTGTTCTGGACCTCTGTTTGTGGAGCTACCCTGAACAGCCACTCCCTAAGAGTCTCCACTTCACAAACAATGGAAACCCCTAGATTCTTCTTGCCTCGGTGTTTATTCTTAAATGCAGGAATCAGGGCTGGGTGTGGTAGCACATGCAGTTATTCCAGCACTTGGGAGGCAGAGGCAGGTGGATCTCTTGAGTTTGAGGCCAGCCTGGTCTACATAGTGAGTTCCGGGACAGACAAGGCTATATAGAAAGACCTTGTCTCAAAAAACAAAACAAAATAAAAAAAAAACACAACAACAACAAAAAACAAGAAAATCGGCTTCCCAGGGTGGTGGAGATATGGTAAGAGTACCAGGCTCTACAAAGAACCACATTTGGGAGGGAAAGTCCTCCCTATCTTTGGGTAACGTGCTCTGTAGAGTCTTGGGATTCATGTAGAGAAAGGAGTCATGAGTTTCTGACAAGAGTAGCCTTTTAACACAAGCCCAACCTTATCATTCTCTTCTCTAAAACCCTAAGTTACTCCCCATTCCCACATGCTGAAAACAAAACTCAGGTCCTCACAGGATAAAGAATATACAACCCATCAAAGACAAACTTGCCTCCCTTCATTCATCCTTCCAGCCCCAATCTCCAGTTCAAAACTAGCTGCATTTTCCTGAGGACACACTGCTTGCACAAGGCTGTCTGCCTTTCTACACAGGATCCCAGCTCCTGGTCTACCCACAGTGACTTCTAAGAGACTGTTCTGGGGCCAGCAAGATGGCTTAGTGGGTTAAAGTGTACACCGGATAACCTGAGTTTGATCCTTGGATCACATTGTGAAAGAGAAACAACGGCTGGAAGTCATCCTCTGATACACACACACACACACACACACACACACACACACACACACATAACTAAATGAACGTAAAAACAATTGGGACACATGAATGATTTGTTTCGTAATCCCCCAATGTCCTTGTATAACTCGAATGTTTTATGGCTAACGGACTCAGAGTAGAAATGCCGCTGCTGTGAGACCCCAGTAATCCTCGATTCCAAAGCCTTCCCTAAAAAACGAATGAGAAGGATTAGGGAGAAACTTGAGAAACAGAGCTGGGAAACGTGCAAAACTTTCTGTGCCCTCATTCTCCACAACTAGCACTTGACTCTCACATTCGTGATGCTACAGGACTCAGGAAGAAGAAAGGAGGGGTAGACAGCTGCACACATACAAGCACACCTACCGACCCTGGGCCATTGATATGAGGCGAAAACTGTGAAAACATCTGGAGAGACAGGACCATTAGGCTGTTGAAAGCAAGGTACAATCTGGATGGCTGAGGAATGAGGATACAGTCACTGGAGGCCCTCCTATGGCAGGATTGATCGCAGAGGCAGCAAGGCAGGATGATAAAGGATCAGGCTACTGAAGTCTCCCAACTTACATCTGTATTAACTTCACTGTGCATCATCCGGGGACCTACGGTATCTTTTAGGCTTCAGTTTCTCCACAGGAAATCTGTACCACAAGGAAATTGTGTATGATAGTCTTATAGGACTTAATGAGCTAGTACATGGAAAGCGCTCTCAGTTCCAAAATTTAAAAACAATGGTATCATCTATTGCCAGCTACGGAACTTGCTTTGAATTCATTGTGGGTGCCCATTTACTTATCTCAAGTAAAATTAGAGAAACTATGATAATCTAAAAAGCATACCACAGGATGCTAAATCAGCATGCAGTAGGCCCTATTATAAGTGTTTGAGAATATATATATATATATATATATATATATATATATATATATATATATGTGTGTGTGTGTGTGTGTGTGTGTGTGTGTGTGTGTGTGTGTGTGTGTGTGTGTGTGTGTGTATACATATATATAAACCCAGGCAGTACATACTGAGCTACACAGCCATTTGAATTGAATGGCTTCTCCCTATCCATTTCTGGGGCAGTGCTTCACAGACAAATTCAGTGCCAATAGATGGAGCTCATTACATCCAAATTGTGCTGACATCATAAGCATTGACCCTTAACTAAGGAAGGAAAGGTTGTCTGGTCCTACTGAACCTGTGCAGTCCTTCCACCAACCCAGAGCTGCAACAGATTCAGTCCGTAGAGAGAGAGAGGCCATGGCCCTGAGGTCAGGGGGACGTTGAATGAAGCCTGCAATCGGTGGCAGTAAGAGTCACTCTCACAGGACCCAGTGATGTCAGGTCCACAAGGATAGCTCCCCTGGACCATGTTGTACAGGGATACAGCCCCAAGGACTGGAAGAGTGTCTAGTCAAAAGTGGGTGCTCAATAAACATATGTTAAAGAAATAAAGATAAGTATAATCCTAGCAGAGGAGTAGATTTGCATGGACTTTACGTACATGTTTGCAGTGTGAATTCCATAACAACCACTCATTGTCGCTTCTGCCCTAGCCCACTGTGAGATCAAGGAAGACATTCCAGATGCATAGCAGAAGGTTGCCAGGCCTCCAGTGTGTCTGTGAAGGTATGTAATGGGCAAACAAGAGGACACTGCAGCCAGCCAGTGATGCTTGGGAAGGATGCTCAGTTAACTTCTGTCCCCAGATGAATGCAAGTACTAAGCTGGCCAGCTCAATTGATTGCTAAAGAAATAGCCCTGGGGCTTTTCTGATAAAGGACAGAATGTGCTTTTGAGCAGAAATTTCAACAATAAACCATGATTATAATCTCCTAAATAAATATTTTAAGAAAATTTGCAGACATGTCAAGGGTCTGTAGCAATCGGAACCAGTGTGTTTTCCGAAGGCATTCTCAGAACTCCAAACAAACGGATTCCATCCCTACCTGACCCCTGAAACAACAGGGAAAGCAAAGCTGCCATTCTTCCACCCTGGCAGATACACCAGCAAAAAGGCTTCCTCAGGAAAGTTGAAAAGACAAAAAATAAAATAAAAAGCACACAATGTATTTCTGCTGCTCTATAATAAGAAGAGGCAATGCAAGTAGGGAAACAGTGAGCGACTTGGGATCCACAATGAATTTAAATGGAGGTTTGCGGGGTGCCTGTAGTTTGTCATCTAAGCAGCTTTGCTGCACAGAATTCTTGGAACTAGCCTACCTTAATTCAGTATGACAGCTCCATGGCAATAAAACAGCATCCTAAAAATAAAGCATACATAATGCATCTTCCATGCTGGGTATGAAAAATAGCAAGATGCTTAAATGCTACCCAAATGGTGTTCCCAAGATCCATTCACAGAAACGTGCAGACTTGAGGGGAGCTTTGGCAAAACTCCTAGTTCAGGGGTCAGATAGCACTGGGTTTCCATTCATTCATCTATCATCTATCTGTCTATCTTTTTATCTCTCTATCTATTCACTCATTCACTCATTCATTTGTTTATTTGGAGGGAAGAACAACACATGCCATCGTTCTTGTGGAGGTTAAAAGATAGCTTCCAGAGGTTGTTTCTCTCCTTCCACCATGTGAGTTCCAGAGATCAAACATAGCTCATCAGGACTGACAGCAAACGCCTTTACCTGCTAAGCCATCTTGCCAGCCCTGGGTTTTCTTTTTAAATGCATTGACTTTCACATGGTCATAGTCTGCTTTGCCTTTCCCTAGATTAAAAGTTTTTAATTTTTCTTTCAAAAAGTTATCTGAATATATCAACCCAACACCATGTGTACCTGGTGCCCTCGGCAATGATTTGAGAATCTTGCACAAAAAAAAGAGAGACAAAAAAACAAACTAACATGTTCAACCATATTTTCATGCTCATGGCTCTTCAAAGCAAACAAGAAAATCTGTTAAATATCAGAATTTTAGCTTTCATTTAAAAATACATATAGCAGATCTCAGAGTGATACATCAACACTTTTTCCTCAGAGCAAAAACACTGTCAGAGTTGTAATGTTGAACTTAAATAAATAAATATTAAATAAATAGTGTGTTGGTGTGTGACAGCAGAAACTATCATGCTAAAATTTATAGTTTGGTCACTATTCCATAACTGTCCCAGATAGTATTTAAAACATGGGGTTGGTTTACAGAAGCAACCTGTGGAAGACTTAGCCTGTAAAGAATCAGGTACAAGTTCCAGCTTTACTAATCACTAACTATGTGGCTTGAGGAGAGATTTATAACCTTATATAGCTTCAGAATCTCCCCACTTAAAATAAAATGGAGGCTCAGAGGGTAGCTTTTCTGCTCTTCTGTGGGTTTTCTCCCATGCGCCATGACTCCAAGTGCATGGTAGTAACTCGTCTCATGAACGTGGCTAACAACACCATTATTATATACTGCGTTATGTCTAGCACTAGGTCTTTAATAGATGATTTAATAGTTGAATATAACTGTAAAAATATCTTGTTATATTTCATTTATTTTTTTTATAAAACTAAATTGGGCTTTATTTAAAAATGCAATGACAGTACGACATACCCAAGGGTGGGTGTTGTTTTTCAACATGTGAGTGATCCTCAGGACTTTAGATCACGAGTTTCATAGACAAACTTAAACAACAAAAAAATAAATAAAAAACAAAAAGCAACAACAACAACAAAAAGATTATTCATTAGTTAAGGTGAAGAAAAGCAAGGAATGCCAGGAATAGAAGGGGATTTTTCTGCCACTTTCATTCCTTAGATGTGATTTCCCACATTTATCACAGTGTCAGATGCAGCAAGATGCATTTACAAAGAATTTACAGTTAGACATCACATAATGCCTGTAACACATGTGATGTCTTGTCTTTCGTGTTTATTACCAATTCTACATATCAGATGTTACTGATATTTTATTTTATTTATTTGTTTGTGGTGCTTAGCATTGAACTAAGGACCTTGTCCATGTTAGGCAAGTGCACAGTTGGTGATATCTTGATAAAGGATTCTGAGGTCCTTTAGTAAAGAACTCTTAGGTATCATCCCAGTTGGCCATGTTGGGCCCAGCCAGTTTTACAGATTAGATCTATTAGCCTTCAGCCACTGTGTAGGTTGCTCTTTTTTCTAAACAGGTGTCCAGCCAACCTCTTTCTCCCCATCAGACGTTTATAGTTCTTAATCTTAAAGGCTTAAAGAGAGACTAAAGCTGAATCCTTTTTAAAAGATGCTTTATTTTTATCTTTGTATCTCCCTCAAAGATAGCCATAAAACATAAATCTGTGTCGATAACAATGACTAGATATTGTATATTGGGGTGCTTCTGATATTCCTTACCTAATTACAAACTTTCCCATATACACATTTTTCTTTTTCTAGAATAGCTTTGCAGCATTTCAGAAAATAGCTCAGTATAAGTATTGGCAAGTCCATGGATTTCAAATACATATTTTTATATTCAAAGAGATTCATTTCAAACATATCATTCTAAAACCAAGAACTGGTCCAAGAGTAATCTGAGCTCATAATTCTGTGATGATTGAATCATTATTTCTTTTTATCAATTTTTAAAATTGTAAAGACAGGTCTGGAGAGATGATTCAGTAGTTACAAGTTTTCACTCTTGTGAAAGACCCCAGTTCCGTTCCCAGCAACCATATCAGGCAGCTCAAAACCGTGTGTAACTCCAGCTCCAGGGGGTCCAGTGCCCTGCTCTGAACTCTGAGGGCACTGCACCCACATACATTAGCCAAGTACTCAAATCCACACATACATATAATTTAATTTTTTTAATCTTGAAAAATATGTGCTGAAGGCAGTCTATAACGACAGTCCCTGCACCGTAGCTCAAATTGATTTACAACTTTTCAATTTTATGATGGTATGAGAGTACTCTGCAGAAATCATATTTAAAATTCTAAGTTTTGATCTTTCCCTGGACTAGCAGTATCTGATGGTGCTTTCCAGCAATGTCAGGTGGCAGCACTGAGACCCAGTTAGCCATCTGACTATGAACATAGACAACCAACAATCTCCAGCATACTATATTTCAGGCATTACTTGGATATTGTCTTTTACATCCATCATGTATATGAAATACACCTCTTTGTGTATATAGGAGCTTTTATTACAAAACAGGCTTTGTGGTAGATGATTTTGCCCAGCTATAGCCTAAAATAAATATTCCTGGACGCTACCTGATCATGCTTAAGATGAGACAGGTTGATCAATGATGGCCTAGGTTGGCCATATTAAGTGCATCTTCTAATTTCAGTACATAAACCTATGGTAAGGTGAAATGTGTCTATAATTGGGACCCTTTTATCACTGGACTGAATCAATGGAAAGTTTCTATTGGGAGACCAAGAGTAGGCAAACCATTCAGGGGTCTTCTTTGCATCTCCCTAGGAATGTTACACATCTCTTTTATATCAATTTATATCCATAGGCTTTTAATAAAAATACTTATTTATTCTGGCCTTCTATCTCCATATTCATCAACTTCCTATCATGGAGTTCCAAGGTCTTATGTCTTGAGTACACTTCCAAAAACGTTTGTGTGGACTTCGTGTGATAATGGCAAGCCAGTTCTTAAAAACAGCATGGTACTTGGTGAGAAGCAACACTCAGCAAGCCACAGTTACAATGCAGGCTGCTGTTCCCTTGAGAGAAGAGGTTTCCACAGCTTGTATGTGTGGATGAATGTTGGTCACCTGTGATACTGTATTCAATGACTGAGATTCTGATTGTTAAGTATACGGAGAGAAAAAGAAATGCCTTGTGGCCCCTTAAGGGATTTGTTTAAAGAAGCTGACTGGTGAAAACAGAAAAGACTTGGAAACTTAGGATAAAATACAGAAAAAATAGACCCTTTATTCCTTACAAGTCTCAAGAATTCATTCTCCTTTAATGACTCTGAACAGTCTTGTCTTTCATCTCATATTAAGGATCCTTTTTTAAATGCCAACTATGTAAGAGAGTCAGTGAGAGAACCCAAACACTTAACTCTGTGCTTCAAACAAGCTGTCTTCTTTGTATGAGACATAAATGTATTTTCATAAACCCAAGTAAAAGTTGAAGAATAGAAACAGCCCTTAGGACAGACTACATACAAGATGTGCTAACTACTACTCTCTCCTCCATATAAACAGATGTACTTCCAGACCAAACCATGTCACTTAAACAAATCGTATTGCTCCTCCTACGGAACACCCATCATTAAATCACGCTAGCAGAATACCAGTACACCAAGCTGATGTCCTCAGCATAATCATCTATGAGCCTTATTATTTGTACCGTGACAAGGCTACCAGGAACATTTGTCATTAGCCTCCACAGTAACCTTTTCATGAAGCCCTTTAGATGAATCCCAGCCTGGATTTAGGATAAAAAATACTAATACTTGTCCTTAGCATTAGAAGCTGGAAGCAGATACAGATTTGCTGTCAAGCATCGAAGAAACAAGGCAAGAAGGAAGTCCTGCATTCATTCAACACGTTCATTGAGTATCTTCAGTATGTTAGACACTCCAGTAGGATCTCGACATACAATTAAAAAGAAAATTACAGAAAACATTACTGCCTCCCAGACGCAGAGACCAGTGGGAACAGGAGAGAAGACACGATAGAACTATATAGAATGAGCCAGGGCTCACGCATGCTCACACAGAACTAAGCTTGAGCTACAATAGGAGGTCCTGACAGGGAAATTCACACCCAATGGAAATCAGTAGGGAAAAAAAGCAACCTAGGAAGGGGAAACCAGAGAATGTTCCTTGCATGGTGGAAGTGATCTGTTCTTGTCGCCTACCTCAGTGTAACAAGTCACATGTACAAGATGATGCACATGTGAGTCCTCTCATGCTCCTGAGAAAGCTGATCTGACTTCATGAATAAAAAGCTGAAGGGAAGACATAATTAAACAAGAGCAGAGCAACCACAGAAGCCCTCTGATACAAAATCCCAGGGATCGAACTCGTCACACTGAGCCCCAACTGTGACTCTATTAATTTATCTCAACTGCCACTTAGATAGAGTTGGAGAGAGGACCATGTCAGAGATTTCTTCAAACTGAATCATTGGTGTTTTTTTTGTTTTGTTTTTTTGTTTTTTTGTTTTGTTTTGTTTTGTTTTGTTTTTTAATTCTAGAAACCCAGGGAACAGAATCAAATCTCTAAGAGCAATTCTGGCACAAAATAGGCATAGTCAAGCTAGCAGAGTTCTAGTGCTAGTTTGTTCACAAGAGAAAATGACCTTAGAGGGTTGATGGCCCAAAGCAATTCAAGGAACTTGGTACTTCATGTACTTAGTGGGAGAACGGCAATGGCCAACACTTATTGAAGGTTTGGTTTGTGCCAAGAGCTATTTGCTATATGTGAGCTACCAGCAACTTCATGAGGTGGACAGTATTGCCATTTCACAGCTGAAGAGAGATGCTGCATCATTTCAGCCTGTATTGTCCTACATTCCAGTCACTGACTGAGTATACTTTGGATTCTGACCCTGACATGGCATCCTTATTCAGAGAGTAGCCTCTAGGTAGCATGGTCATTTCCAGAGTCCAACACTGCCAAGTTGTACTTCAGTTAGTGGCCACATGCCCTGGACGCTACCTTTGTGTGACAGGAGGACACATCAGGCTCTGTAAACAATGACGATTAAAATCACATATGATTTCACTTTATGTTCTTTATTTATTAAAGAGGCTGAGTCCATTGGTGACAGTCGAGGTAAAAGAGTTGGCTCTTATGTGGTCAGTTCTGTCTGAGCCTCTGACAAAGATTGTTTGCTGAGGAAAGATAACCACTTTCCTCTTTTTTTTTTTTAATTTAATCTTTATTTTATGCATAGAAATGTTTGTCTTCGTTTGTGTAAGTGTACCACACGCATGTCTGGTGCCTACAGAGGTCAAAGACAGTGTGGGATACCCTTGAATTAAAGTTGCAGGCAGTTATGAAACTGTGTGTGTGTGTGTGTGTGTGTGTGTGTGTGTGTGTGTGTGTGTGTCATTTGCAAAAGCATTGAGTGCTTTTAACCACTGGACAATCATTTCTCTACACCCCACCCCCACCCCCTTACTCTTTAAACCATCCTAGGAAGGAAGTTTCCATAGAAAACTGTAAGGTTCTATGCAGGGCTTTCAACAAGCTCTTTACCCTGGCTTCCTGTTACCGTGCAAACTGTCGTTGGTTTTAATTGGATTTAACATGCCACGAAAAGTGCACAGAGGGAAACGGAGAGCAAAGATTCCAGTGTTGGCTTACCCTCAAATGCCCAGCACAGCTGTGTGCTAGGACTCTAACATAACCAGACTGGTTAAAAGAAGAATGCCACGCATATGGAAAGACGACGATGCTGCTGCTGTCCAAATGGGAAACAGGGGTGGGGAAAATAACTCAGAGAGAGTAAGGGAAAGGAGAAAACGATCCCAAATCCCCAGCAGCTGTAAATAAGAAGCAAGTGAATCTGTTACCTTGGATGAACTCTAATTTCCTGCTCACAGATGGCAGAGTTCTATTGAGACCCAGAATCCTGTCCAGGTGGAAGGCAAACACTTCACTCATGTCCAGAGGCTGCTTGAGGAGCCCACAGGGGCTAGGCCCGCAGGCAGGCACAGAGCCTGAGATGCTCCCTTCCAACACCAGCAAGCCAGCACCACTCTTAGAGATTGCTGGTAGGATGCTAGCCACCTCACCATCAGCCAGGAGGCGCATTCTGCGGATGTCTTCTTTGCTCAGCCAGGAGGGGGCGCTCTCACTGTAAATCCTAATGTTGCTCTCTTGGACCCTAGGCTGCTGCAAGTTTGAACCTCTAGTTCTGACTCCAGGACCATGCAGCACCCTCCAAGGTCGTTCACCAACCTTGGTCAGGTAACCCTGAACATAGCCAGGTACTTCAGCATCTGCTGCCCGTGCAACTTCCTGCTGTATAAGAGATGGTCTAACCAGCACCTCCTGATCAGGGTCTACTGATGCCACCGCATACTTCTTCCTGCGCTTGGGTTTCACCGTGCCACGGATATTGGCAGGCTTGCTGCGCTTGGAGCGTAAAGTGATGTACACCACGTTAGGCTGCAGTGTGCTTCCATTGCCCTGCGACTCTGGAGGGGCCAGGGTACCATCCAGGGGGATCTCCGGGAAGGGTACCTTGAAGATGTTGTGGCTGTTGGGTGGTCCCCTGTCAGTTGCCTGCCCATGCTGGAAGGAGCCTCTGCCCACCTGGCTCACCAGAAAACCCAAGTAGATGGCACATGCAGTGCCCAGCAGGAGGTTTCGTCTGGTCCTGGGACGCCGACTACTCCAAAGTTTACACACTCGTGGGGCGCACAGGGAGCAGACAAACCAGTTTATGAGCTGCCCCGGCTTGTCTGGACAGGTCATTTCTCTGCCGCTTCCACATGCTGAACTGAGTTTAAAGTCTGCAGCTGGCTCCTGGTGACATGATTCATGGCTTCCTGAATCCAGCCGTCCAGTCGGCTTCGCTAAGTGGTCTCCAACAGGCAGAGGTAAAGAGAAGGGTCGCTGCGGGTTCTGGGAACGCTTTGTGCACTGGCCACCACAAGCCCTTTAAACTCCTATCAGCCTTCCCCAGGAGAAAGGAGGGCTGGCTCTGGGAATGAATGGAAACAGAGTTGACTGAGTCACTAACTCAACCCATTTCAGTTCCTCTACAAGAGGAAAGAGGCGAGTAACCCTTTCCTCCCATAAATTCTACCAAGTTTGGTGTAAAGTTTAAAACACGGAAGCAGGATAGGTATGTGAGTCTGATTTAGCTTTACAGTAATAAAGACTAGCTGCAAAGGGCATTTGATAGCTCAGAGTTAAAGCCACTGCACCTGAGAAGCAAAACGTTAAATGTCATCGTGCAGATCCTCTTTTTGTAATTCAGAAATAAGATAAGAAATAAATACTTTGTAAGATTTTTATAAGCACCCTAATTTTTATAAGATATATATTAACTATTGGGGCAAAAACAACAAGCAGTGAGTTCATATTTAAACATATTCTTAACAGAAATTTCCATGTTGTCTTCACAATGTTTCATATCTAAAGTTGTTACTTAACTACCCAGTAATGTCTGTATAGCTTGGAAAGTGGAAAGGGTGAGCTCTCTCTCTCTCTCTCTCTCTCTCTCTCTCTCTCTCTCTCTCTCTCACACACACACACACACACACACACACACATACACTTACTTTTCATTTCTTTTCTTTCCACTAAAGAGAGCAAAATGAAAGAAAAGAATCTTTTCTTCACACTTTTAAACAGAGGAAAAACCTAGGTTAAAAAGAAAAGCAAAACTTTACTTACACAGCTGGCCCCACGCTTAGCTCCAGGAAGAATGGAATCCCTGACTCTAATGCACAGAACTTTGAAAGGCTGAGGCTCGTAAGGAGAACATATTTCATGGTCAAGAGTATTCCACCTTTCAAACATCTCAGCTCAGCCTTAAAAGCTGCCACCTTCTAACACCAAAGCAAAATGATTTTTAAACTGGCTGCTGCACCGTTTTCAGACACGTGAGGTTCTTTTTAAAGATGACTAAAAAAAAATAAAATTTAATTTTGAATTTCTCCAAACACAGTTCAGAGCCAGTTTTCATTCAAACAACTTTCTACTCCTCTCAGCTCCTGGGAGCCCTCTAGTGTCCCGTTTGTTAAGCGACAGAGAAGTGTCAGCCTTGGGAAGTTGAAGTGATCCTGAAGTGTTTGCTGGGGTTGGTGGAGACCCCGTTGCCAAATAAATACCTCTGTAAAATGACCCCTGCCTGACCCTATGGAGTTGGGGAGGGGAACAGGACACCAGAGTCCACGGCCTGCAACTTACCTTACATCTGGGCTGTTTGCAGACTATCACTTGTCTCCCACCAGTTCTGGAGGGAAAAAAAGCGGCCAGGCAGAGTAGACAAACTAAGGAGGGGGTCACTGGGAATGAGTAGAAAAACAGAAGCCTGAGATAAGAGTTCCGGAGATGGGAAGGCACTTGTGGCATGCAAATGAACACGGCAACAGCACTCAGAAGGCAGCCTGGACCCCTTCTGATTGGAGGTCTTCTGAAAACAGGTTAGTGATTGGCCTGGGTCATTTGCATGTCCTGACACAAAGGCAGGGTCAGATGACCTTGGGGTCTCACCGAGCTTACTTGTCTTTGCTTCCGCAGCAAATAGAATCAAACAAGAAGCCACCAATGGAATGGGGATGATTTCCCCTTTTTCAGACAAAAGGCTGTGATGTGGAAATGAAAAGACTAGAATATGATGCTGTACAATCCAAAAAAAAAAAAAAAAAAAGCAAATTTCCCATTCTCAAACTGTTCTCCGTCTTTAAAAGTTCTGATACATAGTGAAAAGAGACAAAACAGAGATGGACAGGAACGTTGAAATTCTGACAGGCTTTGGCTAAACTTGGTGAGAATTCAGGCACTGAAGTCATTTTCTTTATGCTCCAAAACTCTTTAAGCATACTCCATGAATGTGAGAGTATCTCAGACGTTTCTGAGAGGGGACAATGGCAGAACTGCTATCTTATGCTTTCCACAATTTCAAAAGATTAACTGACCTAAGTCTTTACAAAGGAAAGCCATGAGCTGAGATGTGGCTTGCTGATAGAAAACTTGCCTGGCAGAAGCCTCTTCCAGGCATTTTTAAAGGCAACTTTAGGGGGCATCTAGGAAACAGATAAAGGCTGTGTGCACTGATAAATATTTAGCTTACCTCAAAATAATGTTCATTATTAGGAAAGAATGGCTCAATTCATCATTCCCCTCCTTCTGTCACAATAAGGATTAGTAGAAGCTAAGCCATGTGGTCAGCAAAGGATAAGTCAGAAAAAGGAGCAAACATGGCTCTCCCCATCACTTGCTGGGGTGCTACTGGAACCTGTCTAATTTTCTATATTGGCAAGTCCACATCCAAAAGCCAGACAACAGTACTCATCCTGAGGGCTCCCCCTTGTGGTTAAAGGAGGCAGCACTGATGGAAGGACCTATGTTTGTCTTTATCTCCTCCCATCTACACCTTACTGAATTTCTCAAAGAACCTTCTACTGAGGCCGGCCATGCCAAGGCAAAGCCATTATCGTAGACTTGGGAACAAGCATAAAAAATTATTTATATTGTAAAAATAAAATCAGCACAGCAGACGAGGCTCATTTGATGTAATCAGAAATCAATTATCGTATCATTACTTCCACTTCGATCAAACCTATGCTGAGGTCTTATTACCTTTTTCAAACCCCTTGGCTGAAACTTGGACTGGGTGGGATCTAGGACTCCTCTTTCTACACTGGGGTTGTGCTGGGAGGGGTATAAAGTCCTAGATGTGTCTGTGTAACTTATTAAAATGTTTGATTCTGTAACATAGTCAAATCTTTTCATTTTAGAGTTGAATCATGTCCCCTCTGCAGAAGCTATCTTGTCCTCTCAAAAAGCTTGGCTAGGAGATGGGCATAGAAGCACATGCCTTCAACCTCAGCACTCTGGAGGCTGAAGAGTATGTTAGAGGCCAGCTTGGGATACAAAGTAAGAACTTATCTCAAATCAACACACACACAGACACACAGACACACAGACACACACACACACACACACACACACACACACAAAACTACTAAAACAAAAAAAATCAAGGTGACCCATTTAATCTTTGTTTGTTTGTTTCCTGGGTAGTGAATTCAGTCTAGACCCATTTACCTCCTCACCGAATGCTAAGCCTGCCTCCAAGTATCCCAGTGTTCGATAGAGTAAGGGGAGAGCAGAAAATCTCCCCTTTGAAACTGTTGTGAATCTACTGAGCAGTTCCTTGGGTGTGGGGTATATGTACCCTTCAATAAGCATCTTGCAGTCTCTTCAAGGGGGTTAATAGCACAGAATCTTTCCAGCTGCCTATTGATGTCTCCTCAGACATGAGTTATTATACCTCACCTCTCCCAGTTCTTCTCTCAAGCAGCCTGTCAGATGACCAGCAAACTGGCTTCCTTAGCCCTGCCTCATAAAGGATGTGATTCAACAGTCTCCATCAGCACCCTTGGTTTTACACGGGTAAATACCCTTCATGTAGTGACCCACACTTCATCTCAGAACATAGAACACGGTGGGTGGCCATTGTTGGGTATGTAACATGTTAACAAGCAAGGGTCAACAAAGAAAAGAGAAGATTTACTGAGTGACTTTTCAATGAGAGTTCCTATGCATTCTTTATTTTGCAAATAGCTTTCAGAAGGTTGGAGAGTTTGAGTCCAGGGCCGGAGGGGCAGGGGGGAACACAGTGGTACACCTGACAGGACGCACCACTTTTCTGAAACTTCAATTCTACTGCAGACTTTCTCCTGCTTCCCACACAGAAATTACTCCTGTGTTTGCTCACTATTCTCACTCCAGGCCTGGACAATGCCAAGCTGCCCTGCCAGGGAGATGAAATACTCAACTTCATAATTCTTGAAATACTGTGATACAGATGCGTAATTGGTAATAAGGAATATGGTTTTAACTAGGTTTTGTTTTGTTTTTTTGGTTTGGTTTTCTTTTAATGTTTTTGTTATTGTTGATACTGTTTGGCTGGTGGTGATCTTGCTATTATTCTGAGACAGAGTCTAGCCTAGAATGCACAGCAATCCTCCTGCCTCAGGTTCACAAATGCTAACATTACAAGTGTAAGCTACCATACCATCTTGCAACTGTTTAAATAGCACTGTATATTTTAATTTTTCCTTAAACTGTGTGCAGAGAGTTCCGTTTCTTACATTGTTTTGTAGAAATCAGTAGTAGACATCCATGCAGTATGAGATAGTCCCTCATAGAAACCATTTCTACTGACTTCCGTGTCTACACTAACTCGCAGTGGAATAATCACTTTGGGAGAACCTTCCTCCTCAGAGATGTCCTCATAAATCTGTGAAGTGATACTCATTGTCACAGCTTGCAATTGATCATACATAAGCAAGAGATACAGTAGCCATATTTCCAAGAGATGTCCCATTGTCTTAAATGTGTTCTTGATTTGTGACTAAAACTGATTAAGAGCAAAAGGATGTACCTGGCCCCAGTAAAGAAATATCCCACCACAATTCACTGAGCCTCATTTCCCTAGAAAGGTGGTATCATTTCTTTAAAGCTATGTGTTCCAATGGTCCTGTTGAATTACCAGAAATGTTTGCATGAACAGACCACACATTACAGTTAAAACATACACCAACAGTCAGATGTCATGACACATCCTTTAAGACCAGCAATTCAAAGTCACAGGTGGGGGGTGGGGGGGGCAACTCTATGAGTTCAAAGCCAGCCTGGTCTACATAGCAAATTCCAGAACAGCCAGAGATACATAGAAAGACCCTGTCTCAACCCTTTATAAATATATATCAGCCAATTTAACTTATGTATAAAGAAAGAAGGACTTATAGGTTGTTATTTCACCTCTTAATTATCAGATGTCTAATGAATATTAGAATAATTAACATTTGATTCAACTCAGAGTTATTGAGATTTTTAAATTTATTTTTAGATCTATTTACTTTATTGTGTATGAACATTTTGCCTGAATATATGTTGTGTGCCGTATTTGTGTATGTGTGCATGTGCGTGTGTGCGTGTGTGCATGCGTGCATGCATGCGTGCGTGCGTGCGTGTTACCCTTGGAGGTCAGGAGACAGTGTTAGTCATATCTTCTGGAACTGAGGTTACAGATGGGTGTGAGTGGCCATATGGGTGCTGAACACTGAGCTTGGGTCCCATACAAGGACAGCTATGCTCTTATCCGATGAGTCAATCCTCTGGCCCCATCAGGGGAAAAAAATCTGGAAAATTAATTGAAGACTATATAAACTATTACCAAAATATGCCGAGAATCTAGACAACTAAATACTTCTTTTTCAGAGATGGGCAGAGTCCTCAGTGTGAGTTCTCAACCCCTGCCAGCAGACCACTCACAGGGAAGAAGCAGTGGCTGCATACTGACCCCAGGATACCCTCAGCCTGGAGAGAGACACACAGCAGTAGATCGGCATCTTCGCACATAAGTAAAGATTGCTCAAAACTGCCTCAATGCTTGGGCCCCTAGCATAAAATTAGACCAGAACTGTAAGTCATCTCCCCTTACCTCAGGCACAGTTTGTACAACAGAAAATAAGCTGTGAGATTGTATTTGAAGAAAGGAAGGCCTCTTAGCTATGCTAGATTAAATTTGGCACACTAGAAATGCTTCAGAATTATAAATAAACATCATATAAGTGCCCGAGGCAAACGATGGAGAAAAGTGGGATTTCTCATTCATTTCAGTCTAGTGGCTTTGAGAGTTTACATGCTACCTTCTACGATTCAAATATGTGGAGCATACCTGAGACATGGATGTGTAAGTGCACATACATGTGTTATGAACTGATCAAAGATCTAGATTAGGAAAGACAGCCTAGGATGATATCACAATCCCTGTCCACCCAACCATTCTCAGCCCTGCAGCTCTAATAGATCCATGGTAACTATAGGAAGACACTGATTAAGGTATTTTCGTGTATTCTGAGATGTGAGACACAAGTGACACATTTGTAGCTATATCGCTGAGGAGATGTGATACAGAATCTAATGGTACCTTGCTCTTTCTCCAGGGCTGCTCAGGCACATCTAGATGTTGTCTTTAGATGGAGCATAACAGGGCAGCATCCATGGGGTGAACCATGTCATACATGGAGACAGCAACAGTGACAGGTGCAGCGGCGACTTGTCCTTAAGCGGCTTCACAGACAGGAAACATGCACAAACAAGACTTTAGTGTAGTAATCAGAACTGACAGGGTTATAAGCCTATGAGTGACAAGGCTTGACACCCCTGAGACACAATTAAGAGCTTTATTGAGGGTGCTGCTGGGCTTATCTCAAGCAGGAGAGTGACAGCCTGCAATTCAAGTCATTCTGCTGATGAATGCTTGGTGAACCCACTGACTGAAAGAAGTTGGGCCCCTGGAATTGGAATCAGTACGGGATGTATCCAGATACCAAATTCTCAGCACAAAGGAAATTTATTACTCTGGAGGGACAAACAAGGCAAGGAGACTGCCAAGACAGAGATGGCAGCAACAGCAGCAGCAAACACAAACATGAAAAGCAAGAGAAGCAGAAGAGGGTGTTTGTGCAGGAGTGGGTTTTAAAGGAGAAAAGTGGGGAGTCTATGCTAGAGTGAACTGGTAAATCCTGATTGGACAAACCAGCCAAGTAATGAATTTTGATCATTGGACTTCAGTATTTTGTCTCAGTGAATAGACCTGGGGATCGGGTCTAACTTTAGGAATGTGGTGTGTTGGGAGCCGACTTTAAGCAGAAAGTGGCTAGATAGAAAGCAGCTATCAGCTTTGCAGCCATCTTGAGCCATATACCCAGACATGAGACTTGGTTTTCAACAGCCTACAACAGCTGAAGCACACTCTGATATCCCATATAGCTTGTTTTGCTGTTTAGTGCCCACAGCTGCAAGGAGCATGTGGTATCCACGCCTACAAGGCATGCGGTGCACGTGTTATCCACGTGCTATCCACGCCATACATGCCTGTAAGGCGCACATGCTGTCCACGCCTGTAAGGCTTACGTCATATCCACACCTGCAAGGCACATGGTATCCAAACGCCTACAAGGCACATGGCAAAAGCCTATAAATACCCCAGACTTCCCTTCAAAGAAGGACAAATAAGAGTACAAAATAAAAGGACAAATAAGAGAGAAAAAAATAAGAGAGAAAAATAAGGGGGGAGCCCTTCAAGGACAAGTAAGAGAGAGAAAAATAAGAGAGAAAAATAAGAGAGGAGCCCTTCAATGAGAAAATAGGGAAGAAAATAAGAGACAACAAGGGGAAAAATAGGAAAAATAAGAGAGAGAAAAATAAGAGAGGGAGCCCTTCAATGAGATAGACAATATGAGATAGACAATAAAAGGAGACGTGAGAGACGTGAGACTTGACTACAAATCCTCTGGCTTGTCATTATTCTTTGCGTCTTCCCCCTACTTTCTCTCTTGCTAAACCCTGACCCATGGACCAAAACAGCAGCGTAGGCCAAGACATTTTGGCCCCCAAGCCAGGCAGAGTACGGGTCTCAACAGTGGTGAGTTTTAGCAAAGGAGATGAAAAGATGTAAAAGGGCAAAACCTGATTGCTTTACAATGTTTGCCATGGTCAGACCTATGTTTGCCATGCTTTGTCTGGTTAGAACCCCTTCATAGACTACTAAACCATTTAGCATTTACAAAATGGCTGAATGGCGATTAAAAACAGGAGGGGGGGTTCTATGGAACGTATCAATTTCTAAGGCATTTGATCTGGTTAGGTTGTTTTTGTTTTTGTTTTAACTGGAGACAAGCTCGAGTAAATTGGAAAGAGAGAACCTCCGAAAAGAAACTGCTTCCAGCAGATTGTCCTGTTGGAGCGTTTTGTTGGTTAGTGGTTGATGAAGGAGATGCAGCCCACTGTGGGCAGGTGCACCCTAGGGCAAGTGGTCCTAGCACCTGTAAGTAAGCTGAGCAAGTCAGGGGGAGCACAGTATGCTCCTCCATTGTCTCCACTCCTACCACCAGATTCTTCCTTGAACTCCAGCCCCATGTCCCTCACTTGGACTGTAACCCTTTCCTTCCCAAGTTGCTTTTGGTACTTTTCACAGCAATAGAGAGCAAACTGAAACAACTTTACTTGGCTCAATAATATCTTGGTAAATGCTGGGTAAGTGAATTAATGATTGAAAATATTAAGATAACAAAGCAAAGCTCCTTGCCTGATGCATCTCAAATCATGGCCATGCCTCACAGCATCAGATACCACTGGAAGTTTCCTAAAAGAACCCTTGACGGTGACACCAGATCTACCAAATTGGAAACTTTGGATGGAAGTGCCAGTATCTAAATTGACACAGGGATTCCAAAAATTGAGAACCACTGTCCTTGATGAGTCTCCACAACAATGGAGCAGGACTCAAGGGAGAGAAGAAGATGCTAGAGGAGGAAGGGCCGATAAAACCAAAGCTTTGAGAAGATTCAAAGTCACACCCACATTGGCAATTTATCTATGATTGCTCTATGCTGCCCACTCCCGAGGTTTCAGTTTCCTTCCTGCCCCTTTAGTTAATGAATTCACAGAAGTGAAGGGAGAAATTTCCACAAGTTGGGAGGAGCTAAGGTAGAAGGAGTAAGGAGAGGAAGAGGAGAAGGAAGAGGAGGAGCTAGAGAGGCAGAGTTGTATGCGCCATGGGTGACCACGCATGTACTGAGAGCAGTCCTGCGTAACAACTTATATCTAGGTTAGTTAATTGGGAAACACCTCCAATTGTGTGAGCATCTTGTTATTGAGCATTACCAAACATATAAAGCCTTTGATTAATCTTTAAACATTAGAATCTCATTCATACTGGGTACCACGTGGATGGTGCGATGGTCTGGGCTCAGCCCAGCCTTGTGGAGACAGTGTGGAAAATTGGCAGAGCCATCTCCCATGCTGGCATCTCATGGGTGTCAGGTCAGGTGTCTCAGGTCACCTGAGCGAACGGCCTGAGCTGAGCAGCAACGGTAAGCTACCGCCACTCATGGCTGCAAGCCTAGGCTAGTCGGGAACATGGCAGCTGATTAAGAAAAGCTAGATTGAATACCACCATTTTAAATATCTCGCACAACACAGAAGCAAAATATTTTAATATCATATTCTGCCTAGTCACTCAACATTACTTACCCAGCCCTATGGATTCAGTCTCTTTCTCTAAGCAATGTTATAACATGTATACAAAAAATACTGTCTTTCAAAATTCAGCCTATTGGTTTATAAAGTTTATACATATGGTTTTTTATATATCATCATGCATGGCTCAATCACAGTGGAAAAAGATCTGAGAAAGATCTCAATCTACCATCTACAGAATGAAAACCAAGAACAGGCATGGCTGGGTATGGATGGGCTATCTAAGGAAAGCATCCAGAAGAAAACAACCCCATGCTAACTGGCAGCCTTCTATACTAAAATTATCCTGCTTTCCAAGGCATTCCTCGGGCCCATGCTCACGTAACTTGTAGAGCAATGAAAATGTAGAAACCTAAAAGCGTTTTATTAGAAGCCTGGAGTCTGTTCTAAAGGAGAAAGGAAAAGGCACACAAGGTACATAGGAGCAATAAATGTCTTCAGAAGAGTGAGTGGTCTTTTCCTAAGTACAACACACCTTCGCTGTTCCTCCACAGGAGAGAAAGCACATAGGATTTAGTTCTTTAGAGAACAGGACCATCCTTGACTGCAGTAATCACCAGCTCAGAGGCAATTCCTTGCTTCATTTTTGCACTAATTGCTCACAACACAGAAGTAGGCAATAGAGTTTATGATTGCCAATTTGCATTTCATTAGGTGAGGTTGAAGAATCTGTAAGCAAAAATTCTTACTTCAGCTAGGTGCTTTGGGCAAGATATTGAACTCTACTGTTTCCTCATCTGAAAACGTAGGATGGTTTTATGTTGTTCACGAGGTGGTTCTAAAACTAGACCTTATATGTAAAGCACTTACCACAGTGATTGGAAGGATGCTAGCACTCATTTAGTCTTCCCGCTTGCTGTAATAGCTAAACTTTCTACATAAATGGTAAGGAGACAGGTATAGCCAAAGCCTATGATCAGGGCATGATTTCAGGCTCATGACACAGTGTCAGAAGTTACTAATGTAGCACATTACCTAGAATTTGCTTCATGATTATATCCTATAATCAGGAGTATATTTTCCATGCTGCTTTGGATTCAATTCATGGGTGATTTTTGCCTTTTAAAATTATAAGTAGTTAGTGGTAATCTGCACAGTTATAGTTAGCGCCTTGGCAATATAATTGAAATCAGAAAGCTTTGTCACAAAAAGATTAAGTGTGAATCAGAAAGTGTAGCATTTTCTTCCAGGTAATTTGCTGCTTTTAAGCTAAATAGGACACACTTTTCCTAAGCCTCTGATAATACAGAACAGAGGCTGGGGAGAAGGCTTAGTAGGCATAAACACCTCAGTTCAGATCCCCAGTACTCACCTAAAAAGTCAGGTGCTGCAGCTCATGCATGGAACCCCACCACTATAGGGACATAGACAGGAGGATCCCTGGAACTCTCTGGCCAATCCTCGTAGCTAACCAGTGTATTTCAGGCTCAGTGAAAGGTTACCTCTCAAAAGGTAGAGATGTGACTTTGGATTAACCTAATGTCAATCTCTGGCCTCCACAAGTATATCCATACTCACAAAAATACCTCTACACACACACACACACAAACACACACATTTATTTAATTATCTTGAAAATAAAATTAATTAATTAATGACATGAAGCAACTGTTTGTTCTCCCTATCAAGTTTCTTTAGTTTTAGTAATAAAATACATAAACTGTGGTCAGTCATCAGAGTCTAAAGCAGTGATTCTCCACCTGTGGGTCTGGACCCTCACAGAAGTTGCATATCAGATACCCTGTATATCAGATATTTACATTATGATTCATAATAGTAGCAAAATTACAGTTAGGACATAGCAATGAAATAATTGTCTTGTTGGAGGTCAGCACAACATGGGGAGCTGTACTAAAGGGTCACAGCATTAGGAAGGTTGACAACCACTGGTCAAGGATCTTGTCTTGTAGCATGGGCTCTACTCTAACATCCTTAATCACATTGTTCATTTTCTGCTTCACTTGCCACCTGTAGAGCCTGCTCAAACCTAACAAAACCCTCCCACTTCCCATATCAATTCTTGCTTCATGCGTATCAGTATAATTAAGTATCTCGTGCCTACATGTAACCTCAGACATGGCAAGTCTAATCATACCAAGTCTAGGATCTGCTCAGTGACAGTGTTGAGTTGGTTTGGGTAGCTGTACAGTTAGTTTAGTCTAGTTAATGAATCGTCTTCAAACCTGACATGAATTTCAAAGCGAACCAATGATTACTTGATAAGAAAAGGCTCCTTTTCCTTAAGGATAAAAAGATTCTTTAAATGTATAAGTGCAGTTGAGTTACAAAGCTTAGGAGGTTGCCCAGTGAATAAAGGCCTTGCATAAGTGTGAGCTTCTCAAAGCCAGAGAGCGGCCCTGTCCCTGAGGGCCCACAACCACTAGGTTCTACCCACAGAAAACTCTCCCTAAAGGTCAGTCCCAACGCCTTCCCTACAGAGTAAAAAGCCTCTCAAGTCTTTCATTATTGTGAGGAGACACCATGACCAATGTATAAAGACAAACATTTAATTGGAGCCGGCTTACAGTTTCAGAAGTTCAGAAAGCATGGCATCATCTAGGCAGACTTGTTACTAGAGCAGCCAAGAGTTTCATATCTTAATTCTTAGACAGCAGAAGGTAACTATCTTCCACAGGCAGCCAGGATGAGACTCACTTCTGCACTGGGTGGAACTTGAGCATAGGAGGCCTGAAAGCCCACCTACATAGTGACATACTTCCTCCAACAAGGTCACACCTTCTCCAACAGAGCCACACCTCCAAATGGTACCACTTCCTATGGCAAAGCATTCAAACACATGAATCTATTCAGACTAAACCTATTCAAACCACCGCAAAGCTCAAACTTGGGACTTGAATTTTCACTAATCCCTGGACTCACCCCAATCTCTGGACTTGAAATTGTACCAAACTTCACCCTGGAAAGTTCTGTCTCAACTCACAAGAAATGCTATACATACCCTGTTTTCTGCCCAGTTCCTTTCTACTTCTCTCCCAAGCAGTCAGCCACCATCCTGGATAGTTTTTCTCCCAATAAATCTCTTGTGTGAGGCTTGTTGTGCTGTGTGACTCTGTGGTATTTCTTGGCTTCCGACTGCCAGGATTCCCTTCCCTTCAGAACTGTAACACTTTCGGGAAACCTTTCCTACCTCCCATTCCCAGAACAGAACTTAACACTTGCAGTGGGGAAACCATTCCCCCATCCTGGAGCAGAGCAATAACACTTCCACTGAGGAAGCTTTTCCCACAGAGCTGAAACATTCACATGAGGTCCCCATGGGTCCTCGGAACCTACCTAAGGCTGGCAAGCTTGACAGCATTCAGCATTCATGATGCAGAAACAGGTGATTCTTGGGATAAGTTAGCTGACTAAACTATCCAGAAATGGTGATGTTCTGTGTGCAGTGAGAGACTCTGCCTCAACAAATGAAGTAGAGTGCAACTGGGGAAGAAACTTGACATCAACTTCAGGTGCTCTCTCTCTCTCTCTCTCTCTCTCTCTCTTACACACACACACACACACACACACACCATATACACACATGCAAAAAATGAGGTTGAGTTTTATCTAAGAGGTGGGTAACTTCCCATTTAAAATATATAACTAAAATAAATGAAAAAGTTTAGTCAGATGAGCCTGGAGTTTCTACAGCTAAAGTTTGTCTAAAAGCTTTGGTGAACACTTTTTATTAAACACTTATTAAACATTACTAACTTCAAGTTTTCCATAGTTAATGGAATTCAGTGCTTAAAATGTAACTTTATGCTTCAATTGATATGTCAAACTAGAAATTCCTACAGATTATGGTACCTCAAGATTAGACTCAAAACATATCAGGAAAATGTATATAGCATCTTTTGAAGAAGCTCCCTAAAAGCAAGGGACTGTAGAGATAGCTCAGTGTTTAAGAGTGCTTCCTGCTCTTGCAGAAGACCCAAATTTAGTTCTCAGAGCCTACATTGCAGCTCACAATCACCTGTAACCCCTCAGAGATACAACACCCTCTTCTGGTCTCTATGAGCATGCACATGCATGTGCACAAACATACATGCACACTGATGCATACAGTTGCATATGCATAATAAGTAAGTAACAAAATGAATTTTTAAAGTTCCCTTAAAACAAAAAAAAAAGGTTCTTAAATTTAAAACTTAAAATCAATGCCATTTATTTAAATTGAAAAATCCTAAATATATAAAGAGAAAACAGATTAACCATGACTTATATATAAAATGTCTAAAGGAAGACAGAGTGAGTATGTGATATGTACCACATAATCTTTTTTTAAAATTGTTTTATTTACTTTATCAGTAAGAACCATTCACCTACTACATTTCTGCACTTTTCATTTTTGTCCTGAAGAGATAAAGGGAAGATGATAGAGTCCTAGAAGTGGAATTATGGACTGTTGAAACACACCATGTGGGTTCTGGGAAACAAACTCAGGTCCTCTACAAGAGCAAAAAGTATTCATTGAGCCATCTTTCAAGCCCAGCACTACATAATCTTCCCTTGCTTCTCTTTGCATGCTTACTTTATATTTCTGCAATTAAAAATAATAATCATTGTTGTAATAAAATTTAATTGTATTCTATAGATAGATAGATATAGATATAGATATAGATATAGATATAGATATAGATATAGA
>JANHMN010000001.1:71519168-71542597 GCA_030674055.1 Rhabdomys pumilio
AGATATAGATAGATATAGATAGATATAGATAGATATAGATAGATATATAGATATTCAACCCTCAAAAAGCACTGGCAACTAAACACCAAGTTCTGTTGAGCGTCGTGAGCCCTGACAGAGGGACTATCATGAATCACCCTAATCCTCACCTTGGAACTTTCCTAAAGGCATTTTCCAAATTATGGTGAAGGCACAGAGAATCCAAGAAGCAAGCAACAGTCTCATAGGTCTGAGGTGAGAGTCAAGTGAGGATGCTGTGCTGATCAGCTGTTTGTCAGCTCGACCCATCTGGGAAGAAAGAATCACAACTGAGAAATGCCTCCATCAGATTGGCCTGTTGGAAAGTCTACACAGCATCTTCTTGATTAGGGATTAAAGTAGGAAGGCCTAGCCCACTGTGGGTGGTGCCACCTCTAGGAAGGTGGTTCTGGGTTATATAAGAAGGCTGAACAAACCATGAAGACCCAGCCTGTAACCACTTGTTCCTCCAAGGTCTGTGCTTCATTCATTTCCCTCCTTCAGGTCCCTGCATTGAACTTCTGCCCTGACTACTCTCTGTGATGGACTGTGAGCTGTAAGATGAAATAAACCCTTTCCTCCTCAAGTTGCTTTTGGTCATGGAGTTTTATCACAGCAATGAAGAAGCATCTAGGACAGATGCCTATGGACCTTTGGTCCAAGGAGCAAACTACCCAAGAGAAAGGAACCTGAGAGTAAATCTAAAACTTATACACACATCCTCCCTCAACCTTCCCTTTAATCTTTACTCTTCTTGTGTGCAAGGAAAGTTTCAAAGGACTGTCACAGAGCACAGCAGCCAGAAGGATCTAATCAAGGGATTTCAACAGGCGAGCAACACTATTGAATCCCAAATCTGGGATTCAAAGTGAACGGAGCTTGTTACAGCCAGGCACTGGGGAAGAGGCACACCTTAAAAACATATGGTCAATTAATTAATGATCAATTGTCAGTTAATGATTAATTGATCAATAATTAATGATCAATTACTGATAGCTGTCAACATTGAAATAAGTCAGGCATCACAAAGGTTAAAAGCAAGGCTTTATTGGGCGAAGTCATTCAATGAAATGCTTCAAGAAACAAAATATTTAAATGGACGAATCATACACAGCCTTTATGTCTTACCTCTGCTAATCTGAAAACTGATTGAAACATTAAAACCTGCTGAAAACAAGAGCAGATATCTCAAATGAACTTAACTGAACTGAAGAAAAGAAAGAAGGCTACTAGCCTTTCCAGTGAAACATTAAAACCTGCTGAAAACAAGAGCAGATATCCCAAATGAACTGAACTGAACTGAAGAAAAGAAGGCTACTAGCCTTTCCAGAGCTCATACTGTTGGAGTGACATCTGCCTGAGTATAATATGGAACACCAGCTGTCTCAAAGGCTTATATCACTTCCTGTGCCTGCATAAGCACATCCATTACAAGACCTTTCATGTACTGAGCTGCTGCCATGCCTGGTTTATGATCCAGAGAATGGTGCATTTTTGTATGTGCTGCCTGTGGTGGTTTAACTAAAACTGGCCCCCATTAGTCTATAAGGAGTGGCACTATTAGAAGGTGTAGCCTTTTTAAGGAATTGTGCCACTGGGGGTGGGCTTTGAGGTTTCAGAAGCTGAAGCCAAGACCAGTGGCTCACTGTCTCTGCTGCCTGCCAATCAAGATGTAGAACTCTTAGCTATCTCTCCAGCACCATGTCTGCCTGCATGCCACCATGCTTCTAGCCATGAAGACAGTGGACCAAACCTCTGAAACTGTAAGTCAGCCGCAATTAAATATTTTTCTCTATAAGAGTTGCAATGGTCATGGTGTCTCTGCACAGCAATGGGAACTCTAAGGCACTGCCTAAGCATGTAACCACATGCTTCCCTGGACATGGCAGAGCTGTGGCTGTCAGTGTTCATCTCCATAAAAGCAACTCAAAGTATCATATCAAAGAGATCTAGCTGGCATCTCATAGTTCTAGAAAATAATTATGAAGTATAAAGTTTGAGAACAGTGTCCCTCTTCTGACTTGCCCAAAGTTTGTTTGGATTATACAGTGGAAGAGACAGGATGACTACCAATCACATTGTGATCCAGTGGAGTAATACAATTTTTAAGAAGATGAGTTGAGCCGGGCGGTGGTGGCGCACACCTTTAATGCCAGCACTTGGGAGGCAGAGGCAGGCGGAGTTCGAGGCCAGCCTGGTCTACAGAGTGAGTTTCAGGACAGCCAGGGCTATACAGAGAAACCCTGTCTCAAAAACCAAAAAACCAAAAAAAAAAAAAAAAAAAAAAAGAGAAGATGAGTTGACATCAAAACATTAGACATTTTAGAAAGTCAATTGTGTGCTGTATATAAGACAAAATATGAAAAAAAAATGTGAAGAAGGTTTCTTGCAGTATGCCCAATCAAAATTCAAAAAATAAGGCAATCTCCTAAGCTCTGTGCAAAAGAGCTGTTTCTGAGGCTTGCCTGTAACCTGTCCCATATGAAGAGGCAGAAGGAACACTGAGGGTGGCCTTGCCCTGTGAATGCTCAGCACACTCTCAATGAGAGAGTGATCCATCACTTATTTTAATGTTTAAGCAGTGTCTTAGTTAGGGTTTTACTGCTGTGAACAGACACCATGACCAAGGCAACTCTTATAAGGACAACATTTAATTGGGGCTGGTTTACAGGTTCAGAGGTTCAGTACAATATCAACAAGGAGGGAACATGGCAGCATCCAGGCAGGCATGGTACAGGCAGAACTGAGTTCTACATCTTCTTCTGAAGGCTGCTAGAAGAATACTGACTTCCAGGGAGCTAGGACTAGGATATTAAAGCCCACACCCACAGTAACACACCTACTCCAGCAAGACTACACCTCCATATAGTGCCACTCCCTCACAAGCAGTATAACATGCCACGTCTATAAAGTTGTAATAATATAGTCCCCCCAAAAGCTTTGTTTTATTGTCTCAAAACCTAAAATATGACATCTTGATACAATTGTTGTAACTTTTCGGTGTGTTCCCTGGTGTGCTCAGAGGTGGCTCATGAACTTTTCCACTTTTTGGTGAAATTAGGAAAGTCTGTGCAGGCGATGAGAAGCAAGGAGACCACAGTGATAGCACCCTATTGCATCATCTTCCCTCGAAAGGTTATAAGTCTGCATATGATCAAACCATATTACTTCTTGACTGTTTCCCAAATGGAATTCTATTTTAGTTGGTGATTTAAAGAAATATGAAGCTACAACAAAAACCATAATTACTCTGGAGTAACTAGAAAGAAATGCAAAGATTCAAGGCTGGGTATCTCTTTGTGACACCTAGTAATGCATCTTCTCAGTGTGTTTAACGTGGGTGATTATTTTTGCCTCCTCTGAATAATAATATTTATTACATAAAAGTGGGTGACGAGGGTTAAGACACTATTTTTTAAGATTTTCATTTAACAGTACATGTTCTCATGAAGTTTCTTAATTTTTCTCTCTATAAAATAGAGGATAAGAATTTAAAGAGATAGGTCTACTGATGACTTGGACTTTAAAATTAATTAATTAATGCATAAAAGAAAATACAGCAAAGTAGGAACAAAAAATGAGAACTGACAGAATTCACACAGAATATTAGACGTAAGAGTAAAATGAAATAGACATTATTAATTCAAAAAAGTTTTGAAAATCCAGTGTGGTGGCACACACCTTTCATCCCAGCACTCGGGAGGCAAAAGCAAGTGGATCTTTGTGAATTGGAGGCCAGTCTGGTGTACAAAGGAAGTTATGGGACAGTCAAGACTGCTACACAGAGAAATCCCATCTTCAAAAAAAATTATTCTGAAATTAAATTTTGGGAGCTAGTTTTAAAGTCTAAGTTTACAAGGCAAAATATAAGGTTTATACAATTAAACCTTGTTCTGTAGAAAATATGAAAACTGTCAAAAATAAATTGGAAAAATCAGAGATGCATTGGATATAGTAAAATATTCAATGTGTGGTCAGATATAGATGAGTGGAAATGACAACTGAAAGAGGACGAGATTGTTCAAACTGACAAGAGGCATCAATCCCAGGACTGCAGAAAATCACTGGGCTGGGAACAAGACTCACTGTCCAGGAAGATTTCATAGTCAGCTGATTAAAAACCAGAATGGACACAGCTGAAAGGGAAACAGCCAAACTGGCCCACAGGAAGCTGAAATTGGAAAATGGAAAAGACATAAAAGCATCAGAGACTTAACAGACTTGGCAACAAAGTTTATTTAAAGTGCAAAGCTAAAGGAATCTGGGAAAGGAAGACTAAATAACTTTTGTAGAGACAATTTCCAATACTTTCTCAGGTTCAAGAAAGTCTCTAAACCCTAAGAAGAATAAATACAAACATAAATTTTATCTAAGAAGGAAACAATATATTTGAATAATCGAGATGTAGCTGAATTTTTATAGGGAATGGAAGCAATTTGAAAGGTGAATTATGTTTAACTCATTGATTTTATAAAGGAAATAAGTTGAAGATTCTGCAAATATATAAACCAAGAGATGGCAGACAAAACACAGCCACAGTCAGACAGGGCATGGTCACAGTCAGACAGGGCATTGTCACAGTCATGCAGGACACAGTCACAGTCACACAGAACATGGTCACAGTCACACAGGGCATGGTCACAGTCAGACAAGACATGGTCTCAATCACACAGGGCATGATCACAGTCACCCAGGACACGGTCACAGTCACACAGGGCATGGTCACAGTCAGACAGGACATGGTCACAGTCACACAGAACACAGTCACAGTCACACAGGGCATGGTCACAGGCATATAGGACATGGCTACAGTCGCACAGGGCATGGTCATAGTCATAGTCACACAGGACACAATCACAGTCACACAAGACTGTCCATGTCAAACAGGAGATGACCACAGTCAGAACTTCTAGGTACAAACTAATGATTTCTTCATGATACAAAACTTCCTATCATTTAGGTTTGTTATTATTTCAGCAGAACTATCAGACCATGCTGCCACATTAAAAATAAACTGTTTAAAGTACTTTCTGTTGACCTAACATAATGGAGGTGAGAAGGAATGTTGACTCACATGTTCAGGATCACACAGTGTTAAAAATCCACCTGGGACTGGACTTCAAGAACTTCTTATCCCAAGACTGTTCATCTATTTCCATTCTTTCTCTTCAGGCATGTGGGCACAGCACCACTGTTTATCCCTTCTTCTTGAGACCTGCAATTATTTCTATGGCAATCTACACAACATCTACTCCAGTGTTCTACCTTCTGAAAGAAGCTTGACCACAGAAGTGAGAGGAGCTGAGAGCTTCACCGACAGGGCCATCTAACTCTGTCTGTCTGGTGTCCTCCTCTTTTATTCTGGAAACAGAACCCCAGCACCCTGGAGTGATGAGAGGATGTCCACATGACTCAGCCTTCGCAGATCTAGATCTCATTCACTGTTATGTCTGTTGCTCCATAGCAAGAAACAAGGCTCAACCTTGAATTACTCTGTTTCTTCATGGAACTTCCAATGGGAATATCTGCTCTCTGGTCATCCAGTCATGAGTTTTGATCCCAGCTGCCAAGGGAGGTCACCATGCCAACCAACTTGAGAGCACAAAGCAGCATTCAGAAAGGAAGATACCTGAATGAGATGGTATATATCTTTAATCCTGCACTCAGGAGGCAGAGGTAGGAGGATCTCTGAGTCCAAGGCCTCTGTGAGAGCTACATGAGGACAGCTGGGGCTCTACGGAGAGATCCAGTCTCAACAAATAAACAAAGAAAAGGAGCATGAAACAAGAGAATGTTGGAGCCTAAAATACCCAGCCTCGGGTTCCATTCCACTGCCTTTCTGTATTAGTATAATGCAATGGGTTGCCCCTAATAACTCCACATATAGTTAAAGTGACTTAAAAACCCAAAGGTTCTTGGCTGGTGTAGATTTGAACTTAGAACTATAACCTTTTCAAGCTGAGCCCTTGAAATGTGGAAAGGGGTTAATGAACATGAGGTGGAGACAGTGTGACTCCCCCCACCCCCAATCTTCTCTCGATGTATAATATACCTATGTATATGTTATGTAGTGTGGTGGTTTGAATAATGCCACCTGAAAAAGCATGTCTAGGCAGGGTGCTGTGGTTCACACCTAGAATCCCAGATCTTAAAAATCAGAGATAGGAGAATTGCCGTGGGTTTAAGGCCAACATGGAGTACATGGTCAGTTTGAGGTCAGCCTGAACTACAGAGTGAGACTGTTTTACTTTGGGTTACTATTGCTGTGATAAAACACCATGACTTGATGTTGTTTATGTTATGTATCAACTTAAAAATCTGCAGTATATTTTGGGTTGTTTTCTAAGTATTTTTCCTTATTATCTTTTTGCTGTACTACTGAAATGAGGTCACCCATACTAAATACTTTGTCTGCCTCTTTCTTGTGTGAGTAGGTCTTTGGGGGAAAAAAAGATTTACTTGGCCTATGCTTCTGCATCATAGTCTATCACTGAAGGAAGTTAGGACAGAAACTCAAATAAGGCAGGAAGCTGGATGCTAGACCTGATGCAGAAGCCATATAGAAATGCTGCTCCCAGTTTGTGGATTGCTCAGCCTGCTTTCTTATAGAACCCAGGACCACCAGCCTAGGGATGACCCCACCCACAATGGGCTAGACCATCTCACATCAATCACTAATTAAGAAAATACTCTAGAGTCTTGCCTACAGTCTAATGTTATGCAAGAATTTTCTTAATTGGAGTTCCTTCCTCTCAGATGACTGTAGCTTGTGTCAAGTTGACATAAAAATTAGCCAGCATATAGACCTTGTTTCAAAATAAAGTTATATCCCTCTAGGACTTTACAATGCAGCCTTATGACAAAACTGTGGCAGGCATATTAGATGAAGTCACAAGGGATTAAGATGAATTCCAAATCCAGTGCCCAGTATCCTTATTAAAAGTGCAGGGACACACAGAGACACAAGAAAAGTCGTGTGGCAGTATAAGAAGAGACTGGGGTGAGGCAGCAATAAGGAACATTGAGTATTGCTCCTGGTACCACAGCTGAGAAGACGAAAGGAAAAAGTCTTCAGAGGACTCATCAAGAGCATGGCCCTGCCAACATGGTCATTTCAGATTTGAGACACCAGAAATGTGACAAACTAAATGTCAGTTGTTTTTAAACGATACAGTTTATGGTCATTTGTTATAGTAGCCCCACAAAATGAAGCCATGCAGTAACAGGGCAGAGACTTAAACTGGCTCTTGTTACTGGGGTTTTAAAATAATAATAATAAAATAAGCAGGCCCTCCAACATGTTTCTTCTTCCTATAGACAGAAGGAAAATGCTGGAGAAAGGCCTACTCACAGGAGGAAGACAGTGTCCTACTCACACAAGAAAGAGGCAGACAAAGTATTTAGTATGGGTGGCCTCATTTCAGTAGTACAGCAAAAAGATAAGGAAAAATACTTAGAAAAATAACCCAAAATATTCTGCAGATTTTTAAGTTGAGACATAACATAAACAACATCAGTTCAAAAAATTAATAGATTGTTAATATTATTGATTAATTGCCTGAAACAATGTTAGTATTTATCTGCTATGCTTTGACCTTGTATTCTTTGATAAAATTTTACATACTAATGATTTTGATGTTTTAGCTAAAGATGATAGAAAAGAAAAAAATCTAGTTTTAAGACAGTTGGTTGTGAGAGGAAGAGATGGAGTAAGGAGAGGAGAAGATGAAGGAGAGGAGAAGCAAGGTGATGAGAGAGAAAGGGGGCATGGAGGCAGATGTTCACGTGTCTCCACCAGTCAAAGACAGTTGATATATCTAGGTTGGGCATTGGGTTACACTTCTGATTGAGCATTACCAAACTTATAAAGCCTTTGACTAACATTTTTTTAAAAATTGTATAAAAGCAAAAAGGAAAAAGGGACATGGGATTGGTGTTTTTTTCTAGGGAGGGGAAATGGGGAAAGGGGATGGCATCTGAATTGTAAATAAAATATTAAAAAAGAGAAAAGAAAAAGAAAAAAAGAAAAAAAGACAGTTGGTTGTAAAAAACAATTTTAGAAGACAGTCGACTGCAGTTTTGTTTTTACTTAAAACCTAGAGTTTCTCCTTTCATTTTCACCTACCCTTCTGTTATTTTGTGTCAGTGCTACAACTTGCTCTGACTTCTATTTCAAAAGAGGTTTGTTCTTTGGCTAGGATTAAGCCCACAGAGAATTCTGGGTCTTTGATACAGCTGAATATGAGAGCCAGCCCACCCATGACCACACATAGATGCTCCTTCCACACATGTACACACACACAAAAAGATTTGCTGGGATAGTACATATCTTTCTCCTTGGGTCAACAAAAGGTCCAGATACCAGATTCGTCTCACTAATGGCTTTTCTTGGTGGCCAGGTAAGTTTAGAATGGTATTATTAGCTCATGTTCACCATGTACTCCACCTAGACACATCTCTAAGCCCTAGAAGGAGTGACCTCTAGGCCAGAATGGCCATCTGTACACCAAACTCAAAGGTGCAGCGTAACCGAGGAGCATTTGACGCTAAGTCTCTGTAGGAGATAGAGAGAGAGAGAGAGAGAGAGATAGAGATAGAGAGATAGAGACAGTGATAGAGATAGAGATATATAGAGAGAGTCTGTCTGTCTGTCTGTCTGTCTGTCTGTCTGTCTGTCTGTCTTATTGTCTGTTCTGTCTGTCTGCCTGCCTGCCTGCCTGCTTGCTTGCCTGTGTGCCTACCTATCTACCTTTCCACAAAGCCTGATCCATTTTGCCAGGACCACCAATTCTGGAGAATGAGGCAATCAGAAGCTAAGCCTAGAGTAAAGCTGAACATGAATTCTCTGTTCATATGCAGGAAGTTATTCTCTGGTGATTAACAGGATGAAATGTTTGTTTAATTTTAAGCAACAGAAAACAAGAAATCTCTACCCAAGCTTCTACAAAAATAATTTTGCTGACAGTCACAAAGGGTTATCTAGAAGCTTCTATGCAGTTCAGTCAAGTTCCATTATGTTTCTCTCTCATTTTTCTCTCTTTTTTTATTTATTTTATGTGCATAAGTATTTTCCCTAGATGTATCTATGTGTACCATGTGCATGCCTGGTGCCAACAGATTCCAGAAGAGGATACTGAAGCTACAGATGGTCGGTCATAAGGCATCTGTGGATGCTGGGAGTTGAACCTGAGTCCTGTAGAAGAGGAGCCAGTACTTGTTTCCACCAACCCATCATTCCAGCCTGTCTCTTGACATTTTCCTTGTCTGAGAACTGTTTTCATTCTCAAGCTTCCTTTCCTTTTAATCACAAAGTAGCTGCCAGGAGTGACAGATATTAAATGTATCCTTTTTTTCATGCTCAGATAAAGCAAAGATTATAAACATTCTCCGAGCACCAAACGAGGTTTCTGAGCTTTGAGCAGAGCTCAGACACCACAAATAGGAATACCAGGCAGACATCCACCATAGTTGCATGGCCTTTACTAAACTAATAAAATCTATAAATTGTTTTGAATTGTCCCTGGAGCTGGCTATGGTCAACCCCACAAATACCCAGTGGAAATTTTTAGAATAGCTCCTGGGCAGCAAACAAGATATCTTTAATAATTACCATAGCTTTTCTTGTCTCTTGACCACAGAAAACCATGAGAGTCCAGAATCAGAGCCACTGCTGACCAAAGGATCCTGCCTGCTTAGTGGTTACCCAAATGAGTGATTCAATAAAAGAATGATCAATTATCCTCCAAAACATACTCATCACCAACTGTCCCTCTACACCTTGGAACACAAGACACTTGCAACGAGATTTAACCAGCATCTGATAGTTCAGCCCCACATTGCAGAGGTTTAATTTTTATCTATTATTTCCTGGGTCTTTCCACTTGATTTCAACACATTACTGATTATTTTTAGGGCTGCCATTAGCACAGACTTCAATTGCTGTCCTGTTTTTCCCCTAGGCAGTGAAGCAGTTGCCATGGAAACAGAATCCAGTGCCTCTCTGACTGGAGCCTCACATCAATGCAACTTGATGAGAGGAAGGAAGATACTACATCCTACCTGTATTTTATGTCTCAAGATCTATTATCCCCCCAAAAAGATGCAAGTTATGTTGGGGGAGGCATTTCTGATGATGCATAGGGGTGACACCTGTCCAAGTAGATGCATCAGAGTTCTCTTCTGGAATTAATGCTTTAGTTTAAGATTCAGAAAGGTTTTAACTATAGATGCAAAGTCACAAGGTAGAGGATGCTGAAAAATTGAAGGAAAGTGAATTTCAACTAGTGTTACTTAACAACAGAGTCATGGAGAAGAAGCCTTCCTCAGAGATCTGGGGAAGAGGAGTCTCCCCATAGCTCCACCCTACAAAACACTGGGATTTAAAAACTCCAAGGAAGTTTTAACTAACCAAGGAAGAGGGTGTCCTAAGTCACTGTGAATGAGAGCCCCTGTCAGTCCAGGGAGACTTTAGAGTGGGGACCACGTTCTGGCAGGAGCTTCACACTCTTAGCACCTGGGGAGAAGGCACTGCTGTTAGTGAGCTTTGGGGACAATGGAAGCACCTGCAGATCAGAATAAGTGACCCAGCACTAATGACTGATTTATTTGAGACAATGTAGAACTGATTCATAGGAAGTCTTACCATGGACCAGCCTCATCTTCCCACCCTCATGAACAATTCAGTTTGGCCTCTTTAGCAAATAGTATGTATATATGATATATATGACTGCCACAATGAGAAAAGCTCTCTCAGTTCACCAGAGAAGGGGTACTGAATCCTTGAAACTGTCAAGAAGCAATGAGCTAAAAGATGAGACAAAGCCAGGTCAACATAGGGACTGGAGTGGGACCAGACAAAGCCAGGTCAGCATAGGGACGGGAGTGGGACCAGTAAGCAGACCAGTGAAGCAGAAAGGGCAGCAGTGAGCCAGTAAATATGGGAGCAGGGGTCCCAGTGAGTAGTTTGTCTTGCAGTATCTTTCTCTTAGTGTGGTATTTTAACCTGAGTAAGCAAAATAACTTTTTTAAATTATACATTTGTTTAGTTTTCAATCCTGGCCCTATCAAAGGGGAGGAGGGTAGAGGGAGAGAGGGGAGAGAGAGAGAGAGAGAGAGAGAGAGAGAGAGAGAGAGAGAGAATTCCAGACATTGTGGGTCACATCCATAATCCCAGCACTTTGGAAGCTAACAATTGTTGTGATTTTTAAAGTCAGCCTAGACTAAACAGTAAGTTCTAGGATAGCTAGGCTACGTCAAAATGCTACCCATTACCACCTCACTCCATCCCCCAATCTCTCTCCTGTATCCTAACCACATATATCCATGCTCAAGATTTTCCAATAGCACAAGCCATTCCATCATTTTCTAGGAGAAAATCAGGTCAATGTTATTAGTGTGGCCATCTCCACATATCATCAAGTTCGGAAATGTTATGTCAGTCAAAATATGCTCAGGCTTCCTAACACTAAAACTAACTATGACAAAGTCAGACTATAAAGCCCATTTTTTTGGACTTACCAGTATTCAAAATTATCAATCTTGCCTATAGAGCCCTTGCTGGAGTTGTGTTTCCCATTTTCTTCATCCTATGCTCATTTCCAAGTGGCTGGGAGATCATGTTGTACTTATTGTAATTCAGACAAAATTTCTAAACTGCTCACCATCTTCCTGGCTCCTTGTTATCTATACTGCCTATGCCATCCTTGCACAGCCCCATGGTCTTCCCCAGGCCCAGTTTTGCTTTTTCCTCCATTCTTGTTTTGGCAAGCCTGTTTGTTCCTTGCCCTAGAAAAACCACGCTAGCATGCCTGAGGGGGAATCATCATAAAAAAAACAACATTGAAGTATGGCTTGTGGGGGCGGGAACATGAGACTCATGAGTTAAAGGCCACCTGGAACTACATACAAAGACTCTATCTAAAAAAAAAAAAATAGTATTAAAAACAAACAGAAGCAGACTGTGAAGGAGTCAATAATGAAAGCTAGAAAACAACCTTGTGCCAAGAAAATAATTCAGACTAATATGATAAGAGCTTGTCCCAGGGAAGTCACCATAGAATTGGTAAAGCTAAGATCATATTGATTGACATAGCTTAAAAATCAAGGTGTGTGGTGCGGGGGAGATGAGGTCAAGGGTAAAGAGCATAGTCTGAACAATGACTTCAACATGTACGTGGCATTTCAGAAAACTGGCATTGTGCCAAGAATGATTCCAAAACCAATTCACTCACTCCCCCAGTAGCACTGCACGCCAAGTCCACAGATGAGGGACTAAATGCACAGCTCATGTTAATGACTTGGGCAACGTTCCTTGATGTGGCCATTAACTAAGAGGACACTTACACAGAAGTGGAGAGGTTTAGGAGCAATGTTCGAAGCTTAGCTTTAGACATTTTAAAGTCTGGAGACTAGTAATTACCCATCATGCCAGGCCCACCCCTCCTGCTAGCCAGTATTAGTCCAGAGAGATGCCATGCAGGGCCTTTACCAATCTGGCACCTGGGCCTCTATAATGAGTCCTCCACCACAGCTAGGTTCCAAAGGAAAAGTGTGCCATTTGCCAAGTCGTTTATGATTTCTGTAGTGTGAATATCTATACTATTTCCAATTTCAAAGCACCAATTGAATTTGTTCAGTGAGGGGATTGCTGCATGCTCTCCATCCATGCTGTGCCGTACCACTGACTTGGTCATTTAGAATAATTTAAAAGTCCCAGCAAATATCCAGCTATGAAAATTCAAGGCTGCCAAGTGAGAAGGCAAATTTATGGTTGTCTCTGTGGCCAAATTAGTCATGAAAATAATTTAGACTTGGACTGGAGATTGCATTATAGATTATAAAGAATAAACAGATTAAATTCAAGGATGTAGACTAACAGGGGCTGGGTAGCAGCTGATTATTGGCTCTGACAGAGAGTGGAGGTGCAGACAACTGTGACATAAATCTCAAGATTTCAAAGACAGGCCAAGCATCAGAAGAAGCCCCGGAAGTAGATGGAAGAAGAAATCCAGGCATGATAAAAAGAGGCATCAGAGGTCTCCAGTGTGAGGAAGCATCAGTGTCCTTGTGTACTGCATTTGTCAAGTAAATCCTCAAAGATACCTGCTGCAGAGGGTGGGGGACAATTAAAATAACTCTCTCAAACAAAAAGTCCAGTGGACAGATGTGGGATATCCCATCTTCCAGGTGATCAGGAGAGTTTCAGACATAAAAAAGAAAAAAAAACAGACAAACACACAAACACACACACACACACACACACACACACACACACATCAAAAACAATAACAAAAGCAGGCTATTACCATTGTTTTTAGTGGCCCACAAGAACTTGATGGTAAGTAAGGCTCTATTGCTGAAGACTTCACACACTTTTCCTCACAGAAAAAAATTGGTACTGACCTAGAAGCTTCCTGTTGACTAGGGTTTTCAGTTGAAAGATGCTCTGCAGGCTGCTGAGAGAAGTCTTGCACTGCTGTAAACCCTAAGATCTACAGTAGCAACCAGCCTTCTAAGATATATTTATTGGAATAATAGTGCCACGAATATTATTGGGGTAACCAGACATTTTCTGATTGAACTAATGCCTGGTCCAGGGGAATAAATGAAAATCTCTACTGCAAAACTTGCCAAGAACTCATCTTTGTGGGGGGAGGGAGGTGTTATAGATGCAAAGAGAGAACCTGCTATTATTCTGCTCAATGGGTAGATTATCAGATTATTTTATAAATACTTAGCCTATGCCCGTCAATTAATACAGCTCTCAGCCTCACAAGAGAGTTTCCTTTTGCAATGGACATCAATTAACACAAAGACTCACATCTAGACAAAGTGCAAAGAAAAAGTGCCTGTAGAGTGCTCAATCCTAATTAAGACATTTGTGTCACACCCTGCCCTGACCCCAACAAGGCTTAGGAACGTTGTAAAAAAAGAGGGTAGATATCTTTTTAGAGCCAGAGGTGGGGGAGGACTGCCATGACATAATGTGTTCTTCACATGACAGGGAAGTTGCACTCATGAACATGCAGGTCTGCCTGCACTAGAGCTGCACACAATCTCGCCTGTCAGTATTTCCTCAGACGTGATCTGAGGTCACTTATGATCCGGTGGATAGTCTATACCATTGCACATTTGGACAGCAGTAGGTGGACTCAATGTCTTCAGGAAGAAGAGGAAGGTGAGGAGAAGGTTGGGAGGGGGATGAAGGGAGGTGTTCCAGGAGGAGTTAAGGATGGGAAGTAAGAGGTGGATTTGATCAAAATACACTGCAAACTTATGTGAAGTTCTTGACGAATCACTTTTTAAAGCCTTTTCCAGTGTAGTGTGTCGGAAGGGGTATAGAAAATAATCTCTTTGCACCTACATCTGTAACATATGTATCACACACAAATATCAAAGGGAAACGAGATATCAAGGCATCTTAGGAATAAGTAGTGTGTACATAAGTGTGACATGTCTGATGACATAAGAGCTGAATGTCTGGATGGCAGTGGATGAAAGGGACATACAATGGTGATATGGCACTAGAGAAAGGGTCCACAGGTGAGAACTGAAGCCGAGACCTGAGAGTTCAAAAGCAAACTAGGCGTGACGGGCAAGCATTCAGAGTCCCACACCACCACTGAGAAGACTGATACCATCCTAAAGTGCATATCCTGACACCTTGGGTCCTAAAAACCTGACCACCAGATCCACAGACACATTGCAATAGAAAGCTGGGTTCAAATGGGGTAAAATACCTCTGATGAAGGGCACCCACCATCCCAGCAGCCTGGAACCTTTGTGGTTTTATGAGGTACTGCATAGGAGGAAAAGTTAGCTTGTCTCTATAGGAAGTCTTGTAGTCTAGCAGTCCAGGCTGTAGACATCAGGAAGAAGAAGCCACAGTTGCTAGTCTTGGCACACACTGAGCAGTCAACCTCCCACTCCAACACCTGAGGAAAGTTTGGCATTCCTCTTGATGGAAAATGGCTGAAGGGTGCTTCCTACTGAGACTGAATACCTGGGTTCGACCTTAGGACCCACATGGTGGATAGAGATAACAGACTCCTGCAAATTGTCCACTGACCTCCACATATACACCAATACACACACACACACACACACACACACACACACACACACACACACTATCTATCTATATATATATATTCAGACTCTTTATACATTACTTCTTTGGTGTTGAGTAGGTCATACATAGCTGTACCCAAATAGGGGAAGTAGGGAGATTCTAATTCAGTACACATATAAGCACTAGATGATGAAGGCATAACCAAGCATGTAAACAGTAGAAATGCAACAGTGACTTTGGTAACAGTGATATTTTAAAGTTAAAGATGACATCAGAAGATAGCTAGTCAGAGACAGAAAGGAAATAGGCCAAAATGAGAATAATCCTCACACTTGAGGGTATGGGGGGGGAGAAATTGGAGAAGATTCCTCTCCTTCTAACTAGAGTGCTTCACTCACAGCACCACTTGGGGAGACAAGACTCTAGGAAGGAAATGATGGGAGGGAAATGTGTGTTCATCAGAACTCTTGATTAGAAATGGGAGAAAACAACTGACTTAGGCAGAAAGTGACTTACTGCTGCTCAGAACCCAGGAAAGAATTTTGCCAACAATAAAAAATGGTGTAGCACACTGTGGTAGGAACAGTGGGTCTTCTCAGATTGTTAAATACCCTCTATGGCAATAGTATCTCCCTACTTCCCCTATTTGGGTACAGCTATGTACGACCTACTCAACACCAAAGAAGTAATGTATAATGAGTCTGGACAAAATAGCCCATATTTTTGGCCAAAGTAGTTGACTTGGAAGTGGTCATGTGACCTAAACTACACCAATCAGAAGTCTTTATTCAATCCTCCATTAACAGAGACTTCTCTCTAGAGATTTTGTCTTTGGGAAGGAGAAAAGTTTAGAGCAGCTTGCTGCCACCATCCTCATCAGTCTAGACAAAAGCTATCTCCATAAAGGCTGATTGAAACTAATTCAAAGGTTTAATCAAGAAGAAAAGGGAGAGACTCAAGGGATGGCTCAGTGTTTAAGAACACTGGTTGCTCTTCCAGAGGACACAGGTTCAGTTCCCAGCACCCACATAAAGACTTAAAACCATCTGGTACCACGAGATCCAATTTCTTTTTCTGGCCTCAGTGGGTACCAGGAATGCCCATGGTACACAAACATATATCCAGGTGGAATATTCATCCACATAAAATAAAATAAACAAATAGAAAAATAGAAAAAGGTACAGGATTGAGAGAAGCTAGTTCTGAAGTGTCAGGCACAAAAGGGACTGATACAGGCAGCCGTTTCTCTGATCATGTTAGGTACTTGGATTTTATTGCCGGGCACACAGGAAAGTCAGTTTTCTTCCCTCATAGAGTAGTCATCAGCGAGTCTCCAAAACATAAAGTACAAAATTCTGAGCTAATACTTTCTGAAAGGTAGCCCAAAGACAAACAAGAGTCAGAGACAAGGTTGTCACTGGCTGGTCCTCTGTTTCTTTGCAACTCTTGGCTCTGGCTTTAGACTTCGAGGGACTTTCCCTCCCACTGCAGATACCTCCATGGTCTCATTTCTCATCATTTTACTAAGAAGGAAGAATCTTAATTCTGCTCAGTCTGAAAGACTGTAACTGACCCACTTTGCACCACAAAAGAAATTGATCACTTTAACTGTTTTTTAAGTAACAGCTCAGCTTGGACCAAGTTGATATCCTCAAACAAATCACATGAGGCTAGTGACATTGGCTCCTGTAAGAACTGACAATACTAAGTTACACAGTAAGAGTATAAAGCAGAGTCGTGCTAAGAATTATTCATGTCCTTTTCCTAGAAGATGGGTGAACACAGCCAGACATGTCACTGAAGGAAAGATGGCGTATTAAAGATACTGAATTTAAGATCCTATGGAGAAAAAAAAAATCAAGGAAATGTGTCCCACTGAAATTATTGTTCAAATCCATAAGAGACAATGTATTCATGTGATTTTGATAAAGTAGATTGTCTTAACTACTGTCTTAGTTAGCATTACTATTGCTGCAATGAAGCACCATGAACAAAGGGAACTCGGGGAGGGAAAGGGTTTATTTAGCTTACATTTCCATGCCACTGTTCATCATAAAAGGGAGCCAGGACAGGAATCTCAAACAGGGCAGAAACCTGGTAGCAGGAGCTGATGTAAAGACCGTGAAGGAATGCTGCTTACTGGCTTGCTCCTCCTGGCTTGCCCAACCCACTCTCTCATAGAACCAGGACCATCAGCCCAAGGATGGCACTACCCACAATGAGCTGTCCCTTCCCCCATTAAATACTAATTAAGAAAATGTCCTACAGGCTTGGGTACAGCCCAATTCTATAAAGGCATTTTGTAATTGGAGTTCCTTCTCAGATAACCTTTGCTTATGTCAAGGTGACATAAAACTGTGCACAACCATAAATTTCGAATTTCCTCTATCACTGTGCTCCGAGATTACCTACATCTATAATTTGTTAAACAACAACAGCCCTTTAAATGGTTGTGTTATGGCAGAATAGACAGTGTGAATTAAGAAAAATGATTGAACTTGCAAGTGAAATTTTAGTTTTCTTCAAGAGAGTCTCACTCAGGAAGTTAATCAAGGGCAAGCTACATGCCCAGCAGGTGATAGCCAACAAAAGGAGATTCCTCAGGTGATGACCAACAGAAAACGGGGTTCCTAGTCGTATATTGCCATGCCAGGGCTTTTCTTTTTTTAATTTTATCTTATTTTTTATTTTCCTTTTATTTATGTATTTTCTACTCTCTTTTCCCCTCCAGGTCCTTCGAATATACATCATGGCTTCCCATGGAAGAGAGTGGCTCTCTGTTTCTTGTCACTTCACTTGGGCTCTTTTCCTTCTGTTTGTCATGTCTACATCTGATGTGTTTCTTTTATCTTTTATTTTACTATTATCCCTCAGACGTCTGGTTTTTTCCTAATAAGAGACAGAAAGTCTGGATCTGGGTGGGAGGGAAAGTAGGGAGGGGCTGAGAGGAATAGAGGGAGGAAAAACCATAATCTGGACATGTAATACGAGGGGGAAATCTATTTTCAATAAAAGGAATAACATTTTAAATGGTTGAGAACAAGTACAGTGGCACAAACCTTCAATCCCAGCACTTCAGAGACAGAAGCAGATGGACCTCTGTGAGTCTGAGGCTATTCTAGTCTACATATGGAGATCTAGGCCAACCTGAGATACATAGTGAAAGCCTGACTCAAAAAGAAAGGACAGAAGGGAGGGATGGAAGGAAGAATGGAGGGAGGGATGGAGGGATGGAGGGATGGAGGGATGGAGGGATGGAGGGATGGAGGGATGGAAGGAGGGAGGGAGAGAGGGAGGGAGGGAGGAAGGGAGGGAGGGAGGGAGGGAGGGAGGGAGGGAGGGAGGGAGGGAGGGAGAGATGAGAATCATGAAGACAGAACCTCGAAAGCAAACATCCCTGATCAACATTCTCTGTGCTGGACAAGAGACAATGACATGAACATTTTGGAAATTATAGAAGATTGAATACAAGGTAGGTTTGGGTAAATCTACATAAACTATTAGAACTATAGGGTAAGGTTTCAGAGGAGCTCTCCGGATACCTTAAGATTAAGAGATCCAGAACAATAGGCAAAAACACCGGAGTAGATCGATAAAGGATCTTGGAGGGCACTGAAGGAAAATGCAGAGAATGTGATGTCCTTTAGTCATGTGAATGGAAAGCTGCAAAGAAAGGAAGAAATCAATGACAGTCTGTGCCGCTGAAGGGACACAGAGAATTTGTTATTGGCTCCGGTACACAGCTGCCAAGGGTGGTCAGACAGCTTCCGTGGGGTGACAAGCACAGAGGACACGTCCTGAGACTTGGTTATTGAGCCTTGAATGCCAACCTATCAGAATAGGCTTTAAATCCAAGAGTATGCTTTAACTTCTTGCCAACGGTGTGGAGAAAGAACTCTAGACACAGGGACCACATTTGGCTTTCACATTGGGTTTGCCGTCTGGGTAAATTTCTGGTTTTAACTAATGACCGTAGCCAGTTGTTTCTCAAGCTTATCTCCTCTTTTTCTGATAGCTGTTTGGCAACTCTAAAACAGGTTCTTGCCGGGACACTAGTTTGAGAAATAGAATAGTACCTAGGTGAAATCTGAAAGAGGGAAATCGATGCGCTCAGCATGAAATGGGAAATTTACTGGGGAAATAAAAGGATTGTGGGAACAAGGCCAAAATGAGACTTCGAATTCAGAAATTAAAACCCACAGGGCACAGTTGGCCGGCAGTAGTGGGCAGTAGAACTTTTGAATGCACACTTAAAGACATGAGAACCTTATCAAATCCTTACTCCACTGCGTGTTCTGTGTCAAGGGGCCAAATGAGGCGCATAATCTCACATTATGGTGGAAAATGTGTTAATCAATAACACAGTCACCAGACTCAGAAAGACTTTGGCCTAAGAACTAGCACTAACGATATATGGACAGAACAGGTTTACTTAGAAATATGTATGTATTTATATATGTATGTATGTATGTATGTATGTATGTATGTATGTACGTGTGTATACATACACATGTATACATATGCATGCATACAATAATTATATTAAAATCTCAAACATTTTAAAAAGATAAAGAAGAAGAGGAAGAAAAAGACAATATTAAAAAAAAAAAAAAAACAGAAAAACAAAGTGCTGAATGGTGGGGGCGCATGCCTTTAACCTCAGCACTTGAGAGGCAGAAGCAGGCAGATCTCTCTGAATTTGAAGCCATCTGGTCTACAGAGTGAGTTCCAGGACAGCCAACGCTAGGCAAAGAAACTCTGTCTCATAAAAAACAAAAACAAACAAAAAAAAAAACAACCCAACAACAACAAAAGAAACAAGGCATATTTTATTAAGTATAATTAAAGCTTAATAAAAGTTGATTGTTGTGGAACTCTGGATCAAGCTGTATACTTTTAAACAAAAAACAAAAGAACTATACTAGAGTAAGTTCGTCCTTGAGCTGAGAACCCTCATCCATAGGATTAACAGTACGTAATGGGCAAAGCACACAGGACAAGACGGTGAACAGAGAAGGATCCTTGTGCCTTACTTGCACAAAGAAGATGCTCTATCATTCTTTTTTTTTTTAACCAACATAATAGTTGTATTGATTCTCTGAGGATTTCACATCATACACTCCTCCTGTCACATTTGCTTCCCACTCTTTCCCTGTCCTCTCCCCCACCCTTCTTATCCCCACTCCCACCCCTAGGCAAAGAAAAATGTTCAATTTATCTCGTCTACATACCCACTGGAATAGGGTCAAACTCTCCGTGGCCTGCCCGCTAAACGGAGATGAGTCCTTCCTCTCCCGTGTGGCTGTTGGAAGTCATCTACTGTGGAAGGCAACATCATAGCATTCTATCACAGTTTTTAAGTTTTCTCCAATGGCTTCCTGTCTAGGCTGTTACTATTTTGCAGTGAGGAGTCTGGGTGAAGATAGGTGTTGTCGCCTCTATCTTCCATATCTCCCTTTCTTAAATGTGCAACTGTAGTTAGTCATTGATATCACTTTGAAAGTAGCTTATTTGCTCTTTAAGGACCATGGGAGCTTGGATTATGGACTTTTACATGGTTTATAGCATCAGCACAGACCACAAACAGGGCTTCGGGTTGTGATAGAGCCATGAACCCGGATGCAGCTGGGATCAGAGACATCAGCGCGGCTTTCAGCTTGAGCACAGACCACTGACATCCGAGTGGTAGCAAAGGTCCCAGACATCAACACAAACCCAGCAGCAAAGGACCAGAGACCCGAACTCAGCCCTCAGTCACAGCACAGGCCTGGGTATCATCACCATGGACCCAGGTGTCAGTGAAGGTCACCCACATTGATGTGGGCCCTGGTGCAGCACTGCCTACTACCAACGTGGCTTCAGGCTACAACACAGACCACAGACATTCATATGGTTTTCTGTGGTAGCTCATGCCACGGCCATCAACACAGATCTGGCTGCTTTAAGGACACGGAACCGAACATAGCAGCCCGGACCTGGTCATCACTACGGTCTCAAGTAGCAGTGTAGGCCACTCACATCAGTATGGTCCCCAGGGGTAGCATGCCCCATAGACATGAACACCGACTCAGGCCATGGCACAGTCCGTGAATATCCACATGTTGTCATTTGACAACACACTTCTCAGACATCAACATCAGGGCCAGTGATGGCCCACATGGCCCTCGGCAGCATCACGGGACACAGTAGTCCTTTCATGAGCTCTAATCAAGAAAGTGAACTGTTCCTTATCTCCGGCCTCCGTCATTACCAAGATCTAGGGTGATGCTCTGCTAGGCAGCTTGTTTGCCGGGTTGAATCTTCATCTGTTTACGCTCCAGACTGCTGCACACCATTCTGTCGACTCCATTGGACAATGAATGACATGACCCACTATCGGTCTCAGGCCACTCTCTCACCGGTCACAGCAGTCATGCCACCAGTTCTGAATGTTTCCACATGTGCCTCCTCCATCACTTTGAATCTCTACCACCCATTCTTTCCTGGCAGTGGGGCCCACAGGTGCGGGCCGCAAATGCAAGCAGGTGGCGTGAGTGCCCCTCCTCCAGAGGTTCCTTCCATCATTATTGGTCAGTCATGGCTATGTCCCAAGGCTGTTCCATTGGTACCTTTCCTCTTTCTCACCGTGTGAATTCCTCTCAGATTCCCTGTTTCATCACTTCAGTGCACCTCACACATTCCTGCTGTGCTTTTCCCTCTGCCCTTCCCCCATCGTAGACATACAATGCTTACCTGTAAAAGTCACTGACTCTGGGAGGCTCCGCTAATGCTAATCAGGCCAACAAACAAAGCAGGAGAGACCGTGTGATGTCATTGGGGGATTCTGAAGTTACTTCTGCAATGTTATGTTCCATCTTATATTAAACTCAAGAGTTTTGAACTTCTGAACGTGAGCAGTTGATCAATTTCTGATCTTTAGGTTGGTATTTAACTGAATAGTCTGTTCTCATCTTCTTAGAAAATCAGAGTTCTTTATTCACATTTAGGACAGGTTTTATTCCTGGCAAAAGACATATGGGCTGAGCTTAAGAGCCATTTGGTCTTCATGGGAAGCAGAAGCCCACTACAACCTGGAGAGTGTTTACTCTTTTGTTTTCTCACTTATTTTCTAGTCAATTACTTTTATTCCCTTGTGTGGCTCTTAGTATTGTTTGTTTGTTTTGTTCTTGTAAGTTTTAAGAACTGCTTACCAAGGAGGAGACACAGAAGACAGGAGCAATGTTTCTAAGACTGAACTAACTGCTTCAGGGAAATACTGGTTCTAACCTGTCCCTGAGGCCTGCTTCTGTCAGGCTTTGCAGCTAAGAACACTTGGAAAGAGCGCCCCCTCGTGGACGGTCCCTATTACAGCAACAGTAGATCTCCAGACCACTGCTTGGCAGCAGTGAATACCCAGATCAAGTTAGAACTAGGTAGAACTAGGAAGGGTGTAAACTTGACACAGATCCCCACCCCACCCCCCTTTGCAATCAGCAAGCCTAACTGTGAATGTTAGATGTGAGAATTTCTAAACATGCTGCAAAAGGTATTCTAATTTGGATGCTAATATCAAAATAAAACTATTCCGGTAATAATGAAAAGCCTGGCTCTTGTGCAGAAGAGTAAAACCCCTGCAGAGTGAAGCAGCCTCCATTAGCATTCCACCTGGAAACTTCTGATGTGGCTATGGTATGTGAACACATTTGACATCTTAGTTTCCAAGGAAACAGGATCATAGATCCATTTTATTGTCCAGAAATGATGCTGACTGCTGGTATCCAGAGCCCCAGCTTGGCAAACTGGCTCCAAACTCAGCAATGTCACACATAGGTGACATCTGTTGCCATGACAACCCAGCATACCTTCTTGGAGCCCACTCCTCACACTCACCTGGGAACCGCCTACACCACAGCATAGATAAAAGGCAGCCATTCCCCACCTTCGACCCTCTTTTTCCCCTCTTTCTCTCTCTCTCCCCTCTTTTGTCCCCATTCTTTCCTAATAAAACCTCTGCCACGTGGAACTGCTTTGACCTGGTGTGGTCTATCCTGAGCCATTCCAACACAACACTGACTTCTTGCACTCACTGCTAGCCACTAAAATACTTCACTTGGTTGTACCCCAGCCCTGCTTTCACAGAATCCTCACTTATCTCTAGAGAGACACCCTACTGATTCTCTGACATCTGATATGTCTCCTCTCCTGCCATCCCCCACACCACAATGAGTCAGTTAGCCTAAGTCATTCAATGGTTTTGTCCTTGGTTAGTCTTGGGTGGATTGGGCAAGGACAAGACTTGGTTTGCTGTGTGTGTCTGTGTGTGTGTGTGTGTGTGTGTGTGTGTGTGTGTGTGTGTGTGTGT
>JANHMN010000001.1:71542607-71592399 GCA_030674055.1 Rhabdomys pumilio
TGTGTGTGTGTGTGTGTGTGTGTGTGTGTGTGTGTGTGTGTGTGTGTTTGCGTGTATGCATGTCCATGTGTTGGTGTGGTGTGGTGCGGTGTGTGTGCATGTGTATGTGTGTGTTTACATGTTTGTGGGTGGGTGTGTATGTGCAGATTTGCATGTACTTGTCTGCATGTGGTTGGGAGATGTTGCTGTAAATCTCCAACCCCAATAAGCCCGTGCAAGGAAAACACAACTCAATTAATATGGGTACAAGCTGTGCACCTAGGTTGGGCAGATCTACCTCTACACTACTCTATCCCCCAGCTATGAAAGCAACTGCGGTTTCCCCAGGCCACCTGCTTCTGCTCCACCTTCCTTCTACCTCCTCTTCTTCTGTCTTCCTCTCTCTCCTCTCTCTCCTTCCTCTCCTTCCTCTCCTTCCTTTTCCCTCCTCCTTTCTCTCTTCCACTTTCTAAAACTTTCAGCTCCACCTTTCCCTTCCACTGCCCAGTCACCAGCTCTAGCCTTTCTTTTACAAGTTAAAATGAGGAGAAGGTTCACATGAAGTCACCTGCATAAGTGATTCACTCCCGATCCGAGGTAGCTCCTCTTGGGGAAGCGGAATTATCATCAAAATACAAACAGCACCAGGGCAGTCCACAACAGGGGAAGCCCAGAGTTGATGCTGTAGAGTGAATAATTATAAAAACCATTTTATAAAATATATACAGGCTCACTAGTTCCAAGAAGGTGGAACTGAATGTAGGATTTCAGGTCTTCACTGAGTATTAACATTCCTCAAGCCTCAGGGAAAAGAACCCACCTGTGGGTGGGGAAGGCCCAAAGCAGGAAGACACATTCCTGACAAAGAAAGATACAAGTCATCTGGGTGGTTCCAAGAACTAACTAACTTTCCACTGTTCTTGGTTACCCCTTCCCCCTCACTTGAGGTCTTCCCAGTGTTAAAACCCACTGTTGTTGAAAATTTGTAATGCAACCCATCATGTGTAACCGCGCGAAAATTCCTTCCTTTCCCCACCCCTTGCTATAAAAAGCTCCTTAGCCCCCACTCTGGGTCAAAATTCTGTTCCTGTGTGGACGAGCAGTTCTGACCTTGGCTATCCAACTCTCTCTCCCCAATAAACCTCTGCTAATTGCATCCAGGTACGGTGTCTTGAGATTTTTGGGTGGCCGTGATTTCCCAAGACTTGAGTGAGGGTCCCAAGTTTGGAGGTCTTCAATGCTCTCTTGTTCTAGATCACTCTCCACTCCCAACCTTAGCTAGTCTGTCTAGCTGATGTGCCCAGGGATCCCCTGTCTTCACCTGACAGCCCACTGCAGCAGACTTCTACATGAGCTTTAAGGATCTGAGCTCTGAGCCTCACACCTGCACAGCGAGTTGAGTTCTTATTCCACCCAGCCATCACCACAGCCCGCTCTCTTTCTAACTGCTTCTTTTCAGCACACGTAATTATCTTCAAGTTGTTCTTTTTCATATGCAGAAATAATAATCTAACTGCGAACCAAAGAATGATTGAGAAGTTTCCATGCCATCAATATAAACAGCCCTTAAAAAAACTTTATCATAATATATATCATATATATACATGTATGTATATATACTTTTTTAACTTTTTTCACTTTACAAAAAATCAGGATGTGTCTTTTATGATGGAACAATGGTCCAAGGGATGATGGCTTAACATTCTCTTCTTTAAGATGTAACTAAACAAGATTGTTGACAGTAAGCGCTGATCATCTACAGGACACTGAGACACTTTAAATACTTGTAAAGCTCCATCACTCTCCCTTGATGGTCCTGACTCATGACCTATGTATGACTGTGTGTCCTACCTCACTGAGAAGCAGGAAAGGCCTGGAGAGTACATGCATGAGCTCTTCCACACAGCTTTTCCACTGCTTATGTCACCATAAACCTCTTTCCTGGTCTTTCACACTGGGTTACTTCCGCGTGTACTGGTCCCTTAAGTCTCTTCCTCTTTTCTCCTGGGTATCAGCATCCAAAGAGCCCTAGGTGATGCTTACCTCTAGGTGTCTGTCCTGTCCTGTGGTCTCTCCTCCCACTGAATCAGGGACATTGTGATGAACAAGGAAGCATTATCAGAGTGTGACCTCAGAGGCTAGCTCACAAGGGACAATGGACATGCTTCCCTAAATTTGTCACTGTGCAAAGCCAGCGCCATGTGAGAATACTCCAGCAGCCCTCGTGAAGAGGAACCTAGTTCTCAAGACAGCAAGTAGAGCAGCCCATAGTAATGTGGGTAAGATGCCCCAGCCTTCATTCCCACGCTCCAAGGTCTAGACCTCAGAAGGCTATGGGAGATTTTATATATATATATATATATATATATATATATATATATATATATACACATACACACATATATGGTTTTAGGGGGGTTGTCTGTAAAAGATGACTTTCATATGTCCTGTGATTGGAATACTCTAGGCACTCAGTTTCCCTCAGAAGAGTAGCCAAAGCCTTCTCAGTGGTCCAGCCAGTCAGCCTCTCAGCTGCCCAGCCCCACTTTAGGCCTCTCTAGTGCTGTTCTCTGCCACTCTTTTCTCCTCCTGACTGACTCAGCATCAGCCGCAGCCACACCCTTACATTCCTCAGAGGCCTCAGATGATCTCTTTATGGGCCACTCCTCCCCTATCTCTTTTTTTCCCTCTTATCTCTATTTAACATTTAGAAGGCTAGGCTGATTCTATGACAAGCTTCAAATTGGCAGTTAAGGAGTCTAGGCCTAAATCTCTGTCTCCAAGAACTGGACAATTTCAGGCAAGTCCAGGTCTCAGAAGCTGCCCCAACACCTGGCCTGAGGCAAGGACGAAGGGTCAGCGGCAATTTCCAGACTTTCTCAGCTATTTCCCCAGCAAGTTTCCAGCCACCACACCCAGGTAATGGAATGTCTGTAGGGATGGACCCACCAGATTAATATAGAAGTCACCTACCCCTGAATTCCCTAATGTGCTTTAAATCAGATCTGCAAGCTCACTTGTGTGTCTTGGTAATGGGAGACCCCAGATGCTGGACTTCTGCAGAATAAAACACTCTTTGTGTTTACATACTTTGAGTCCAGGATATCATTCTTCAGAAAACCATGGACCCTTACAACATACCATAGATATCATCCATTATCTGATCTCTTATTTGATTGTAAGTTAAATTGGTACAGAAGGTTTTTGTTTGTTTGTTTGTTGTTCTGAAGACCCCCAAATTCGGGAGACCCTTACTCAAGTCTCAGGAAGTTGCGAACACCCACAAACTCCAAGACACCGAACCTGGATGCAATCAGCAGAGGTTTATTAGAGAAGAGAGCTGGCAGCCAGGGTTCAAACTGCACACTCTCGCAGGAGTACAATTTGACCCCACCAGTCAGTCTGGGGAGGGTTTTTAAACCACAAACCAGGGGAGTGGGAAGGGGGGTGAGGGGTTGTCAAGGATACATAACATAAGAATAGCGAAACATTCCAGAGGAGCCCAAACCTAAATGATACAGGATCATGTGAAAATCACTCTGCACACTCATTCTTCTCAAGAATGTAGTCTTACCATGTTATTACCGACTATTTCAGGTTAAACTATTTCTCACTTGCTCCGGTCGCAGTCCCACCTAGGTGACTTGCATCTTTTTGTGGTCAGGAATGTGTCTTCCTGCTTTGGGCTTTTCACACCCACAGGTGGGTTCTTTTCCCTGAGGCTTGAGGAATGTAATCCAGCAAGTGTCCTCTGATTCAAGGATAATGCCCTCCACCCAGAATATCTCGGGGCAATGAAGGCCTGAAATCTTACATTCAGTTCCGCCTTCTGGAGCCTGCATTCTTTTGCTCAGTGTAAAGGAAAAGCCTATATATATATTTCATAAAATAGTCTTTATAATTTTTCACTCTACAGTTCTTTTGTGTTGTTTTTATCTATTCCCAATGTCATGACCAGTGTCTGGTTCATAGCAGGTACTTCTATGTAGGTACTTGTTTTATTTTTAGAATTATTAACATTATGAAGAGTAAAGCTTTAACTCTTAGTGAACTCAGTCTTAAAAAATTAGTAAAGGTGATAGTTTTATTCTTTATTGAAGTAACTTAATTCTGATATTCTCCAGGAAAAAAAAAAAAACCAACGTTTTAGGCCAAATCTGAAGCAAGCTTTATTAAATAGTCAATACTGACCAAACAATGGGCTTTGGTCAGAACCATCTCCGGGAATTTCCCAGCTGAGAATGGCCTCTAGCCATGACTGCAGGGATTTATAAGGACAAATCTATAGATCTCAATACTTTTCCGTAAGGCTTTGTTATTTCCCAAGAACTACAATTTCCAACATTCCAGGAAGTTACCTGGTCCGTGGGCAGTTGGGACTTACAGGTTACTTTTAGGCATTACATAACTTTTATTGTTAAACATTTTGGTAGAAATCATGCCCTAGGAAGGGCAGAAACATTTATTTCAACTTCAACCCAGCACCATCAATTTTCAATAATTTCCTAATCTCGAATTGCTTTCAAAAATGTTAATTAATTTGATTTTATGATAAGCTCTTCTTGAAAAGAATACATGGAAGATGATAGAACTGATTATGTTTTTATTAGTGGCTTTAAATAACCCCACCCCCGATACATCAATAAGGTGACAAGGTCATATGACTTATAAACTATCAGCTCAAAGTGAGAAATAAAAGGCCTCAGTGGTGGTGGTTGTAGGAAGCATCTCCTGCCTTCAAGGCAGATGCTAAAAGAGCCAGGCCCTGGGTACATGGGTGGTGGCGGAGCCATGTACAGAGACCTGGCATGTCTCCCTCTTTAGTTTTTCTGCTTAACTTACTGACACGGTACAAATCAAAGAACACTCAGAAATCCTGCATATGTCCAATACTCTGACCCATGAGTCTCTTCACACGTCCTTCACTTGGTTGCATTTGGCCACCATCTAAAGCAGGTGTCCCAGTCCTTCCGTGTATCAAAGGGTCACTTGCTCAGAGCCTTCAGACCAACAACGACCAGATTGTAGCTCAAATACAATGTAGGGAAATGCTGTATATTCTTCAGGAAGAAATATTGTACTTGAGTGCAAAGTCCAACAAGTATGTGCTGTTAGCAACCATGTGACCTGTGGGAGAGTGACATCCTATCCCCATGTAAAGAAAGAAAAAGGGCAAAGCCTTATAGAAAAGATTGTTGATTTGTCAGACAGCCAGGGAAAGGAAGCTACATTATCAGGTGCTTTGGGCTTGTCACACTGAAGAACTACAGGTAACTTTGGTTTCAAGGACAGTAAACTGTACCTCTAGAACCCTGACAGCAATTTCAGTCTAGAAATCATTCACTCAGGCTGGGCATTGGTGACGTAGACCTTTGCTCTCAGCACTTGGGAGATAGAGACAGGCAGATTTCTGTTAGTTTGAGACCTGCCTGGTTTACAGAGGGAGTTCCAGGACAGCCAGGGTCCTGTCTCCAAAACCAAATAACAACAACAATAAAAAAGAAGAGAAGAAGAGGAGGAGGAGGAAGAAGAGAAAAAAGAAAGAAAAAGTAAAAGGAAGGAAAGAAGGAAAACAAATCATTGGTCTACAGAGAATTTTACATAGAGAAAACCTGTCTCAAAAAAACAAACAAAAAAGAAAAAGGAAGAAAAGAAATCATTAGATCCAGAGAACTCAATGAAGGGAATGGAGTCGGAGGGGGTGGGAGAGTGGGGGTCTGAGGAAGCTAGAGAGATGGGTGTGGCTCAGGATCTAATGCCCCCTTAGCATGGCTGTTGCTTTCTCTATCCTCCATTAAGTCTTTTAGGAAAAACTTTACAGGATAATGTTGAGGTTGGTGAGGGAGAGGGAAGGAAAGAAGAGGGAAAGAGAGAGAAGAAAGAAAACGAGCTATGTATTTAACATCTTTAAAGCATGAACAAGCATGATTACATAATGCAGTGAGATCAGCAGATTTTGCTCCGCCTCCACACAGTTCTTAATTTCACATTATATATGGAAATCCTCCAAGAGGAAAGCAGAACCACTCAATTTGAAACTATTTAGAAAATAGAGAGCATAAGTAAGTAGTTGAAAATTTAAAAAGAAGAAAAAAAAAAAAAAACTACCCACAGCCCATTTACTGGAAGAGGTTGTGACGATAAGTTTCCACGTGGCTTTTCTCTTCTCTTAGCTGCTGTGTTAGCACTGAGTCTTCTCCATTAAATATGTTGAAGTTATGCAATATGAATACATTATCGTGAAAAGAACAAATAAAAGCATAAGTTGTACCTTAGAGTTAATCGTTATGTTGTGTTGTGCGTTGTACAAAATGTAGTTGACTTCATTTGCCCACCCAAGTGATCTTGGGAAGGAATAGATTCTGTTGTTCTTGGATGAAATACTGTGTGCCTATTCAGCTGGGCTCAGTTTCACTGTGTCCTCCCTGGATACTTATGTGTCTAATACGGAAGGGTAGTGAGGACCTGATTAACCTCCCTCCTTAAACTTGCTCATGTTTGCCTCACAGATGGGGACACTGCTATAGGACACATAAGAAGGCTCCAGTTTTGGTTTTAGGGTTGGTTTTTTTTGTTTGTTTTTTGTTTGGGTTTTTTTTTTTTTGTTTTTTGTTTGTTTTTTGGTTTTTTGGGGGTTTTGGGGTTTTTTTGAAAACTGACTTTTTCATTATGCAGTGTTGCTCTTAATCTCTGAGAATCCCCTGGTCTGTTCTACTTTGAAGATAAAACGGGTACTCTGGATTCCTCGAGATCTTTTCTCATCTTTCTAAGTCTATATGCTCATTGATAAAATGAAGGTGAATTTCTCATCAACAATGTATTCTTAGATCCTGTATTTTAGTCTTTGTTACTCTGTCTTTTATTGATCTTCTGTTTTTTACTCTCTCTAATTTTAATTCCACACATTATAAGATTCTGTTTTCTTCCTTTTCTTACTCTAGTAATATACATCTTTCAGAAAAAAACTTTTTAGGGGTTGCTCTAATCGGAATTTTGTTTTCTAATCTCACAGTAGACATTGTCAACTTATGTAAGTTCACTGTTCAATAACACAGTGACTACATAATCTAATAGAATCAGCAAAGTGTTTTCTGCTATAGCACAGTGCCCTGTGCTGCCACACACCTGCTATCCTGGCACTTGGGAGAGTACAACAGGGTGATTAGGAGTTTGATACCAGCCTGGGCTATGTGGTGAGACCTTAGGACTGGGATGTCGCTCAGGGATAGAGCATTTGTCTGACACACATCTAGCATTGGAAACAAACAAAAATAAGGCAACTATTTTGCTTCCCAAGCAGATCAGTTTCTGCCTTGTAGACAGACAGTTTCCAGTGTTCTTTCCTGTCTCTTAAAGTTTATCATTTATAAGTTACAATCATCTTTAAAGTAAACGATTGAGTTCAACCTTTATATCCTTCCTAAAGGGTTTCCTTCAAAGAAGTCTGAGTTTCTGATCTATATCATATTTCTTCTCTCTAGAGAATTTTAATATTTTATCCAACACTGTTTTACTGAAATTTTAAAGAATTTTTTTTTGTCTTAGAAAAGTTGTTTACTTTAAAAAAAAAAATTCCAATTGTCGCCTTGAAAACCCAGTGATGTATGTAAAAGTAAAGCTAACTGACTTATGGGTGCTCCTGCAGGACTACTCCACGCACCCAGAGTTTCCAGGTCTAGCCTCTGTACCCTTGTACCCATTTGTTGATGACTCCTCAAGTACCTCTAGCCTGGCACTGCCTCTGGGGGCTTTTGCTCCTCTGGAGAGATGTTCTGTGCATTCACTGAGCTCTTCTGCTGTTCCGGAATAGTCCAGCTGTGATCTCAATTCTCTTCTCTAAAGAAGATTCTTGGCTTTTCAGTTTGCTCCACGTTTTTCTTGTCATAATCTAAGGGAAGACTTCCAAGCCCTTTGAGTTTCCTAGAGAAAACCCAAAAACTGTAAATCTTAGTATTTTATGCAGTTTGTAACTTTGACCACATGAAAAGATGAAGAAAAACTGATGTTACGAGGAAACGACTTTTCAAATTTTATGTGCATGGAAATGGATGGACTGAAGATCACAATATCAAATGATATCACCCAGATCAGAAATAATATAAAATGATATCACCCAGATCAGAAAGACAAAAAATACTGTTTTCCCTGATATGCAGAATCTAGATTTAAACATGAATGTACATATACATGTAAAAGGGGAACTGTGTAGGAAGAGGAAGAGGTTTAAGAGGATGGGAGAAGGGAGAACAAGAAAAGGTAACAAGGGGAAACAGAAAATATCAAGTCTTCTCTTATATGCAGAGTTCGTCTTTAAGCTTGTGTGCATATGAGGGAGGGAGGAGAAGAGAGAGAGAGAGAATGAAGGAGGGAGAAAGAAAGGGCATGGGGCACAGGACACAGGGCACAGGACTATCTGAGAGAAAAGACCAGTAGTGGGGTTTGGAGATGTATATGGAAATTCTAAACTGTCTCACCAAGGATACCATATGTTACCAAGGAATTTGTGACTCATCTTTTTGAGTTCTTAGGCTTATTAATAAAATAACTTAATAATTGATTCAGAAGAACACTTCTGAAGAAAGAACTTAAAGGAAAAAAAAAAGCCTAGGACAAGCAAACTTCAAAAGGCAACAGCTATCCAGAGGAAGGAGATGGAGAGGAGAAAATCAAGACATTTGAAGGCAGCCACATGGTGGATGATTTGCGGTGGCTTCTGAGAAATAGAGGTGAAAGACATGTATGCTCTATCCAATATACTAAAGAAAGAGACAGAAAAGAATAAAAAGGAAAAGTTACACCTCTCTGAAGCCAGATTCAGAAAGGTGGACAGGTAACAGAGCCTCTTGGAGGCTCACTCTATAAAAACCTCATCAGAGGTGTAAGAAAGGCATGTTATCTCAATAAAGGGATAATTATTCTTCCCGTCTCTTTACCATTCCTTAAGGTAAATCACCCTTTCCAAGTATGGTCAGTGAGCCTGAAGATTGACCAGCCCAACTGCATTAACTCTCGTGTTTTGGGTAGCTTGGAATGTTGGGTCTTCACCCAGGCCTTTGAAACACATTTCTCTTAAGGAGACTCAGTGGAGCAGCACCAAAACTCAGCAGAGCACCAATAAAGACTTCTGTAGCATTCCCCGGCTGAAGCGGTAACCCTTAAATCAGTTAGGCCATAGGATAAAGTTGGGCACTAAATATGTAAAGCATTTTTACTGTGAAAATCTAGGTATCCAATTCTAAAGCTTCAGAGGGGGTTAATGCTTGGACTGGACTTTCAATCCCACCCCCAAGTATTGCTTCTAGGCTGGGTGCTGGTTTACAAAGAAATAAAGTCCTTGGCTTACCAAGGACTTTCCTGGGACACCTATAAACTGTTTCTCCAATTCCTGTCTCCTGGTCTCATCAGATGGACAGTAGAGAGGAGCAGGAGGGAGAATAGAATTAGGATACAGCGATGTCATTGGATGAAAACATCATAACTAAAATCCATTGTTTTGTATGCTAAATAAAAAAAATTAAAAAAAACATTAAAAGTGACTTTCCTAGAGAAAGGCTGATAACAGACAAAGCTAAACTTAGAATCTAGATCTTACATTATAGGTGTTTATGGTTGGTCATATGGTTCATGAAAAAGGTACAATCTCTTTAAAATTCTGTAGCATAGTCTGGCATGCTTGGACTTTCTCTTTACTGTGATGTGCAAAGCACTAGATAGAAACATTCATAGAAAGAGCTCTCAGTCCCGAAACAGACTCTAACATACTTTTACATTTTAGGGAATTATCAACAGAGGGAGCCTAAGTTTTTCGTATCAGTTTAAAACAATAGCTAAGGTTGTAGCCACAGGGTCTGTTGGTCATAAAGTGAAGATATCTTAGATTCTGTTTATGTTCTGTATCTTTGGAAAAGAGTCTTGGTCTGTATACTGTAGACTTAACTTGGAAACCTTGTATTCTCTGCTCCAGACCACTGCAATTTTCTTTAAAATTTAAAAGCAAAAATAAGAGCAAAGTGAATCATGGGAATGTTTTTGCTTTCCCAGTACATATTAAATTCTTCCTACAGTGTAGTCTAGTGAGTGTTCAATAGATTATGTCTAAAGAGTATGCAAACCTATCTTAAAGTACTCGATTGGGCTTCCTCTGGCAGCTGATAGGAATAGGTGCATAGACCCACAGCCAATCATTAGGTTAATAGAGCCCAAATTGGAGATCTCCACCGGATTTCTCCTCTTGGAGCACAGGAAACCCCGTGGAAGGGGCGGGGAATTGTGGGAACCAGAGGAACACAAGAACACAGCCCACAAAATCAACTAAGCAGGGCTCATAGAGGCTCACAGAGACTGAAGCAGCAGTCACAGAGCCTGCATGGGTCTGCACTGGGTCCTCTGCATATACACTATGGTTGCTGTTAAAACCCCTTAATTTAATGTGGAAAAATTTAAAGAAATTAATTGCAAAGTACATTATGGTTGTTACTAAAACCCCTTAATTTAATTTGGAATTTATTTTTTTCCCCATGAGACTCGACAACAGAGCCTCACGGGATTCGAACCCACACGGGACGGGGCGCGCCCGCCCTCTGCCGGTGGACGCCCAAGCGCTGCGCCACAGGCGCGCTCGCTGTGGAAGATTTTATAGAAATTAATTGCGAAGCACTTAAAAACTAAACTCAATAAGCAAATCTCTGCCTGTTTAAGTATGTGTGCACAAAGACAGGAAGTTGTAGCCAATTTTTTTCAATCGCTAAATTAATCATTTCCCTTAAGAAAATTATCTTCTTTCATTCTTCATGATACTCTGCCTCCCAGTGCGGTTCTCTGATGAATGTAGAGTTAAAAGCAAGGCTTCATTTCAAGAAACCTTAACTTCTAACATCTCCACTTTTCTTCTCTTTCTTGTGAATCTCACATGACCAGCTAGTGGATGGTGTCAGCTTAATCCACTCCAAGTGGCCTGCCTGCCTGCCTCAAAACCAGACTAGGGCAGAACCTAGCACTTCCTCTCTTGAAATCCACTTCTGCCTCTTCTGCTGTGCTAGTATCCGGCCTAGAGAGACAGCGTTGCTATCTAAGGGGGAGAGCTCTCTCTCTCTCTCTCTCTCTCTCTCTCTCTCTCTCTCTCTCTCTCTCTCTCTCTCTCTCTCCCTCCCTCCCTCCCTTTCTCCCTCTCTCTCTCTCTCATACACACACACACACACACACACACACACACACACGCACGCACGCACGCACACACGTGGTTTTTAGCTACAGAAGAGGCAGGCAAGTCTACATCTTACACTAGTGGCTGCTTTTTTCTCAGTCAGGTCAGAAGCCTGCACTCTAACCCATTGCTCCCATGATTCTTACAGCTGTTGAGGTGGGATGGCTATTGATCTGGAACGTGATTCACAGCCTGGTTTCACATGAAAGCTTCCTGGAGGATATTTTCAAATAAATTAACTCCTGGGCCAAGCTTTATTTTTAGCTACTCCAGTGTGAGGATTTTTATAAAGCCACCTCCCTTGTCCATTGAAATGTGCCAGCAAGCCACAAAGGCGGCAGTCCTATAGGCTACTTAGTACACATTACATTAGAGAACACACGTTAGTCTACTAATTGTTTAGATGCCTTTGTCTAAAATTCCAGCTACATGGGAGGCTGAAGCAGGAGAACCACAAGATTAGAGGCTACGGGGGCTGTGGAGTGAGGGTAAGCGAGTCTAGGCAACCTTGGGATAAGCTGACTCATTTTAAAAAGGGAAAAAGAGAGTTGGAAGTGCAAATTAGGAGAGCGCTTGCCTAGCGATAAGGCAAAATGGGGTGGAGTGCCTTTTTTTTTTTTTTTTTTTTTGTAATAGTGTGAGGTAGCTCTACTTTGTCTTATCCACAAACAGCACAATTAAAGGTGTGATGTGTGAGGTTTAAGAGAAGGTGACTTGCTACTCCCAAAGGGAACTCTTCTTTAAGGGAAAAAAACCCTCTGGTTAACTTGCTGATTGACAGAAGGCCTGCGACTCCTTAGTCACCTGACTGAGCTCCGGCCCTCTACTGGGAGGGTGTCCCGAGTCTCCGCCTGGGAAGGACTCTGGTCTCCCTTTCAGATGCCGGCAGGAAGTCCAGGAAGTCTGCAGGAGTCCAAGGAAGAGCCAGCAGTGGGTACCCACCAGGTCACCTGAGTCTAAGGTGGCCCTGGGTCTGAGAGCCGCCCTGCAGCCTGCAGCTCCTTAGGAAAACTCGCAGAGCAAGTAAGTGCCAGCACTAGTGACGTCAGCCCAGAGCCAGCCGAAGCTGCCCTCAGATTGGAGGAAATTAAAAGAAACCTTTAATGAAGTCTTTGAACTAGAGCCGACAGTATTGAACGAGTCCCGGCACTATCTTAACCGGAGGGGAGGAGCTACTTAAAACTTTAAAGTCCTAGGAAAACCAGCAGATATACCAGTAAGGAAACGAAAGTAGTAAATTTTTTGAAAGAACGAATAGCTTAATAAAATATCAGCGAATACTTAACAGGTAAACCTTAGGCTAATTGGACTTGAGACTTTTCAACAGAACGTTGAAAGCTTTTACCTCGGAGAAATGCGAACTATTGCGATGACTGCCGCCTGATTGATAATCTGCCTAAGGTAAACGTGAATGGGCAGGTCACGTGCTACGTGACCCACGTGATATTTATGGGTCTATTGTCTAAATAAAAATTGAAAAAAATTTAAATGAATGTGCAGGATATATCACAAGTTTAAAGCTTGACCGGACTCTGGAGTGAGTTTAAAGTCTGCCTAGAAAAGCTTGCGAGACTGTCTCAAATCAAACACGTAAAAAAAGTGTTCGGGTATAGACAGCAGAGCGTTTGCCGAGCGTGATGGACTGTTTTCTTAAGGATTTTAATAATAATAATAATAATAATAATAATAATAATAATAATAATAATAATAATAATGGATTTTGTTTGCTTGCTTACTTTTTTTTAAAGACAGGGTCTCACTAGTCTAGTAAAGACTAGGTCTCATCTATTCCTAGATGGCCTGGAACTAGCTATGTAAACCACGCAGGAGATGATCTCAAAGATCCGCCTGCTTCTGCTTTCTGAGTGCTGGAAATTAGTTGCTACCAACCTGGGCTGAAAAATAAGATTTTAAAAGGAGTAGTATGAGATAGGCTGGTGCTAAAAGGGAATTGGGGATACATATCTGGTAAAGTAATGATGCTTCCCTTTACCACAGAAATGTCACTAATTTAGAGCGAGATGGACTCCTCCTTGTGGCAGCCCGGGATTGTCCTTTCACAGGGAATTAGATCATGTGCTTTTTGAGATGCTCTGGAGCTGTGTGCTGTGAACGAACATCGTTTGTCTAAGGCAAGAACTGACTGAAGTTGATTCATCAGTCAAATGAGGTCATGCGCTCTAATTAGCACTACTAATTATTCATTCAATTCAGGCTGAAACCTGTGGCTGCCCATCAATATCCCTTAGTGGAGCCTTCTTTCCTGTAAAATAATCTACTTCCTTAGAGCACCGTCCTCTTATCCGTGTGCTTGCTTTGCTTGTTTTAATTAAAATGGAAGAAAAAAAGATTTCTTAGCTATTAAACTTGTATTTTCAGTCCCAGGACAGCTTTCCAAATAGCTCCTGCCTCATATCTAAAAGTCCTGTTGGTTATTTGTTTATTTATATATTCATTCTAGATGAGATCTCCTGCCTCATATCTAACAGCCCTGGTATTTATCTGTCTTATTATTTATTTATCTAACCAAGAGTAGTCTTTTCTCAGTTTCCCAAGTGCTGGGACTGTGGGAATGTGCCAAGTATCTTTCCTGACACCACATCCCTCTTGACCCCTGAGCCAGAGCCACTGCAAGCCACTTAAAGGCATAAACTTTCTTGGAGCCTACAGGCAGTATAGACTTTATATTGAATAGTTACTATGTTACTTTTTAAACAGGCCTCAGTGTCTCTTCCTTAACTTCATCCCAATACAAAAAGTGTTTTCTACCCATCATGATTTTGTTTTTAAGAAAATATATGTATATATATGTGCATATGTATATATGCACATATATGCCCAATAGATATTTTCCTTTCTAAAGCTTATTGTGAAAGCTTATTTGAAGTGGTTTCTGTTCTCTGTTAAATCCTCATTAACAATGTCGAGACTTGTTATTGTTGTTGTTGTTGTTGTTGTTGTTGTTGTTTGGGTTTGGGTGTGTGTGAGAGAGTTTGAGACAGGGTTTCTTTGCATAGCCTTGACTGTCCTGGAACTCACTCTTTAGAATAGGCCAGCCCCAAACTCACAGAGAGCCACCTGTCTCTTCCTCCTGAGTGCTGGAATCAAAAACCCGTGCCAACCCCGTATGGCCGGTACCGGGATGTTTTGTATTCTCTACAAGACGACTTAAAGAGCAATTTTTTCCTTAAAATAGAAAGGAAGATTGGCTTTAGTGGTGCCTTCCTCAACCCATACCCACAGGATAATATCACTGTATTAAATCTGGAGGTAAAAAGAACTCTGTATTATTCTGAATTCCATTTCAGAGAGGTTATTACGAAGGATCAACATGCAAACTATAAATTTGAAATAGCATTGTGAGAATGTAGGGATAAAGTAGCTGCTGACCCATGTTCCACAGGCTTTACCAAATACTGTCAGTGAAAAGTATCTGACTTTTGGTTCCTGGTGGGCTTGGTCCTTTTGTTTTTATGTGCATGAGTATGATATGATGTGTGTGTGTGTGTGTGTGTGTGTGTGTGCTCATGCACGCGCATGTGCATGTATGCCCGTGAGTGCACGAATGGCGGTCAGAGGAAGACGTGAGCGTCTCCCTTTAAGGCACCCTACTTTATTGTTACTTTTTAATTGAGGGACTTACAAAACTTTATAAAATAGCGAACACCCCCAGGAATTTGTCACTCTCGGGTAGGGGCCACCTCTGGGCTATTTCTACCATCAGTATTTGTGATGCCAACCCAAGCAGTATTTTTTTAAAGAGTTATTTTTATATTTATGTAAGTATGTATGTGCCTGTGTGTGTAGCTGTGTGCAAGTGTGTATACATGTGTGCAGGTGCCTGTAGAGGCCAGATGAGGGCGTTGCATCTTCTGGAGCTGGAGTTACAATGGATGAATCATCCATCTTTGGTACTAGGAATCAAAAGCTCAGGTCTCTGGAAGAGAAGCAAATGCTGAGCCATCTTTCCAGCCCTTCCACCCAGCATTTGGAGACAGAGTCTCTCACTGAATCTGAACTTATCATTTAAGCCAGACTGGCTGCCCAGTGAGCCCCTTTGACCCTCCTCTCTTTTCTCCCTCCCCACCCAGCCATGGAATTACGGTTAAATGTTTTTGCCAGATTTTATGTGAGTGCTAGGCATCTGAACTCTCATCATCAGCACCTTACCTACTGAGCCATCTCCCCAGCTGTTTGTTCTTTTCTCCACTGGGGAGCCAGAACTTTTTCGTAGCAGTGATATCTGATAGAACTTTTTGCAGTGACAGAAAATTCTAAATTTGCAGTGTTCGGAATTGTGATTGCTAGGCACCTTTGGCAACTGAGTACAGAATATAATTTAGCTGAAGCCCTGATTTGTTTTTCTTTCTCTTGACCTGATTGATTTTATTGAAAGCTTAGTTACTTCATGTGGCCTGGTGCTCCCAGACTGCACAATGGGGGCGTCTAACAACTGCCTTGCACTCTTCTATAAGCTGCCGTTGTGAACCACACTGCTGCTGATCCTGGATTTTACAAGATTCGTGTTTAAAAATTGATGGTATAGATGCTTATCTATGCACGCATGTGTACAGCATGTACAGCGTGTGTGTGCACTGTGCTGGGGAATGAACCCAGGATCCCATCATATGAAGTATGTGCTCTATCACCAATCTGTACTGCCAGCAAGACTCTTGAGCAATGAACTTATTTCCTAAGGCTGTATCGATGGACAGAAAAGATTCTGAACCTGTAATGGCCACGCAACCCCAATGTGCCCTTAGGCCCATGTCTGAAATACAGCAAACACTCACTTATAAAATACTTACTAGTTCTGAAAGTCTTCTCAGGCAAGTTTGAATTTGATTGACACAACAACAGAGTCCAGAAAGCCTGTTCATCATGCCAGACTACTTTACGGGGGAATGATCCTTGTCATGTAGAAAATAAAAACTGAATCCAGATCCTGTAAAAAGTTAGATTTTTCACATCCTAAAGGGGGAAACAAATGATTTATCTTATTATAAGTTAGTGATTAAAAAAGGAATGGTAGTACCAATGAAGAATAAAGCAAATGCACAAGCATCGTCTACAAACGATAGATATTTGAGTAGCGACCTATCTGTAAATAGGAACCTTTTGATCCATAGACTTCATATCCAGATCTCAGCTGGTTCACAGGTTCACAGTGTCTCACCTTCTTTATTTTTCTTCTTCTTCTTTTTGAATTTCAGAAATTCCTGTAAAACACAGATCGAAAGTGAGACAGTCTGCTGTCTGCCAGCCTGCATTATGAGCCATAATGCGACAGACCTCACCACCGGCTACCTCTCCTCGGCTGTAGCAATCCTCTTGTTCGGCTCCAACTTTGTACCGCTTAAAAAATTTGACACTGGAGACGGTAACTGTTTTTTTTTTATTGTTAACCTAAACTTGCTTTTAATTGTCTTGGTAATTTGTTTTGTTTTTGTTTTATCTTTTTAAAAATAAGAGCTAAAAAAAAATACATTTTATTGATCGTAGTGCCTAGTGACTAGAACTCCCATAAATCATCTCAGTGCCCCTTGTGGCTCATTGAGGGTGAGTCAAGACAGGAAGGCCAGATGGTGCTTTGTGGCAAAGGCAGGGTGGGTACCACTGGAAAAGCTTCTTGACTGTGTCTGCTGTGTTTATAAAATAGGTAAGTTCCACTATCAGCATTCATTTGAAAACCAATTTTTGACACAGCTGATATGTGAGAGATCACTCTGAGCATAACACATCCAGTTTAGCAGTGAACAAGCTCTTCTCTAACAAACCGTGAGGCGCGCACCGAACGCTGCTCTCAGTTAAAGGTGTGCTGCAGTACTGTAACCTAGGCATGCGCACATGCATCCCTCTCCACAGAGCTGTGCGGCCAGGCCAGATCTGGTTCTGTTTTGAGGTTTTTTTACTGCATGGTTTTGCTCAGCACCATAGTTTGAGAAATGCATGTACCACAATCCTGCAAAGCAGTGCAAGCTGATGTCTAGTGAAGGCGAGCAGGGCTTGCTCTTACCTACCTGCTGCCCTCCCTTTGGAAGCAGGAAGGGACTGGAGGCACCCAGTGAACACCCACTGGAAGGTAACATTCCAGTTATTTTTAAATCTCCCTAGTTCTTCAAACTGCTTAGACAAAAAGATTACAAATCGTTTCTCCTAACCTTTTCTTTTGTATGTTGACAGGCAAAAAAAAAAAAAACTAGTAGAAAAATAACCAAAAAGGACATCTGGCCTAGCTCTTGGGTTTGTGAACCTAGACAAGTGTTCCATGTGTTGTGGTAAATATTATTTGTGGGGAGAGGTTACCCCACTTTGACCATGTAGTTCCCAAATAAAAGACACAAAAGCCTTTATATTTATAAGTCTTATAGCATTAGAGCTAGGTAGATATTAACCCTCTATGCTATTTTGTCTACTTCCCTGTCAGTAACCCCAAGATATCACTTGCCATGTTCCACCTGGGCCACTCCTACTCCAACAGGCTGGCCTCAAAGACGACCGCTCAGGATCCACCTACACCACTGGGACCTCTTCCTTCTTCCTCCTCCCTCACTCTCCCTGGAGTCACTGCCTGAGACCCCAAACCTGGGACCTTCAGCCCCACCTACCTCTCTTCTGCCCAGCAAGGCTGCAGTCATCTTTATTAACCAATCAGGGATAACTTGGGGGCAAGGTTTATACAGCAGAAGCTGGTACATGAGGATCTGCATTTCTGCAGGTTTTGGATTACAGAATTTAGCATTTGGATACAGATAGCACCAGAACAACTCTCTACACCCATGTGTTTGTTTCTGGAAACTGAGCCCAAGGCCCCTTCGAGTAGTAGAATGCTCTAGTCTGAGCCACCGCCAACCCAGCAAGTCTTACTAGTTTTTTGTTTTTAGTTTCTCACTTGTAGCATGAAGTTTCTTTTCCACTCCAAGTCTTGGAGGTTAGCAGACATTTTCTCCCTTTACTCTGTTACAAGAATGAGCAGAAATAGATGAAAATTTTGCAAGTTACAACCAAAAATGGCAGAGTAGAATTACAGCTTCCTTGATGCTTCATTTGATGTGGAATATCTATCTTTTCAATCCCTGAGACCTTGATGGTACAGGAGCCTTGGATGGCAACTGCCATGTTCGCCTTCTGGTAAATAGCCAGTAGCACCTTATCTCACAAAAAAGCAGAAGAGTGCTGGTCTAGAAGGTTAAGTCTCAGGCTTGTAAAATCTATCTCATTAAACTCCAACTGTGTGAGCCACAAATGGCCAAGTGTATCCCAAAGTTTAAGTCACTGCTACACTGTTGGGAAGTTCTCAGTGACATGTTTTGACAGTTGCAGTGAGACTGGCATCAGACTGGAAATACAGGCTCACTCTTCTCAAAATTCTTTATTAGACATTTCTTGATTTGACTACAAAGTAAAAGAATAGCATGTTAATCAGGAACACACTGTGGACCTCGGTGTCAAGCATCTAGGTTTCACAGTCCAGTTAGAAGTGTACCTACCAAATTTTTGACCAGATTTGTTTTCTTGGTATCTGAGATTGGGTCCACCATGACATAAAGTAGTTGTAAGAATAAATACACCACGTGCCCACTATGAGCACTTGACCTGATTTGTGTCTGTCTTTCTAAGAACATCTTACAGATATTCTTAAACATGCATATATGTGGGGGAAAAAATATGGCTGGGGAACTGCAGGGTCTCTCACACCACGCTGTGTGTAGTTGGCTGAGAATGCCCTGGGTTCCTCCAGCTGTAAGTTAGGCCCGGCTGCTCACTAAAGGCCTCTGCTGTGGCTCCATGGCTCCTCACAGTGCGGCCCCAACACACAAGGAAGTCCTTGGGTTTCCAAAACCGGTTTATTGGCATGGCGAATGGTGGATGGATCTGGATGTGCGCCCCCAAAACCCAGGGCGAACCTGAGTTAAATAGGGAGGGGAAGAGGGGGGAGGAGCTGGGGAGGAATGCTTAATTGGCTCCGCTCTCTGGCCTTTAGGTACCTCATTAGTACATAAATCTCTCTAGGGCCTGGGGCCTGTTTATCATGCCCACCTGTGTACGTGACTAAAGGGTGAAGGTGAAATGGAGATTAGACCTCATGTCAGGCCCGACACATACACTCAAATTTTTCTGCCAAGTAATGCCAGATTATCTTATTTGTAGGGATGTTCCTTCAGTGGGTGCTCTGTGCTGCCATTTGGTTGGTTGCCTTGGTGGTCAACTTGATACTACACTGCCCTAGGTTCTGGCCGTTTGCAATGCTTGGTGGCTGCATTTGGGCTACAGGTAATGTGCATATTCATCTTATACATGGGTCACAGTCAATTTCACAACCTGGAGTAAAACCATAGGGGGCTCATAGTTGTGAGATACACATGACAGACATGAAGTATATTGTTTTCCTTTCATATATATTAGGAAATTTCTTCATTTTGTTTTATCTTTAAATGTTTTAAGTTCCTGGTAGAAAATTTTTAGAATAAAGGCATTTGATCCTTTAAACACATAATTCAAATGCCATTGTATACATTTGACCTTTCTCCAGCATGTTTACCAGAAAATGTCTATATTAGAGAGCAACCCTTTGTTACCATCATTTGTGAACTTATCCATAAGAGCTGGCAAATAGTGGCATATAATCATTTTGAGTAACATTCAGCAAAGGAAACGGACAATTAAAAAGCTCCTCGTTGCTTTATCAATGCCTTAACGACTCTAGTAGAATCTACATTTCCAGATAGCCATTCTGAAACAGTTCTCCACTATGAATTCAACCTGGGTTTTTTGTTTGTTTGTTTGTTTGTTTTGTTTTTTGTTTGTTTGTTTGTTTTGTTTTTTAAACAAAGAGCATCACTGAAAATCTTTAAGAGATAAATTTGTTAGATGCAAATAAATTTAAAATGTTAAAATGGTACCTGATTACCCACGGAATCTTTGAGGGGATTAAATGATTTAATGAAATGAATCAGAGATCAACATAAGTAAAACTTTACCTTTCTACCAGAATTTGCATTACCATGTTTTGTATGTGTCTCTGTGATTGTTTACCATGTGGAATTGGGAGAGAGTGAACAGAATTTGTTCCGTCATTCTCTTGGCTTTTGAAAACAGTCTCATATGCAGCCCAGACCAGCCTAGAACTCTTGAGTCTTCCTGCCGCCATTTACTGATATAATTGCAGACAAGATATCTCTCCTTTGTTTGTCAGCCTGAAGATTATTTATTTATTAATTTATTTATGGTCAAGACTCGTGCAAAATGTGGAATGCTTCCTGAATATCTTTGTCCTCCTTGTGCAGGGATCATGCTAACCTTATTTGTATCACTCCAATTTTAATGTGTGCACTGCCAAAATGAGCATATTTTTTAATTTTTGAAATTATTTATTTACTTATTTGAGATAGAGGTATCACTATGTAGCCTTGGCTGACCTGGGGCACCATGTAGAACAGGCTGGTCTCTAACTCACAGAGAATCTGAGATTAAAGATAGATGCCCCCTCCCCAGGCCCATGTGCAGATCTTTATCTCACAATCAGGTTCCACTGTGCTCAGGTGGATAAGTGGGGAGCCAAACTTGAGAAATGTAACCACATTATAGGTTAGACCAACCAACCGGACTGGCACACAGAAGAAAGAGGGGAGCTGATAGTGTAAGGACTTTATTGCAAATAATTAGAGGGGAAACTAACACCTTGAAACCAGAAGAACTTTTCCAGATGTGAAAATAAGTGGAGTATGATACCCTCTGAGTCTAAATCTCCAGCATTGCCACAGTGGAGGACACTAGCTGCAGATTGCCTCAGCAGTTCAGAGCAGAACACTGAGACTCAAGACAGTCTAGAGTAGAGTTATGTTAGCAGGGTATATAGACCTCTGATGAATGGCTCAAATCAGGAGACATAGGTAACTCACAAACCTAAAGAAGAAACCTGAGAGAGAAAACTGCATGACTGAGTCGGGTTGCAGAGAGGGTAAGAAGTGTTTTACAAAAAGCAACAGTGAATAGGAAGCATCCATTGTCCCAGCTATGGGGAAGGATGAGATGAGATCTCTTGAGTTCTAAAATGGGAGGCCAGCCTTGTGGGACATAGCAAGACCTTGTCTCCATAACAACTATGCTAATAACATTAACACCATCAGGGATTTAGCCCTGGTGACCCTCAAGAGCGTAAGTCAATGGCTGTAAGAATATGAAAAGAAAGCCAGTGAGTGCCAGAAAGTACATTCTGGAGTCATGTTGAGGCAGAAATTAAAGTCAGAAAAAAAATACTAATTTAGCTTAGAAATGCATTTGTTGTATTGGAAGTGATCCATTTTTCCTGCATGTTGTATCTACAGGGAACATTGCTGTCGTTCCAATTATCAAAACCATCGGTTTAGGTCTTGGACTCTTAATCTGGGGATCATTTAACACCTTAACTGGCTGGGCAAGCTCAAGGTAACACAATTCAAACTATCTCAGCTAAGAGTCCTGCACCCTGTATTCAGTGTTAACTGGAGTATAGACGTACTGGGAGAAAGAATGTGATTCTCAGTCTTAGATTATGGCTGGCACATGTAAATGAACCATGTCTATTATTTCTCTGAAGCTCTTCATAAGCAATCTAGATATTTTATCAAGATGTAGTAAAGAAAATAAAAAAGTAAAAAACTCTATCTTGGACACAAAAACAGGGAGAAAGGCAGTTGAAGTCCGCTTTCCCTCTCTCTTGCCTAACCAGGTACCTGTTCTAAAGCAAATGTTCTTCCTTAGAATAGAAAAACAATCTCCATCTCCCTGGCATTTTGTAAAGATTTAGTGAGATGTAGCCACAGCAAAACATTTAAGGAGCTGGGCACGGTGACACACACCTTTAATCCCAGCACTTGGGAGGCAGAGCCAGGTGGATTTCTGAATTCCAGGCTAGCCTGGTCTACAAAGTGAGTTCTACCACAGCCAGGGCTACACAGAAAAACTCTGTCTTAGAAAACAACAACAACAACAACAGTGTCATGGTCTACCGCTGCTTTTACAGTATAATCGCAGAGAGAAGGGGAACAGCTGGCCACACCTAAACCACTGGCTCTTTAAGGAGCACTTCTTCAAGGCTAGCTAGAAAGTTGTGTTGTCCAAAAGGTTAGCCACAAGCCACAAGTAGCCTTTATATGGAAACTTAAGCTAATCAAATTCACAAACTTGAGCCTTCTGTGTCCCAGTGGTACTAGCTACATTTGCAGAGGCTCCCCTATTCCACACAGGGCAGGGATGGGAACACGTGAAGCTCCATGAACAATGTGTGATGCCCATGGTCAGTATACTTCAGGCCAGGCTTGGGGAAATGAGAAGAGAAAAACATTACTCTTACCTCACTTTAAGGCTTCCCTTCTACCCAAAAGCATTATACCGCCCCCAAAGAACAAGGCAAATATGTCTACTAACTTGCAGTATATTCATCTTTTCCCATCCTTTCTCTCCCAGTGCTCTAGAGTTTTGTTTCAATACAGTGCTTTTTCTCCTTGCTTCATCCTTTGGGTGGCTTTCCATGAAGAATGCTGATTGTGACAAAGTCAAACCATGATGAAAAGATTGTAAACTAATGTCAAAGAGTAGGAATTTTTAGACAAGAAGTCATTTTAAATACTTCAAAGGTTATAGAAGGGCTTGAGTTTGATTGAGTTGGGTTGGGTTTGGGTTCGGTTTGTTTGGGTTTTGTTGTTTTGTTTTATTTTTTAGAATATGATCTCATGATGTAACCTTGGTTGGCCTGGAAATCAGTATATAGAACAGGCTAGCCTCAGACTCACAGATATCCACCTGCTTCTGCCTCCCGAGTACTGTAGCCCAGACTGGCCTTGAATTCTTCTTGTCTTACCTCTGGGGATTGCAGGACTGAATCGCCATGTCTCAACTGCTATTTTCTCCACTTTAACATGGAAATTAGAGGCACAATTTAGAAAAGTAACTTATCCAAAGATAGACAGTGCATAAGAGAACCAAGATTTAAACTCAAGAGTCTATTTTCTTAAACATTATTGTAAAACGTTTTCTCACTATCTGACTTGATATTCTTCTGGATTTCCAGGTTTGGCTGGTTTGGGATGGATGCAGAAGAAGTGTCCAAGCCAATGCTGAATTACTTTGGAGCTGGGCTGTCAGTAGTAAGGTCTGCAGATGTTTCTAGTCACTAGTTTTTTCGGGCATTCGGGGTGTTTTCTAAAGATTTGTTTTATCTTTATTTTATGTGTGTGAAGGTTCTGCCTGCATGTATATGTACCACATGTGTGCCTGTCAGAGAAGAGTTTCCAGTTCCCTAATACTCAAGTGACAGATGATTATGAGCTAACATGTGGATGCTCAGAATCAAACCCCCATCAAGAGCAGCCAGTGCTCTTAACCACTGAGCCATCTCTCCAGCCCGACTTCCTAAAGCTTTTAATATCCTTACGTTTTCTTTAAACCTACATTTCATAAAATTCATGCTTCCTGATTCTTAATTTTCAATGACAGACCTTATTTCCAGAACAAGAAATACCAGATGAGGGGGGTCAGGAACCCTAATTTTAGTTCTCAAGAGCTCTAAGAAACTCCAAAAAAGTCGCTGAACTGCTCTGAAGTTCAATTTCTTTTTTTTTTTTCTTTTTTGGTTTTTCGAGACTGAAGTTAAATTTCAATAGCTATACTAAATAGGATACACTGGGCATGAATAAGAACCAGGATGTATTGGAGCAGTTTGCTTACCAAAGAATGCTAAGTCAATAGTCTGCTGGTTTCCTCTATGCACCTGAAATGGCCTTTTGTTTTTTCTATTTAGTACCATAGTTCTTGCTCATACAAGAGAATATGCTCTACCCTCAGAGGATTCCTAAAACACAGGGAGTGCAAAACACTATGACTTAATGCTTGTTCCATTTTAACTAAGCATTAAGGCCATACTTTTATAGTTTTATGGTTTCAGTAAGACCAAAAAGCTAGGAGAAATATCTATGTCTTACAACTTTATGACTTAGCTTTGTTCTTACTACAGGTCTTAGAACTTTTAGTGCAGTTGTTTTTTTTCTCTTTTAGTTTTTTAAGGTAAGAACTTTTTACCTTCTCACTGAAAGACAAAACTCTGAATGGATCTTCTATGGCACATTGGTCCTGCCAGCTTGCTTCACCACTCTTGTGATTTGTGCTCACATTAGCTGAATCCAGCATGGCAAATCACCATAGTGGGTTTGACTAAAGGACTGCAAGTGACTAAGTGCTGGGTAGTTCTCCAAGGTGGCTAACTGAGCAAAGGGATGCCAATGCATGCCTCGGGCCTCAGACCAGAAGACAGCACTGTGCTGTGGAAGGCAGTGCACAAGGCAGAATTTAGGGATGAGTGTACCTTGAGTTTAACATGTCAGATCATGGCTGACTACAGGTAAGGGAGGCCTTTCTGAGCACTGATTCCAGCTCCTCCCATCCCACTCTCCCATTCCTCTTCTTAACCCAGTTATAATTCTCTCACCTCTCACATTCACTTTTGAATACTGAGTTTTCTATGTCTCCTCCTCTACTTGTGTATACTGTATCAGTGAGTATGAAAATGACTTTGAATCTCCACATGGTGGAGTTTTGCCAATAAAACTCAAGCAAGAATTGGGTCACCTTAAATTCAGTCACCTTCTCTCTCTGGATTCCATTTATATCTGCGGCTGTCAGTGCTGTACATACTGAATAGCTTTGGCCTCAAAGACTTTAGTACTTTTTCAGTCTTCTGGGAAAGAACAGTATATCTTCCTTCCTCCAGTAATGGTGTTTTTCCCCAGCCACACTCAGGAACAATCTCTTTGTCATTGAAATGTTGCCTTAGAGAGCAGTCCCTAGGCAATTGGGGACGAATAGCAAAGCTTATTCTAAAACTGTAAATTCTTGACACATTTGGTTAGAGGCAGTTTTATGTGTTCTATACAGTTCACATGGAATTCTGGCTTTCAGTAGTTCTAAGACAATTTCTTCACATTGTAAAATTCTAATTTAGCATGTCTAGTTTTAACTTAACGGTGAGAATTAAACGTTGGTCTATTCAGTACATTAAGCACCTTTCTCCTCCAAATTTCTGCTTTAAAAACACAAAAATTTTCCCTAAAGTTACAAATCAGTTAGTTTCTCATACTCTGACACTTCTACCCAGATGACCTTGCACATATCTCTTCTCCTTGGTTTTTGCATCCTTAAAGAGGAGGAAATGCTAGTACCAATCTTTTAAGATAATTTGAAGAGTAAATGTTTCGAGAACTTTGTGTACCTAGACACATGGTTAAGACTCCTGATATAAGGTAGCTTCCATTCGCACTCACTCTCTGTTCTGTAGTAAACACTTTAGATCATCAACGTAAGGAAAAGGCTATAACAAATCATGCTTGGGGCTGAGGAGACGTTGCACAGTAAGCTCACAGCGTATGAAGGAGCAACGCTATCTACCAGAGGACAGCAGAAGTGAAGGACAGGGAACCTCAACAAGCCCCTTTAAAGACACACTCCTAACACTGAACTTCTGATTAAGCTCCGTCTCTGAAAGGCTGACCGCCTCCCCATAGCAAGTAGAGCAGTCACCAAACATTGGACACAGCCTTTTCGGGACACTTAGAACCCAAATACCTGTACTATTATATTCATGCATAGTTGATTCATGCATAGTTGCCCCTTGGGATATTTGTTGGTGTTTCAACTTAATGTTAAAGTAGACATTGAACTGAAGGGAGTCTGCAGCTCTGTTAAGAGCTGGATCTGCAGCGGGAGGATGCAGGCATCTCTTGCTGTGAGGCATTCGGGCCCCATCTCTATTGCTCTCCTGGGTGGAATGCACCAATCTGTTATTTAATTAGTTTAACTTAATGGCTTTAATAGGTTCATTTTGAAGGGCATTGGCTGAATGGATTTAGAACTCATGGTAGTGTGAGGAAACAAAACAGTTTCACTGGTTACAGAGTAATTTTATTCTCTCTCTCTCTCTCTCTCTGTGTGTGTGTGTGTGTGTGTGTGTGTGTATGTGTGTGTGTGTGTCTGTCTGTCTGTTTGCCTATATGTGTATCTGTGTGTGTGGGGGGGGGGGGTGATGTGTCTCTGTATGTCTGTGTCTGTTTGTGTGTCTGTGTGTGTCCACACAAATATTCCTGTATGCATTTGGGTGCACAGGTGTCATGGTGTATGTGTGGAGGTCAGAGGACAACCTCAGCTACTGATCCTTGACTTTCATCTTTCTTGAGATAGGACCTCATTGCTGCTGCATATGCCAGGCCAATTAGCCTGCAATGTCCAGGTACTCTCCTGTCCCAGTGTCCTGTGGGAAAAATAAGGCTGGGAACGCTCTGGGTTCCTCCAGCTGGAAGTAAGGCCCAGCTGCTCATTAACTAAAAGCCTCTCCACGGTTCCTCACAGCACGGCCCCAACACACGAGGAAGTCCTTGGGTTTCCAAAACTGGTTTATTGGCATGGACCGGTTAATTGGCATGGCGAATGGTGGATGGATCTGGATGCACACCCCACAAAACCCAGGGCAGTCCTGAGATAAATAGGGAGGAGAAAAGGGGGGAGGGGCTGGGGAGGAATGCTTAGTCGGCTCCGCCCTCTGGCCTTCAGGTACCTCATGAGTATGCAAATCTCTCTAGCGCCTGGGGGCCTGTTTATCCTGTTTATCACGCCTACCACCTGTGTATGTGACTGAAGGGTAAAGGTGGAATGGAGTTTAGGCCTCATGTCAGGAGCCTGAGTTCTGGGGACATGGCTGAACCCACAACCCAAGAACCTTCCATGGCCCAACAGTGTCCCATCCTTCTGCAGGACTCTATACTCTTTCATTGTAACGTGTTCCCTCTCACATTAGTTCTGAGGATTCAAACTCAGGTCCTCATTCTTACACACCACACACTTTGCCCACTGGACCATCTCCTCAGCTCAGATGCTACTTTTCTTCTCATAATTAAAATGATCATTTCAGTCCACTGTATGGTCCAGTCTTTAAAGAACCTGTACATTTTCCCTGTATAACATATACCACTCCGTTTGTTTATACAACAGGAACCACTCTAGGGCTTTGAGTCAGCAGAGGATTTATTTGCTTGCCTTCTTGCCTGCCTGCCTGACTGACTGACTGACTGACTGACTGACTGACTGACTGCCTGACTGACTGACTGCTTGCTTGCCTCTTTAAGTCCTCACTAGGTAGTCTAGAATGGCTTTGAATTTGCTGTCCTCTTTCCTCAACATCCAGACAGATTTTTTTTTCCTATTAAAAAATAAAATGATGTGCTATGGATTATCCAAGTGTCTGTTCTGTTTCCATCTCTTTCACCTTCTCTGGAGTGTTGGTTTTCCCCCAGCCTTGGCCATTAATCTGCATTATGAGGAAGTGCAGGCCTTTGTTCCTAGCTTTGTCTTTCATAGGGCTGCAGTCCTTTTCTCTAACTATGGAGCAGGCTGGACCTACTAAAATGCCACAATACCTCCTGATCCATCCATGTGAGATGACAGACTGAAGACAAAACTAATTAGAAAAACACAACCACCTTTAATTTCCTCCTTTACAACACAAAATGTGTGCTGCATTTAATCTCATAAAATTCATTCTTTCTGTCATTTTGTTTTGAAGACAAGGTTTTGATACAGCTCATGTTGCCCTAGAATGCAAAGCCCAGACTGGTATTGAACTGTGGTCCTTCTCTGTTTGTCTCTCAAGTGCTAGGATCACAGGCACTTGTGGGTTAGGAGACATCAATTTCTCCTCCAGGAAGAGTGTTCTTTATCACAAATGTGACTAAAGGTGGCCATGTCTTACAGCTGTCCAACAGGATACTGTTAAATTTTTTGGCAGTTGCAATTACGATATGTGAAGGATGCTTCAGGGTTGTGTTCACTTTCATTTTCACGTGATTCAATGTCAAGGTTATACTTGAACAGTAAGAAAGATGTGACCATTGACTAAAACAGGGAAATCAGGACAAAGAGCCAACCTAGGGGAAGACTCTTGTGTTTGTTCTTTACCCTGCGGGATAAAGGACACCAAGGAGAATGGGGCATTGAAGGGACAGCAAGCCCCTCCCCCCATGGGTGTGTGTGAAAGTAATTCCATTATCAGGACTCGATTTAAATTTTGTTTTCCCTTAAGAATTGTGTAGCTTTATACAAAACCAAAACAAAGTGATCATGTCCGGATCAATCTCACTGGAATGTATTTTCATGCAGTGCGCTCACGTTTTTGTTCATCAAAAGTGAAATTCCGAATAACTCAGGCAGTTCGGACACCACACCACTAATGACAGAGCCTGTGAGTATTGTACGGAACAGTTTTATCTGAAACATAAGATCGGGATGTGTCTTAGGGTTTCTATTGCTGTGAAGAGACACTATGACCACCACAACTCATAAAAGAAAACGTTTAACTGGGGCTGGCTTATAGTTAAGAGGTTTAGTCCATTGTTATCATGGCAGGAGGCGTGGCGATGTGCAGGCAGGCATGCTCTATAGAGCTAGCCAGTAGCTCTACATCTAGATTGGCAGGCAGCAGAAAGAGATAGCAATACTGGGCCTGGCTTGAGCTTATGACACTTCGAAGTCTGCTCCCAGTGACACATTTCCTTCAACAAAGCCACATCTATTCTGTCAAGGCCACACCTAATAGTGCCACTTCCTGTTGGCCTATAGGGACCATTGCATTTGTACTACCAGAATGTAAAGACAAAACATAACTCTGACCCCCATGAGAGAAGGTGGTATTTTCCATCCCTCATGCCTATAAAAATAGTTCAGCATATTTATCAGAAGTGGGTCAGGTTTCCATCATGATGCCCCCTTCCAACGATGAGGCTGACTTTTTTTTCAATAATAGATCTCTATGATTGCAGTTTCTCATTGAGGATCTTTTGGGGGCTTGCACAGTGAGAGATGAGAGAGTAGCTTGGGAGAAGGAGGGGGAAGGCTGAGGAGAAGACAGAAGGCAATGGGCAGAGCGAGCTAGTGATCCTCAGGGAGGTTATATGCCAGTAAGAAGTGAACTGGATTTGGTTTTTTGTTTTTTTGTGTTTTTTTCATTTCTGGTTTTATCTTCATCATGTTTTGCCTGCTGGCAATGACAATGACAAGGAGGCACTGTTTTGACCATGAAGAATATAAGTTGGTCTGAAATCAGTGTTAAACAGGGCCAACCTTAAAGAGACATGACATTGCCCAGCTGTTGAGGGTCCCATTGCAAAGCTTGCATGAGGGCCAGACCACGTTGTCAGGAACCCAGTGCCAGTCCTTCAGTCCCAGCCATCCTACCCATCTGCTAGGCTCCCTGAGCCCACAGCCATAGGCTTTGCCTCCCTGGCAGCTTCCCCGCTGTGCCATGATTCCTCCTCTTCCCTTTTTCTTCTATCGACTGAGATGGCTAATACCTTCATTAAATTGACCTAAAAAGAAAGGGAGAAGAAGGATATTGATTCCTGGGCATCTTTAAGGGCTGTGCACTTCAAGAAAAGATGATTTGGCCCTGAGAGGAACCTCTTGTCCCTCTTACTGATCCACGGATCTAGATGGTGCCTTGCAGCATAAATTTTCTTCAAGTTTGTCTCACAGATTTTCCTCAACTTAAAGTATCAGCCTAACTTCAGAACATGGCTGAAAGTATTTTTAATTCAGTAAAACAAACAAAAAAAATTAAAATAATGTTATTGAGAGAAAAGAGACATTAAAATGTTTACTGATTTTATGCATTCTACTGTAGAAAGTCTGAGGTTTTTCCTTGGGTCTAATTTATTTACAGTTTATTAAAAATATACCAGTGAATTATAAAATCTAAATTTGTCAAATAGCTACACATTAATCTGTGGAGAATGTTTAAGTTGAAAACTGAAGGGGTGGAGTCAGGACGGCGGCTCTGAACTCCCGGAGCTCATAGGTGACTTGTGCTTGTGTGTGTTAAGGCATGTTTGAGAGGGGAGGAAACCCTGAAAGTCTTTGTGTGGCACTGAAATTGTCTGCTGAAGGTCCTTGTATGCGGGTCTCTCTGATGACTTCCACAGGTGATCAACAGAACTGAAGACCCGAGTGCGGATTCCTCCTGGGTGGATAGACTTTCTACCACGCACCACCGCATTGTGTAAGGCGAGGAAGCTTCTCTCTCTCCTGTTGTGTTTCGTGTTTTCTAAAACAGAGGGTCCAGAGAGACGTGGTAGTGAAATTCATCTGATCCCAGGAAGAAAATGACTGTGAAAACTTGCACTTCCACCTCCTGGGGGACAGGGTTCTTTACACTCTGCTGAGATTTAGGAACAGAAGATGCCTGGAGGCATACAGTATCTGACCAGTTAGCCAATGACAAGAGTAACCATATTTTGAAGGACTTTAGTACCAAGAGTATAGCAGTTGTATAATGACCATGCAGTGAGTATTCAGTCTAATGAAATAGTATGTTCCATTTGATCAGCCCAGGGCTGCCACCCTTCTTTCCTTTGTGACTGTTTTATGATCCCAGGTATCTGTTGTCAAATACAATAGAACATTGTGTTCCTGGTAAGTCCTAACCCCATGTGTCCGTCATAAGCACTTCAGAGATGCCTTAAAGCAACCCATCTCACTTTAGGGTATGGGGGTTTAGTGGTTTGGCTTTTTACTTGCTTTTTTTTTCTCCCCCACCCCCAGGGAGACAAACTATTTAAAACACACTATAGTACACAGCTTTCCTTCTACGATCATGGTTGTTTGAACTTTGTGGCTGTGATAACCTCTTTGGACCCAGGACATTGAAGTGGTCACTTAGTTTATTTTGGGCTTGCTAGCCAAACACTGTGACTGAGCTGTAGAACCGCAGCCTACAGGCAGTAGATAAGTCGCCTTCACAATAGGAAAGAAGCCATAGAATAAATGTTTGACTAGATTAAGTGAATTGAGTCAAAAAGACAAAAATTAATCAAGCTGCAATATATATATATATATATATATATATATTGCCATTTTTGCATTCAGTATGAACTAGTTTCCTAAAAATATTTTTTAAAGTATTTTGGCATGTTTTCTCACAAGGCATGTCTTTCATTAACAGAATGTTTGTGACGGGAAAGATTTTAAGAGCAGGGGCTATAGCTCAAAAGATGTAGCTTAAAGCTCTCACCTAGTGTGTAAGAGGCCCAGGGGTCCACCCCAAGTACTACCTAAAAAGAAATTCTAATTATCTTTTCATAGCTATGAGTTCAGAGCCATGGAGTCTTGTCTTCTTCCAAGTCAGGGGCCTGCAATGTACAGGGAATGTACAGGAACATGTACAGAGAGTTCTGAATTCTAGTGTCCTTTAAATATCCTTAAATAAAATTATTAATTGACAAGGAATTTGTTTTCAGGCTTAGGGGAGCTTTTAATTTATTTGTCGTTTTTCAACAGAACCTTGGTATGTATGCCATGCTTCTTCAAACATACAATTCTCCACTCTCTGAGATTACAGGGTTGTGGCACCATGCTTTGAAGACAGGGGTCTGGTCTACAATGGCTTCCCTCTTTTAAGTCCTTGTTTGTCTGAGATAGAAGGACTGTCCTAAAACCCCCTTCTTCTTCTTCAACACCTGCCCCAAAACACTAGTCCCCATTCTATGCATGTAGGGCCCAAGGCCAAGGAGTTGGCAGTGTTTAAAATGAAACATCGCTTCTTCTCATAAAGAAATTTTTTTGTACCTAAAATATTCAGATTCTTAGAGACAATGAACACTTCTTGACATGACCATAATCAACTCTGTCTGTGTAACGATTCTAAACAAAAATGCATTTGTCCATAGTCTGTCTTGGTTCCATGAGGATCCCGAAACATGTGTCTGAGGGGAATTTGAAACATAATGCTCATCCACAAAGGCCTCATACATCAGTTTATTTGTATGGTGTATGACCCTCAGCAGCAATCCTTTCAGCTGGTTCATAGTGAGCATTTGTAGTCATGGTTCTTTTTCCCCTCTGCATGCTGCATGGCATGTCCTTCCACCATGACACAGTAAATGACTGAGGCTACACTTCTTTCTTCATGACTCACAGAGGCCAAGGCAGAGGTCTGGCTTCTGGTAAACTGCTTAAAATCAAAGAAAACCTTACTTGTGGTTCCTTTTGTGTATCGGAAACATTTCCTCTGGCCAAAATACACAGTGGTTTTCTTTTTTTGTTTCTTAAAGGGGCTGCAGCCTTGCGGTAATATCTGGAATACTCTATGGATCTACATTTGTGCCAATCATTTACATCAAGGATCACAGCAAAAGAAATGATAGCATGTACGCAGGCGCTAGCCAGTATGGTGAGTGAGGAGCTTTCCTACTGATATTCTGTTAGTAGAAAAAGGAGTTATGATGAAGTCAGCACTGCTGTGTGCCTTTATCTTTTCAGTTGTAAGTGGTGAATTAGAAGGCACCAGGAATAAAGGTAGCAGTAGACATTGAAATGTTTTTATGGGATCTGTAACATAACAAACGGAATCAACTATGGTCAGGATTCATTTCCACTGCTGGGATCTCAGCACGCAGTTCTCAGATTTCTAGTAAAATTCAGAGATTATGAAGAGCCCTTCGTGTCTAACATCATAACCTCTGGGAAGACGTCTATCCTCTGCTTTTAAAAAGTTAAAATACAGCACATAGTATTCTTAGACCAGGTAAATGTCAAAGTATAAACCTGTTCAAGGACAAAGTGGTCCATCTGAAAGGGTCGGCATTATGCCTCCAGTTCTAAAGTCAGTATCTCAGAAGCAAACTGAACATTCTGTGCAATAACCCTGGGCAAGCTGAAAGGGAGATGAGAGGGCGTAAGGGGTCTTGCAACTCCGTGGAAGCATGGCATTCTTGAGGAAGCAAGAAAGAGAAAGTGGACTTCTGGGTTATGTGATGTAGAAAAATCAATGTGATTGGTTAACTGGATAAGAGAGAAATGTGAAATGTAGAACTCCTAGGAAGCAGATAAGACAGGAAAGTCACAAGCTCAAGGCCAGTTGAGTCCCCACAGGGAGAACTGGAGTTGTTGTTGAGGTTTGAACTGACTGGTGAGTCCATCATCTTGAGGCTGCTGCTCCTTTCCTTCTTTCTGTACTTGGCTCCATGTGCAATACTAGAACCTTCTACTGATCTCCTTTATTTTTAGGTTTTTATGTAAATTCTTTTTTAGATTTGGGGTTTTTTTTTTCTTTTTAAGAGATAATACCTAAAGGAAATTTTAATCAAAGAAAGGAAGAAAAAAAAAAAAACAAAAGTTAGAAAAAAAACAGAGCCAAAAGTGAGTTTGACATCTCTGTGGAACACGTGTACACTTGCTTGAAATAAGCCATGGCTCTCATGGCCACAAGGGAAATTAATTCAGGGCCACAAGTCCCAGAAGTCAGTGAACACAGATAAAAACAATTGACTGTTCAGGAAGAAAGCCCCTCCTAGTCCTGGGACATAATAAACAATGTCCACAACTGTCTTTTACTGTCAATAGACAATGAGTTTTTAGGTGTTGTTCTTACAACTCTGACAGTATGACACAGTCTGACGGGAGCAAACTTTATTCCAGTTTGTTAAACAATAATCCTCAGCGGGCATTACTCTGTCTTGTTTAACTGCACATCTGTATCATGCACTCTGTTCTAAAGTCTTTTGCAGAAACCAGTTGGTTAGCTCCTATGGCAACTGACATTTGCTATTGCCATTTCCCAGCTGAAAACTATTAAATCAGAGAGCGATTAGGCAGGTTTCTCTAGTCGCACATCAGTGAGGAAGGACTCACCTTTGTGGTCTGTGCTTTTAAAGTTATGATAGCCTTCTGTGGATAGATGGGTGGATTTTATTTCTATGATCTACAATGTTATTTCACATTTAGAAGAAGAGATAGGCATGCCATTCAAGTCTTCATCCGTGAGCACACCGCTCATCCTTGTCAAAACTGTAGATGAGAGAAGCGTTGACTACAAGGTAGATTTTCTAGCCAGGCTCCTGCAGTGCACCCATCTGGGTGGCACAGTGCCATCTGCTCAGGCTGTCAGTGATATTAGGGTCTCCAGGTTGGGCCACCATCGTGTGTCATTACCCTTCCCTGCCTTGCAGCTACTTGGTTGAAAGCAGACAAAGCTGTCTTTGGAATAACTTCCAGCACTTTCTGATCTCTAGCTCAGCTGTGATCTGCAGCAGAAGTGCTGATCTCTGAGTGGATCAACAGACCTTGGAGTCTGGCAATACACAAGTGCCCATTTTTAATCCAGTTCTCCCCTCTGGTCTATATCAAGATTTACCACAGTTGCTGAGGTCCGTAGTAAAAAGAGGACTGGATGCCTAGTCCTTCTTAAAAGGCAACTTGACATTATAGTCAGAAACTATTCACTGTTTCTTACTGAGATTTCCAGGGTTATAGGAAAAGTAGCCTGACAGAGTCTCGCTGTAGTTAACTCACTTAACATTTCTGGATTTTAAATCTGTTTATTACAATTTGAAACAAACAGTGCACTGGAGATTTAGAATAACTAGGTATGATGAATGGTTCTGCACATTTAAGGTCAGTTTCTCTGAGTTTGTTTTAAGTTCAGAAATTAAAATCTATTGAGGTAGCTAATATGATGTTTGCATTTTTGCCATCCACGTTTGCAGATTTAGACTACGTTTTTGCACACTCCAGCGGCATCTTTCTTACAAGTACAGTCTACTTTGTGGCCTACTGTGTAGCCATGAAAAATAGGCCAAAGCTGTATCCGGAGGCAGTCTTACCAGGTAAGGAAGAATTTTAACTACAAAATCTTATTATTCTGGGTAAGGGCCAGTTCCACTAAATGAACTTGAATAGTCATTAGAGGGCGAGGAAGGGGAAGAAAGAAAGAGACAATCTCGGAGGTGGGGAGGGAGGTAGGAGGAGAGAGAGAAAGAGAAAAAGAGAAAGAGATAGCTGTCTTACGTGTCATAGCTCAGTTCACTAAAACGTATGAAGCACTGAAAAAACCCCAGATACATATGTAGCAGAGGATGGCCTTATCTGACATCAGTGGGAGGGGGGAGAGGCTTGATGCCCCCAAATAGGAGGATGCTACAGGGGTGTGGCGGGAGTGGGTGAGTGGGTGGAGGAGCACCCTTATAGAGGCAAAGGGGATGGGGGAGGGGGACGGGATGAGGGATTGTGGAGGGGTAACCAGGAAGGGGTATATCATTTGAAATGTGAATGAATAAAATGATTAATAAACTAAACAAGAAACTGTACTTATGTTATATTAGTATAGAACCTACATTGCAAAAAAAAAACATTAATTTTGATGTTTCTTGTGTTAAAGTCTCTTCTATTAGGGTCATCAGTCTTTACTATTTTTTTTCCCTCCCATTTTAAGATTAGTGTTGCAAGCCAGCTCCCTGAGCCTGTATTTACAATAAAAGAAGGATCAACAAATAAAGAGTCTGAAGTCACTTAGAAAAGTAGTTTACCCAAAAAGTTCAAAAGGAATAAAAAGTTCCTGGGGCATTAATAGAAAGTGTGTTTCGAGTCGAAATCCTTTAGTCATTGACTGTTATAATGACAGTTTCTCGTTAAAGAGTTCAGCATAGTTCAATAGGGAGTGTGTATCCGCAAGTAAATATTTTTACATAAAGCATCTGATTGTTTTGAGTGTCTGGTTGATAAGCAACTGTAGAGTATTTATTGAACACCTGGCTAATACACTGCAGATTACTTAGCTCGGGTTTTCACTTAAAGGATGGGCTTCCGTCCTCCCCCATCTCAGTATCCGTCCCAACCTCACAGGATGTCAGACCTGGTACTCTCTAGGCCCCTCCCCCTCCCTCAGTCCCTCCCTCAGCTTCTCCTTAACATCCACAAAGGGAATAATTCATCATCTCCCTCACAGCTGCCTAGATCAGAGGAATCACTCGCCTTCTAAAGGGACCATAAAGCATAGTTCAAAACTCCAGAGGGGCCAGCGTTGTTTATAAGAATGCTTTTATGCGTGTGCTTTCACAGTCCCTGGTGTAGGAGGTGTAGGAGGTCCTCAGCAGAGGACCACGTGCCTCCCACATATGCTCCCTGTGTTCCAGGCTTCCTGTCAGGGGTGCTGTGGGCCATCGCCACCTGCTGCTGGTTCATAGCCAACCACTCACTAAGCGCTGTGATCAGCTTCCCGATCATCACTGCTGTAAGTGGCCGGTTTCCTGGATTGTTCTTACGCTAAAAATAGACAAGCTGCCACTCTTGAGTTGACATGTGCTTGGTTGCTAAGGAGCGAACATTTATAACCTCTTTTTAATAGGTTTGCAGATACCCAATCTTCTACATCCCTGAAGTGTTTCCTTTGGTCATTTTACCTAATGACATCTGGAATATATTATAATTTTCTATTCCTGACTCTCTCGGGTTCATTTGTGTGATACTATATAAAAATATAATGTGAGACAAAAGTTCGTCAAACTCCTGTTGGCACTCACTATATGTCCCTGGGTTGAGGAAGTTTTCAAATGGCATTAGTCATAAGGACTGCTGTCTGCTTATGTGGATTTGGAGGGCTTAATTACATGAAACAGAGGTAACAGCAAAAACCAAAATGCTTATTTTGACATAACATAAGTGATGCTAAAGTCACTTCAAAGCCACTTTGAAGATGAAGAAGTTGAGGCATCAGTAAGAGTGCTGCCTGAATCACAGAACTTCCAAGAATAGTTCCCACAGCTCCTGTGAAACCCCAGGTCATCATAACCTTAGACAGTCTCCAGTCTATAGCTATATATAAAAATAAAACAAAGTAAGCAATGGGAGTTCCTGGAGGCAATGACAAGAGTGAAAAAAAAGTATAATACACACACACACACACACACACACACACACACACACACACAAACACTTGTAGTATAGTATATAAATGGGCATTTTCTTCTTTAAGAATCTTTTCATTGTTATTTTTAATTATGTTTATGCATGTGCCTCTGTGTGGGCATGTGTAACTGAGTCCAGATCCCCCTGGATCTGGAGTTGCAGGCAGTTGTGAGCCACGCAACATAGATGTTGGGAACAGAGCTTGGGTCCTCTGCAAGAGCGACCAGGGCCCTTACCTGTTGAGCTTCCACCCCAGTGTTTCTCTCTTCTGACAAGTTTGTTCTCCTGATTCCTAAATAGTCATCACAGACATTCCTTCTTTAAGTCATTTTAGTAGCATGCCTGTATAAACCTAAAAAAATGAAACCTTGACTAGTCTAAAACAGATTTCGTAAAGGCTTGATGTGGGTTTCAAAGAGTATTTTGTTTCCAAGACGGTGTCTTTGTAGCCCAAGCTGATCTCAAATTTACAATCCTCCAGAATGTTAGACATCAAACTCATGTCTCACCAAGTCTGGCTCACACAGCGTTCTTTGGGTTGTTCTATATTCATTAAATAACCTGCAAACAAAACTAAATTTAAATAAAATCTAAGTGGTTTTTTTTTTGTTGTTGTTGTTGTTTAAACAGCCTGCATGTTGGCATGAAACGGAAATGCCTAACTCTGCAAGTCTCAATAATTTTTTTTAGATCCCAAGTCTTTATGAAAGGAAGGGGGAGAGAGGAGGAGGAGGAAGGAAGACCCCATTTCTCAGTGCATGGACCCCCTCACATGTATTATTTTCCCAGAGGAAAACAGTTCAAGCATCACAAGCCGTTGCAGCTGCTGTGGAATGCTCTCTCTCTCCACAGCTCTCCTTTGCCTGGGATGCACATTACATTAGCATCACCTCCTAAACCCACAAATATCTTCACAGCGATGCTCAGAGCATGGAAAAAGGGGGGTAATTTAAAAAGTCACCAGATAGGAAACTTCAGAGACCAGTGCCACCTTATGGTCCTTTCTTCTCTGGAGAGAAATGCATTCTCAGAATGAAGAGGATAAAGATTCCTGAGCAACCAGTGTAATATTGATGTTTCCGCCCACCCTTACAAGGTGCATGCTTCTCATTTGAGTTGGATTCCTGGGATCAGCACTTTGCAAATCTGATATAAGGCGGTTCCTTTGACCTAGTTCTCTGGCCCCTTTGATGCTGACTTCGCAGATGGTGATAAATGGAAAACAAGGCATTTTTATTACTTCCCTTACATGCTAGAAACAGTCGAATCAAACTTTATTGGGCCAGCCCTGTAGACAGTGGGAGTAGTGCCGGGAGAGAGAACATTGTGGAATTGTTTATTGAAGCTCTTCCAGAGTCCCTGCAGGGTTTGAAGAGGAGTCATTAAAATTCTGCTCTCATATGTCTTCTTCACCGACATCACAGCTAAGCCAACTCCACTGTTTTTCTTGCTGGTGAAAAACACTCATACCAGATCTGAACAGCTTCACATTTTCAAATTGTAGAAATGTGCCTTTTCTTGTTTCTTGTCATTTTCCATCTTGTATACTTTTTTCACTCTTGTCCTTGCCTCCAGGAGCTCCCATTGCTTGCTTACATGGTTTTATTTTTATATATATAGCTACCTTTAGCATCCCTTCCAGTTTAGTGTTAGACAGAGTTGATTGGTCTACATGGGGGCCTGGTACTGCCATTCTCTATCGGAGATGCCCTTGTTTCATTTAAGAGATCAGATCATGTAGCTAATGCTGAGAAAATATAAGGTCTATTCATACACTTTATTCTATCAATCTCTTTATATGTATCTCAGAAGTGCATCAAGAGAAAAATAAGGTATTTGTTTATTTTAAAAGAGGAAAGTTATTTGTTTCTCTTCTGTCTTTTGGTTTGTTGTTTGAGTTTTTGTTTTGTTTTGTTTTGTTTTGTTTTGTTTTAAACCAGGATTTTCCACACATGAAGGGAGCACTGTACCACTGAGGTATAGCCCCTTCCCTGTCAAATATTGCTCTACCTTTTTAGACAGTTTTGCTAAGCTAGCCGGGCTGGCTTTAAACTCAGTCTTTAACCCCGGCAAGCCTTCAATTTTTAGTACTCCTGCCTCAGTTTCCCAGGTATCCAGGACTACATACCCACACTTCAAGGCCTAACTAAAATAGTTTATCATAAGCATATTGCATTAAAAAATTGTTTAATGTGATAAAATATTAAAGCATCATCAAAATAACAGCAATGATGACTATGAAGACAAAACAGAAAAAAGAAAAGAAAAAAAGAAATCTGTCTTATTTAAGGATGTTACTTTGATTCTTGGATCAATGTGGAACTATAGTTTAGATTATAGGGTTCCTCCCCCATCCAAAAAAAAAAAAAATATGTTGCTTGTAGCATACAGTATTTTTCTATACTTATAGTGCAGTTATATTTTTAAAAATCCAGTAAAATTAAAGGTTTGTTTGTTTTGGTTTTTTTTGTTTTTTGTTTTTTGTTTTTTGTTTTTTGTTTTTTGTTTTTTGTTTTTTTTGATATAAGGGTCCTGGACTTATTGCTGCACTTTGGGGGATCTTCGTTTTCAAGGAAATACAGGTAAGGATGAAGAAATGATTGCTGTCCCAGAATCTCAGTCTCCTCTAGGAAATTAAGAACTTTGGATAGACACTTAAATTCAAAGGGTTAACAGACGCCATGAGAACTCCATTTTTCTGCTATGAGATAGGATGAGGCTTAGCAAAGCGCTCCCGTAGTCAGGCATACAGCACTTAATAACTGAAGGCTGGAATTTTAAATGTAATTGTATCACCTTACAGCTTCTTTTCTAATTCACCAAGTGTTGCAGTAAATCTCCAACACCAAAAAGCCCTTGCAAAAACCACAGACCCAGCTACGATACGTAAAAGCTGCAGGCCTAGGTAGGGCAGGTCTACCGCTTCACTACTCTGTTCTGCAGCTATGAGATCCCGTGCTACCGTGGTTTCTCCAGACCATGTGGCTCTGCTCCATCTTTCTTCCACCTCCTTTTCCTCCTCTCCCTTCCCTCTCTTCCTTCACTCTCTAAAACCTCCAGCCCTACCTTTCCCTGCCACTGTCCAATCACAGGCTCTAGCCTTTATTTGACCAGTTAAAATGGAAAGAAGATTCACATGAAATCACCTGAGCACATGATCCACTCCTCATCTGGGCAGCCCCTCTTGAGGAAACAGAATTAGCATCAGAATACAAACAACATCAGGATAACCCACAACAACCAAGTTCATCTAGAGAGCTCCTGCATTCATGTCTTCTTTAAACAAATTCACTGAGTGCCTGTTCCGACCTAGTACTAGTAGCTAGGTTAAGACTTCTGAAAACTAAGGATTTTAGGAGACCTAAAGCCCTAGTGTGGGACTCACATACATGGAAATGTGTGCAACAGAAGCCGGGCCCCAGCGAGCGCTCTGTGGCGCAGCGGCTTGGGCATCCACCTCTAGAGGTCGGGCGCGGTCTCTCCTTCTTTGCCCAGTCTGATGGGAAAAGAAAAAAAAAAAAAGAAGAAGAAGCCGGGGCCCCACCTGGCAGCTCTGGGTGCTGCACTTCACTAGTAGAGAATTAGACACACTTAGTACTGAGGCTCCCACCAAGTCAGACAACTTACCTGGCCTAAATCCACCTTACAGAGCCCTGATTAAAGACAAATTAATGTGCTCTAACCTGATTCTTCATTAAGTTACAAAGAGAGTAATGTAAAATTTAGGTCTTTGAATTACATGTTAAGGGTAATTACTAACTCTTAGAAATAGTTTTTAATTTACTTTTGCATTTATTTATGTACCTGTGTGTCAGTATGAGGGTATGTGCATGCAGAAGCCAGAAGACAGTGTAGGATCACCCCGCCCCCAACCCTGAGCTAGAGGCAGTTGTAAGCTGCCCTTTGTGGATACACTGGGAACTGAACTCCAATCCTCTGGAAGAGCAGCAAGCTCTGATAACCACTGAGCCGTCTCTCCAGCCCCAAGCCTGACCAATCCTGACAAGGGCTGTGAATTTAAAAGCACAGTCCCTTAGCAGCACCCACACCTTCTCCCTTCTGGATACTGCTTCCATTGTGTCTGAGGTGTGCTGCACAAATCTGCCTCTGCCCTGTGAATTTGTCACAACTGAAGCCCAGGACTCCTAAGGAACTGTCAGGAAAAGATGATGAATGGGGACAGGAAAACTCAGTGTGCTGATAGAGTCCTGCTGTGTGGTTAGGAGAGCTAGCCTCATGTACAGTTGTCAAGTTGGCCTCTTCTGCTGAACTCTGATTCACCACGGGGCAACCACACTAGACACTCCTTCCTGATCTTCCCTCACACCAGACCTGGACAAAGAGTAGTGAAGAAGGAAGTCTTCCCTCAACTTTAAATCTTACATGATCCACCCACCACTAGGTTTTCACTCATACTTCATTGGCCAGGCACTCCGAGGGGAGACACTCAGAAATGCAGCTCTCAGTTCTGCAGAGGATCACTCACGAACAGCACCCAGCCTTCACAAATTCACTCTTCACAATAAGTCAGCCAGTTCTCTCCAGAGACACAGCATCCAGCCTCCAGTCTCCCTCCCTCCCCATTTGCCCCTCTCTTAAGTAATTTTTCGGTTACCTGTCTGGGTGAGCCGAATTTAATCAATGTTTTGGTGAGAGGAGGGAGGCCACCTGCACTTTCCCTGCAGATGCCGAAGGCTGCATATCTACATTCCTATCTCCCCCACCCCAATCGACCTCTCAGAATCTCTGTGAGCTCATTACATGACTATAATTAAATCATGTCACTTCTAAGAAAACGGCCAATAGCATCCTATGATTTCTGTATTGGATGATCTACAGCTTAGGAAGGGAGACTAGTTCTGTTGGGAAAGTGTTTAACTTGAAGCATGGGGACCTGAGTTCAGTCCCAGAATCCAGACTCAAATAAAAGTCCAGGTGTGGTGGTACACACTTGTAATCCAAGTACTGGAGAAGCAAAGAAAGGAGGGTCCCTGGGATTCCCTGGCTACCCAGGCTCGTCTACTTGGTGACAAGGCCACTAAGGTCGAATGCGTATTTACAATTAGGCATTATTCTGCTTTTGGAGTACACAGATCTTGCCTTACAGTGTACAGAGTCTATCTGTACAAAGGGGCGAGTGAGCACCTACTAGCTATCATTCAGAAAGAACAGCCAAGACAAAGAGGGCTCTGGGAACCATTCTATGTGAAAAACGGCTGAAGGGGATAAGATATTGTCCAGAAAGTATGCTCAGGCATAGAGGATTGTTGTTTCTCGGTGTTTGAGGGTTTAATCTCAGGAGGGAGCTATTGAAATCGATCTATGTATACCTCTAAAGATAGATCTCATGGAAATGAAATATGTCTGCTTACGGCAGGAAGGTATTTCTTTGAGACTCAGACCGTGACAGAGCTGCAATAGAATGAGGCTATCCATGTCTTCCATCTTTAACACAAGTGCCCATACATAGTAGCAAAGGCTAATCTTCCTCACCCCTCTCTTTGTTTCTTCAGACCCGTCTCCATCATACCATTGGTGTTCCATATTCTTTCTCAAAGACTAGAGCTGTCTCCTTGGCCTCCTTACATTCATTCTGGTCCTCTTATCTGTTTCACATCCTACACACACACACACACACACACACACACACACACACACACACGTAAACTTTCCAGAATGTAAATATAAAATTTCAACACCTACATCTTCCTGTTTCTTTAATACCTTATTGCTCAAAAAACTACAACCTATAGTCTCTTGAATACTCAGCCAGCCATTTACCCCCATCCCCACTGTCTTAGTTAGGATTTTATTGCTCTGAAGAAACACCATGACCACAGCAAAGGAAAACCTTTAACTGGGGCTGGGTCATAGTTCAGAGGCTTAGTCCATTATCAGCATGGTGAGAAGCATAGTGGCATACAAGCAGACATGGTGCTGGAGAGAAGCTCAGAGTTCTACATCTGGATCTACAGGCAGCAGGAAGGAGACTGCCACACTGAGTGTGGCTTGAGCATCTGAGACCTCAAGACCCACCCACGGGGACACACTTCCCTCAGTGAAGCCACACCTACTCCAGCAAGGCCACACCTCCTACTAGTGTCACTCCCTATGGGCCCATGGGAGCCATTCATTCAAACCACCACACACTCACCTTCGTGCTCCAGGCATACTGAAACCACCCGGAAACAGCCATGCTTCCTAAGAACAACAGCCTTTGCACATAACATTCTCTCCTCCAGGAAGCTCTACTTGCTTCTCCCACTTTCTTGGGCAACACCTAAGGGATGGAAGCCCAGCTTCACTCTCCAAGCCAGCTCCATGAAGAGTCCAGGAACACATGCACAAACAGCGTGGTGACATGGTGATGCTTGTTAAAAGCCCTCACCTGTCTTCGTCTGTAATGTCCCTTTACTTGGTTTCCCGGGACTGTGTTGAGGGTGCTCACATATGTTTATTCAGTGGATGAATTAGTAAGACTATTTATTGCAGATTTTCTTAGGAGATTCGTTGATTGCCAGGAGAGGAAGAAAAAAGAGGAGAGAGAGAGAGAGAGAGAGAGAGAGAGAGAGAGAGAGAGAGAGAGACTGCATGAGCATACCAACAGCCAGAGCATATGATGCAGTAAAGATCCATGATCCATGACAGTCTTTTTAAAATATACGTGTTGTAAATTTAAATTCGATTCAAGTTTTATTCAATGCAACTATTCTTGTCTTTATTACTCAGGGTCTCCGAAACTACTTACTGTTGATGCTTGCTTTCTGCATCATCTTGACTGGGGCCTTGTGCACTGCTTTTTCTAAAATGTAGCCATCCGCAGCAAGAACAGCACATGGCAGCAGCGGCTAGGAGAAGGCCTCTGCCGCACAAGCTAACACTGCGGACAGCTAAGCTGCAGAGCAGTGGAGCTCTACACTCTGGGAATGAATGGATAAAGGACTGTTTACTCCACAAATGTGAGAACAAAGAGAGAGACCATGTTTCAGGTTAGCATGTATGAAAACTCCTTCCGATGAGCTGTTAACGAAGGCAGGACCTCGCTGGCTGGCTCAATGGCATGCTGGATCATCCTGTCTGGTGGTGCTGGCTTCATCAGAGTCTACCTAATATTATAATCCAGAAAATAGGGTGGAGTTTGTACAAAGCAAATTACCATCCAAATTTATAATTTATTAATAAAGAGGAGCAAAAATAAATACTTTCTTGGTTGAGGGAAGGAACACAGGCAAACCTTGTGGAATACAACTTCAAAGATATCGGCCCCTTTGCTAGAAAAAGCAAATGTCATAGTTGATACCTGAATGTTTAAAAGGCCAGTTCATTATTTTTAGCCAAAAATTATTACTTTAATATTGCTCGGCTCTTAACATTGCCTGCCCTTCTTAGCTGAAAATGTTTTGATAATTATTCCAAACAAAACCGATCCTCAGAGAGCACGTCACCACCACTCATATGTACGATCACAAGCACACATACTTGTGTTCGTGGTTCCAGATTTGGACACGTTCTAGGGTTGCTAAAAGTTTTAGTTCATCACTTTCAATTCAAAGGAAGCAAATTTGTTTGACTGTACAACTAGGTTTTTGTCCTTAAACACAGTTACTTTAAAAAATCATTTTAACTGGAAGTGTTTGTTTTGATCCTATTTTAACTGATTTCCAGGAGACAAAAGAATGTAGCAAGTACATTGATTTGATTCTTTAAGGAAAAAAACCTGCAAGCACATTGCTCACTGCCATGCTCTCTGCACCCTTAATATAATAACGGTGTTTGGCTGTGCCTTTTACCTATTCCCTCCTGGTTTTGCAATGCTTTGCTGTGCCGGAGCAACAGAATAGCATCCTGTACCTGTCTGGGCGTAAACCTCAGATGCTCCATCTGAGTTATGTGGCTTTGAACCTGAGCTCTGGGCATGGCATGCTTCCCGTGAAAGGGGGTGAATGATAGGATGTGTCCTTTGCCCACTGTCTCCTTGCCTGACAAGCACTCTAACCTTGTTTGCTATTGTTACTACATGTTAATCAAGGGGAAACAACGTTTACAGATAGGAAAAACTTACAACATATGAAAACTACTGGACTTAACCCAATTTTACTTTGGCCAAATCAGAAACATCACTGGAGTCCCTTCTAATCATTGAATTGCTCAAACAAATAATATTTGATAATAATGTCTTGTATCTATTTCAGTTTTTACTTGAAATGTCATTAAATCATGATAATATGACAATTTCTGAATAAACTTATGGCAAAAAAAAAAAGCTACTTTTTTCTTCTTTAGATATATTTTAGAATTTCATGGTGGGCAGCCTTAAATTATTCTTTGTAAAGTTGCTAATTTTAAATAGGAAGTAAGGAAACTGCAGAGAAAAAAAAAAACAAAAAAAGAAAAAGGGGGCCCTTATTCTACCCCAAGCAATCCAAGCATTGCCTACAATGTTAAAAAAATATTATGGGAGAAACAAGCTTTTCCGAAATGGTTACCAAACAATTTACTGTTCATGGTTACGTTGTAGGGGCAGATCTGAGTGCTAGCACACTCGATGGCATTTGCCAGGTTCTGTGTCTTTTGAAACAGGGCATGTGGCTATTAGGAAAGTGGAAGTATTCTCTTTAGAGTGGGCTGGTGAGCTGAGGGGAAGGCTCAAACGTGCTGGCCAGAAGCCACAGGACCCTTTCTAATAAAAAACATAGCTCCACATGTTGTAGGCAGCCTAGTGGGGAAGGGCTTCCAATCCTCTCTGCCCTGATTCATCTTGATGTAGGTTTTAGTGTCTGTCTGTCTGTCTGTCTGTCTGTCTGTCTGTCTGTCTGTCTGTCTGTTTTTGTCTCTGCCCTCCTGCCAGCTAACCTCACAGAGCAGTTTTACAATCTCTACTCTGTCTACTCACCCTCAGAGGTGAGGTTTTGATGTTTTTATTTCCCTTGTCTGGTACAGCCAGATTCTGCTGTTTTGCTCTTTTCAAGTTGTGCTTTCTATTGCACCTTAATGAAAATGACAACCATGTTTGTACCGAAGAGCTCCTGCCCCCTTGTGTCCAGAGACAAAACTGCATAACGTAAAAGGAACCACCCAGTAAGGCTGATCTTCACACGCAGAACAGAAAACAAGGAATCTTGGGCTTAACAATATAGCATTTCCTTTGAACTACTAATGGGTCTTTATTCCTGATTAACTTCGATTAGCGTGACTGACTACTATACCTGTTGGTGCTAAAAGTCACAATGAGTTGAAAAAAGTAAGTTTTACAACCTTGTGTACAGCATGATACCCTTAAAGAAAATTGCTAGTGATCAAAGTGACCCATATGTACATTTATATAAACATTAAAAGACAATGAGTCGCCAGGTGGTGGAGGTGCACCTCTTTAATCCCAGCACTTGGGAGGTAGAAGCAGGCCGATCTCTCTGTTCTACACAGCGAGTTCCAGGACAGCCAGTTATACACAGAGAAACCCTGCCTGGAAAAAAACAAACAAACAAACAAACAAACAAAAACAATGTGTCAGACTCATAGAGATGGCTTTTTGGACCTGGAAGGAGGTTGGTATCTCAATGTGAGGGGAGAGAAAAGCTGTTTGCATTAAGCAATCATGTACTTAGCATTTGTTATGAATGACACATTTTCTGGTATATTTTGACACATTTTGTATTTTTTGTCTTTTGTAATTTTTAAAAGATTTAAAAGAACTGGAGCAGGGAGGGCACAGGACTTCTCTTAGGTATAGACAATGAAGTTGAGCCTTTGGGTTGAAAATAAACTAATGTGAACAAAGAGGAAAACAGCCCTGAGTGTCCTGTCAGCGTAAGTCAGTCCTGTGCATGGTTACCGTATGTACATTCTCAGAGCCGTAAAATGACGAGGGGCAGGTGTGAACCGTCAGCCCGTTTACACTCCTGCTATGTCTCCAGCACATCCTGTTTAAAGCTGGTGCTTGAGCACTTACAGCTCTCTGTCAGAACCCTTGGACAAGAAAGAACACTGGGAAGGTCTCCTTTTCCAGAATAGGTGCATATTTTTCTGTGTCTGTTTCTCTGCTCCTTCGAGCCTTCCGGTTCCACCTAGACTGTGCCTGACATGATTTCAAGTACTGCAAACCCAGGAATGCACCTGAATTCCACCTTTTCTTCAGCACTGTCACAGATAAGGGAACTGCTCCATCACCAGCATCACAGGTTTCTGGTCTTCAAACCCCTCTTAACTCTCCCTAAGTACATGAGCATCCTGATTTCACCAGACAGAATTTCTATGTATCTTGTAGTTTCCCATCACTGATATAGTCATTAAGTCATTATGAAATCAAGAGAGTTTACAATTTCTTGGCATCTGTTAACAATACCTCACACACAATTATATGGTGTATGAAAGCTGTTCTATTGGAAAAGCTTTAAAGCCTCTCTAGTCGTCACAGAGCAATAGGGGACCAGCAAGTTGACTCGAGAGAGTAGATAAGATGCCTGCCATCAAACCTGACAGTCTGAGTTGGATCCTGCAGACTCACACAGTAGAAGGATAGAACTAGAGAATGCATTCAACCATGAGTGTACAGCTGAGAACGGGAGATAAGTTCATGTCCATAAAAAACGGAAAAGATACGCAAATTACGATGTGCTTGAGAACTATGGTGGAATGCCAATTAAAAAGAAATAAGCCACCAACACATGCAGGAAGCATTTTATCTTGAAAACCATTAGGCAGGGAGGAAACAAAAGAATTTCTAAAGCTTATCAGGTTGAGCATCAGTCTCAAGTAAACTACAGAGTCACCTGGGGAGCTAGAGAGATGGCTCAGCTTTGGCTGATCTCCCAGAGGTCTTGAGTTAAATTCCCAGCACCGACATGGAGGCAAACAACTGTCTATAACTGTAGTCTCATGGGATTTGGTGCCTTTTTCTGGTGTAAGACACACATATAGGCAAAACACCCATATACACAAAATAAACAAGTCAAGGGCTGGATAGATGGCTCGGTGGTTAAGAGCACTGACTGCTTTTCCAGAGGTCACGAGTTCAATTCGCAGCAACCACATGGTGGCTCACAGCCATCTGTAATAAAATCCGATGCCCTCTTGTGGTGTGTCTGAAGACATCGACAGTGTACTAGAATGCATAAAACAAATCTTAAAAAAAAAAAAAAATAAATAAATCTTTTTTTTAAAAGTCCACGTTTTCTACTTGACTCTTATTTACTGCTCACTAAATGCCACGTGTATTATTCTCCTGAGGATCAAATGAACATCTGCTGACAAGATGTCCTAGCCCTCAAAAGGACAGCTTGGGTCTCAGCCTGATGCAGTTAACCATGTCTTCCTTGAAGCCACTGCCAAAGATGGAAAAGCTTATAAAACCTCTAAGATGATCCATTCAATTTTTATGACTATGAAAATTCAATAAAATGCTTAAAATGAGTTATTCTCATAATATCAGGTACCTGGTTACCCAACTTTAATTTTTAAGGACTAATAATCATTTATTAATGGAAAATGCAGACTTGACCACCAGAGGGCAGTATATGCATGCCAGATAAACTTGGGATCAGCTCAGAAACTGCACATATCTTCTGCTAGTCCTGTCTCTCTCCTGCAACTATCCTCCTTCATATATGTGGCCCATGGATGACCGTACCAAGAGCGTTCCTGTGTTTGAAATCACTACTGCATCTTTTCTGTTCCAGCCGTGCCTCTAAATCTCCATGTGCCATCTGTCTCTCAATGATTGCTTTCGCCGTCCTTTTATTGGTGTTTGGACCTCATCATTTAGTTTTTATAAGGTGGAGACATCACAAATAAACTTGGGTTAGAAGTATGTAAGGGCAGAGTGTGTCCTTGTCGAATTCCACCAACACCCGGGGCACGGCTAAGCCACACTTCTCTAACCACATGGCAGTGCGTCCCCACTGACTCATCGGGCTGTACAGCCTCAGTCTTCTCAAAGCTGCACTAGTAATTCTTTAGCTTAATTAGACGCTTCAGGTCACAGAGACCTGGAACTATTTGCCCTGTTATTTTTGAAGGCCTTTTTCCAATAAGAGGCTGAAATGTTTCCCCAGTGGGCTCATTAAGTCAAGCACTTGCTGTAACTACACGTCCAGTGAACGTGGAATCTTACAGACTTAACTCTCCCTGGCAGACTGGGCTGAGAAGGCATGTCACCATCCCTCTCTCCTGGGTATGGAATTATACTGGACAAAGGTGATGTGCGGGCATGAGACCGTGTTTATCTCAGTTCTGAAACACCTAGTGGAAAATCACAACACAAATTCTACTGAAGACAGAAAGTTGGACATGCCTGAAATCTCATCGCAAGGCACGATGCTTTGCAGAACTGCCGAATTTACAGTCATGCCCCGCCCTGCATCAGGGCACTTTATTCTTCCATGCTCCCAAAACTTAAAAGTAATATTTCCTGTATACCATCTTGGCAATAAATCTGTTCACCTCAACATTAAGAACATATTTCTTGCCTGGCAGTGGTGGCGCACGCCTTTAATCCCAGCACTTAGGAGGCAGAGGCAGGTGGATTTCTGAGTTAGAGGCCGGCCTGGTCTACAGAGTGAGTTCCAGGACAGCCAGGGCTACACAGAGAAACCATGTCTCGAAAAATCAAAAACAAAACAAAACAAACAAAAAGAACATATTCCTTAACTCTGAGGTGAGGGAACATAAAGTAATCCTCACTGAATTCCAATAGATCTGTGTGCATCCTGCAGGGAGGTGGGAAACACAGGGAAGTTTCATACTGGACGCTTGCACACCAGAGAGGCTTTCTGTGAGTGGCAGACAACGTATGCCTCCCTATTTCTTGTATCTTTTTTCTTTTTCTTTTCTTTTTTTTTTTTTTTTTTTTTTTTTTTT
>JANHMN010000001.1:71592499-71682940 GCA_030674055.1 Rhabdomys pumilio
TTTTTTTTTTTTTTTTTTTTTTTTTTTTTTTTTTTTTTTTTTTTTGGATTTTTCGAGACAAGGTTTCTCTGTGTAGCCCTGGCTGTCCTAGAACTCACTCTGTAGACCAGGCTGGCCTCAAACTCAGAAATCCGCCTGCCTCTGACTCCCAAGTGCTGGGATTAAATGTGTACGCCACCACCGCCCAGCAAATGTATTTTTTCAATGGTTGGTGCAACAGTTGTGGATATCCAATCACCTAGGATTTACCCTAACATTGGATAATGCTAACTTTTCTGCCTGAGAAGATGTTTCAAGACTACAGAGCCAAGGAAGACAATACAGTTCTCTCAGCTTGTGTGTACTCTTCCCTGGCTCCATTGCTTAGCTCCCTAACTCTGTTCATCCAAGAACACACTTTGAGAAGCCTGTCAGGGGCCCCATTCCCTTGCCTACAAGAGCATACAAAACCTGCTCTACCTGTTGGCTGGGGCTCAGAACTGTCACGAAGAAAACTCTTCCCAGCATGAGTGTCTGACCTTTTCTGTATGATTCTCACGGTGTCCATCAGTTCTGTCTGGAATGAACATCCATTTCATTAAGTTAGGTTTGCTTATTACAACAGACAAATTTGTCTTCAAAACAACAGCAAAGACACAAGCAAAAATTAAATACCACTCCTTGTTCTCTCTCAATTGCTCGATTTCTGTTTTCTCATACAGTTTTAGCGACTGTTTTCAGTATTTCCCTACCAAAATTGAAGGGCATCGTTAATATCTTTGTGTGTTTATCTTACACACTTGATGTGAAAGTTTACATCGTATGCCTAGACATCATGAGATAGGTACACATTTAAAGTTCTGATTGATGCTGTCAAAATGCTCTACAAAAACGTTGTAACTAAATTTCATCCCCACAACATTCCCTCACACTCTGGCCAAAATGACTTTTAAGTGAGTTCCCACTGTGGTGGGAGTAACTGCCACATGTGTGACATCATCTGTGTGTGCCTTGGCATCTGTGAGCGGGCATCCACCATACTTTCCTTGGGTTCAGTCTCTCTGCTTCCTTTTCTGGAACTTTCTTCTTCTTCCTACATGTAACTCTCAATAACTGATCCTCATTGGTTTGGGAATTTAGACTTACAATTTTAGAAATTGTAAGAATTGTAAGTCTGAATTGTAAGAAGAAGCACCTTAGCCAGGGCTCTTCAATCTGCTTATTTTTTCATTTTGGTTGGTGGTTATCATGCCTCACAAACCATAGACTCCTAGCTTGTTCCACTGGTGGTAGTGCTGAGTTTGGTAGTTGGATTAAGGCCCTTTCCATCAGATTTACAATCGTTGTTTTTATTGTTTTATCTGTGATACAGTTCTCCAACAACTTTTGCCCAAAGATTTCAGCACTTACTGGTAACTTTGCTTAAATAAACGATTACATCGACCGTTGCAAAGGGGAGCTTCTAGATTATGTAATTAATTATATGTTCATTACGCTTTAATCTTTTATAATACATCTCCCTAAGCTCATCCTGGGGACTTAGGCATAAATTCCTGCAGCATGGCCAGCAGGAACCCCTCAGCACTTCCATCGGGATTTATGCACACCTTGCTTTGTGAGACAGTGTACCTTGCACTTTCTCTCACCCAAATGTGTAATTAGTTCCTGTTTTCAAGAGATTCATTCCTTTCACTTAGAAGTGATTCCTAGAAATCAGAATTGTCTAACTTCATGTCTTCGGGAAGCACAGTTCTTCTTGTCCACCTTTATCTGCCGTTTACTTGTTGCGTTTTGGTTTTTTAATGGATGTTTTCTGATTTCTCAATAAATGTTCCATGGCAGACATCCCTGAGTTAGACATTCTTAATTAGGCTCCTTTTCGGTGGTCTGAATTTGCTCAAATATTGTTCTGGGAGAGTCGGAGATTAGTAATTCAGTCTTAATTGAGGTAAAATCTTACAGACTCATTTTCAAGTGTGTCTACATGCTCCAGGCCTGGTGACTTGTCTCTTCTCATCTTGTATTATTTCTTCCAAGAGAACAGACCTCCATCCTCTGATGCCCAAGGGAGGACCGGTCTCAAGGAGAAAGCATGTGACTCCTTTCTCTCCTCTGAGTGTTTCTCTGCTGTGACTCAAGTCACATGCCCACCCTCCTCTGCTCTTCTGTATCACCTTGTGCCCCCTTGCTCCCCGACTCTCATTCCTCCCCCACTCAATACTGTCAAAGCTGTACAGCAAACAGTACTAGACCCTTTTTGAGAAAGGAAAACTATGAAGTCAGAAAGGAGAGTCACCTGTTGAAAGACGGATTTGCTTCAATTTTAACCACTGATTTTTTTTTTAAGCCCTTAAGATGAATAGTTTTAGGTTTGAGATTAGTTACTGTGTCTCTAGGGTCATCCTCTGATCCAATTCTTACCTGAAACTTAAAAAACAAGAACAAACAAACAACTCAGAAAGCACCAAAGACCTAACAGTCTTTCTGCCAAAACCCATCAGACTTTAGAATTCAGTGTTTTGTGGGAATTTGAATTACACAAAACTGAGAGACTCAGGATTTTCCCAGTTTTCCAAAGAGGCAGATACATGCAGGGTGTGTTTGGGGAATGTTTCTGGAGTAAGCACTCAGGGAGAATGGAAGAGAAGAGATGTCTCCAGTGGACCAAAGCCGGCACAAGTTCTGAAAGGCTTCAATGTTGGGTCCAGTTCATATTCTCATTTTCTACTCTAAAACCACAAGGCGGTCAGGAAAGCAGGCAAGGCTTTACAGAGCATGAGTGGCCATCAGCAGGTTTTAAGGACAATGACCCATCGTCTCCACTATGTCTCCAGGTCATTGTGTTCCAGGTAGCAATGAAGTCATGCTTGCTAGACGCACAGTACAGACAGTGCTTTAAGTAAATCACTAAATAAATCAGTATCTAATATTGAACTTTTTAACCTTATTCTGCTTCAGGTAAGAGCGTTGGCAGTGTGGGCCAACTGGAAACTCTTGCTTGGTTTCTCTCAAACGCAGCTCATCAGTTAGCTATTATGTCTTTTGATTTCAAGCAACAGAAACCAACTTGAGGTGAACAGATATTACACAATTTGTGCCTTTGTTGTCTCACACCCATAAGAAAAGCACTTGAAAAGAGCAACCTTGGGAAAGAGGTTTTCTTTTGGCTCATAGTTCCCAGCACACTCAGTTCATCATGGCCAGGAAGTCCTGATGGTAGAATCTCTAGACAATTCTTACATAGGTAAGAATTACTGTGACAGAAGCTTTATTTGGGGTGTTGTTTCCACAGCAAAACATGCTAGGATATATCTTTAATGAAAATATAAGTCAAATTATTTATTCTTATTTACTTAATGTTCAAGTTGTCTTTCAAATGTAGAATCTTACACAGGTCATTGAATGTTCAACAAAGAGCTATTGAATGTTTTTTCTTTGATTAGTTACATTGATATTGTAAATGAGGATACAGGGAAGCCACTGAACTGGACTGTCCCACGGGTAGAAGGAAAGATTTACTGGGGATCAGACTGGCTATCTCTGGGGTGAGGAAGTGGACACAGAGAAGATCTTTACTGTGGAAAAGCAAGCACATAACAGGGTGTTCGAACTGACTGGGAACCAGATGCCCTTGCCTGAAATGCAGGTTACCTTTGAGGCAGATTAAAGGAGGTTCCTGGTGATTTAAGGGTGGTTCCTAGCAAACAGGAAACCACCTTTAGGCCTCTGTTTACCCAATACTAATCCCTCTATTTATCTAGCCTAATTTCTTCTGTTTAGGATGTTACCTCTAGCTCTGTCATTCTGGGGATCTCTTTGGGCCTAACAGTCTAGCCTTTCGTTGATGATAAGGTGTGATGCTAGTCCTCTGGATGCCTTCTTCTGGCTGTGAGCTTGAGAAGACTGGAGGTCTGGAATGTCTGCCCAAAGCAGAGGTTCAAGTAAGCAGTGGATGGTAACAGACACTAGGAAATTTTGTCAGAAGTATCTGGTTTACTGTCCACAGTTGGGTTATTTCACTAATTCTCTCCTGAAAGTTTTTCCAGCTTTCAGCTGAGTTAAAGCCTGACCAGTTTTGCTGGAACACCTGAGGCTGGAAGACGAGCAATTGCAGAGCTGAAGTTGATCCCTGCATGGTGTCTGTCAGCAGAGTGGAAATCTACTGGGATAGATATAGACTGTGGACAGAAAGGACTTGGGAGGATTTTTTATCACAGACATATGCTAGAAATCTGCTGGCCTGTCTCGGGCGAAGAATCTAGAGCCCATTTGAGCTGTGACAGATGGATCCAAGTCACAACTCCCTAAACCTTACATAATATTTTTTAAAGTTGACAAAAAGAGAAGTTTTAGACATGCTAGCAGGACCACTGTCTGGAATCTGCACTGACATCCCCACTATAGAGAAAGCAGTTAATACATCTTCAGAGAGCTTAACTGGATTCACACCTTTGACCACAGCAAAAGTAAGGCCTGAAGGGTATAGAACGTGATAAAAGCATGGACACTCATCTGTAGTAAGACAGAAAAGTCCTGGGAGGAATGGGAACAAGTTAGAAAACAAGATTGAGGACCCAGAAGATGGGAAGAAACACAAACACTCATTCCTCTTCCAGAGCACGGGGTAGATGGAAAGATCGAGATGTTTTCAGCACAATTAGAGGCACTTTGAAGTCTAGATTTAGAAAACAACCAAAAAAAATTAAAGCTTTTTGAGCCTGTGACTATGATAATTTTATTTTCTTAAGAGCTTTAGTAGCCAGTGTTCCTGTCACGGAGAATAGATTAATAACTTATCAGAACTCTGTTGATGTTAAACTTGGAGCTTTGAAGTTTTAACATAATATGTATCATTTTGTCTCATTTTCCACATGCATTAAATCACTTCCTCAGATCCCCACGACTTGCATAAACTATCTATTTTTCTTTCCCTTTGAAAACACCCAGTCATTTAAATCTTATTCCAACTTGCATATTGAAAGTAGTCACAGAAAAGGTAAGTCAGTTTTAAATCATCGTTGAGAGTAAAGGATGAGCAAAAAGCAATTGTTATATCAGCAACAACTACATAAGTAGTTTGTGTTTGCTTTTTATTAAAACCTGTCCTTGTAGCTCAGCGGTTCACAATCTGAGTGGAGACCCCTTTTGCAAACCTCAATCCCCAAAAATATGGACAATTCATAACAGCAGCAAAATTACATTTATAAAGTAGCAATAATTTTATGGTTGGGGGGAGGGGTCACCACAACACGAGGAATTGTCTTAAAGGGCTGCAGTATTAGGAAGGTTGAGAACCACCGCTCTAGTTCTAGGAAAAGGCAAGTCTTGACTTTTACGCTTGAAAGCAGTTTAGGCTGGCAGGTAATTGAGTCTAGTTCTGAAGCTTTTGTAAGAGACCCGGTGTCACGCCACGTGAAGGCAGAGTGAACCTGGGTGTAAATGGATGGTGAATAAGTGTCCTTAATGTCTAACTGTAAAGTAAAACATAGAGAGAGGATGTGAGAAAGTAGAGCGTTAACGGTTGAGCGCTGCTGGGCGTATAGGAAAGACAGCCATATTACTAATCCTGAGGTCCTGGACCAGAGAGTGGGAGTCTTCAGGTTTTAGGACAGACAAGATAGGGCTGGTATAGGGTGAGCGAGTAGTCTTGAGAATAGCTTTATTATGAAGGCATTGCAGGATAGGTTTTAAGCCTTGTCTATGTTTTTAAAAGATAAGATATTGAGAGTGACAGAGTTATGAGGAAGAATCCCAGAGTAGGATCAGAGTAGGGGCATGAAGGAAAGCCACTGAGGAAGAGGAGATTCTCATTCTTTAGGGTCAATGAAAGAGGGATCCTGAACGAGGATGGGACAAAGTATTAGTGTTAGACAGTAGACAAGGAGAGTTTTCAGAGACTAGGAGGAGGAAAAAAAATCTGGAATAAATTAGATGGAAAAGGAGAAATGTAGTTTTACCATAAGATTCCTGCCCCGTAATGGGGTTGGACAACCAGGCATAATGAAGAAGGGGTAGGGAATCAGGTAGCCCTGGGGGATTTATTCATCTCCTCTTTAAGTTCAAAGAATTGCTTTTTTGAAGTCCTGGCATTTCTCAGGGCCTATTATATCATTACTGGGTTCTGGTGGAGGCATCCTGTCTTATCTGTTAATGTCTGTTTTGGCATTGTTGCCTAGGCATCTAGCATTGGGATGGTTGAGGTAATTCTAGGTGTTGCTATCTGGCCTGGTCTTTGTTGAATCTTAGGGAAACTGGGATAGCTTGGGTTGCCTGGTAACAGCGCTTCTGCAGGTCACTGTGTAGCAAAGAAGAACAGGGGTGGGCTAGGAGGAAAGCCTGACAGGGACATCTGGAAAGAGCTAAGGGAATCCTGTGTACACCAAGAGGTTGAGTCTCTAAAGAGTTGGAGCTGTTGTAGAAAGAGGGGACCCTGCAAATAGGTTACAATAAGGTAAAGAAATTCTGGAGAGATGGGAAGGAGAAGGTTGGGTCTGAAATAAGCATTAGGATCTCCAGGAATGGAGTTGAGATGGGAGGGCCACCATCTATAAGCACTTTGTTATTGGACTGAGGGCAAGACTAGAGAGATCAGAATGGAGGACCAGAAGAATAATGCACCCACCTGAGTCCCTGACAGAGTAGCTAGGACTTGGCAGAGTATACTAGGACTGGGGGAAGAGTAGGAGGGGTGGCACCTTCAATCAGGTTGATACAGGGTTGAGAAAGAAACAGAAGTTGAAATGAAGGACAGGAAGGAGCATGAAAAATCTCAAACTTGAAAATTTTGGAAAGTTGTTAATACTACATTTAGAATTATATGTTAAAGAAAACTAGGTGTATCTTCAGTATTTTTTCTTCTGAAGCTTGGCAACCATTTGAAAGAATTTATTCTTTTTGTGATTGATTTTATGTAGAACCATGTTAGAGAAGACTACTATCATCTTCAAAATCTGTATCTACCATGTTTGAGCTGAGTAGTCTTTTGTTGTTGTTGTTGTTGTTTTGTGACATAAGCCAGAGTCCTCTGAGAAGAGGGAATTGCCTCTATAAGAATGGCTACAGGCCAATCTTGATTAGTAATTGATAGAGGTGGAGGTCAGTTCTTTGTAGGTGGCATCATCTCTGGTTAGGTGGTCCTGGGTTGTGTACAGAAACAAGCTGAACAAGCCATGAGGAGCAAGCCAGTAAGCAGCATCCTTCTATGGTCTCTGCTTCAGTTTCTGCCTCCAGGTTCCTGCTTTGAGTTCCTGCACTGACTTCCCTTCATGACAGATTATAAACTGTAAGTTATAATAAACCCCTTCATCTCCAACTTGATTTTGGTCCTGGCTTTTATGATAACAACAGAAAGCAAACTAGGCCATCTTGCACAAGATAGTGACACAGACTTACTAAAACCATCTCCTGAGAGCAAAGCTTAGGAATACTTAACAGTCATAATTTTCATAAACATTGCACATCAAAACTGAGGAAGCTGGGTGTTCCAAAATACTGTGTCCATTCACTTCACCCAGAAGAACTGAACAAGGCCTGTGTTCAGCCACACTGTCTTATAGGTTTGTTTTTTGTGAAGATAAACACAGGGAATGGTTTGATAGGGATTCTATCTATGTGTCAGTTGATTCCCTTTTTCGCAGGTTATGTTTTCATTCATCATCAATGCAGCCACTTGCTTGTCAAGCCTGTTAGATCCAAATCATAAAATTAAAAGCATGTGTGACATCCTGGCCTGGGTTCCCGATGAAGACCATGTCTAGGTTCATAGTCCTGCTCCAGCTGGTATTGGTGTCAGTGACCATGGCTCAAGTTATCACCAAAAGACATGCAGAGATCAAGAGGTGATACAGGAGGTGAGCTAAGCATGGATTATGAATCCATATCAACAAGCCCTGAAAAATCAGTGTTTGTCCTTAAATAAGCCACTTCTTTGTGCTTTGTGTTTCTCAACTTGGAAAAGCAGAACTCTATGGCTGGGTGTTTGTAGGGTTGTGCAACAGTGTCCTAGTGCCACTCACAGCCTACAACAGTAGAGACAATGTCACATCAAAGTGCAATAAAGTGGGGAAGAAGGTGTCATTACCAGTGACTCCACATGTCATGACATACTTAGCTGAAGTACTTTCTATCTGTCTTTGAATTGTTCTTATTAGATCTATACTTACCAGTCAGTGGCATGGATATGCCTGGATCTCCACAAGTCACCCCTGCACAAAGTACCACCATCAACCTCTTCCTCTGAAGTTTCTTCAGTTGCACTGGTGGGACTTTTGACTAGGCTTTCCTTATGTCCATTGTTGTGAGGTGATGACTGGGGATCCTCCACTCATGTCCAACATGTTCAGATTTTCTTCTTTAAACCTATGCGTATAAATGTTCTGCGTGCATATATGTACGTGTACCACATATGTGCCTGGTGCTTGTGAAGGTCAGAGAGAGCATCAGGTCTCCTGCAAGTGGAGTCATAAGCCACCACGTGAGTGCTGGGCATCAAACCTGGGTATCTGCAAAAGCAACAAACACATTTAATGTTTAAGCCAACTCTCCAGCCTCGTGTCAACAATTTTTAAGAAACATAAATTAGCTGGCTGGAACAAAAACACCCAAGTGCCCATCCCAGCAGAGCCACTACAATGAGTGAATATGTGTCTGAGAGATGGAGAAGAGGGAGTACACGGTAGAGAGACTGGAGAGAAAGAAAACCAAGTGGTTCCTGCACTTGGAGAGAGGTAGAACTGGAAAGTCGAAACAGGAAAGAAACAGGCAGATATGAGGAGCCTACACAGCCACCTGAGGCTAGGTTGATCGTGGGCCCAAGCTGCCATCAAGGGCTGCCTAGGTCCATGCCCTACTGCCTTTGGAATCTGTGCTGTCTGTGGCCCAAGTTACCACTGAAAGCCATCTGGATGTCAGTGGTCTGGGTTGCTGCCTGAGACTATATTGATGTCTGGGGACTGTACTGACGCCAAGGGTCAAACTGATTTGAGTGGCCTGGACTGCCTGCTAAGGCCATGGTGACATCCTGGCCTGGGTTACTGCTGAGGGCCATGTCTGAGTTCATGTCCTGCTGCAGCTGGGGTTGGTGTTGATGTCCATGGCCAACGTTACCACCAAAGGCCATGCAGATGTCCCTGATTTGGACAAGCACTATACTGAGCTGGCTCCACCCCATCACCAGGGAAGCATGGGAGAACTGGCTCTGGTGGTATTGGTGCAGGAGTGCTGGGCTTGATGGAGTGAGTTCAGGAGCTGGCCCCGCCCCTCATCTGCTATGCAAGTTGCCCCCCCCACTTCCACCTGCAGCAGGAGGGTGAGCTGACCCACTCCTCATCAGCTGCAGCACTCAGGAGAGCAGACCATGCCCCTTGCCTGGGGAAAGTGAGAGAGCTGGCCCTGGTGGCATGGGTGTAGTGAAGCTGACGGGCTGACCAACTCAGCTACCAGCCAGGCCCAGATCCAGGGCTTTGAGTTGACTCACGCCAACATCCACCCCATCCATGTGTGAACTGCTGGAGCACGTGAAGGGCCCAATCCTGCAGATTCAAAGTTGCAGGATCTCCATAACACAGGTGAACAAGAGGATATCTGAGAGGAATTCTGGTGAGGATCCAGAGTTGATAGCGTAGCAGAAGCCAGAGGGGTCAAACCAGGCCCCTGACTCAATGCAGTGAACATTCATAAGTTAAGCTGTCTGGACAAAAGGGTATACTACATGACACACCGTAACATACCACTGCTTCATCGGTGAGATTTGGTGATGGTGGTGGCTTCCAATTTTATTTTTGCTTTCTTTGGGGGGAGAGGTTATAAGAGTGGAGGGTGGATATAAAGGGATAGGGTGGTAAGTGGGAGTAGGATGCATGATGTGAAATTCACAAAGAATCAATTAAAAGTTTTTAAAAGAAATACAGAACTTAGAAGAGCTGCAAAGAAGAGACAGATTATTCTCTCCTTACCCCCTACACTACCCCCTCTCTTTGTGTGTGTGTGTGTGTGTGTGTGTGTGTACTTATTTCCCGATGTAGAAAACAGTAAGTTAAAAATTACAAAATAAAAGAACATCAACACAGGAACAACTAAATGATGCAGTCTGCAGGTTTCTTGAATTCTATGTGAGTTTCTAGTTCATGTAACATACAAAATTATTTATTAACATATGATAGGCTAATATTAACACAATCATATTCATAAAAGTATTTTCCTTTGAAGAACAGATCTGCCTCAAAATGAGATATGTTCTTTCTCGGTACTAAGAAACTTGGCCATGATGTTCATTCCAAAGAAAGCAATAAACTGAAAGCCTTCCTGGAAATGTGGTCTGTTGATCATCTATTAAGAACTAAAGGTAGGCTGCAGCTAACCATCAAAATAAACCACATTGCTGAAATTAACATATACTCAATAGTTTTAAGAGACAATGTATTATCTAGAAGGAAAGATTGGCTTTAAGTGAGCTTAATTATGTCAGAATATTAAATATCAGCAACCTAAGGCAAGATGTATTGTTTGTTTTCCCTAGTGATACACCTTTCAGGCCTTGCTATTATATCAACTGTGAATTCTTCTTAAGAAGACTGGCCTGGTGGAGAGCATATCTGAGTCATGGTACACACTGTAACCACAGAACACAAAAATACAGTGCTTTAAAATACCAGGTTATATGTGCAGCAAATCTGTTACCTTGATTTTATGAGGGGAATAATTCTTCTCTACTTCAGTGGTTTTATGTGCTATACCAGACTCTAAGAAACCCAGCTCCCCTCTTCCTAAACATTTTGTTTGGAAGTCTGATGTGCTGGAAATAAAACTATTCCTATAAATCTCTGAGCCACTTCACTCCCTGCTCAAGTCTCACATCATCTGAAAACTTTACTTCTGATTCATCCCTAGTGCTTTCTGCTGGAGATGGGAAATCTGATGAGGCAGTCGGGTTTTGGTTCCAGGAATCAGGGTGGAAAAGGTCAGCATCCTATGCACTAACTGTACAGAGGAGAACAAAATCATCCTCAGAGCAGCGGCAGCAGGTACAGCAGGTTCCAGAGGCATCTGCTCCCTTTCTCTTCCCTAACCTCACTTTAGTGGGCTGCCATATTATGAATGTTCATGGTGGGACAGGAGAAGAAGGCAGTCTGCATTGAAGGAAAGAATACATTGTATCATGTGAGAAGAGGAGAGAGTTCCCCCCTTTTCTTCTAATGAGCAGAAGTGATGGAGAAGCTGACAGTAGCTTCTCCATTTGAAAGTCATAATTCACTGCCCCCTTTCCAAACCTGGGTCAATTTTCATGTTCTGAGCTTACTAACTAAACTATATCCCTGGCACAAGGGCTCTGCATCTCTAGAGCAATGATGTAATGCTGTAAGGATGTCTCATCCTTCACAGAAACCCACAGCCACTTACCGCACAACTCGGCTTGGGAAATGAGAAGCCATATATGGAGCATGGTCAGAGGCAGAGTCTGAGTTAACATTAGGGTCAATGCATAGATTTTTGAGACCATACTGTAACCTACTCATGTAAAATACAGCCACAAGGACCTTGTATTGATGGAGTTTATGTCATTTTTAGTTGTAAACAATGGATACATTACTGTTATGTGCATACGTGCATACACACACAGAAAGAGAGAGGGAGAAAGAGAAGGAGGGAGGGAGAGGAAAGAGTGAAATAGTGTCTCCTGGAGAAAGGTAAGTTGAACAGGAAAAGGTATACAATGAATTAAATATTTTAAAATTTATAATAGTGTTTCTTGACATTTTAAAATTATCATTCTTCTAAAGATCAATCTTTAGACATTTTTCCTACTTGCCTCTCTCCAGTGAAATGAAATAATTAGTTAAAAAAATTCTGCTGCAAAGGTTCAGACTGTGGAGAGTCACCAACCACTGCAACAATTAAGACTGTTCATGTTCCCCTCACCCGAGAACAGACTCCTCAAGTCACACTTAGAGGAACAGACCCCTGAGAGTGTGAGGAAATCTCCTTGTACAGTACAGAGAGGAAACTTTCAGAAGAAGGTTTGGAAAAGCCTATCAGGAAGCAAAACAAAATGGTTTTAAAATATGGTTATAATTTGTTTATAAAAACAAATCGGCTGTCAGGTGTTGTAGACTGTGCCTGTTTCGCAGCATCTTGGAGAGTGAGGGAGGAGGATTACAAATGTGAGTTCAAAGCTAGCCTTTACCATATATCAAGAAACTGGGGAGGGGAAAAAGGAGTGAGAGAAGGAGGGAGAAAGGGAAGGAGGAAGGGAGGGAGGAGGAGGAGAGGCTGAGGGAGATCCCCATGAGTTCAAGGTTGAAAAAGGGAAGTGTACCTGAGTTCCTAAGAGGGCCTCTCATCACACCTTCTGTAGCAAGTGACATGCAAGTTCTGCCACAGAGGAAGACCAAGAGCATTCTGGAGCTAGCTGGATCACTCTGGGGTTGGCTGGAATACTCTGGGGTTAACTAGAACAGGTAATTATAAATAAAAATTATAAGCTATATGAGTGGTTGTTTTGTTTTTAGAAGTATTTTTATATTTGATACATTTCTTGCTATCAATAATGCAGAGTATTCCTAAATTGCCATGGGGTTAGAAAACAATCTATAAACACATTCAATAATAGGTTCCTAAGGGTAAACTTGGTAAGGTAGTATCACTGTCTGTAGGAAGACTTCCTAGTCAAAAAAAACCATTTGTTTCCAGTTTTGTTAGCAGTATCAAAAAGGGGCTCCAACTGGACCTCATATATTGTTTGCACATTTAAAAACTGTGATAAAGGAAAGGTTAGATACAGGTTCTTAAACTCTAAAAAGATGGTCAGCTGTTAAGAACACTGACTGCTCTTCCAGAGGACGCTGCTTTGGTAGTCAGCATCCACAACAGGTAGTTCACAACGCCTTGTAACCCTAGTTCCAGAGCATCTGACACCCCCTTGCCTCTGGCTCATTGCATACATGTGGTGCACATAACCTCATGTAGACACACATCTATACACATAAATAAAAATGAGCAATTAAGTCTCAAACATTAAAAGCCACGCTTATGTTTCAAAGCCCTATCTTGGACGATTTGACCTTAAACTTTTGTATAGATTTATGAAAAAATACAATTCTTTGATTAATTTGTAGATGGGGCAAATCTCTGGTGTTAAAAAGTGCTCCTGCTTTGTGTATCTTTATCAACTAGAATCCCTTGACCAGAGCAGATGATCCAAAATAATTTGTTTCTAAGTGTGTTAGCAGCATCAGCGGAAGGCTCCTAACAGGACCTTACAGTGTGCATGTGTTCTAATAAACAAAGCATTAACCAGGAAATAAAAGGCAAAAGGAAACCGTTTCCAGTTCATTCCGCCTGTGGTGAGCAGTCTATGTCCTCAGGTCACTTCACAGTGGGTTTTCAGCCCCATTCCTTTGTTTCTGAGAATGTGCACCATTGTTTCACAAGTCTATACATATCTGTCACATTAAGGTTGGATTGAGTGTCCTGTGAAGGGGTGTGTGTGTGTGTGTGTGTGTGTGTGTGTGTGTGTGTGTGTGTCTATATATTGCTCATATCTACTGTACAAAAGTTCAGCCAATTTTAGGTTTTTATGTTTCTTGTGAAGCAGATGGGACTCAATAACATTAAAATTTAAGAGCTCCGACACCACCCCTCACCCGGCAGATGCTCAAGAGATGGCTCTGTGGTTGAGAGCACTTGCTGCTGTAGAGAACCTGGTTTTTATTCCTAGTACCCAAATAGCAGCTTACACCCAGCTCTAACCCCAGTTCCTGGGGCTCTGCCCACCCCCGCTTCTGGCCTCCACAGGCCCTGAGTGCACATGGTGCACAGAGGCATGTAGGCAAAATACTCGACATGTCAAAATAAATAAACCTTTATTAAAAAATTAAAGACACCCCTCCCGAGGCATGGTACAATAGGTAATCTTTGTTTTGGGGACTAGGGCTCAATAAGAACCAAAAAAAAAAAAAAGCAGGTTTAGAATATCTTTTGTGAGAAATCCTATTTAGAATCACAATTGTGATTTACTGTTAAGTTTTCTAAAATCTTCAATAACCTTTCAATAATGAATAAGCAAAATATTTGTTGTATGGATTAATGAATAAAAAGGAATTTTATAACCATAATATCTTGTATCTATGTTTCAAGGCCCATAAATCTAGTCAAACCTACACAACCTCTCTCTCTCTCTTCCCTCCCTCTCTCTCTCTCTCTCTCTTTCTCTCTCTCTTTCTCTCTCTCCTTCTCCCCTCCCTCTTCCTCTCACTCTCACCTTTAACCCTTTTCCTCCTTTCTCTCTTGCATACATAGCTATTCATCTTCATTAGCTCAGTGCCCAGGGCTTAGCCCTTCTAGTCCCCCATCCCTCTTGGCATCTCTTGGACAATGCTCTGCCTCAGGCCAGGCATCATGGTGAATTGTCTATACCACATGCCTCTCAGTTCTCTTTCTTCCTCCTAGCGTGCTTTACTCACAGTGTTAGCTACTTTTCTTATCACAACGGAAAGAAAAAACTGACAAAAATGACTTGAGAAATTTATTTTGTCTCATTTTGTCCCAACTTCAAGGAATCCTGGTGGCAGATGTGGCTCCGGCTGTCTGTAGGAGCATCACAGCAGGCAAGAAGCAGAGACAGCAAGACTGGACCAGGTTGGGCCTTTCATGGCCAGCCAGGCCATACCTCCTCAGTCTTCACAGTCTTCCAAAACAATGTCACTAACAGGGGACCAAGTGCTTAAACACATGAGCCTGTCAAACTTTACCTCTTGATTTGACTCAGTCTTTCCGTTCCACTCCAGAACCCAGGATGGAGAGACTATCAAATGCACAGGGCTGGAAACTGCAAGCAGGGTGGTCATGTCTCTTCACACTATGTTTGCACTTCATGGTCTTAGAGGCCGAAGCCCTTTGTGTTTGGAACATAAGAGAACAAGGCTAACCTCCAGTTTCCACTGAAACCTACAGTGGAAGTTGAATACTCAGGATGCATTTTAGCTGCAGATAAACATGTTCTATAGTTTGTTTGAAACAAAAACAAAGTCTATTACTTCTCATAAGAATTCCCTGCCCCCCAGGAGCCCAGCACGTTGACATACACTTGTAACCCCAAGTAACTGAGAGGCTGAGACTGGAAGAGCAAATTCAAGGCATGCCTCCATCGATACACAGTTAAACCACACAGGTTGTTAAAAATGTACAAACTGTAAAAGAGGTGGGCTATCGCTCAGTGGCAGAGTACTTGCCTAGCATGTATGAAGACCCATGTTCAATCAAACTACCACGAAAAAATTTAAAAAAAAAATCAATCCCCAGAGAGTTCCATTTGTGATGCTGCTGGGTGCAGTGGTGCAACCAAGTCATCAAAACCCCGTGTGGCTTCTTTTTCTCTGTCTTCATTTCATGCACTCTCAACCCCATCCCACATGCCCAGAGACCATTGTGCGGGATCCAGGAAGCAGGTCTAGATATGGCAACAGCCAAAGAACAGCATGAGCCATCCGGAGTATAGCGCCTTTTTAAAACTCCCTGCCCCCACTGCTCACTTCCCTCAGGTTTCCTTGAGTCATCTTGAGTCATGTGGCCTCCACTAAGCCATCTTGTGACCTGTGCTAAGTCGACCTCAAAAAAAAAAAAAAAAAAAAAAGCATTTCTACTGCATATATTTGAGGACAACAAGCATCCCGTTTAGAGCTGAGGCTGTAAGAAACTGAAATTTACACGGATGATTCTTTACTTGAGCAAATATATATTTGCTCTCTACACTCTTTCTCTCCTATCTATCTATCTATCTATCTATCTATCTATCTATCTATCTATCTTTCTCTCTTCCCTGGCTTCCTTTCTTGGAGCCAGCAAACTCGCCAGCCCCCCTACCCCCCCAACAGCAGCTTCCCAATAAACCCGCACTTAATATTATCTAATCTGGTTTGAATTGGCTCTTTTCACCAGCAGAGAAATAACATCAACAAACTACCATGAAAGTGACTTAAAGGCCACATTGGGCACAGACACTGAGAGATTCACCTCAGTTGTAAAACCTTTCTCAGTCTGGACACAATTCAGCCCCCAAATAGCTGCCCTCACTTCACAGCCCCGGTGGCTCAGACACATCCCCACACCAGTTCTGTTTTACTGGGGGCAACCTGCACTTTTAGAATGTTCCCAAATGGTTCTGGAACCTCTTGTCTATTTCTGGAAAATGACAAATGACCAGACTTGTTTTTTAAAAAGTGACTCTTCTCTGGAAATAGAAGCTTTGGGTTTTGCTGCCAACTCCAGACAGATAATTTACAAGCTTACGCTCTAAAAGAATCAGAGGGAAGCAAAAAAAGGGATAGAAGTCTCTGTGGGCTGAACTTGAAGGACCTGCTTACACGGAGCAGTTCTGGTTCCCCCCATTCCGCGTCTGTGCCACAAGCTACATACTTTAGGGTAGTTTAAGTTTTCTCATTCTAAATCTACAACTGGATCAAAGAGCGGCTCTTGTGACTGTTCTGTGTCATAGTTCTTTCCCAACACTCTTAGGAAGATCAAACACTGACGATAAACATCAGTGGATACATCTATAAAAATCTCGTTATTTCCATCTCAGGTAAATCAAAGCAGGTTCACTGAGCAGGTGGTGTCTAGCCTTGTCATCTTCTCTGCTGACACTAACCAGGAGGAGATAAATGGCGCCTGGGAATGCTTGAGCGGAAGATGAAAGCGCTGCGCACTCCGCCAGCTGTTGTGTACTTAACTCCACTCCAGCAGCCTGGCAGGAGCTAGCTATAGCCACCGTTCTTCCATCTTCTACCTCTGAAAACGCTCAGGACAAAAAAAAATCCTAAGCTACTCATTATTGTTTCATTTAAATAATTGGTTTTTATTGTGATTTAAAAATGAAAAAAATTACAAAATGTAAAAGTCAAAACATGTAAAAAATGTAAAAATAATTAAAAAAACAGAAGTACCTTAAATATTTATAATTCTAACAACTCAGAGACAACAGTTAACTTCTTGATGTATATGTTTCCAGATCTTTCTGTGCATCAAAACAAATCTAAATGTATACATATTGTTTTAATCAAAAGATTATATTACAGTTTTCACTTACTAAATATATTTCGGTCAATATCATTTTTCATGGCTATACGATATTACATTATTTAGTTATATATTAATTTAATAAATTGTCATTATCTTCTTAGCTATAGATACATTATATCCATTGTTCTTGTTAAAGCAGCATTTCAAAGAATGTCTATTTCTGTTTGTTAACATTTTTACTTTTTAAGAATATGTACCTTAAAATGCCATATTTCCCTATACTTTTTTCTAAAAGTGCATTTTCTAAAATGGAAAATAAAAACAATCAGACAATCTTATGTCGATTGCCATGTTAAATATAATATAAACGTCACCTGGGCAATGGAATGTAGCTATAATTCACATTTGTAGTTCTTTGGGTGTTGTTGTTGTTGTTGTTGTTGTTGTTGTTGTTAAGACAAGGTCTTTCTATGTAGCCCTGGATTTCCTGAAACTCACTATGTAGACCAAGTTGGCCTTGAACATACAGAAATTGGCTTGCTTCTGCCTCTTGAGTGCTAGGATTAAAGACATGCAGCTAAGCAGTGGTGGTGCATCCCTATAATCCCAGCACTTGGGAGGCAGAGGTAGGCAGATTTCTGAGTTCAAGGCCAGCCTGGTCTACAGAGTGAGTTCCAGGACAGCCAGGGTTATACTGAGAAACCCTATCTTAAAAAACAAAACAAAACAAAACAAAACAAAACAAAACAACAAAAAAGACATGTATGGCCATGCCTGGATGATTGATAACTTTTTAAGTCACATATTTCCCACAGTTCATCGAGACTGGTTTTAAGTGGGCTTATACACAAGCACTTAAAAAGCATTAAACTGTCAAACAAGAATAGAAAATATAAAGCAAGAGCAAAATGAAGCAGCCAGGTTTTGATCTTAATATTACAGAAGCCTCAGAAGAAGCGCTAGAGATGGTGACTCATGTAGTCTAATGTCTCTTTGGGTCCTAGGGATTCAGAAGGGTATCTTGTGTAACTGTATGTGAAGACATTGAGAACTCTGTTCATCCAACATTTTTTTTCTTTCTAAAGCTAAGGGTGTGTGATATCAAGTATATTTTAAGTAAAAATGCTTTTGTAGGAAAACCTAATGCAGTCTAAACATAGGCTTCTGGGCTGGAGAGACGGCTCAGCGGTTAAGAACACTGACTGCTCTTCCAAAGGTCCTGAGTTCAGTTCCCAGCAACCACATGGTGACTCATGACCATCTGTAATGGGATTCTATGCTATAGTGTGCTCATATAAATAAAATAAAATCTTTAAAGGAAAAATGATAAATATAGGCTTCTGACCAAATTTCATACAAGTGTCCACCATGTAGAAGCTAATTTTATCATACACACCTGTGACTTTCTTCCAACATCCTTCCATCTGTACAAAGGACAGAACCTAAAAAAGGACTCCATGGCCACTGGGGATCAATATTGACTTCAAATCTTTGCATTTGTTCAAAGCCCACACAATCATGAACTTCAACTCCAGAAATGAAGATGTGGGTACACAGACCCTGGTATTTCTGCCTCAGAGTGGCATGACCTGCCTTGACTATACAGCATCTGGGTGTAGTTTAGGGTAAACAGAAGTTGCCAACTCAGAAGCCCACAGCTGTCACTCTATGTGATCATGGACTGTTATGAACAGGCCCAAGCTAAAGATGCTTTTCTCAAAGCATCTTTTATGTCCCCAGAGCTGAATATCATTTCACCTACCTTCATTCTGCAGGAAATACAATGAAGAATTCATATGCACACTATGCCCCATGCCCTATCTCGGCTTTGTTAACTGTTTTTGTTGTGAGAATAAACCAAGGGCCTTATGTATGCTACACAAGAAGCAAACCAGTGGGCTCCATCCACAGCCCCTTTCTCTCTCTACTCAAGCCCTGTTTCAGTAAAGACTGAAGCTGAGACACATCGATGAGGCGGAGCAGAAAGAAGTTAAGGAAAGAGTGATGATTTCTAACTCAAAGCAAATATCCCTGGGAAAATGACATTTGGTTAAGTTTTCTTTTGTTTCTGTTTCGTTTTGTTTTTCTGCTTAGTATTTGATACAGCCAAGCAACTTACTCTTTCAACTCTAATATCTTAACAAATAGTTTTTCTTTAGTGTGTCTTATTTTGACAATTTTAAATGTTTTCTTTAAATTAGATAACAGTAAGTTCTATCCACATTAGTGCACATTGGCTTTTCTATATCATAGTTTTGAAAATAGAACAAACTCGCAGAAAAAAAAAAACCTACTGATGTATAACTTTCTTCTTCCTCTACTCATTCATGGTAAAGTGTGGGCCAAGAAGACCATGGCGAGGGACACAGACATAAGAGGTTTCACAACATGCAGCAGAAGCTGGGGTCTGGGCTAGAGCTGACCCAGGGGAAGGCATGAAGGAACAAGAAAATGCCCAACACATGTAGGAGGCTGCAGAGACCTGCCAAGGCTGATCCAGAGTAAGGCATCCAGCTGCAGAGAGCCACACCAGAGGGTGGCAGAGGCACAGACCAGTTGGAGGACACTAACTGTTAGTGCAGGCAGCAGCAGACAGTCAGAAGAAGGCTTGGAACAGAGCCTGCGGCCCTGAATACCAGCCTCACTGAGAAAAACCGCTGCTCAAGCTTACCATGACTTAGTTCTCTACCAAACACTTGGAAATCCTTCTACAGGAAGAATGAGTTAAAAGATAGGAAGCGAGGAAGAAAAGAATGAAGGAAAGGAAGACATTGAATCAACAAACTCTAGACATAGTAAACCAACAAAAACGACCTGATGAAAACAAAAATTACTAATCCCAGAGCAATTAGCCTCAGTGAGAATGACCTTAAAGAATTTCCAGAGAACTCAAAAAAAAATGACTATTTACACAACTCAGACAAAATGCACATATGCTTCAAGAAAACAAAAAGAAAGAGCCCAATGAAAAAAAATAAAGTTCTTGCTCTTACTAGTTTTATGTCAACTTGACACAAGCTAGAGTCTTCAGAGATGGGGAGCCTCAGTTGAGAAAACACCTCCATCAGATCAAGAGGTGAACAAGCTGGTCTGGCATTTTCTCCATTAGGGATTGATGTGAGAAGGCCCACCCCATTGTGAATGCTACCATCCCTAGACTGATGGTACTGGGTTTTATAAGAAAGCAAGCTGTGCAGCCTGATATGGCTCTCTCCTTAGAGGTCCCCCAGAGTCTGACATACCCAGAGGCAGATACTCACAGCTAACCATTGATCTGATCAAGGGTTCCCAATGGAGAAATTAGAGAGAAGACTGAAGGAGCTGAAAGGGTTGGTGACCCCATGAGGAGAACAACAATACCAACCAACCAGAGCTCCCCAGAGTCTAAACCACCAGCCTGAGGCACATAGGGAGGGACCCATGATTCCATCTGTACATGAAAAGGAGGATGACCTTGTTGGGCACAGGTGGGAGAGGAGATCTTTGGTCCCACGAAGGCTGAACACTGAGTGGGGGGAAATCTGAGGGTGGGGAGGTGGGAGTGGGGGGTAGGTGGATGCACACCCTCACAGAAGGAGGAGGAGGGGGGATGGGATAAGGGGTTCCTGGGTGATGGGGGGAATGGAGTAAGTGGATAAAATTTGAAATGTAAATATTATATCCAATAAAAAAAGAAAAAAAAAAGAAAAGTTGTTAGAACCAACATCTTTAATAAAATGTCAGTCCTCTAAAAAAAAATTATCTTGATACTAAACTTTGTTTTGAGAATTGTATATTGCAGAATACACAGCCTTGGTGTATCTACTCATCAAGCAAGCTGAACAGACCTGCTCAAACCTCTGATATCCTGGAATTCCATCTGGATGCAGTGAAGACACAGCATCAGAGGTTTATCAATTTACTCTTCCCCCCACCCCTCTTCTAATAAATGCCCATAATTAGCTTGAAGAACTTAATGAAGAGTCAGTGCCCCTATTCCCTGGGCTTGGGGACTAAGGTGGTTAATATTGGGCTGTCTTTCTAGGGAAATGTAGTGGTTTTGTTGGAACAGGGAGGATTAGCTAGGATTTATTTCATAGCCATAACCTATTGGTAGAAATCTGTATAATTATTATCAATATGAAGTTATAATTTCTTAAATGGTACAAAATTTACTTTGATTTCAAATCTAAGGTTTTCATTGGTACGAGCTTCTTATTGATATAAAAGTGAGATGAATATTGATACTCTCATAGGCATTGTGCCTGTATAACACATTTAGGAATACAAGGCTTAGACCCAATCCTTCTTTAACTTTTTAACTGATTTGAGATGGTTAGCCTGTGAGTTAAGGGACTATAGCAAATTCATGGCTATGAGTTTATTGTTAGTGTGTTTTCTATATTTTATTTAGAAATAGCTGAGAGGAGTTAACAGACAACAGTCCAGATTACCTTACATGGATAGTTGGTTTTCAAAATGTCAGAAGTCCACAGAATTGACGTTACAAACATTTCTGTATTAATGTTCATTTTGATTAGAGACCTGTCTGCTCCTGACAGCTTCCTGTCTTGGATTCTAAGAAGAAATTGAACATCTTTGGAGTTACTCCAGTTGTGGTGAGACAGCCACTAGGCAAGAATTCCCCCTTTCCATCTACTGACAAATTACTGTTCAGAAAAGGACACACTTGCAGAATAGTCGACTGATTATATCTGCCTAGACTGAGTAATCAGCCCTTAATAATTCTGCATCACTAAGGTCTGTTAGATGATCCTGGGTCAGAAGGTTGAAGATCAGATGCTCCAACGTTTTGTAGTATAGGGACTGTCCAAGTGTTCAGCAGTCTCTATAAATTGGCTAAATATTAGAAGCTATGCTTTGTGCTTCCCATAATTTCAGTTAACTCAGTCATTCTGGATTTCTGACGGGGTTGAAAACTTATAGTCTCATAGCCAATCCTGGCTATTTACTTTGAGAGAAAAGATTTGATTGGATGGTTTTCAGCTGGCATTCATTCTAAAGCCAAGAAAAAAGCCAGGTTCAGAACTAAGTGTTTTAGTTAGGAGAGATGACAGAGGTTCTGGTTAGTCAACAAAATGATGGACTGGGTATAAGGACTACCTTGTACCTCACTGGTACAAATTGGTATCATTATGCTCTAATTGTATTTTGAGAGAAAAGTGTTATTTTAACAGGAAGGGTGATATGTAGGAGGAGCTAAGGTGGGAGGAGTACCGAGACAAGAGGAAGAGAAGGAGTAAGGAGAGAAGGAGAAGGAGAGGAGAAGCTAGGTGATGAGAGAGAGAAAGAGAGAGAAAGAAAGGGGGGGACATGGAGGCAGTTGTTCACGTGTCTCCACCAGTCAAAGATAGTTGATATATATAGGTTGGGTATTGGGTTACACTTCTGATTGAGCATTACCAAACTTATAAAGCCTTTGATTAACATTTTTAAAAAATTGTATAAAAGCAAAAAGGAAAAGGGGGCATGGGATAGGGGTTTTCTAGGGAGGGGAAATAGGAAAAGGGGATGGCATCTGAAATGTAAATAAAATATCCAATAAAAAAGAAAGAAAGAAAGAAAGAAAGAAAGAAAGAAAGAAAGAAAAAAAGAAAGAAAGAAAGAAAGAAAGAAAGAAAGAAAGGAAGAAAGAGAGCTGTGAAAGATTATGAGAACAAGACAGTAAGCAGCACCTTTCCATGGCCTCTTCATCAGCTCCTGCCTCCAGGTTCCTGGCCTGCTTGGGTTCCTGTCTTGATGAACTGTGATGTGAAAATGTAAGCCAAATAAACCCTTTCCTGCCCAAGTTGCTTTGATCATGGTGTTTCATCACAGAAATAATAACCCTAACTAAGACAACTTGATACCCGGGTGATGATGTATTGCTGTGATACCCTGACCATGTTTGAGGGGGCAGGATTGTGGAAGGATTTGGAACATTGGGCTGAAAGAGTCATTTGAATTGAGAGCTCAGTGGGCTGTTCTGTTGGAGCTTGGAAGATTAGAATGTTAAGAGCAGTGCAGATGATGGAAGCCTGGCTTCTGAAGTTTCAGAGGGAAATCTAATCAAGACTATTTGCTATTTTGAATGAGGATTCTGTCATTCTGGCCAACTGGGGGATGAAGAGTCAGGCCTGATTAACAAGAGACCAGCACCATTGGAGTGAAACTTTTGTGTTAATGGGACAATCGATGCTGGTTGGCTGGAGCTGAGGAACTAGTGGTGATTAAGAAGAGACCAGCATCACCGAAGTGAAATTTTTTAGAAAGTGTTTCTCAGGGTCAGTACACAAATACTTTGTTCCAGAAGTGGCCAAGGCTGTACCTTGTGCTAGCAGTTAAACTTGGTAGTGTAAGAGTCACCCAGGTAGTACTGGTTTTGAAGGCATGAAGGGGTCATGGGCAGCAGCTGAGGCTTCATGCTGTATGGCAGTGCTGGAGTCTCTGAGGAGAGCTCAGGAGAGGCTATTGGTGAAAGTGCAGCCCAGTTAGGTAAGGGAGCCCAGCAGTTTTGGAGACACCAGTATCATGGGACAACCACCAAGAACAGAGCAACAATGGCGTGGAGCCAGCCTAAGCCTGGAAGACAAGCTGTGTGTGCTGTGGAGGGCACAGCTGGAGAAGTGACCTAAGCCCTTGGAGGAGTCAAGAAGATTGTGAGTCAGTCACAGATCTTGAACATTGAGTTATTTACACACTGTTGGAGTTTCGTTTTGCTCGGTTCAGATTGTGACCAGGCCCTGATTCTTCCCTCTTGAAGAAAGTATTTAACTTAATTTTAAGTTTTACGGGAACGCACAGCTGAAAGACTGAACTTTTAAAAGAGATTTTGGAATTTTAAAGAGATAATATTTTAAAGAGACTGAACTTTTAATGTGTTTGAATTTGTAAATAGTGGGGAACTTTTAAAGTTATTTGTGTTTTATATTGTGATATTAATGGTCCATCTGGGAATAAATGAGAAAGAAAAGGTTCTAATTGAAAAGTGATGTGTTTGTATGTCAAGTTGACAAGTGGTCAGTTGTACTGGCCAGTTTTATGTCAATTTGACACAGCTAGAGTCATCAGGGAGGAGAAAGCCTCAACTGAGAAAATGCCTCCATAAGATCAGGGTGTAAGCAAGACTGTAAGGCATTGTGGGTATTGCCACCCCTGGGTTGGTGGACCTGGATGCTATAAGAAAGCAAGTTGAGCAAGTCATAGGAAACAAACCAGTAAGCAGCACCCTTCTATGGCCTCTGCATCAGCTCCTGCTTTCAGACCTGCTTGGGTTCCTGTCCTTACTTCCTTTGCTGATAAACTGTGACATGGACAAACTTTTCCATCCCTAAGTTGCTTTGGTCATAGTGTTTCACTGCAACAACAGTAACCCTAACCGAGACAGTGGTCAATATAAGATAGAAAAATACAGAATTCGAAGGAGACATATAAAGAAAAGTATAGACCAATCTCCTTGATAAACATATATGTAAACTCTCAGTAAAATGCTTGCAAACCAAATTCAAGAACACTTACAAAAAAAATCATTCCTCATGGCCAGGTTGGCTTTATCCCAGCAATGCAAAGTGGTTCAACATATGTAAATTAGTAGATATGCTTCATCCATAAACAAACTCAGAGAAAGAAGCCATGTTACCATCTTAAAGGACACCCCCCCCAAAAAGGCCTTTTATCAAAATCTAACATCTCTTCATAAAAAAGAAAGTGACAGCGAGATGAGCAATGAGAAGAGCATGCCTCAGCATAATAAAGGCTGTATGCAACAAACTCCCAACACCATGCTGAATGGACACGAATCTAAAAGCATTCTCATGGAGATCAAGAACAAGACAGGGGTGTCCACTCTCTCTGCTTCTATTCAGTATAGTACTTGAAACCTTAGCTAGAGCAATAAGACAAGGAAATAAAAAAGATAAATAGGAAAAGATGAAGACAAAGTTTCTCTTTTTTACAGATGATATGATTCTATACATAAGAAACTCCAAAGACTCCACCAAAATCTTTTAAGTGATATAAAATTAGCACACTAATTAACATCAATAATCCCCCTCTATGCCAATAACAAACATACTGAAAAGAAAATCAGGGAAATAATTCCATTCATGATAACTATAAAAACAAAATCAAATCACCAGGGAATTAAAACTAATCAATGAAATAAAAGTTTCTAGACAATAAAAGCTTTAAAGCTTTGAATAAAGATATTGGGGAAGCTACTAGACAATAGAGTTCCCATAATACCAGAAGACTTTCAAATAAGTTTCTATTACCTTCTTACAGACCTATGGGCTAGGGACCAAGATGTTACTAAAAACACATGAGTCTTTGAAGGACATCCCGCATCCGTACTATAGCAATACTGTCTGTATATTGCCATATACACACATACCAAGTATTTTCGGTCTTTTATAATCGAAGGTTATATGGGTCAGACATGACCTACACAACATATAAGTAACTACAGTCCTGCTCATGAAGAAAATGGCGTGGAAGCTTGCTGGAGAAAAAGGTTCATTTTAAACACACAGCTCATCAACGAATCACAATTTGTTGTAGTTTAAGTGCCAAATGACTTGTCTTCCTAGTATAAGCTCCAGCACTGCTGAAATAGCTTAGCCTCCATAGCAGGGTGAGTGGTATCTTAACATCCTAGGATGATTCCATATCTATTTTGTACTCAGAGCAACCCTCTATTTTCAATAACTGTAACTCAAATATTAACACTTTTAAAAACCTGGGTGTCATAACTAGTTCAGAGCTCCTTTAGACACAGACACCACTCCCTTCTGTCACCCTATTCAATCATTGTGTCTAAAGGGTAAGAGGACATATAATTTACCTCTGACTGCCTTCATTTCTCCCTTGCTACAACCATTTGCCACTCTAGATTCAGAGAAGACCAAGACCTCAGATATACAATGAAAGTCTCCTTATGTGGTTGTGTCTGAGGTGTTGGTTAGGAGGCATCCCTGTTCTTGCCCTGCTTCAGGTTGACTTTCGATGACTGTGGTGACCTCCCATCGTGGTATCCCATACATCCATCAATGGTATGCATGTAAAGCTTCAGGCTGAGCCTTTCTGTGTCTGAAACCTTCTCAATCTCCAGGAGCCCCTCCACAGAACAGCTTACCTCCTACCTCACCACAAGTATGTGTCAAAACATCCAGAACCACAGCCACACTCTCCCGTCTCTTCCCCAAGCGAAGGAGAAAAGTTGAGAAGTAAATCACACATTCAGCAACAGAACATGTTTCAAGATTCTGCACCTAAGTAAATATTTGGAGGGAGAGGCTAACAATCTCTGCTTTCCCAAGATGGCCCCAATCTGCATGAGGATGCTATTAAGACTGAGTCACTTGGCTCTGTAGACAGAAAAGCTCTACTGGCTCCTCTGAGGGCAAGGAAAGGGAAGCATCAGCCGTAAATTTTGAATGTTTACCCTCCCTCAAATTCTGGGAAAGCACAAAGTAATGGGTTGGTTGGGGTGACTAGTAATATGGTGACAACTGTCATGTAGTAAGCCTCACTGACCATTAGTGGCTTAGAGGGTCTTAGTGCCATGTGTTCTCAGCTCAGGTTTTAGCCACAATTCTGAGACATCAGGAAAAGAAAACCATATTCTCTTACATGCTGGGTGGGTATTAAATCCATCCTTAACTGTGTGTCTTAAAGTTTCTATTCTCTCACAGGAAAGAAGATTTTAGTTGTTTAAAGGTATGTTCCAGAAGAGTCTCCAAGTCAGAGTAAATAAAACCATCTGCTTTTTAATACTTCACATTTTATGGCTTCAGATGTGCTGTTTGCAGCCAACCCCAGAGTAGAGCAGCACTGACTCACATGGACAGAGATGGAGCATGAACCAGGCCTTCTCACAGGCCTGAAAGAAAGTATGGGCTACTCGAGTCCACCAATGCTACAAACGAGCATAGCAATTCACAGAAGGGGTGCGGGGCGGGGGGCAATGCAAGTGACTTCTACCTGAGAACTTGAGGATTTCTCATGAACAATGGACATGTACATTTGAATGACTCAACTCTAATACAGTCATAACAAATACTGGCCTCACAGTGAAAAGTTTATCTCAGCTCTATATCAACTCTTGATTTCAGCAAGAAACAGAACTTTCTGTTTCTCCTTGTAAACACACATAAAACACCCCTTAGGTAGCCTTGAAGGTATTTCGGATCATGAAAATGCATGGCTTATATTACACATGCAGCTATCCTTATTTATTAATTTTTAATTATTGAATGGTATTAGGATTGAAATTCAAGGGAGGCACTGAGGATGGTTTCCTTTGGGGTAAAATGTTTATTAGAAGAGTCAGTAACACTGTGGGCATATACACAGAAAGCCAGATGACAGTGTGGTGGGGACCCCAGTGAGAGTTCAGGTCCCAGCACCATTGCAAGACAGACAGCACAGTAGGACTATTCAAGTCCATGAGGCAGACTAGGGGTCTCTTCTTATAGGTCTTACAGAAAGGGGAAAGGTTTCCCAGCAAGAGCTGAAGCCAGGAAGGGAAAACAAATGAAATTTGTTTTGACTTGGAGACTCTTCTGGAACATACCTTTAAACATTTTTGGAAAATTCTATGTATATCCAAAAATATAGGGAATTGGTAGGGCAGGTGTTGATACGCTAATGTCCAGGGAATCTGGAAACCTTAGGTCTCTAGACTTCCTTGGGGAACTGAGAATGAACCAGCCATTCACCTAGAAGCTGAGCACCTGAGAATCTATTGGGGGGGGGGGCGGTTGTTAGAGCTTTACAGTCAGAGTCTTAGTAGGAGAGAAGTCATATCCTTACAGCTACAGCTACAGTGCCTATTAAAAAGTAGCTTCTGCAGTTGGTCATGGCCAAAGAGTAATCTACTCTGGACCCTAACAACTATGAATTATGTTCTCATAGAATTAATCTATGAATTCTTCTTAAAGTTTTAGAAGTGTGTGTGTGTGTGTGTGTGTGTGTGTGTGTGTGTGTGATATGCTAGTTCATTTTCTGTTGCTACAATAAAATATCTAATATAATAAAATATTTAATGTGGTTTGAGTGAAAAATTTACCCCACAGACTCATGTATTTGAACACTTGATCCCCAGTTGGTGGCACTGTTTAGAGATGTTATGGAACTTTTGGGAGGTATAGCCTTGTAGAATAAATGCATCACTAGGGACAGCTTTTAGGGGTTTATAGCCTCACCACCTTTGCTGTTCTGTGTCTTGTGTATGGTCTCTCTGTTTCCTACTGCTGCCATGATATCAGTCCTTTGCTACCCTTGTGCACTCTGTACCTAGGGAACCATAAGCTAAAATATACTCTTCCTTAAGTTGTTTTTGTCAGAATGCTTTATCACAGCAACAGAAAAAAAAATGTGGTGGTTTGAATAAGAATGGCCCCCATAGGCTCATATATTTAAATGTTTAGTCACCAAGAGTAACACTATTTGAAAGGATTAGGAAGTGTGGCCTTGTTGGAGGAAGTGTGTCCCTGAGGTTTCAAAAGCAAAGCCAACAAAGGCTTTCTCTCTTCCTGCTACCTTTGGATACATATGTAGTATTCTCAGCTATCATGGCTGCCTCTATGCAGCATGTTCCTCATTGTGAGGATAATGAACTAAATCTTTAAAACTGTAAGCAAGCCCTGTTTAAGTAGGTTTTCTTTTTATAAGACTTGCTAGGGTCATGAGGTCTCTTCACAACAGTAAAATGCTGTAAGTGGCTTAGAGATCATTCTTGTGATATTTCGGCAAAGAATATAACTGCTTTTTGCCCTTGTTCTAAATATCTCCCTGAAGCTAAATTGAAGAGTTTGGGACTAATGGCATTGGCAGAGGAGCTTTCAAGACAGCCTATGTCACACGGTTATTATCTTATGATAATTGTGTCATGTAGTCACTCTTATGTGGTTTTGGAAAGGACCACATTTTGCAAAATAAAATAAAATAAAGATGTATAGTTTGAGGGGGAAGGAGCACCAGGAAGTGTTATGGAGTTATATCCTATACTCAAGGAGAAAAAAATACTCAATGCCACATGCTAGATGAAAAAAAGAGAATAGAGAACTCATGGCAAGATTCTACCCAGCTAAGCTTCCAATTTGTAAAAAGAAAGCTTAAGCAGAAAAGAAGACCATTGAAAACATAAAGCTGATGAAATGAACAAGGGGGCCATGTCCCAGCCCAGCAAGTAATAGAACTTGGCAGCTTTGGCCACATGGTTCTGTCCTCAGAGTCAAGGATACAAGAAAGAGGTTGTGCAATCTCTGTTGCTAAAAAAGCCACTTAGGCCAGGCATATGTCAGGAGGTCTAGAGAAGCCATTGTGTGGAGATGTGAAAGTGAAGCCTGGATTTCATTGGAGACCCCAAGAGATGCCAGAGTCGTGAAATACCTGCCAAGGAGATCTGGAACAGAGAATGGAATCAGCCCAAGAGAGAGAAGTATGTTGCAATGAAGAAAGCTGAAAGGAGTTGGAAATCTGAAGAGTGCTTCTGCATCAGACGTGGAGTAGCAGACTTTGGAGTTTGTCCAGCTCATTTTCTGGCTTGCTTTGGGCCAATATGTCCTCACTGTGCTTCTTTTCTTCTCTTTTGGAATGATAGCTATCTTCTGTGCCATTGTATATTAGAGGTTTGTGATCTTCTGTTTGATTTTGCAGGAGGTTATAGTTAAGAGATTGTTACGTGTCTCAGACAAAACTTTGAACTCTGAAACCCTGTTTAAACAGTGAAAGACTGTGAGGACTTTTGAAGCTGGGCTAAATGCATTTTGCATTATCATACAGCTACAAGCCTCTGGGGACCAGGAAGTAGAATGTGGTGGTTTGAATAAAAATGACTCCACCCATAGGTTTATACTTTTAAATGCTTAGACACCATGAAGTGGCATTTATTGAAAGGATTGGGAGATGTGGCCTTGTTGGAGGAAGTGTGTAACTGAGGATAGGCTTTGAGGTTCAAAAAAGCAAAGCCAGGAACTGTAGCGCTCTCTTCCTGCTGCCTTTGGATCTGGATGTACAACTCTCAGCTCCCATGGCTGCCTGTGTGCAGCCATGCTCCCCATATGAAGATATTGGACTAAATCTCTGAAACTGGGCAAGCCCCAATTAAATGTTTTCTTTTAATATGATTTGTCATGGTTATGGTGTCCCTTCACAGCGATAGAACACTGACTAAGACAGTAAGTAATACAGAAACTGATACCAGGAAGGTAGGGTTACATCTGTGAAAAAATTGATCACATTTTGTTTTGAAAGAGTATTTTTTTTTTAGTTAGAAAAACAATGGAATGCTGTGTGCAGAGCTTAACAAACCATTGTAGTAACAGCTTGGGGAAAGTAGTACTGAGAATAATATGAACAGCAGAGACACGGTTTAGAGGATTCCAAAGGATAGCACCCATTCATGTGATATTTTAGCAAAGAATCTGTCTGTATTATACCAATGTTTGGAAATTTTACATAAGGCTAAATTAAAATATAATGGGTTATTTTATCTGATGAAAGGAATTTCAAGACAATAGAATGTTGAACCTGTGATGTAGTTATTGCTGATTATTCTTATGTAGGTCTGTAAGGAAAAAGAGCTACAAGTGGCACAGAAAGAAAAGTTTTAAATGTGAAGTTTGTAAAAAGAGCTCTGGGAATCAGTGTCACAACAAAGCCATGTGCTACAGAACAGAGGCAGGGTAGCCCCATTAAAAAGAAGAGTCCTGCTCTACACTGAAACAATGGACAAGAACCTACCCAGTTGAGAAAGGGACCCTACGTTGTTTCTGCTCCAAGAAAGCAATAGCTTCAGTGTATAGAAACTGTGGTCCAGGGAATAAACCTGTGTCATTTTATGTTGGAAGCATAGAATTTGCTTTTATATTTTACAGAAGATAACAGAGAAGAGATTGCCTTGAATCTCAAAAAGGACTTTGAACTTTTGAACACTATTGACACTGTTAAAGACTATAGGGACTTTAAAGAAAAATCACTTAACTTTTTTTTTTACACTCCAGATTTTATTCCCTTCCAGGTCTACCTTCTGAATGTTCCCCATCCCATACCTCCTCCCCACCCTATCTCCACAAGAATGTCCCCACACCCACCCCACCAGACTTCTCCACTCCCTGGGGCCTCCAGTCTCTTGAGGTTTAGGTGCATCTTCTCTGACTGAATGCAGACCGGCTGTTCTCTGCTGTATACGTGTTGGGGACCTCATATCAGCTGGTGTATGCTGCTTCGTTGGTGATAGACTATGGGGACTTTTAAAGTTGGCACAAATATATTTTGTATTATGAGATGGCCATTGTGATGGTTTGAGTTAGACTGCACCAATGACCTCACGTACTTGAGCACTTAGTTCCCAGTTGGTGGCTCTTTTCAGGAAGGTTATAAAGTCTTTAGAGAAGGAAGGAATCTTTTGCTGAAGGAAGTTCATCATTTGAGTAGATCTGAAACTTTCTAACTTATCTCCCACCTTCTCTGTGTGCTATCTGTGATTCCCAGCTTCCTGTCCCTGTGATCATGATATTCCTTCTCTGCCATTATAGACACTATCCCTTTGGAACCACAAATTGAAAGAAACTCTTCTATGGGATGCTTTTGTTGGAAGGCTTTATCACAACAATAGGAAAGTAACTAATATACTAAGATAATTGACTTATAAAGAAAATAAAAGTTATATCTTGCCTCAAATATTAGAAGTTTATACTTTCTTTGGTACCAGGAAAAACTAAAATAATAAAGCCATAAAAAAAGAGAGAGACAAAATAATAGACCCTTAAACCAGAATACACCAAATGATTGCAAAGCTGCTTATTGGTAGGATTGTACTAGCCTCCCCTCTTAACTTCACTAAATGTTTTCTCCTTGTAGAAAATGACAGTTATAATGATTGTACCTATTCACTATGTTTTTTGAAGAATTTTTGAATGCTATAATAGTCAGGATTCTCTAGAGTAACAGAACTTATAGAATAAATCTCTCAAACACACACACACACACACACACACACACACGTATATGTGTATGTGTATGTGTATGTGTATATGATGTGTATGTGTATGTGTATATGATGTATATGTATATGTATATGTATGTATATGTATGTATAATTTATTAGAATGACCTAAAGTCCAACTAAAACAACAATGGTTACCAATGAATGGAAAATCCAAGAATCCAGTAGTTGCTCAGTGCATTAGGCTGGTTGAATCAGCCAGCCTTCAGTATATTCTAGAATCTGAAAGAAATAAGTTCTAATGCCAGTGAAGGAATGGACTTGATAGCAAGGTGAGTGTAATCGGTCAAAGAGCAAGTTTCCTTCTTCCATGTTCTTATATAGGCTTCTAGCAAAAGGCATGGCCCAGATTAGATCTGGATTAAAGATGTAGATTAAAGCTGTGTTATCCCAGCTCAAAGATCCAGATTAGAAGTGGATCTTCTTACTTCAAATTAAGCAAAAATCATTCACAGGTGTGATCTCTATTTTGGGTGTTTTAGTTCCAGATATAATACTTCTGAGTTGAAAACCAAATCCACTACACCTTTTCTATCTAAATTGTTTCCCTATCATTTGTTTTATTGTTCCTATCTCTGTTTATGATCCTAAATGTATCTATTGTTCCTCTCTTTGTCTATGTATCTGTGTCTTTGTGTTCTGTCTGTGTTTTGGATTCTTATCCATGCTTGTGTTTCTACTTGTATCTATCTCCCTACTTGTGTCGATGTTTCTATCTCTGTTTATGTTCCTATTTGCGTGTATGTTTTTATCTGTGTCTATGTTACTATCTATATCTATGGTTCTTTCTGTGTCTACATTCTCATTTGTACTTATGGTTTCTCTCTGTGACTATGGTTCCTATCCTTGTCCATGTTTCTATTTTTATCTCTGCTCCTAATTATGTGATTGGAATATACACAGAGACAAGAGCAATAGACACAGATAAAACTAAATAACATGGATAAGAAAATATATATAGATATGACCAATTGACATAGAAACATAAACAGAGACAGGAATAATAGACACAGATATTAAGAGAGACAAATATAGAAACCATAAACACAGAGAGAAACCAGAAACTATTGTCTATTGAACATAGATACAGAGAGAAACATAGACATATAAAGGAACACAGACAGAGATAGAAACCATAGACATGAAAGGCAACCATAGACATAGATAGAAACAGTAGACAAAGGAACATAGATACAGAAAGGAACACAGAGAGGAATATAAATACAGAAAGACACATATAGGAATCTTTGGCACAGAAAAAATCATAGTCACAGATTAGAACACTAGACATATATAGGATCATAAATACAGATAGAAACCACAGTCACAGAGTAACAACAGGCACAGAAAGAAATCAAAGACACAGATAAGAACATACACACAGAAAGGAACAATAAAGACAGGAACATAAAATCCTGCCTATGGTGAGATAACATTTTGAATTTTGAAATGAGAATATAAACAATAAAAATTGTATAATAACTTTATTCAGAATCTTCTCTTAGGTCAGGACCTGTGATTTTGGACACATCCATTTCAAGAGAGCAGATATGACATTCTGAAAGAAATTCAACTTACTTTACTTACAGCTGGATTCGTCTCTTTGTAGGTCCAGCAGCAAATGTTAACAAGGATCCCTGCCGCACCTCAGCCTCTATGGACAAACATTACCTCATGGTTCAGCCCAAGATGGCCTCTAGCTACAGCCTGTCTTCTCATCTAGTGCCTCCAAATAGTAATGCCTCCAAGTAACATGTTCCTTCTAGTAAAAACTATATCTCACCTTAGAGCATCCTTTTCTCTAGATACCTATAAATGTAAGATATTCTCTTGTTTCTCTGGCACCAAAGCATCTGTCTCTCCCTTCAGGAACCCCATTATACTATCCATGATGGCTGTCTCTGCTAATGAAGCTCTTCTTTGTGCCCCAAAGCTTGCTCTCATCCTTCCCATCACCACTATCCACAGAATGATACTATAACTCTCCCACTAAAGCTCTTCTAAAGAGCAATTTATGTCAGTGCCTTTCTGCAGACCCTTGAACACTGTATTATTTAAGGAATACCCATAATGACGATTTTATGTTTCATTGTTAAATCTTTCCTGAAACTCTAGATTTAATAAAATCTTGTGGGGAACATAAGGAAATCAAAAATGCTGTGGAAGCTGAGAGTCAAACATAAAACATCATTCTTTGTGGGGGAAAATTAGAAAAATTCATCATTGCACAATCAGGGCTAAGAAGACAAAGGCTGAAAGATTTGTCTCTGCAGCACATTCTTTACTGACTAATTCTTTCTAATTAAGACTTTCTCAGGGCCCTCAAAATCACTGATCTGCATACAGTTAGAACTCAGCTTAAAAGCTGACCTTATACTTTTCTACCATTATCGATCTCTTATAGACTGATACCCGAAACTTGATGTCTGTGATATGTTATTTTTACATTTTGTAGCATTGCCTGAAATGTCTTTCCCTAATTGTGTTCTATATAAACCTAATCCCTAATTCCTTTCTATCATGAGAGCCCCCAAAAGAACATTTAATTGAGGAATTGACAAAATTACCAAGATTCAACATTTAGTTTGAAATTAGACATTAAAATGTATGAGAAAAAATATGGGAAAGATGAAAAGACTAGTCATACATATGCAAATATATGGAAATTAAAGAAACGGAATCAATTTCACTGGTCAATGAGAAGGCAATGAGAAATTTAATAACTGGCTTCAGGTTGGGGGGAGGGGAATTACAACGCAATACTGCCTTAACCCTTAATATTTCATGAGAGGTTTAGGGAGAGAAAGGGAACACTTCCATCTGCTGAGAATTGACTGACCCTAAGTACTTACTGGGAACCCCAGATCAGCAAATGGACTCATTTTTCTGAACAGTTTTTTCAAACATTGATCATATCCTTCAAGGCTGCTCTACTACTCCCTTTCTGAAGACATGCAAGAGAGATGCACACGTAAAAAATTTAGAGTGACATTGCAGAACAGGAGGCATGATGAATGGGTGAGTGAGAGCTGAGATAGCTCCTGGGAAAAGGAAGAAGGTTTGATCCCACATAAACAGAGGCAGAGACACAGATGTGCCAGTGACATGGGTTCCACCCCAGTGAATGCTGCTGCTACTCCTGAAGATATTCTATGCAAGAAAAACTCAGAGGTGGGAGAGAAGAGAAATGTAGTGGAAATTGAAGTAGTATGAGTTCCTCTCACACATTCTTAAGCAATGCTTTTGGGACAAGCAGTGGATATAGCTGGCAAGAAAATACGCATAGGGGCTGGAGAGATGGCTCAATGGTTAAGAGCACTGACTGCTCTTCCAGAGGTCATAAGTTCAATTCCCAGCAACCACATGGTAGCTTACAACCATCTGTAATGGGATCTGAAGCCCTCTTCTGATGTGTCTGAAGACAGCTATAATGTACTCATATACAAAGAATAAATAAATGCTTTAAAAAAAAAAGAAAATGCACATAGCACTAGTGTTGGGCTAAGGAGAGGGATCTGAATTCTTCTTGTGGCCAAAACTGTAAGTATGGCTAAAAGTGATAACAGAAAGAAAGTAAAGAGGGGACTCCACTCAAGTTTCATGGACCCACTTAAGTACTGTGAGTAATGAGGAGAAGTTTTAAGTACTGTGAGTAATTAGGAGAAGTTTCTTTTAATCCCCAAAAAGTTACACAAGACTATCTCTTACCTTCCCTCCCCCCTCTCTGAAACGAGGTCTCACTATGTATCTCTGTCTGTACTGGAACTCACCCTGTAGACCAGATTAGCCTCAAATTCACAGAGATTTACCTGCCTATGTCTACTGAGTACTGGGATGCACCACCACATCCAGCTCTTACTTAATTTTCTACTGCTGTTCAGAGGTGCACAACTAATGCAACTTATAAAATGGTTTATTTGGAGCTGACAGATTCAGAGAGTACATCCATGGCCATCATGGCAGAGAACATGGCAGTCAGACATGGCTGTTGTCAGAGTAGTAGCTAAGACCTTATATTTTAGTCTACAAGTGCAAAGCAAGGCATAGACAGACAGAGAGAGAGAGAGAGAGAGAGAGAGAGAGAGAGAGAGAGAGAGAGAAAATATGAGCTTCTCAAACCTCAAGCCCCAGCCCCAGGGACACATCTCCTCCAATAAGCCACACCTCTTAATCCTTCCCAAACAGTTCTACCAACTGGGGACCAAATATCTTCAAATATACAAGTATATGTAAATATGAGTTATATACTTAGAATATACAGTGGCATAGAGTAAATATTCCCATTGCAAGTGAGAAGAATAACAAGATGGCAATTGAAGATTAGACTAAAGCAAGACTGAAGCCTAAAACACTCAAAACTCTAGCTCTGTGTTCAGCTCTATCTTAGACTCCTGATGTCATTACCTTTGTTCTATCAGACTTAGAACCTCCCATTTTTCCAGTTCTGTTTCCAGAAACATATATAAACTCACTTGGAATGATACCACTTTTAACTCAATCATATTTTTTCCTCACTAAATTTCACATTTTCCTGTCTTTTTGTTCCATTCATCCACCATAAGTCTGGCTAACGTCAGAGGGCAGTAACCACACGATAGCCTGAATGTTGTACTGTCTTTCAACTTCCCCCACCAAACAACTTAGTCTTTGACTTTTAAGTTCAGCCTCACTCACATTTTTGAGGCAGAAGCAAGCTCTTTGCCAGGTTATCAGTTCCCAGTAGCGTATGCGTTCCCCTTTGCAACCTCATGAAGCAGCCTCCATCTGTCCACATTTCTCTTGGCCCTCTGGTCTTCCAAACACCCAGCAGGATGTTCCTTTAATGTCTGCTTATGGCATCCTAAAGCTTCTTCAACCCACAGCTCCAAACTCTCCCCCATAGCTCCATAACTAATATGAAAGCCTGTGAACCATGTGATCAAGTTAACAACAGCCATCCACTTCTCAATAACCAGGTTTCTGTATTGGTTATTTTTCTTGTTGCTGTGATCAAATACCTGACAAGAAGCACCTTAAGGAAGGGAGGATTTAGTATGGTTTACAGTGTGAGGATACACCTGGTCATGGCAGGGAAATCATGGCAGCAGTCAAAGCCTTTAGTAGTAATGGCAAGAGCACAGAGCGACTCACTCACTTCTAGCCCAATCAGAAAGTAGAGAAAATAGTGCCAACATCCAGTCTGTACTCTCTGGAGCCCCAAAAGTTGGCTATTTCAAAAGTTTTGAGCCAGAGATTTTGAATTTGAAGTGAGCGTAGCCAGGAAACACGCTCTAAAGAAATCCCTGACACAGAAGTAAGAGCAAAGCAGAGGCCTGGGAAGTTACCAGCAAGAAAGGAGAAACCTTTCAAGTATGAGAAAGTCTATTTTACCATACAGGGTACTATACTAGTAAGTCAACTCTCAAGTGAGGCCCCCTCTGACCTCTTAGTTCATTCATCCCTGCTCCTGCATCTCCCCCTGAAACATGACATGAACCCCAGGTGTGGGCAGGACCCCTGAATCTTAGTGCTTGGAGCGAAAGGAACGATTGGTTGAGATGTTCATTGAAAGACGGGTTGCCTTGCATCGAAGACTCTCTAAAATTTTAAAGTTTCCTCCTTAAATGTTTCTGATTGAATGGCTAAATAAACAACTGAGAAAAATTCTCCAAATTATTTCTTTGTATTTCAAGTAACAATAGAGTCATAGGGCCATTGTAAAATATGATACAGAAGCAGAGGAAACAGAATTAAGCAACAAAGTCACCAAACAAATGAAGTTAGCAAATGTTGTACTCAGTCTTGGATTCTGTTACTGGCAATTATTTTTAATAAATGTTATCCTTTTACTGCTCTCTGTAAAGGAAAAGATGCAGCACTATTAACCACTCCTAAAGCCAAAATATACAGAGGGGTATGTCTTCATAACAAGCCAAACACTGAAAAGGCACCTGGGATGCTTAAATGAAGCGCTGTAAGAGTCCATTAAGAAAGAGGAAATTTGTTTCACTAGTCACTTTAAACAAAAAGAACAGAAGTAATTTCAACCCACTTCTAATTAAATATCTTATTCCTCAAAGCCACAGAAAAATTTATTGCTGAAAATAGACATTTCCTTACGATTATTAAAGCCATGTTTAATATTTATCCTAAATAAGTTACAAAGCTAAAAGAAATGTCATTTGGGGTCAAACATTTCACATTTCCACTTATCAGGGCTCACAACAACATTTGAATTTGATTTTAAAACATTTAAAGTGGCTTAGTGTTGAGTGACTGCCTCGAGTGTGCAAGGCCTTATTTCCCAGCCCCCAACTCTGAAAAGGGAAAGTATCAAATGCTATTTTTTTGAGATGCATGTGAAGATAGTGAATGAATCAGATGATAAGAGAAACCATGTGGGTAATGACAGTTCAAGGCCTTTGTAATGAGAGAGCTTAGAAATTAAAGCTGCTTGCTTCTCTGTCTCTGTCTCTGTCTCTGTCTCTGTCTCTGTCTCTGTCTCTGTCTCTCTGTCTGTCCCTCCTTACCACTACCACCACCCCGTGGTGTGTGTGTGTGTGTGTGTGTGTGTGTGTGTGTGTGTGTGTGTGTGTTTTATTGTGCGTAAAACACAGTCCCTTGAGCATGGTAGGCCACTATGCAATATACCCACTGAATATATTGCTTGTTTAAAGGTTTGTCTAAAATAAATACTCTTAGGGACAGTGGTATGTTCACTAAAACCAGGGACAAAACAAGGCCGTCCACTCTCTCCCTATCTCTTTAATTTAGCACTTTAAGTTCTAGCTAGAGCAATAAGACAACTACAGGAGATCAAGAGGGAACAAATAGGAAAGGAAGAAGTTAAAGTACCCACAGATGACATGATAGAATACATAAGTGACCCCCAAATTCTACCAGAGAACTCCTGCAACTGATAAACATCTTCAGCAAAGTGTCTTGATACAAAATTAACTCAAAGAAATCAGTAGCCCTCCTTTATAAAAAACGATAAACGGGCTGAGAAAGAAGTTAGGGAAACAACACCCTTCACAATAGCCATAAATAATGTAAAATATCTTGGTGTAACTCTAACCAAGCAGGTGAAAGGCTTATATGATAAGAACCACAAGTCTCTGAAGAAAGAAACTGAAGAAGATATCAGGAAATTGAAAGGTTTCTCATGCTTATGGATTGGTAGAATTAAGAGAGCGAAAATGGCTATTTTACCAAAAGAATCTACAGATTCAATGCAATTCCCAACAAAATTCCAACACCATTTTTACAGGTCTTGAAAGAACAATTCTCAACTTCATCTTGAATAACAAAGCAGCAGTCATATCTTCATTCCTATATTAATTCATAAGAAAGGATAGAAAACTAGCATCTATGTCCTACCTTGTGCTGGCACAGACAGAGCCAGGGATGGAACCTGCAGACCAGGTGCCAAAAAAAGCTTGGTACTTATTTTTCAAAAAACAGGAGGACATTTCCATTTTTAATATGTATAATATATTATAAAATCATATAAAAAGTTAATGTACATACTTTCTCTGTGTGTCTCTATTATAATAGTATAATTTTATTGTGTGTTAATGTTATCATAGGAATAAAATTAAAAATTTACATTGTTAACATAAATTTTGGCATTAAACTTTGTATGATGCAATTCCAGTTTTAAAATTTAAATATAAGAACATTTACCTTGTATGCAAGATCATCAAAATTACAAAATTCATATTTCATGGTTCACACATGAATATTTATTTTGCTCTTAGAAAAACAAAGGAAACATTGTGTGAACCCCTGATTTTACTTTTGCTTTTTTATTGCAATCTATGGACATCCTGGACCTTTGGCTTACTGGTAAACCAGGAAAGACTTAAACAACAAGAAACTATGAACATCTTCCCTTTTGTACATATATGTGTTCATATATGTGTGATGCTTGTGTGTATGTGCACATGTAAAGGTCAAAGGTCAACTCAAGTGTCTTCTTCAACCACTCACTCTCCATCTTCTTTTTAATTTTTTTAACATTTATATGTATGATTATTTACCCACATGTTCTACATGCATGCTTGTTGCACACAGAGACTAAAAGGGGGTGTCCTATTTTCTGGAACTGGAATTATAGACAGTTGTGAGCCACCATGTGGGTGCTGGGAACCAAACTGCAGTCCTCTGCAAGGGCAGCAAGTGCTCTTAATTGCTGAGCCATCTCTCCAGCTGCACCCAACATTATTTTTTAAAACATAGTCTCTCATCAAACCTGGAGCCTGCTGCTTTGGCTAGACCATCTGGCCTACTAGCTCCAGGGGTCCTCCAGTCTCCCTTTCCTGGTGCTATGGTTCTAAATGTGTGTTACCCTGCCCAATATATACTACTTTTCTCTTTTTTTGTGTGTCATGATTTTCAAGTTGTTATCTTGTAAAGAGAAGCAGCAAGAATAGCAAAAGACATGCTGGTGGTCTGTGGCTATAGGATTTCTTAGAATGTTGCGGTCCCACTTTTGAAACATTTCTGATTCTAAGGGAAAGCAAACCTCTCAGGGTTAACAACTCCCCAGTCCATCATAAACAAGACATTATGTTTGTGTTCCCATTGGGTTTTGATTAGTTCCCGTGTATCATGTGTCTGCTGCATCTCTGGGACTCCAGAGTTTTGCAAAGGGAGTTTCAAAGGATGGAAGACATTTCTGTGTATGTATCTCTTCTGCTTACACATGTTCTCCATTTCTCACCAGACTCACATAGCATAAAGTCAAAGTTTAAGGTACCAAATGGATAAATAGATAAAGAAAATTTGATATATGTATATAGTGGGAAATTATTAAGCAGCCTTCAAAAATGTATAAAATTCTGCCATTTGCAATAGTCTGAATGGATACAGAGGCTACCATGTTAAGTAAGATAAATCAAACTATATGATGTTTGATGTCACATGCAGAACTTAAAATAGCCAAACTTATAAAATCAGAAAAATCATGGTGATAAGAGCTGGAGACAGGAAAGAGAATAGAGAGGTAATGGTCAAAGTTTCAGTTATACAAGGTAAATAAGCTTTGAAGATTGAGGATACAGTACACTGTTATACTGAATATCTGAAATCACTTAAGTAAGCCGATCTCAAAGGTTCGCACCAGAGGCATTATTATGTGTGGTTCAATGTCTGCACATAAAAGACATAAAAATGAGGCACCAAACCACTTTGATTTCTTTATATCATCTGATGCAAACCCAGTGACCACTTACAACCACTTTCAAAGTATCTTTTTCTGGGAGTGAAATACACATATCGACCCTGTCCTCTTCTTACATCACTGTGGTTTCATCTCCGAAGTGCAGATTTCCAAAGCAATACAAGGACATCATTCATGTTTTTCTGACGATCTGGGAGATGGATATCCCTTAACAGGTTGACTCTTTCTGCTCCAAGAGAGAGCAGAGTCTAAACCTGGAGACAAAACCATTGTCACCAACTTCTCATCACACAAACAACATCAGAAAGATCTCAAGCCCTTCTACACATTCAAGCTTGAATGAGTATGATGACTAACCAGAAGGGATGGGCCACACACCGCTGGGCCCATCACTTCTCTAAGAACAACTGTAATAACTGCCAGATAGGCTCAATACTGTGATTTAAAAAAACAAATAAATAGGGTTCACAGAGACTAAACCAACAAGCAGGGAGCTTGCATGGGTCTGACCTAGGCCCTGTACATATATGTTATGGTTGTGTAGCTTGGTCTTTTTGTAGGACTCCTAACAGTGGGAGTGGAGCTTGTCTCTGAAGTGTTTACTTGCTTTTGGAACCCTTTTCTTCCTACTGAATTGCCTCCTCCAGCCTTCATATGAGAGGAGGTGCCTAGTCTTACTGCGATTTGATATACCCTATTTGGTTGCTGTCCATGGGAGGCCTGCCCTTTTTCTGAAGAGGAATAGAGAAGGAGTGAATTAGCATGGAGAAGTGGGGGAGGAACTGGGAAGACAGGAGGGAGGAGGAACTGGGGTCTGGATGTAATACAAGAGAGAATAAATAAAATAAGTAAATAATCTTTTCAGCCGTTGTTAAATAGAATGAAAACATTCATACCTCTAACTCTAAAATTTATCTTCTGACCTCATGAGTTTTCTTAAGTGAATTTTAGTGAGTAACAGTCACTTATCTATTCTTGTTTTGTCTTGTTCTTAGGACTTTAATTTTTATTTTATTTGTTATGGTAACCGGGAGCACCACAGGGTGGCATGGAATTCTGAGGACAACTTAGCAACTTAGCAAATGGTTCCCTCCTTTTACCTGGTGAGTTCTGGAGCTCAGATTTATGCTGGCAGGCTTGCTCAGCAAGCACTTTTACATGCTGAACCATTTCTCTGGCCCCAGTATGCATTCTTAAACATCAAATGTATGCCTAGCATCAGCACACTGAATCTCTTTTTTTGTCTTCATATTTAGAAGTTTAGGCATAGCCACTTATTTTTAGCTTGGCAGTTTTGGAAAGAGTGCGAATTTTTCAGTCCAATGTACCTTACAATTAAAGAAATTATACTGAATTAAAATAAAAACTCATTTAAATGTTACTTTCACAAAGTCAGGTGTGGTGGCGTGTATACCTATCATCCCTGCACTTAGAAGCTGAGACAGGAGGGTCACAAGTTCAAGACTAGTCTAGGATAGATAATAAGATTTTGTCTTAAATTATTTTCTCTAATTATGGTTTCTGCCAATTTATATACTTCTTGTTAAGCTAAAACCACATGTTAAAATTTATAGTTCAAAGTAACTCTTACCATTTATAGTATAATAACTAAAAAAATATACCTGAAATAACTAAATATTTACTACACAAATATTGTAATTGTAATAATTGTACCAAATATTAGTTTCATAAATTGTATGCTATACATCAACATCCAAAAGAAGTATTCACTTAGTAATTAAGGATTTGAAACTGCAAATTACTAAGTATGTGTGTTTAAATTTAGGTTTAATTGATTTCACACTCCATATATTTTTATATTTACCAAAGTACTTTTTTTTTTAACTGACAACTCATGCTTGTTTTGCTGCCTGCCAGTATTTGGCTCTCTGAAATTTATTCCTTCAGTTGCATGGGTTAAATAAGATAAAAAGAATTTTTTGTTGATGTGACATATCTTTGGATGAAGTTGCTTTTTAGGATTTGATGTTTCACTTAATAAGTAGGCACCATCTTAACAATGACCCCACCAGGAAATGTGTTTTAGTGATGTTTCCTCTTCCTCTGAAAAATATAAAAAGTACTACTGCGTTGTGTGGACTTACAAGCTACTTGGCTAAAATTAACAAAATGAATAAATTGTTGGAGTTGGTGAATAGTTGCTGGCTAACACAAAGAAAGGCAATGTGTGTGGTCACTGTAGATATGAAAGTGGGCAGGGTTGGCCATCGGTTGAGAATGCTGAAACTGAGTGCCTACATCCATCATCACATACCCAACCTGTCTTTCCTAATCCTGTAACACAACATTATATTCTCCAGCTCCTCTCCTCCACATCCACCACTTTGGGTACTCAAGCTCAGATACTGTCCACAAGATCTCACCAGCTGCTTAAAAACAACTTCAAATGCAAGAGGCTCAGCCACGAAATCAACTCAGACAGCCCCCATTCTGGGGCTCAATTCTTCTCCCATCTATCCTTTTCATCCAGTAAACATCAGCACTCAACATGCTAAGCTTTCATCAGTTTTTCTCCGGATGTTTCTAGTTTGACTTCCCCCGATCAAACAGTGTTTATGTCACACATGGAATATAACTACAGCCAGCATGATGGTCACCGTCACGCTAAGAAAACATACAGCTACGCAATCAAGCTCATGGTTTTCTACATGAAGACTGATCAGTTCTGTTACTTTGCATTCTATTACAATTCTATTACTTCTTCCTCTATTACAGACTCTACTAATGAAATAGCTTATCAAAGTAATTTCAGGACTTGCCTGTCTGTGGTATGACTGGAACTGCTGTGCACCTGGCATCCCCTCTCTGCCTCACCTGGTTTCACTACTTACTTGCATCTTACAAACATAAAAGTAATGTGGTAAAGTATGTAACTAGTTAATGTGCTTAGAGATAGACAGGCTGTGGTGAAAAAAATCTCACTTTGTATTTTATAAAGTGAGGAGCACCCTGAGAACATGATACCAGCAAGGGATCCAGAATCTATTTTCATTAGCTTTTTCACAATCAGATGCAGTTGTGTGAAATGGTCCGCTAACCTCTGGAAGCAACAATAGATGAGAGGTTTCTACGGCTACTGCCTGGTACCCAAACACGAGTAATAGAAAGTTATCTGGGACGTAGATGAAATAACCTAGGAGCTCCAGTTAGAACTACTCTTTCTAAAGATTAAGTGAGAAATAAAAGACATGTCTTTGTCCTTACAACCAGGGTTGCTTACGTCCACAAGCTGTTTTATTAGTAGTCTGAAGAGTCTTCACTCAACAGAGGAAATGTAATATAACAGAATATCTCTGTCTTCATGTAGAAAAGTCATAAGCTGAGTTGCATAGTTAACATAGTTAATAACATGTTAATCACATAGTTAATAACATAACAGTTAATAACATAGCATTTGCATGGAGACTGTGGGGATGGTGGTGGGGATTCCTTGTGTGACACAAACACTGACTCACAGTGCAAGACAGTATATAGGCTTATATTCTACTGCGCTGATGATCCCTGTGTTGCTATCTGGGTTTTCCTTTGACAGTTTATCTCCCTTGGTCTCTACTCCTCTCCCCACCTCACTCTTCTCTTACCCATTCCCACTCTTACCTTGTTTTGTTTTATCGTTGTTGTTACTCTGTATTGTTTAGTTTTTAGTACAAGGCCTTGCTATCTATCTCAGGCTGACTTGTAGCTCAATGCGTAGTCCAGGCTGGATTCGAAGTCATCACACTCTTGCCTCAACATCTCTAGTGCTAGGTTTGCAAGTGTGAGTCAGCACACCCAGTTCCACTAACTCATAACATGTTCCGTGTCTTCTTCAGGTACAGTAGGATTTTTTTTTTTACCTACTGGCCTAGGAAACTTCAGTAGTAGTTAAACCATAAATTTGACCTCCAACTTTTTGACCATTCGTCTATTTATAGTTGTGGCCCACAACCAAGAACAGTTCATAATGTAGTCTCAGATCGGTATGACCATGAGACCCTAGACACAATTCTTAGTTTAGATTAAAGTTGTAACTTAGTCAGAGAACAGCGCCACTAGTTCTTGAGAACCCTTGAAGGTGCTTCCTTGCTCTGATGAGCAGAGAGTTGAAAAGAGAAGAACCAGAGCTCACCAGAGCCATTTTGCCAAGCACACAGAGAAAGCCATTCTTTTTTTTTTTTTAATTATTAGACCAAATTATTTTATTGATTCTTTACCAACACTTTAACTGTTTTTTTTTTTAATTTTTTTTTATTGGATATTTTATTTACATTTCAGATACCAACCCCTTCGCCCATTTCCCCTCCCTAGAAAACCCCTATCCCGTGCCCCCTTTTCCATTTTGCTTTTATACAGTTTTTTTAAATGTTAATCAAAGACTTTATAATTATGGTAATGCTCAATCAGAAGTGTAACCTAATACCCAACCTAGCTATGTAAACTATCTTTGACTGGTGGAGACATGTGAACTTCTGCCTCCATGCCCCCTCTCTCTTTCTCTCTCTTTTTCTCTCTCATTAAATAGCTAGAGAAAGCCATTCTAAGCTAAGAGAAAACAGAATGTCAAGAGATTAGGAGAGAAGGGCTAGAGGTGCAGGATGGGGAGATCAGAAGCAGAGTTGGGGTAGAAGATCTGGGGACCTCAGCTGAGTTGGATTCCTGCCACCTGCACTCCAGTTAATCCGACTAATTCAGAATTCAGAAGAGGATGACACAGTAAAGCAGCTGGCATGGGAGCACTGCTGACTGGGGAGGAAACTGTGACCTCAAGTCTTGCCACTAAGCCTGACCAAGTGAGTTCCATCTGCTGGACCTACATAACATAGAAGGAAAGATCCAGCACTCTCAAATTGTCTTCTTACCTCCACATATGTACCATGTGGTATATGAACTCCAAGCCCCTTCTATATACACACATTCATAAATGTAATGAAGTGTAATTCTCTAAAAGGTTCTTCAGGGATGAATGATAATAATTACAACTCTGAGAGAGTTAGAATGTTACAGATCCCAAGCTACATTAACTTGGGTGATCTTTATCCATATCAATAGTCATTAATAGGCACCTCTGTGTCTGTCTGACCTACCATCCTTTCAACAGTCAGGTAAAGCCTTTGGAATGTACTAACAGACACCTACCTTTTACCCCAGAAGCTGCATTTGTCACCAGATGATCTCTAGCACCTATCACACAGGTCTCCTCACTGTGCTGTGACGGCTCTCCATAATGCTCCTAATAATGTGTTTAGAAAATGTCTTGATTTGTGGCCATCTTCTGTCGCTGATTATGGAAGTGCATCTCACTGCCTCCACCCTGGGAGCATCCTGTATCCATGCTCTCAGGCATTGCCATGTGCATTAGCTAAAATTAACTCCTCTCTCATTCTCTTTGTAGTGGGAATTCTGTTTAGCAATGACAGGTGAAAAATTATAAGATGCCTTTGTCCCAGACTGGGAAGCCAGTAACTTAGTCATTAAGTATTATTATTCGTTATTAGTTTTTAAAAAATCCCTTCATATCTGGGAAGGCTTTGCAGAGAGAGATGAATACAATCAAAATGTATGAAATTCTTAAAGAACTAATAAAATGCTTTTAAAAAGATGTAATACAGAGGCATATTCCATTACTGATAATAATATTTCAAAAGTATTTCAATGATATTTCAAATTTTTATAGAAATACTCACTAGTATGTGATATTTTATCATAAAACTTCCCATATACTTTGAAACTAAATGCTACAAAAGAAGAGGCTTGAATGGGCATGTAATCATAAAGTAAAAGGGTTTTGATAAAGATTATATCAAAGAAACTGTGAAAAGATTATTTGACATAGTGTTTGGTAAACTTTTCAAGTAAAAAGAAAAGGCACCATAAGCTTAATTAGAATGCAAATGAGACACAGCCTCTGATTAAACAGTCGCCTCTGGGTTTTATACCTCTGGCATTATTTGTCACCTTCCCCCACACAGAGCTGTGGGACTTGTATAACCAGCCAGAGTCTTATCTGCTTGAGTCTTTCTGACTGAGCATAATGAGAGAAAATAAGCTTTATGCAGGGGCGGCCGTCAGTGTGTCCCAGCCTAGCATATGCTAATTGACTGTAAAGGCAGTGGCTAGATGTGGCATGTTATCATTTATATGACATTATTTATAAGATGAATTATTGAACGATGCACGTAATATGCATGTACAGCCAGTATTGGCATCAAGGCTGGTGATAGCCAGGAAGAACTCCCCTGAAGCAGGCCCTGAGATTAGTGAGCTTGTTAAGCATGGTAAGGCATCTATTGACATTGTTTCCTGTGACAAATTGGCAAGTAGACAATGCTGATCAATTTATAATCCTAGGACTAAGAGATCACATGAGTTTAAAGATGAATGTTTGTTTCCCTGTTTCACACACATTTACCAAAAAAAAAAAAATAGCTTATTAACAATTAGCCAGTTTAATACAGGGAGAGTGGAGGGAGATAGCTCAGTGGGTAAAGGCACTTGCCTCAAAAGCATGGCACTTGTGTTGGATCCCTGGTTCCCATGTAAAGGTAGAAAGAGAAAACAAATTGAACAAAATTGTTCTTTGCCTCCACATCTACACCATGGCATGCCCCTGCACCGCCATACACAGACAGGCAGCAATAACAAGTCATTTTTTTAAGAGTGGGAAACTTGAAAGAAGAAATAACAGAGTCTAGAAACTAAGAACTCTATGACGTAAAGCAACTCTTTTACAGCTGCTTCTTAACCACAACCAGTAAAAGATAAAATGGAAAACTTCTCTTATCAACAAAGGCCAACTCAAAACAGTCTTTCGATAAGAACTAGAGTGAGCTGTGTCATTATATCATTGCTAAAAAAAAAAAAAAAATCTCTGAAGCAATCCCTAAATTTAAGAGGGTCAGACCACCTGTTAGCACATCCCAGGACCTCCTCCTAATTAAACCAGTGACTCTGTAGAGAAGACAAAAGAACTGTCTAACCTCAGCCTCATGGAGGCAAGGTAACCCCAGTGAGTTCAATAAATGAGGAGACAGAAAGGAAAGGAACAGCACAGCAAACCAGAGAGCTGTGTCCACAGAATCACCCCAAGGAAGTACTGACTAGCTATTGACATGTGAAAGTAACTGGAGAAAAAGTAAAAGCCCAGTGATATTAGTTCAGTGTGGGTTACTACAGAGATTATCAGTCTAGCTAACAAGTTATGTGACCGGTAGATTTGCTCACAAAATGCCCTGAATCCAATAGGTCTCCAAAGAGGGCCGATCTTACCACATTGACTTCAAAGATTTTTAGGGTAGTCTAAGGAAAGGCCTTTCCAAGAGCTGGTAAGTGGTTTTGAACTCCTGATTCTCCCACGCAGGCTCCCAAGTGTTGGGCTTACGAGCATGTGTGACCACATCCTGCTCCATCAATATTTTTAAAGACTTCCACCACCACTTCAGCCTGGAGTATATCAGATGTTTCTGTAGTGTGGCTCATAGTTGTGATGTGAAGTTTTTACTCATCTGAAGGGCAATGAGAGAAAGATAGTGTGACCGTCTTAATGAAATGAAATGGATTCAATTTAAAGAGCTGTTTAGTGTCTAAAGGATGACTTTTCTAACTTGTAATATTAAAATCCCACCATTCCATTTATCAAATGGTTGTGAAAACAAATGGTAGCTTTTCATTGTCAACTTTACATTATCCAAAAGTCCTAAGTCTCTTCTAAACTTAAGCCAATCTCATGTGAAATTTTTCTGTCAAAAGAAAGTTATATTTACTGAATCTCAACTGGATATCTTTTGTAGCCAGGCAAGGCTTCCAGTGGTGGGACTGGGTGGCATTAGGTTGAGTTGTTGGCCAAGGTCCTGTGGAGATCTCCAAACAATCCAGGTTGATGCTGGCAAGGACAGAAGGTTGATCTCTGAAAACTGACAGTGAGGTCCCATTGCTAGGATAACTCCACGTAGCCCATTGATTGTTGAGAGGTCCAGTTGGTGCCTGCATGGAGCCTTTACCGCTACAGTCTAGTCTCTTTGGTGCAGGGAGGTACTCTGCAGGCTATGCAAAGAGAAACCTGGACATGAACACAGTCACAAAGCCCTCTACCTACAATCTGCCTGCCTCAAAGATGTGCTGGGACAGTGGTAGAGCAGAAATTGTGTTTCCTGTTTGGTTTAACTTGAGGCCCACTCCATAAGAGTGAACCGTGCTCCATGCTTCATGGATGGTCAGAAACATGAGCCTGAGCAGCAGAGACTTAGGGTAGAACTAAACAGAACAATCAAATAAAATAAACAAAATGATTCCTAATGATATTCTGCTATACTCACAGATTGGTGCCTTATCCAGTCATCATTAAAGAGGCTTCTTTTGGCAGTATATGTGAGTAGGTGCAGAGACCCACAGCTATGCATAAAAGGAGTCTAATGGGAGATCTCCTTGGAGTCCCTCCTCTCAAAAGAAGGAGAGGAAATATTTCTGTCAAAAATAAGTTACGTTTACCGAATCTGAACTGACCATCTTTGTAGCCAGGCAACACTCCCATTGGTGGAACTGGGTTGCATTAGGTTGAGTTGTTGGCCAAGGGGCCCTGTGGAGATCAGAAGGGATTGAGGACACCAGGAGAACATGCCCACTGAATCAGTTAAGCAGGGCTCATATGTGCTCACAGAGACTGGAGCAGCAAGCATGGAGCTGCATGTGTCTCTACCAGGTTCTCTGAGTACATGTTATGGCTGATAGCTTGGTGGTTTTGTGAGAGTCCTAACAGTTGAGAGCAGGTATGTATCTCTGACTCTCTGGCCTGCTCTTGGGACTCATTTTCTGCTTGCTTTGTGCAGCCTCAATATGAGGGCTTTTGTCTCATCTTATTGATCTTATTGCATCTTGTTTGGTTGTATTGTCCTGTTTGGTTGTTGTCTCTTAGAGGCTTGCTCTTTTCTGAAGAGAAAACAAAGGAAAAATGAATCTGTGAGAGAGGGAAGGTGAGGGGTTGCTAGGAGGAGTGGAGGAAGGTAAAACCATGGTAAGGGTGTGTTGTATGAGAGAGGACTCTATTTTCAATGAAAATAAATAAACATATATTTCTAATACAATAGAACAGATAAAATATTATCTTTGAAAGAATATTAGAGCAAAACTCAGAAGGACAAAATCAAACCTCAAAGTCCATATCTGGCATCTGTGGGATCATGATGGCGTCATTTGGACTGCAGTGGGGTTGAGTAACCCATTCTTCCAGATTTGTTGCCTGCAATACATATGCTTACTTGCTATGTGTGTGTGTGTGTGTGTGTGTGTGTGTGTATCCAGTTTCTCCTGATACATTCAGCTCTCCTCAACTCTTTAATGGTTTTCTTATAGGCATCTCTAATGTACTGGGTCTCTTTCATCCTTACAGCTTCATATGTCTCTGTCTCGGGAACGCTATAGGGGAATCATACCTTACTTCATATCACCTAACCTTGTTGGTCTTTTGGAACCTTGATGCAAGTCTCTATAGCCCTCCAACTCTTACAGTTTCCATACCTATAAAATTAGTACCATATGGACTATGTCAGTTTCTAGTGATAGCTGGACAGGTGCCCTAGCCCCCTTGGACCAAAACTGGAATGGTTTCTATGTGCTTTCAAAGCTGACCTGTGAAAAGACTTCTCTAAGGAGTCCTGCTTAGAAGGATGTCCTTAGGGGAGAGTCTCTTTGTTCAAGCACTCTTTTTTTTTTTTTTTAATGAAAGTTCTGTAGATGTGTTTGCTCTCTGGAGCTCTTCATTGACTGGGTCAAAGTATGAGTTTTTCTGACTTGTACTAATCACTTAATCTCTTTAATAATACCGTCTCTGTCAGCACAGGTCCTGCCTACAACTCTAAATCCTTCCCTCACCAAAAACTTCTCATATCTTCTGTTCCATTTTCTTTAATCTCTTTTACCGAAATCTGAGTAAATGCAATGGAAACCATGCCACTGGCTGAATGATTTATTGTCTTGGAATTTCCACTAAGCAAATTTAGTCCATTGCTTTTAAGTTTACTATCACTGAAGTTTTGGGGGTACATTCACAGAATTCAGTCAGGATGTAGCATGAATGACATCTAGGCCTGTTCCTGAGAGAGTCTTTGTTTTCCTCTCCAACTTTACAAGACCAGTCTTTACTGTCCACATTTTTATCAGCATCCTGGTCTTCTGAGTTTCCTCCTTAATGGCCCATTAATCTCTGCTTACAGCACTTTAGGACTTCTCTAGCAAGCAGGTCTAAACTCTTTCACATTCCTCCCATGAATTAGTTCCAAAGGCTTATAAATCACACAGTGAGGTAGGTAGTCATAGCAAAGACTCTCTATCCGTTACCAATTTTGTGTATTCATTACTTTGATTTTCAATATAATATTTTTATTTATTCCTTGAGAATTTCAGACATGTACATAATGTGTTTTGAGCTATCATGTTCACTTCCCCCTCCTCCTCTTTGCATATTAGTTATTTTTAATTCTTACAGTGGCCAAACACCTCACAAGAAGGAAGGCAAGGGGGAAATATCTATTTGGACTCATCGTTTTAAGTACAGTCTCTCACAATAGAAAAGATATGATGATAGGATACTACCTCAAACATAGAGCAGTGGACACATCCCTTATATCCGGGCACTTTAGAAAATAGTGATAAGACAGAAAGTAGGAAAGACTATAACCCTCAAGGTCTGGTTATCCCATGAATAACTTCTTTCAACTATTTCCCATTTTGTTAGGGTTTCACAATCTCCCAAAAAGAGTGCTACCACTTGAGAACCAAGTATTCAAACATATGAGCCTATAAGACACGTGTAGCATTCAGCATAACATTAATATTTTGGGTATATTGATCTTAGTAAAATGCATCATTAAAACTAAAGTCATTTGATGTTTATTTTACTTCTTTGATGTAGATTCTAAAAACCCTAAAATTGTATCAATAGCTCAGATTCTGCTAGACATCCCTGTTCTAAAGTCAAACTATTCTTATGATTAAATACAATTAAGATAATTCTCCTAGTCCATTATAATGGTGCATATATGCAATACCAGCACTCTGGAGACTGTCAGGCAGTAGTAGCATGAGCTTGAGGCTAACCTGAGTATATAGTAAGGTGTCTCAAAAAAAAGTAGACTATTCTTTTTGATAATATCTTCTGTTTGCACACTGCACAGTCACACAAAACTATGAGCTACAACTGTTTAGCATTGTGTAGCAATTTATTCTGAGATTAAAATCTCCCATATTGGATGGAGGCTCCTAATCAATATTCCATATTGCTGCTTATGGTCATATCCAAGACCATACCATTGGTCTCGAATTAGATGAACATAATTTAAGTAGAACGAGCCTATAGTAGAAGGATGAGGAAACCAATTTAGACAAAGCTAATAATCCTAAGGTATTCAGAGAGTTTGTACTCAACAAATACCATTTACTTTCATTTACTTTAAAATGCTAGGTGGATAAATAACAGCTACATACATGCTCCTATAGGCAGCCATACACATGCAGAGGGAGACAAAGCTATACTTCTTAGCCCTGCCTTCATTTCATCACACTATCAATTTTGCTAACGAATACTAAATTCTACTTCCGTGCTATATCCCTCAATGGGACATTTGGCAATACATGAATTGGGACTTGGTTTTCCACTTACTGAATGATTTTCTGCAATAATTATGTTTCTGATCACTTTCCATTAAAGAAAAAATTGCTTGGATTTTTCATAAACCATCTTTAGAAATACCTGTACCTATTAACTACTCCATCCAATTTCATGTTTGGCAATGTTGTCAATATCAGTCTCCAAAAGTCAACTCATTTTTAATAGTTTGATTAGTGCTAAATTAAGACAGCTAAAATTGTCTTTGGGTGGAACTTACAAATGATGAATACTCCAAGAGTCTTAACTGATTGGCAGCTGTCACCTATAATAGAAAGGGAGCTGTAGGATGAGCAATTCGACAGAATGTTTTTTTGCCCTTGGGTTGTACTTAACGTTTTGCATTTGTGGTTAGCAAATTACGGACTCGGTCTATCCCATGAAACTCTGAGTGAGCTTTCATGAGCTTCTGACCTTGGGAAAACTCGGGTCTACAATCAAAAAGCATTAACAAAATGGCTGTCTCTACTGTTGAGCATGGTAGTGACTGACTGGTGCAAAAGAGCATGGTGGCTTTTAGGTGAGGAGGGATGAAAAGGTCATGGGGCCTCACAGGTCTAACGGATGGAAGTGTGGCTGGGCAAAATGCTTTTCTAGCTTGACCCTGGGTTGTTACAGGGAGTAATTTTCAAGCAGAGAGCTTTGCTATTACTCGGAGTGCTTCTGTGGCTTCATAAAGAAGCCCTGAGATAAGAAAGGACATAGTTCTATTAATCTAAATCTGCACCAAAACTGGATGGAAAAACCAGGACAACGCTTAACCATGCAGAGGCTCTAGCACCATGGATCCTCCCATACCACTCAAGCACGATTATAATCAACCAGCATGGGCACGAGGAGGAGGAGGAATCTACTCCATCTCTTTTTGGTTTTGTTTTTCAGTGTGTGTGTGTGTGTGTGTGTGTGTGTGTGTGTGTGTGTGTGTCTGTCTGTCTGTCTGTCTGTCTTCAAATTGCCAAACAAGAAAATTCACCTTAATCCAAAGTCTATGTAAAAATAACTTAAAGTCAATAATCAGACATTTAAAAACAAGTCTAGCCAGGCAGTTGTGACACACACCTTTAATCTCAGAACATGAGAGGCAGAGGCAGGCAGATTTCCAGGTTCAAGGACAGCCTGCTCTACAGAGCAAGTTGCAAGACAGCTGGAGCTATACAGAGAAACCTCACATCAAAAACACAAAAATAAAATAATGTCTAAATATTATTCAAGAGAATCTATGACTAAAATACAGTAATTCCTAACTACAAGCAATTTTGCACCCAAGGAGCTTTTTCCAATGTCCGAAGAGAATTGACTCTAAAAGAATTTGTTTCACTGATTTTAATATGTGAAACCTCTCTCTAAATAGTGGCCCAAAAGTTATTTTAATTGTCTTTTCTCTCCTGTAGAAGTAATTTATTTCATAAAAAGATAATTATGACCATGAGTTTTGACTGAGTTTACCAGGTATAAATTCCTTTCTGTGTAACAGGCCTCAAACCAATCAGAGAGTAAATGGTTATCCTTAATAAACAGCCTTGCCATCATTGCACCAATGGGCACATCTTGTCCGGCAGGTCAATATTGCCACAGACAATTCTAGATAAGACTATTTATGCTTTTTCTCCCCCAGTAGCCTGCACAGCTGTTGCTGTTATAGGAAATAAGAAGTGTTTCCTGCTCAACTCAAGATCTGTCTTACGTCTTGCATCAAGATCTGATATATGTCTTAAAATCAAAGTGTGGGTGTCTGCAATCAGAAGAGTCTTACCATCTAGTTACAAGAGCAATGGCAGTAACCTATACTTTTTTGAGCGCCTCTGGGTCTTCCTGACCAATAACTTATAGGGAGGTAACCTGTGCCTCAGGTAACACAGGTTTTCATTTAAAACTCACGTCCTCTGGGGAAAGCATTTTTATGCATGTGTGTTTCCTCTATTTGAACTCCAGGATAGATATATCCTGGAACTCTCGCTGTAAACCAGGCTAGCCTCAAACTCAGAGATCCATCTGCCTTTTCCTGCTGAGTGCTGGGCTTAAAGGCATGTGCCACCACTGCCTGGATTTTGGTTATACTTTTTAATTAGTTTTTAAACTAGTATAGTGGGTTTCATAAGGGTTCCTCATATGCTCTTAATTTGGTTAAGACAGCCCTTATCCCCACCATTCCCTTACACACTGCCCTCATCTCTGCTTCAATCTTTGGCTGGTGGTATATATCCCTGCCCAATTCTTACTTATAACATGTGTTCCAAGATCTACTCTTATTATATTTTGTATCAGGGTTTAAGATCATAGGCCCCCAAGTAGCTTCATGCACACTTCACCTTAGCTGACATTTTCTCTACCCCCTCCTTTCCCCATCCCTTTCAAAGCCTTATGTGATTGTGATAACCATTAATTCTAGAAATACACTAAGTAAAAAATAAGAATTGTATACTCTGGCTAAGACAAAATGCTGCTCATACAAATGCCGTTTGTATTCATATACTTTTCTTCTTCCCATGCAGGCCAGATTAAAGCTTGTCACATGAGTAACGGCCATTTGGTAGTTACCTGCTGTGCTCTAGGGTCTGTGACACATAGCAAGTGTACCCCGTGTGAAGCCCCAGAGGAGTCATCGTGAAGAACAGGAATCTTCTTGAAAACCAGGTTCAAAAAACAGCTGCCAGCCCGAAGTGTCAGAATCCCTAAGATGTGGATCCAGGAAGACCTTAGTGTTCCGCCACAGCATCTCAAGGTCTCTACTAAAGTCAAATCCAGGAGTACAAAAGGATTTTGAGATATGTGATTTTTATGTTTTTGTTTGAGCCATATCTATTGCTCAAATTTCCAAACAGATTTAAAATGCCACTGCAGTCACACCTTAATTCCTCCTTTATAGTTGTGCCACAAAAGCATTCATAGAGAGGGAAAATTTTATTTTGTTTTGGATTTACCTCAGTTCAAGTTCTTTCTAAGAGCATGGTCAATGTCCATATATGTATGTGGAGACTTTTGCAGAGCATAGAAACAAACTGTTTAGTGTAAACAGAGTCTATGTGCTCTCAGAAACTTTTCTTGCCACTTCTCTCTCTCTCTCTCTCTCTCTCTCTCTCTCTCTCTCTCTCTCTCCCCCGCCCCCGTGTGTGTGTGTGTGTGTGTGTGTGTGTGTGTGTGTGTGTGTGTAGAAAGATAAATAGTAAGACTTTCAGAAAAGGGACTCGAAAGGAAAGAAGGAGGGGCAGAGAAATAAAAGAAGAAAAGGAATAAGGGAGGGAGGGAGGTGGAGAGAGAGAGAGAGAGAGAGAGAGAGAGAGAGAGAGAGATCTGCCTTATAGCTGCTAAGACTGCAGACAGAAATAGCACAACCACTGTGAGCTGTGCGCGACTCATTTCATCCAAGACCACGTTTTATCTTTCATTAATCAGTTGCTCAGAAAGAAGGAAATGACATCTGGTCCATTCTTCCTCTGCATCTTCGTTATTGGAAAATACTGTGAGTATGCTCGGTGTCTAATTTTATGTGCTTCGGTGCTTTGTGAAATAGTCTCAAGTGCAAATGTTCATTCCTTACATTCATGCTTTTAAGCTAAAATGCATGCTCTGATAAAAACTGCAAGCTCACTTTAGAATCATTCTTCTTAGTATTTGTCTGATATTTTTACTAGAATATCTTTTGACTATATTAGAATATAGTCAAAAGTTAAGCAAAACTAACATATTTTATAAGCCTATGCTTTATTAAGCCAACTTTTATCACGGATAAGCAGTATTTTAATATTTAAAGAGAATCTATAAGTTCTTTACAAGGTCTGTTCTGCTACACAGACTAATATTTGTTCGTTTCTATGTGGCTGCAGCATATTGCCATCCTGTGATGTGCTGCCTGGGTCACACACAGAGATATAGCCATATAACTCTTTTGCCAGGGTTTTGCACTGTTCCTTGAAAGAAAAGCAAGCGAAAGCATAAAGAAATGAAACCCATAGGGACTCAAGAAAATAAGTCATTTTACTTTTACTATAGTAGCAAATTTCCTTTGTATATTAAGCCATAGAATTTTTTTAAAATCTTATTTAAAATTCAAGGGAAAGGGTTGTTATACATTATACCTCATTAAATGATCTCTCTGAGTTAAGAAAATCTCTATGCTTGTTAGAACAATTAAATAACCCAACCCCAGGTCAATATGAAAGTTTCTGAGTTTCTTTAATACATTAGGATTGTGGGAGGAGGTGGGTTGTGAGCATCATCAAACTTAAAGTACAAGCTGGTTTATATTCTTCTGTCTCTCAAGTTCTACAAATGAGGTGTTTATACTAAGATAATCTACTGAATTTCTCAGGGTCACATTCCGTCTTAGATCTCTTAATTCTGATAGCATATACTATACTTTGATGATTTTTTTTTCTCCTTTTCTCTTCTGACCACAATACAACTAAATAGTTAAAGATTGAGACAATTTCAAAACTAGAGAAATGACTAGAAATCTCTGAGACTATTCTTCTCCTAATTTTCTCTCTCTCAATCTTAACTGTGGCATTCCTACTTTTATCTAAAGTAAGAAAAATTCAAACTGCAAATCATAATGAAAGACTGGATCTTTCTAATTATAATCCAATACCTAAGGTATCAGGGCTACAATACACACACACACACACACACACACACACACACACACACACACACTGTTCCTGGGCTTTTGACATTTGCAGCAAAAGCCCACTGAAACTAATGATCAATTTTAACATTTCCTATTCAATCTCAAGGAGGTGCACAGATCCAAAGGAATTCTTCTACAACAGGTGTTCTACTAGGAAAAAGGTATAAAAGGTGTTCAGAGCTGGTTAAGAAGGAATTTTGACTGATGTGATACTAAAGATGTTCCAGGCTATAAAAATTCTCCATGTTAAATTCTTTTCTTAATGTTTTTTTTTCTTCTCTTTTGTTTTTTGTTTGTTTTGGTTGGGTTTTTTTTTTTTTTTTAGAAAGGGTTTCTTTGCATAGCCTTGGTTGTCCTAGAACTCTACTAGACCAGGTTGGCCTTGAACTCACAGAGATTTACCTGTCTCTGTCTCTGGAGTGAAGGAATTACTCACCACCGCCCTGCAATAAATTATTTTCATGAGCAAAACTTTGAAAGTAATAAGGATGATGACAGTACCAGAACCTTCCATCCTTTTACATTTATATTCTCTTTAGGTTTAAAACAACAAAATTAAAACCAACCAAACAACAACAAAAACAGAAAACTGTTCATAGTTGCAAGTTCCAAATTCTCAACATTCCAAGCTTTCCCCTGGGCTGAGGGCAACATCGTAACACAGGGATGAGTAGTAGGATCCCGGACTACTGTGCTATCTGGGAAACTGGGGGAGCTTTTGCAGAAACCCAAAATAATAACTCATAATAAGTTCAGTCCACCTTTATTGTAGTCCATAACTCAACTCCACCTAAGTTTCTGTGCACACAAGGAAGGATATCAGCAAAGGACATCAATAGCCACACATTAAGCCAGGCTCCTAACCCCTCTCCCCCCACTGCTCCCCTGGGCTGTGGATTGCCTACTCTATTTACTGAGTTTGCTTTGTTTGACTTGTTTGGTTGTTGTATTGTGTTATGCTGTGCTATATTACAGTGTGGTGTTGTGTACAATGTTGTATTGGTTTGTTTTGTGTTGATCCTGACCTCTGGTACTTTGGGAAGGTAATGTGCTATCAAAGAAGACGCCATCTTACCCAGTGCAGCTGTGGAGCCATGTCCTGGTCCCATGATTCCCAGCAATTAATTTGCCATCTTTGAACCTCAGTTTGTAAAATGGCAATCAAATATTTTATCGTATCTGCTTCCCAGGGCTCATGTATTCAGCCTTTGTTAGGGAAAAAAAGTTAAATCTTCACAACGACGATCATGTAGAAACAATTCAGTAAGACCCAAGGACATTTTGTGGTTTGTTGCAGGCTCACACTAATAAATGTCAAGATTTGAGTGATTTTGATTCATGCTTTTTCCCCTGGACCATGATCATCCTCAGCAGGGGTGGCACAAATAATTGGGCCTTGAAAACAGCAAAACTCTCAATAGATGTAGAACTATTGGCCATGTGTTAACCAAAACCACAAATGAATGCCAGATACTTTAATAAGCAATAGGATAAAGTATAACTGTAGCTTTAGCCTTGCTCTGAAGAGACAAAGTGGCTGGAGCAGTGCCTTAACCCAGAATTGCTATTCAGTGACACACCGATGCTGATCTGGGCTCAGAAGAGCTGACCTTTTATCCTTCAGTTCTCTACCCATATCTATGAGCCGTAAGACACCAAAGTTAATCTGTAGTTTGATACTAGTTTAGTTATGTAAGGTTATACCATCGGAGGAAGCTGAGCAAAGAGCATGGGGGACCCCACTGTGGTAATTTTCCAAGTTCTTGTCAGTCTATGGTTATTTCAGAATTACAACTTTTAAAAACATCCTCAGAATGCGTTGTATCATAAATCCTTCTCAGAGATTTTTTTTTTACTTATTAAACATATCTCAAGCAAAATAATCATTTTATGTAATACTTTAGGTAGGAAAAAAAACACATATGGGGGCAAGTAGAGAGCCTCAGAAACAAGCCTGATTCACTTCAGGATTTCTAAAGACTGGTGCCATGCTGAGGGCTCAGCTTCAGAACCCCGTGGAGACTTAGCAGAGTGCCTGGTCTTTGCCCTGGAGCCATCCACAGCTCCAAGTAACTTCTTAGCATCTCTCTAAGAGAAAAAAAAAGGGGAAGACAGACATTCCACAAAAGCCACATAAACCTGATGAAGACATTAAAACAGATGTACACGGGCGTACTTACCCATGTCCAAATGTGGGAGGATAAATGTATCAATGCACAGACTACCAGATACGTAATGTTCTAAGTCGCGTTTGTGAAGGTTGGTTGCTACAGTTTTGTGTTGTTCCTACTCTGAATTTAGACTCACATTTTTTAAGTTTCAACTAGAGAGAAAATTAATCAATCTGTGTAAGTACATTACCATCTGAAAAAAAAAAAAGGTAACAAATTATGTTTGTGAAGTAAGTAGCACTCAATAGTAATTTCCAACATCAAAACAAACGTGTTCAACTGAAGTGCCTGGAGGCGGGTAGTTCAGTTAACTTTGGTTATTAGCATCTCAACAACTTAATTTCTAGCTTTGTGGTAATAGTTTTTACATTTTCCATTTACTCTGAGCTTTCCATGAACAAGGAACCATTTTACGTGTCCACAAACATCTCCTGTTTCCCCATAACTTATGAGATGACCCTACCTTAAAGTAGAAAACAGAAAATGAGAAATTCTCTCCAGTGTTGCAAACAGTTCTAAAACGTGTTGCAAAAGAGACTTGAATCCAAGTCTATCTCCTTAACACCCTTCCAGCAGAGTGTGACTTGGTTCTAATGCTTCCACACGTACAGTGTCTCAGAATGAAAAGGTACTTTTCAGATACCCTGATCTGGCTCACTTGATCACAAGTTTCACACAAATTAGGTAGTGCCCACTTCAGAACCTGAACTGCCCAGGGTCTCAAAGCCAGAAATCCAGGTTTTCTACCATGTAGGATGAGATCAGGCCAGTTCACCCTGGGTGTCCACGCATCACTTCTTCCACACTGGTGTGAGGCTCTGTGTAACAATTAATGCATACCAGCAACACGTAGATTAGGATACATATGTTAATAACTTGTATGTGTAGAAAACACTTTTGTTTCCAACCATATAGCAAGTGCCAATCAACATCCGCTTAATTCCTGTGTCAGCTCCCTCCTCCCTCCTCCCTCCTCCCTCCTCCTTGGCTATATCCTCCCTCATTGGCTCCACAGCCCTGGGCGCTCCATCTCTTACCTGATGTAGAGAGATCCAAAGCCACCTCTCCCTGTTTACAGCTTCTGGCACTCTCCTGGTATGAACACCCAGAGTCCACCCTTGAACTAGGAATCCTTTTTCTTTGTTCATAGGCGGTAGCAAGCTATAAAAACTTCAGATTTAGGTTCTGATCTCCGACATCATCCACACAGATAAATCAAGTAACACAAAAAGGACAATATAAAGCATTCTCTTCTCTCCTCTGTGTTAGAAAATGCTATTTTCTTGTTAAATTGTAGTGTTCTATAGTATTGTGTCTGTTGTTAAATGGATTTCATTTCATAACTGGTTCACTATCTTAATTAACTGAAGTCCCTCATTTCTTCATGTTTCTGTAAGAATGAATGTATCTTTTGGAGATAATCAAAAACCTCCTGAGAGTTGGTCGTTGAGAAGAAGGCTTGCAGAACTCTCACTGGCTGTTTTGGGCCATGCAGCACCCCTACCTCTGGCTGTGGCACCTGTCCCTTCCTGCCTGTCTCTCCACAGGGTTCTTCAGGGTTCCCAGAATCCTGTCTCAGGAATGACAGTGTTCACGCAACAGTGTAGAACTCTGTCCTGACCTCTTCCCAAGCCCAGTTCCAGGTCCACTTTTAGTCAGGGTGCCCAGTGAAAGCCAAACGTCACTCTCATGATTAACTACAGAAGGGACAGCAGAGGATCTGGACCGTTCTTCAGTGGTGAGATTTGCTGTTTTTAAGAGGTAGTCGGCATTTTAGGTAATTAGATGGTTTTGTAAGAGGATGTGTGGGCACTTGAGCTGAGAGTCTACATAACTATGAACAATTCTGCTGATTATAGCATCTTGTTACATGGAGGTCTCCTAATCACCTTTTCCCTGGACTCTCATACTCTCATTTGATTCACTTAAGGAGAAATAATGTGAATAATGTGAAGTTTCCTTTTTTTTTTTTTTTTTTTTTTTTTTTGCTGTTGTCTGGAGCCTAAATCTCAAGTGAACTCCTATTGCCTTAGGCAATTTCATAAGTAATTTTTTTTTATTTCAGTTTTATAAAAGTAAAGCTTCTTTGAGTTGGACTGAAACATAATGCTTTCAGAGGCTAACACTCATCTCTAATATAGGAAGAGGTTAAGGCTTTCTCTCTTCTCTTCACTGTCTTGGCTCACTTCTAAACATGGCTCTCCAGTTGCATACATGGCCCATAAAGGACAGGAAATAACAAATGGGCAGAATATGGCCTAAAAATAGAAATAATCTAGTCTGGTTAGTAAATTTATTATCCACCAAAATCCTAGCTTCAAATGTTATGACTTAGCCAATATGCTACCTAATGTAGTCACTTGTCTTGCACCTGCCTAGTAAAGAAACATTTCAAATCTTTCTCACAACCAATAAGAAAGGTTCTGGTCCAACTTCCCCAGCGTATGTCATATTTACAATCAGGCCCTTTGATGGAAATGGCATCCTCTGTTCTCCAAATCCCAAGTCACTATTTTTCCCAGTTTCAGGAGTTGTATAGGTACTGAACTCCTGTGTATCTCAGCTCTCCCAGACCCTTCCTCCCCGCAGAAAGAATGCCACCTCCTGCCTTCCCACTCTTTCTGATACCATACAGTCAGGACAACAGAGACACTGCTGACACACAGCATCACCCTAAACCCACTCAGTTCCTCTTGTTCCCTTTCCAACCCAATTTGCAAGGGTAGGTGATGGTGTTTTCTCTTTTATATGGAGCAAAATGTGCTTGAGTAGCATGCAGTGAGTCTTCATTGTTGTGGAAAGCCACCTCCAGCGTTAAAAGTCATGGCTTGCTACATTGTAAACCCTACAGTGATAGCCGACTATCCATTCAGACACATCTGACTTCTTGTTCATTAAACAGGGTAAGACTGTCACTGCATTTTAGATACAAACTGGGATGAAATGAGCATTTGAAAACCTAACTGTTATCCCAGGCTAATTTGTAGCCTCTTCAGTTTGTTTCTTCTGTGAGTTCTGTTCCTCCTCACTTCTCCGCAACATGGAAGCTGCTGACTATCCAGTGTGATTGTACATGTCCTTTCCCACCTCCAGGCAGCCCAGATTATGGGTGTTAAGCGGTTCAGACATGTCTGCTTGTTCCTGTAGTGTTTGGTTTCCCCTTTCTGTCTTAACTTGCCACTGTTTTCCTCCGTCTCAACTGTGGCTCCTAATTAAGTATCCACAGTGAGATGTTGCCCTCTATTGATCCCAAAGCCTACTCACCTCATGAATCCAAACTTTTACAGAAGAGTTGTGTGACACATACTTACAGCAACACACACACACATACACACACATACATGCACTCACACACACATTGACAGATACATACGTATACACACACACACACATACATCTTTATCTAGATTCATAAGCATTGGGGCTAATGTTTTCAGTTGTTGAATAAATTGGTTCCATTATCTTTTTCCAACATATAAAGAAGCTATTATCCTTCGGGTTTCTGTAGCTTTGCCCATTTAAACAAATAAACCTGACTTCATAGGTTTGAAATTAAAATATTATGGGATAAAGATAAATATGAGCTTACAGATCTTAATAAAAATGTACATAGCTTGCTCTACTTAGAGAGATCAAATAAGCTGTCATATTATGATTTTCTGAGAGTTTCTATCCAGGCTACATATGTCCAATATGTCAATGAAAGTAGCTGATCAAGTTCTCAGTGCATCAGGCACCAGCTTCAGGGGCTAAGCACAAAGTCCCCACAGTTCCTCATAAGTCCTGGCCCTTTGCCTTTCTGTCACATTCTCTTCTCATTCATTGCTGCTATTTTACTTGTTATGGCTTCTTGCCTGTGAATGCTTTAATATGTTTTCCCAAAGTGGGCTGGAAATGCTTGGGTGCATTTTGAATGGTCCAGAAGATTGGTTGGGCGTTTTTACCTTCCCAGTTGTGGCTAATTTGTTAGAAATTGCAAATGGCCTCGTGGTTTATAAATATTCTACATTATCAAACTTAGGAAGACGATGCTATCAGGCATGCTTTCTGTCAGTTTCTCCTAATCTCTCCTAGCTTTCTTCTTTGTTTTAAGGTCCAAAGAAGTTGTCAGTGGCTCGGTTAAGTTTATGTTTTTACTTCTGTTCTTCTGACTGTAGTTCTTACCCCTGACCTTGTAAGCTAACAGCCCAATTTAAGTCTGTGAAAAAGAGATTGACTTTATTTTTGGTTTCAATGATATTCTTGACAGCTGAATTCACCCCAGCTCTGGCCAGAACAATGCAGTAGCATTTGGCCACCAAATCCTTTTTAATGTGGAAAGTCGCAAATGCTTCTTCTGAGTTGCTCTTGGGCATCTGCTTTTGAGTCTCTGTGCTAACATGCATAGCAGTGCCAAAATTACTCACTATTTAGTAGTAAGAAGAAGTGCGCACACACAAAAAAGGGAATTAGACAATCTTATTTTTCCCTTAAAGAGTTCATACTCAATGATAGAGAAAGTCAAACAGACACGAATTTGACTTATGAAGAGAGAAACTTACCAATGCCTGGTACCATCCTTATTTCATCTCCCTATGTTTAGCTATATGGTAGTCACCAAAAATGCCTGAAGAGATAAGAATGAATGAATTAATAAGTATGGTATTGATAAAGGAAACTGAAATTTAGCAAGATAGTGAACTTTGGGAGGAAGGAAAAATGAAGAATGCAGAACTAAGTAAAAACAAATGATATTTTGAGCAATTGTAGGCACAGAGGAAGCTCTGTGGTATGAAAGAAGGCCTCGTGGCAGTCCAAGACTTAGGGCCAGTGTGGGCATTAAACCAAGGAACACACGTTGGAGATGATGTTAGAACAACTGTTACTCCATATCCTTCCCCAGAATGGCTGTCACTGCCTCTAGGATGGGCTAAAGAATGGTTCACTTTATAGTAACCACACAACCCTGTTCTGAACTATGGCAAAAAAAAAAAAAAAAAAAAAAAAAACACATTGGGGTGTATCACGAAATCAGAGAGCATTTGACAGTAAGAGCTCTAACCACAAAGCCAGAGAACTTTGAAATACAATTGTAAATCTGGATAAACTATGAACTCATAGCACCAGAGTTTTAGCTATGTCCCAGCAGTGACCAGCAGATACCAGTGAGTATACATGTTAACCCTCACTCTGTGAGGTTATACAAGAAAATCTAAGGCTGCAAAACTTACACAATGGTCATGTTTACTCACTTTAGCAAAGAAGCATCTTGAATGAGAAGCAAAAACTGTGTTTGACCTCCTCAAATTAAACTCAAATATCTTGACTCAGAAGTCCAACATCATTTTAGATTCTATTTCTCCCCATTCTTCTGTCTGTCTTAATGGCCTTTCTGCTGCTGAGATACTATGACCAAGGCAACTTATAAGTGTTAATGTGGTTCACAGGTTCCAGAGGATTAGAGTCTGTGTCCATCGTGACAGGGAGCATAACAGAAAGCAGGCAGGCATGGCTGGTGTTGGAGCAGTGGCTAAAAGCTTACATCTTGTTCCACAAGTACAAGGCAGGGAGAGAGAGAGACAGAGAGAGACAGAGAGAGACAGAGAGAGACAGAGAGAGACAGAGAGAGAGCTAACTAGAAATGGCATGGGCTTTTGAAACCTCAAAACCTACACCCAGTGATACATCTCTTCCAACAAGACCTAAACTCCTACTTCATCCCAAACATTTCCACTAACTGGGACCAAGCATTCAAATATGTAATCTTGTGGAGACCATTCTCATTCCAATCACCATAGTTGCCCAATTGGTTCCCTTTGCTTTACCATTGTTTACAGCTACCTACTTTGCATGTAAATTTTATTTTCAGTTCTTGTTCCCCAGTTTCTGCGTCAGTTTTACTTTTGTATAGTCTGGATTAAAATATCTGGAAGATCTTGAGAGAAGGCATTTATTTAATGGGCTCCCATGTTCAAATGGTTCAGCCCATAGGTGCTTGGTCCCCTGTGCTTGGACAGAACAACATAGGAATGGGACTGTGTATCAGAGCTGCTTCATCAAAGCCTTTCAGACAGCAAGCAGAGATTTAAGACTGAATACCCAGTATAAACTTCAAAGTTCTCCTGTGACACACTTCCTCCAACCCTGACTCCCAACACTTCCACAGTTTCCCCAAATAGTACCAACACCTGGAGGACCAAGCCTCCAAAACATAAACCCAGGGGAAGGATGCTTCTTATTGAAACCATAAAGAAAACAACTTGTGCATTTTATATGCTTTTTCCTTTTTTTTCTAACAATACTATTCACAGTATTATAAAAATAAAATAACCAAATGCAGAACTTCTACTCTAAATATAAAAAATTCCTAATGGCCACGGATATTTGTTAACTTCATTATACGATTTTTTCCAGTGAGGTCCCTAAAGCAATATGATGTATAATCCATAATTGAACGGAATAAAGAATGATCTAATATGGTAATCTCCTTCGCTTGGAAGCTGAGCTGTCTGATTAGTCACTGAGGAATGCATTCTACTTTAACATTTACATTGGGAAAATCGCAGCAAGTTTTTAATATGAGTTTTAATATTCTTTATTCTGTGTACCTAAATACACAAACGTGCTAGGTCACAGTCACTGCACTTTGGATGTTGGTGTGAACTATTGACCTTACTAAAGTTGTGGCACAGTCGGATACATTATTAAGGTTCTAGTTAAAGGACAACACAACTAATATTTAGTTAAACCATGGAAGGTAGTATAGCCTTGTCTCTCCTAATGCAAGACACAGTTTCATAGAAATATGTGAACTTTCCTAGATCACAGGCTCACAAAATACTCAGAGTTGAATTCAGGACCGTCTAATTCCCAAGTGAGGTGTTGCTTTCTGTTCACCATGCCAACCCAAAACCATGTTGTCCAATTATATGCCTGATCTGTCTTTTGTTCAGCCATTATTCCTGTTCCTATATACAGACAAGCAAGCTGATCCAGCAAGCGGCAGTCAGGTCAGACCTGCCAGGTATGACTCCCCGAGAAGGAGAAAGAAACTACACAAATAGCAGTAGTATAGCATATTTGAAGTTTCCAGGACAGAAAGGGGCATGACAGATGTAGAAGACGACAAGTACTCCAGGGGCTTATGAAAGGCAGAAAACACATGCTTGGAGAAAGTGGGAGAAGACTGGAGCAAGCAGATCATGAAGGCCTTTGGCCACCACACTCCGGAATTCAGACTGCAGTAAAAAAAAAAAAATAATAATTGGAAGAGTAGTTTTTCACAGAATGATATCAGGAAATGTTCATCTTAGGAAGTACTTGTGAGCTAAGAGAAAATGGGCTAGAATTTAGCCCTGACAGACTAGATCACTGAGTCACCAGAAAAGTAGACCAACCAATTCAGTTGCTAGAATCCTGTTTTCCTAGGGTCTCTTTGTGTTTTTAATGCGTTTTCTTCCTGTTAGAGGGGCACGTAATGGGCCTAAAAGCTGAAGCTGCACCGTTCAAGATGTGCCAGGAACACTCTCATTCTGCACAGTTTTTAATTTCCATAAAAGCTGCATAACTGTAGTCATGCTAACTAATTAGTTTGAAGAAAACCTTTAAAATAAGAAAGGCATCATATCATTCTTATGAGAAATAAATAATGTAGCCAAAATATATCTGAAAAATGAGCTTTTTGTGAATACTGTATACATTATATAACATCGACTATAGCTTCTAATGTGACTGGACAAAAATATAGACTCATTAGAAAATGTCTGAGCTGCTTTGATATATTTATGAAGATTAGGGACCCACCTTCAGCTGAATTAAGTCATGCTCCTCTAATGGGGAAATTGCTTGCCGATATAAACGAAATACACACTTGCGAATTGTGTGCATGATCGAAAAATGACACAGGAAATCAAATATATTCTGGAGTCTCAAAATTAGTGAACTAAATAAAGTTCACACAGGCAGGCTAAAGAACTTCCTTAAATGGGGAATACGTCATTTTCCCATTTCTTATAAACAGTACATACTGCCATAGCTACTTTTCTTTTTCTGTGTTAAAATACCATGACATTCCAGAAGATTAGAGTCCATGATGGTGGAGCACACACAGCAGGTGGCTGGCAGATGGGACAGCAGTTGAGAGCTCTCAGCTCAGTCCAACAGGAAGCAGAGAGAGCTAACTGGAAATGACTGGAGTCCTTTGAAACCTCAAAGCCCACTGTCTTAGTTACCTTTCTGTGGCCGTGAGACACTGTGACCAAGGCAACTTATAAAAGAAAGGGTTTCTTGGGGCTTGCAGTTTCAAAAGCCCAGGAACATCATGACCATTCTTTTTCAAACCACCACACCCATTCATAGTAACACATTTTTGCCAGCAAGGCAAAATACCTCGAAATCCTCCCTAAACAGCCAATGACTAGGGATCATGAGACTTGAATGCTTGGGGGTGGGGAGACAGGGCACATCTCAAAACCACCACAAGTACTACTCTTGGCCAAGAGTGAACAGGCATGGTGCTGGAGCACTGGCTGAGGGCTTAATCCTCAAACACAAGCTTGAGGCAGAGAGAGGGAGAGAGGGGGAGAAGAGTAGAGAGAGAGGGGGATAGAGAGAGCACACATAAGCTAACTGGGAGTGATGTGGGCTTTTGAAACCTAAAGGTCCATGCCTAGTGGCACACATCCTTCATCAAGGTCCCTAATTCTTCCCAAATAGTTCCACCAACTACTGCCGAACTATTCAAATATATGACCCTATGAGGACCATTCTTTTTCAAACCACCACACCCATTCATAGTAACACATTTTTGCCGGCAAGGCAAAATACCTCGAAATCCTCCCTAAACAGCCAATGACTAGGGATCATGAGACTTGAATGCTTGGGGGTGGGGAGACAGGGCACATCTCAAAACCACCACAAGTACTACTCCAGTTTATAGGAACCGAGCTAATCTGGGAAAGATGGGTTCCATTCCCTTGATTAGTACAATGTATGCTCTAAAATCTAAAATCCAGTCCCTCTGGGATTTTTAGCCACCACTTGGCAACAACCACAGCTGTGGTGAAGTCATGACTGACTTCACTCAAGAGCTTCTCAGAATTTAAAATATTTTATTTTTATCTCTTTCTGCCCTTATTTTCCCTTTATTCTTCCTTCACTTCCTTCCAAAACAAGCAAACAACAACCAAAAAAAAAATACAAATAAGTCTCCTGAGTCTAGTATTCCATAGACAGATTCTGTGGGCCCTAGAGTTTTTGAGAGGCCAAGGAAGGGCAATATATTCTGAGGAAACCAGGACTCACTGGCTGACCGCACCAATCGAAAACATCAGGGATGTTTCTAGAAATTCAGTCTTAACTGGTGAAGGGTGGAGAAGAGGCGCACTTTCCATGCATATCACAGAGAGCTTCACAGCACAGTTTTCAAGTTCTGTCCTAAATGCTCTCAGTGCTGTTCATGTTCCTTTTCTTCAACTCTTGAGTTCACCACAGTATGCCTAACACCAATAAAGTCATTTAAAAAATCATTCAAGAGACACCACAAGGGCCCTTGGCCAATAGGAAAGTACATTCTGGAAGTCATACTTAACAAAAAGTAGATTAATTGTCTTAAGTTTGATTTCCTGTCACTTTTATAAGATATCCTGGCAAAAGCAACATAAGGGCGAAAAGGCTTCTCTGATTCACAGTGTTAGGCTGCAGTGGCGTGAAAGTCAAGACAGCAGGAACGGGAAGCAGCAGTCACGTTACGTGAACAGCCAAAACCAGAGGCCAAGGATTAATGAATCCACACTTGTGCTCAGATCCTCTCTCTCTTCATTCAGCCCGGGGCCAAGCCCATGAAATAGTACCACCCACATTCAGGATGGGCCGCTCCACCTCAATTAACCCAGTGTAACAATAATATTTAAAGAAGGCAGTGAATTTCAGTGGGAGGACAAAGTGGGATTGAACAGGAGAGAGGATGGGATGGAGAGGATGTAAATACAGAACATGTATGAAATTCTCAAAATAAAATTTCTACTTTGAGAAAGAAAATTCCTCACGTGCATGCCCATGAATCAGCCTAATCTAGAGAATGCCTCATTGAGACTCTCTTCCTAGTTTTATCTACATTGTATCAAGTCAAAACGACTAACCATCATGCTAATAAATAAATTTCCCAGTGGTAATATGTTCTAAAGAAAAGGAACACAACGGAATAGAACAGTAACTAGCAAGGTGTGTAGGGAACACTAGCTAGAATGATCCTAAACTGTGTCTCCCATCCAAGTCCTAGCCAGGCCCAACCTGCTTAGCTCCAGATCAAGGCAGTATCTTAGCAAACATCATCTTTCTAAGAGACGGCTACTGATGGGAAGAACCCCTTGCTCTGTAGGGATCCAGATAGCGATAATCCAGATATCCAGACAGATGGGCTGACTCACTCAAAGACCTGGAAGTAAGGCCAAGCTGAGAACACAGAGTGGAGAGTGCCAAAAAGAAGGGGGAAAGAAGGGAGGAAGCCAATGGGCAGCGTGACTGCTTCATATATGATACAAGGGTAAAGGTGAGGCGGTGGGATGTTATCCTAAGGACAGTAAGGTTCCAGGAGAATTTAGGAATTAGGACACTTGGTGATCTCAGATTTTGAAGAATCTTCTAACTGCTGTCTGATGGCCAGGCTGGCAAGAGGCTGAGCAGAAAGTCAGCCACTAAAGAGAAGACTCCTGTTCAGACAGCTTGATTATCCACACTTGGGACACAGTAAAGACGGGGAGTTGGCATATTAATAACAGTTGTAGACAAACGTTCTCTGACACTTGAAAACCAGGTGAAAGGTAAGAAAGAGAATCACTTAACCCCCAAAAATAAGAGAAGGTAAAATAACTCAGAGGATCAGAGGAAAGCCAGTCATGTTCTGTCAAGAAGGAGTATGGAGTCAGGCAGTAGTGCACACCCAGCACTCGAGAGGCAGAGGCAGGTGAATCTCTGTGAGTAGGAGCCCAGCCTGATCTACAGGGCTGCTTCTAGGACAGTCACGGCTATACAGAGAAATACTATCTTAAAAAAAACAACCTCCTCCCCTACAAAATAATATGTAGGAATCTAGACCTTCTCTCCCTAATAACTAATTATAGAGGAATGATGTTGTCCTACCACAGGTGCGTATCTAACCCGCTTAATGATCTTGTGAGCTGGATACAGATGGGTATTCAGCAAGCAGTCACACAAAGCAAGGCCAGATGGCAACAGCTGTAATAAAGTATAACTGAAGAGGAGAAAATAAATCCCTCCTCACTACTTAACCTGGTGACCTGAATCAGCAGCCACCCCCATCACAAGTTTTACTCTTAATTTGAGGTGGCAGCATGGACAGAGAAAGGAGGCCACGATGCCAGCAACATAAACTAAATGCTTGCTAGAGGGCATGTTCGTTACAGGGTAATCAGGAGAGGCTTGGAGGTGTCTCACAAAGAGCATAAATACTGGCTAGTTCCTGATAGATGTTTATAAGACAAGATCAAAGATGTCAATAATCTCTTTGTGGTAGGAAAAAGGCCCTTTCCTTCCGTGTGGACCATGGGTGACAGCAGGTATTTGACATATGGTGCTCATAATTTTATGGATTGATGCTGGGTAGGGAGTGCCTGAAATGTGATTTTAGCACAACTATTAGTTACAATATAACTAACCTAGAAGTTAAGGCAGGTGGACAGAGGTAGTTAACCTTTGTACTCAGAAAAAGGCAGCAGTGAGTAGTTCCTTCAAACTCCTTAATTTCACTTAACTGTACTTAATACCCAAGAGGTATTGAACCTTTAAGAATCTGTTCAGAGGTTGTAGAGACAGTTTGGAGTGAAGAAAACTTACTAGCTTTGCAAGGGGCACAGGTCTGAGTCCCCAAACACACCGAAGCTACATGTCGTAATAGAACGTGGAGTTACAACTGGACATAGCTCCAGTTCCAGAGGATCCAACAGTCCTCTTCTGGCTTCTCTGAGCACCAAGCTTACATGCAGTGCACTTACATACAGGCAGGCAGAAAGTCATACACATAATAAAACAAACAAAAGTATCTTAAGATACTTCTAAAATTTACTTTATTTTGTATGATAAATGCTTTACTTACATATATGTATTGCTATGTTTATACCTGGTGGCTTTAAAAGCCAGAAGAGCCCATCAAATGCCCTGGAGCTGGAATTATAAATAATTCTAAGCTACCTTGTGAGTGTTAGGAGTTGAACCCAGGTCCTCTGGAAGAGCAGCTAGTTGCTCTCAACTGCTGAGTCAACTCTCACGTTGTCCGAAACAAAACAAAACAAAACAAAACAAAACAAAAAGTGAGTGTGTGTGGTGTGGTGTGGTGTGTGCGTGTGTGCTTGCGTGCATGCGTGCGTGTGATTTTAAATCCTGTACAAAGCCTACAGTGGTACAACTGGAAACTTCTCAGACAACTGTCACAGCAGCCAGTCAGTCTACGCAGGGATCCTGCTGCATTAGCCACTCCTGTCTGAGACTACAGTAATCCCAAGAGAGGGTAAAAGCAAGAAAATACAGTACTTAATTACATTTAAATAAGCCTCTTTGCTTTTGATTAATTGTTAGTAGCTGTAGGAAACAGATTCAAATTAAGCCTTTAGTAGACATCACTAAGAGAATAGCAGGACCATGTGACTCCTAAGGAGACGCTGGTCACCTAATCTGTAGCCTGTAGACACTCCCTTGCGCTAGACATTTTCCTACATGACCCAAAGACGTGCAGCCAGGATCTCCAGTGCACACCATAGCTCTCATGGCCTTTATGTGTCTCTGGGATCCATTTTCGTAGGTTTTTCTAAAATCACACATTCCAAGTCACAAGCACATAGGTGAAATAAACTGTCTTATAAACAATATTCCTAGCATATAAAGTCTTCCTATTTTATACTGAGAATTCTCAAGAAAACTTAAAGCATACATACATGTATGATGCCTGGGTCATTTTCTATTTCCTCAAAGCTAGTGTACACAACCCAAACTCAAGGTGGATAGGATTAAAGTCATCTCCAAACACGGATAATCAGAAAACTTTGGAAAAACCACTTTCAGAGTTGCCTCAGATTACCTTTTAAACCATCATTCACGGGAGTGCCTGTTTTCCATGTCCATGGTCTTCTAATTGTTCTCAGCTGGTGTTCACTGTGAAACATGACTCATCGCCTCTAGCTTTCAACGTTATTTTGTGGAGTGATGGTGTTTCTGTGTACATGTGTGTACAGCTAAACGTGTGCACCTGTTGAGACAAAAGATCAATGCTGAGTGTCTTCCTCACCCCACCTTATTTTTGGAAACAAAGTCACTCGTTGAACTTGACGAGGTAAAGTTAATCCAAGGACTCACTGAATCTGGCGTCTCCCACGCTGCTGGAGTTACAGGCATAAGCTACCACACCAAGCTTTTTCATGTAAGTGCTGGGAATCCAAACTTAACTCTTCATCCTTGCATGGCAAAATCTTCATTGAGCCGTCTCCATAGCCCACAGCATCATTGCTAAAGCGTGATCCCCTCTAATCCAACTATTTGCTTTGGCCTTGAGACAGTTATTTTTAGGAGTCTTTTATTTAAAACCCACTCCCTCGTTTGCCTCAAGGAAGGAATCTGATTGCCATCAATCCCCTCAAGATTGGTTGGGAATGCATTCTAGATGCAACAAAAAGAAATACCAAGCAGCACCAACTTAAATGAAGATTTTTTTCCACATGCTTGTGGGAGCATCAAGTCTGCAGCTCAGCCAGCCACAGAGGGTCACAGGCCTTTCTACCCTTGCTATTCCACATCCTTCTTGTTTATAAAGTTCAAAGCTTCAATATTCTACAGAGAAGTTATGATCATAAGCTATTGTCTTCAAGAAAGCCAGCGTTCCACATGAGCCATGAGTCAGGAATATAGGGTTTGCATCTTCAACATTTCTGTAGAGAAATAATAATAAAAGGTTTGTTTGATTCAGGATTCCATGCTCCCACTTTGGACCTGGAGGGAAAGTACCTTTAAAATCCCCGAGTAAACAGATGAAAAGAAACAGACTATTTTCTTATCTTTGCAATGAAGGCTTTCAGAGAGTGGACAGAGTTTACAGGATAATAAATAGGCAAGAATTAGGAAACAAAATTAGCCTTGAATTTTGAAGGTAAGACTGGGGAGTGGGGAGGCAAAGCTATCTCATACAATGTAAAGAATGATGTAAAGAATGCTTAATAAGATGTAAGTCTAAATCTATTAATAAGATGTAAGCCTAAATCTAACTGACAAGTTCTGTGGCCACTGAGCAGTTTGCTTCTCAGAGCTGTGTCTTGTGGACTCATAAAATCAGGATGCTGTTCATCGTTTGACAGCCTTGTGACAAGGGTAAAGTAAAACAGGCATGGAGCATGCTGAGCCTGCTTACCTAAGTCAGAAGTACAAAACATGAAAAAGCATGCACCTTCCGGAGCAAAAAGTAAATGAGAAGAACTGGAAGGTTTTAAAGGTGGGTTGCAATCCTGATGGTCTGACCATAGCTTGTGGGGAAACAGAGCATTAAAAGAAGATGAAGTCTTGGCCTGTGGAGATGGCTGAGTGAGTACAGGTGCTTACCCTACACTACAGCTTGGAAATCTGAGTCCCAACCCTAGAACCCATGTAAAGCTGACTCCTCAAAGTTTGTCTCTGACCTCATTATATAGCCATGACATGTGTGTCTGCACACATGTTATGAATACAAATACTCAATTTTAAAAATAAACTTGCAAGCCAGGTGGTGTTACATGCCTTTAATCCCAGCACTTGGGAGGCAGAGGCAGGTTGACCTCTGTGAGTTTGAGGACAGCCTGGTCTACAGAGTGAGTTCCAGGACAGCCAGGGCTACACCGAGAGACACTTTCTCAAACAAACAAACAAACTTACAAAATTTAAAAAAAAAAGGAATATTGTCATTTGTGACAATGTGGATGATCCTGGAAGACATTTCGCTAAGTAAAATAAGTCAGGGACAGAAAGATACATCTACATAGTCTCACTGGTGTATGCAACTTACAACAGTCAGATGAGCACAAGAAGAGAGTAGAATGGTGGGTACCAGAGTAATGGAATAGGGCGCATACAGGCCAAGACGTGAATATTCCAGTAGGATAAATTTGTTTCAGATCTATTATAAAGCACAGTCACCAAGGTTAGCAAAAGCGTGTTATGTGTTTAGAAATCACCTAGCACAGGTTTTAAATGAAAAACAAACAAATAAATAAATGCTTGAGTTGACTTAATCTTTCTACCCTATATATGTCATTATATCACAATTACATACACAAGGTACACAAATGTAAACAACCTAGAAATACATATTTTTTTTAAATAAGGATTAAGGATGTAGCTTGGTGGTAAGGTGCTTGCCTAGGATGTGCAAAGGCTCTAGATTCAAACTACAGCACTGTAATAATACTACGAATAATTTAATGATAATTTATTGAAGACACACTCCTTAGGGATAAAGGTTGTCATTTTGGCTGATCAGGGAGACTTTGACTGTAAGGCTAAGTAGTAAACAAAAGGAAAAGACTACCTTTTTGTCTCCTGGACATGAGCTAGTACAGATTGAAATGGTAGATGAGACAGTAAGAGTAGAAATTAAGTATTAGGTGGTGAAAAGGTATTGAGAAGAAATATAACTCAAGTGCCCTTGGTTTTGGATCTTACTTCCCGGCTGCTCCAGCAGAATGATTAGTGAAACTATCCATTCCCACATCAATGAAAAGAAATGGAATGAGACTGTTTGGTGGTGTAAGAATACCAAAGCCTGAGACATGTTAGAAATACAAAAACACAAAGCACAGAAATCCCAGCTACTCTGTATTGGGAAATGGGTGTGTTTGTGTGTTTATTGTACAAATAGTGAGCCTGGATTAATATGTAGGACATGTCACAATTGAAGGTTTGTTTGTTTTTTATCCTAAACTCTCAAAAACTGGTTCTTAACCTCCTAGACATTAAAAAACAAAGAGAGAAGGTAACTTGTGTTCGGTCAGCATTTCTGTTCACTCTTTACATGGAGGACTAAGAGTCATGCATCTGTCTTCAGCTCCAGGAGACCCAGATATTAAGAGGTTGGAACTGTAGTGATGATATCACAGAGCCAGACAGGTTAATCACACAAGCGGGTGGCTGATGAACACACAGGGGCGAAAAGCTAACAAAAGGTGACAGAACTCCACAGGACATAGAATAAAAATCAATTAGGCCTAAAAGCATCCTGGCCTGCTCCACAAGGTAGATAGATATTCTATTCAGAAAAATTATAGGAACTTCAGAAGTAAAGCTAAGCCAACAGGAGTCTATCAGAGACACTGCTGTGGAACTCTGTCACACATTTCGCTACAAGAGATAAGAAATAGGAATCTAAGTGAAATAGGAAAGAGGAGCAAAAAAAAAAACCAAAAAATAAAACTCTTTTCTTTTTACTGTTTTTTAATGGAAAATCTGTAAATATATTCTGATCACTGCTTCCCCTACCCCACCTCCTCCTAGACCCTCCCCACTTCCCCACCTGGCCAACACTTTACCTTACCTTCTTGATCTCTCTCTCTTTAGAACAGACAAAAAAAAAAAGAAAGAAAAAGAACAAGAAATACACATAACGCATACACATGGAAACATAGGACTGGATGTTAAAACACACAAACAGAAGATTAGCCAGATTTTTTTTAACACTCAAGCAATGTAATATGAGAAAAAAATCAAAAAGTGATTATTTGGTGGGGGGTAGAAGTTAGAATCCTTTGGGTATGTGTACAAGAGTGGTTGGTATCCCTGGATCTTGAGGTAGATCTCTTCTCAGCTTCCTGAGGAACCAGCACACCGGTTTTTATAATGAATGCACAAGTTGAGACTTCCACCAGCAACAGACGAGAGTTCCCCTACTCCATATCTTCATCACTTGCTGTACTGATTTTGGCCATCCTGAATGGTGTGACTCGCTTTGATTTGCGTTTCCCTGATGACTAAAGAAGTTGAACATGTCTTATTTGTGCTTCACCTTCTAAAAATTATCTCCTATTTATTTATTTGATTATTTACTAATTTATTTGTTTAGAAACAGGGTTTCTCCTTGCCTGTCCTGGAACTCACTCTGTAGACCAGGTTGGCCTTGAACTCACAGAGATCTGTCTGCCTCTGCCTCTCCAGTGCTGGAATAAAAGGCATGTACTACCAACACCCAGCAATACCCTATTTTTATATTGGGTTACTTGTTTTCTTTTTTATTTCTTTTTATTTTATGTACATTGTCATTTTGTTTGTATGTATATCTGTGTGAGAGTGTTGGATCCCATGAACTGGAGTTACAGACAGTTGTGAGTTGCCATGTGGGTACTGGAAATTGAACCCAGATTCTCTAGAAAAGCAGCTTTTAAATGTTGAGCCAGCTCTCCATCCCTTGTTTTATTGATGTCCATATTTTATTTCTTTATATATTTTAAATATTAATTCTCTGTTGGATGTATAATTGGTAAAGATCTTTTCCTATTCTATAGGCTGCTGTACAGAAACTTTCTATGATGTCTCATTTATTAATTGTAGTGCCTGTGCTAACAGTGTTCTATTCAGAAAGCCTTTACCTGTGCCAGTGAGTTCAAAGCTATCCCATACTTTTGCTTCTATCAGATTCAGCTAACCTGGCCTTATCTCAAGGTGTTTGATCCACTTTGTAGTTGGCTGTAATGCAGAATATGGATCTCTTTCGAGTCTACATGCTGCGGTCCAGTTTAACCACCACTATTTATTGAAGTTGCTGTCCCTTTTTATCTGTGTGTATTTCTGAATTCTTTGTCAAAAATCAGGTGTCCATAGACGTGTGGACTTATATCTAGGTCTTCAATTAGATTTCATTGATCCACAAGTCTGTTTTTATGTCAATACTATGCTGTTTTTTATTACTGTAGCTCTGTAATATAACCTGAAATCTGAGATGCTGATACCGCCAACAGTTCTTTTATTATTCAATATCGTTTTAGCTATCCTGGGTGTATGTGTGTGTGTGTGTGTGTGTGTGTGTGTGTGTGTGTGTACTTCAAGTACTATATTGAATAGACGGGCAGAGAGTAGACATCCTTGTTTTTGACTTTTAGTGAAAATGCTTTGGGTTTCTATGCATTTAGGTTAAGATTGGCTGTAAGCTTGCAAATTGCATTTATTATGTTATGGTATGTCCCTTTTTTAAAAATTTATTTTTATTGGATATTATATTTACATTTCAGATTTTATCCCCTAACTCCCCTCCCCCTCCACAACCCAGGAACCTCCTATCCCATCCCCTCTCCTCATGCCTCTATGAAGATGTACCCCCACCTACTCCCTCAAATTCCCCCACACTCGGTGTTCATCCTTCATGGGACCAAGAATCTCCTCTCCCACTATACCCAACAAGGCCATCCTCCCCTTCATGTACAGATAGAGTCATGGGTCCCTCCCTATGTGCTCCCAGGCTGCTGGTTTAGACCTTGAGGAGCTCTGGTTGGTTGGTATTGTTGCTCTCCTCATGGGGCCACAAATCCTTTCTTCTCCTTCAGTCTTATCTCTAATTTCTCCATTGGGAAACCCTTGATCAGATCAGTGGTTAGCTGTGAGCATCAGCCTCTGAATGTGTCAACCTTTGGCAGACCTCTAAGGAGACAGCTATATCAGGCTCTTGTCAGCATGCACTTCCTGCCATCCACATCAGTGTCTACCTTTTGGGATGGATACCCAGGTGGAATGGTCTCCAGATGGCTCCTCCTTCAGTTTCTGTCCCACATTTTGTTTCCATGTTTGCTCCCTTGAGTATTTTTGTTATTCCTTCTAAGTAGGACTGAGGCATCCCCACTTGGTCTTCCTTCTTCATGAGCTTCATGTGGTCTGTGTGTTGAGTCTTGGCTATTCCAAGCTTTTGGGCTAACATCCGCTTATCAGTGAGTAAATACCATGTGTGTTCTTTTGTGATTGGGTATGTCCCTTTTATCCCTAGTATCTCCAGGACTCTTAGCATGAAGCTATTTTGGATTTGTCAAAGGCCTTTCCTGCATTTGAGATGATTGTGTGATTTTTTATTTTTATTCTGTTTATGAGGTAGATTGTGTTTATGAATTTGCATATTTTAAACCATCCTTTCATCTCTGGGATCGAGCTATTTGATCATAGAGGATAATCTTTTTCTAATGTGTTTTTGGATTAGGTTTGCAAATATTTTATTGAGAAATTTTGTATCTTACTCATAAGGAAATTGGTCTGTAATTTTCTGTTTTTGTCTATTGGTTTATTGACACATAGACAGCTCTGTGGAAATGTGATTGCCTAGAAAGGGTTTGATCTGAGGGAGTGGGCTGGGTGGGGTGGAGATCCAGAAGAGCTGTGTGCTTGAGCTCTTCTTGGCCTCTCTGTTAAGCATTTCTTCTTCTCAAGTAGAGCAGGCATCCCACAGAAGATCTCCGACCTACTGTGGGACAAGGGCAGGTCACAGAAGCTCTTTATGGCCAGTGCTCACACAGAAAAACAAGGGAAAGTCAGGGCAGTCATTTTTAATTTTGTTACTGACTTTTGGAAAAGTTCTGGTTTCTATGACCTACCATAGGGAAGAAGAATTCCAGTTTCTCCAGCTTGTCTAGTGAAGAGAAAGAAAAGGGATGAGAGGCAGGAAAGCAAGAGAAAAGCAGAACCTAGGCTTCCAAGCCTGCTTCTGACTTCACTTTGGGACAGTGACTTTCAACCTTCCTAGTGCTGCAACCCTTTAATACAGTTCCTCACGTTGTGGTGATGCCGAACCATAAGACTAATTCATTGCTACTTCATAACTATAATCTTGCTACTATTATGAATCATAATATAAATACTTTTGATGCTAGAGGTTTGCCAAAGAGGTCATAAACCACGAGTTGAGAACCACTGCTTTAGGGCCTCACTTTTCTGAGCCAAACATGCTTCCTCAGCCGCACAAAGTAGAATCATGCTTTAAGTCTAGTTAGGTATAAATTCCAGCTTCTCTAAATTAACAAAAATTATATTCAAAAATATTTACTATTCTGATCAGACATTTAGTCACTCAATAAAGATTTAACACATCAAGGTGTTTTGTGAAATCACAGTACACACATGAAAAATCTCATACAAAGTCTAAAATATTCTCCAAGTTCCCTGTAGCATCTGTTGATGTTATTCATAGCTTTGTGGAGCTAATGCATGCTTCCTGAAAATATTCTGTGGTTGTCTTTTTCTTGAACAGGACATACTTGAATTGTCAAATATTTTAAAACCTCTGAAACTATTTCAGTAACTCAGCCCATTGTTTAATAATCCTCACAGTTAAGAAATGATTCATTATCACTAACACGAATATGCCCCTCTGGCACTAACGACATAAACTACAGCCTCTTTCCCAAGACACTCATCCAGAACAGAAACCATCACTGCTTTCAAAAGAGCAAAGCAGCTGTACTTGCCCCCTACTTGCTAGTGTTCAGCTACTTCTGAATTCTCTTGAGATCAGTTATAAAATCTAAACAATAAGACAAGGAGTCATAAAAATAGTTAACTACCTGTTCTATAGTGAAAAGTCTGTAGATATTTCTATCATGAATTACTGTGGTTCAAAAGTGTCTCCCAGCAGTGTACATTAGGCTGGTCCCCAGTGGCACTAATAGGAAGTAGTGTAGTCTTTAAGAGTTAGGCCCTCATGGAAGAATGTTAGGGCATTGGAGATATGCATTTGAAGAGTGTGTCAGGACCCCAGCGCTTCTCCCTCCTTGCTGACTAGCTGCCATGAGGTGTGCACCTTCCTCTGTCATGTACTTCACCTTGATGTATTGACCTACACAACAGGCCAATGGCCATGGACTGACGCTCCAAAACTTTGAACCAAATAACCTTCTCTCTGTTTTAGGAATTTTTTTTCACATAGTTTGTGGCAATGATAGAAAGCCAGCCACTCTGCACCTAGTTCAGCATCTTTTATCCTAGGATTTTCTGAGATTTTAGGACAGGTAAACTGTCCTGTGAATTTAACATGTTTATCTGCATCCCTGGCTTCTACCTACTAGATGTCAGTAATACACTCTACATTCTGATAATCAAAGGTTTTCCATGAATGAATAAGGTTTTTTCCAGGCAAATGTAATCGAGTCTGAGTCCACAGAAGACCCATTAGTCAGTGCTCTCTGGAGGAACATTACTAACTGAGAGAGGATTGTTAGATTTGTTTACATAATAAGGTCTAGGGAGTCCAACAGTGGCTGCCTCACAGTAGAGAGGTCAAGAATCTGGAAGTTGCTCTTGTCAAATTCGTCTGCATTGTTGCCACTGTTGTATTCCTTTCTTGATACAACCAGACTTCTTGGACTTCCAAAGTAGACCCAAGACCAACAGCTCTCCAAAAATCCTCCAGGCCCACAGTGCCATATTGAGACAGAGAGAGACACAGAGAAAGGTGCATAGATAAAGAGAGAGATAGAGAGACAGAGACAGAGAGAAAGGAAGGAAGGAAGGAGGGAGGAAGACAAACGGCTAACCAGTATTTGAAAAAAATATGTCCAATAGTCTTATCATCAAGCAACTACAAATTAAAATTACTTTGAGATTCTATCTCAACCCAATTAGAATAGCTATTCTCAACTATTTACTGCTGATAGGAATTGGAATAACTTGCAATTATTGTGGCAGTTCCTCAGAAAAACAAAAAAAGAATTACCATATGACTAAGCTTTTCTACTCCTGGGCATATACCCAAAGGAACCATCAGTGCACCACAGAGACACCTGAACATCCACGTTTTCCATGTTTGTTGCAACACTAGTCACAGCAGCCAAGGTAAACACTCAGACCGTTAATGGATAAAGGAAAACATCAACTAGATGAATGGAATTGTGTGATTCAGCAAAATGAGTGGAACTGGAGATCATCATCTCAATTAAAATAATCTAGCCTCAGAAAGACAAACAGTACATGTCTCATAAGCAGAATCAAGATTTAACTCTTACACCATACACACACACATACACACACACACACACACACACACACACACACACACACACAAGTAAGACATAAATATAGAGAATGAAAGAATGGAAGAAGCGATCAAAAAGAATGAGAAAGAACAAAAGAGGCTTATGGGAGATAAAAAGACAAAACTGTATTTTCTCCCTTTTATATATTAAACCTAGATTTAACTATATGGTATGACATGAAGCAGAAGAGAGATTATTAGCGTGAAGGAAAACCGTTTAATTACTGTGACTGTGACGGCTGATTTTCCACATAATGAAAGCTAAGGTCAAGGCATTCATAAACTCACAGATGTGTGGAAGTGACAGATGAAGGCCAGGCCCCTAGTCCATAGAGTCCCAACACTCGCTGCTTTTCTTCCGCCACACTGGGGTCAGGTGTGCTTTGCAAATGTCTGTATGACAATTAAGCATCCAATATAAAACAAGCGGTCACAAATTCTCAATGGCTTGTGTATTAAGAAAGAGAGATTGTTTTTATTTTCTAATATGAAGTGCAAGATGATAACTTGCAAACTGAGACAGAAGGAAGCCGGTAAAGATGCAGTTGTCTTTTCAGTAGAAAATTAACATTCCTATAAAATTCTACAGTCATGTTAAAATTCTTTCCTCTGCTTCTATGGTATTGAATTGGTATGAGCTTGATACATAAAATTAGATGACAAGTGAAATTTACCATCAGACCAAAGGAACCTGAGAACTGTGACTATTCATTCATGGAAAACCAAGATACAAAACTTGCAGAATGTTTTAATATTTAGTGCAACTTTTCTCCCCCAGAGAAAAGGCAAGCTCTCTGCTCCATAACCTGGGATGCTGGCATGCTATTGGCAGGAAGCAGAAGGGTCCATGCTCTCCTTTAGCTGCTCCTCCCCAGCTTCTGTGGAGAATGTGAACTTGAGGCTGCAGGGCTGCTGAGATCCATCCTGTTAAACAGAACACAGCACACCTGCATGCCAGGCCCACAATCTGCCCACAGAGTTTCTTTGCTTCCATCTGGCTAGGCACCAGGAAAGATGTAATAGTTGCAATCTCTCCTGATCGAATCAGGCTAGTAAGGATCCCAACAACTGTACGACCTCCTGTTATTTCAATGTTTCAGCCTCCATAGTCTTCTTGATGGTCCTGCAGTCCTTTCAAATACATTGACGATCTGAGATTTTACACCTTTGAAGGGAAACTTGGTGGAAAACGACACATGTTTCTGGTTGGTTAGTTGGTTGGTTGGATTGCTTTGGTTTGCTTTGGTTTGCTTTGGTTTTGTTTGAGTCATGGTCTCTCTGTATAGCTCTGGCCGTCCTCAAACTCACTCTGTAGACCACACTGGCCAGCCTAAAATTCACAGAGATTCACCTGCCTCTGCTTCCCAAGTGTTGGGATTAAAGGCATGTGCCACCTACCCAGATCATTAGAAGTAAATTTATTAGTAGAAAAAAAAATCTGATCCTACACAATCTAAAATAAAAGGGTTTATTCTTCTCATTGACAGGAGTCTGGTGGGCTGGTGATTCTAAGGTTGGGTGCATCTCAGCGTCTGTTGGTTTCCTTGGTTTTCCAGTGCTTGTTAAATCACAGCTGTAAGGAGGCTGCTGCGGTTGGGTTGCATACCATCTCATGTTGGAGGACACGGAATACGGAAAGCATAACAACAGCGGATCTGTTCTTGTTTCAGGGAAGCTAGCTTCTCTAGGACTTCCTAGGGAGCCCATGCAGTCTCAGTGGTGAGAAGAGTGTGTTGTAGCTGCCTGGAAGCAAGAAAGCTAGGACAGGTGTTCCTTCCAGTCTCTTCAAGGGGTAGGAAGTGTGGAGGTGGGTGTTCTGGAATCACCATTTAATCAGCAAATCAACAGTGCCAGCCACACTTACATCTAAAAATAATGAGTTTATTATGCGTGCAAACTTAAATGCCTACGTCCCTTGAAACCTTTCTGTTTTCCGATCTTAGTATTCTACTCATAATCTTTTAAGATGGGAAATCACCTTCACTCTCTATCTTTCGAAGTTCAGCTTAAGTTAAATGAACTGAGCTCCTAACAATTAGTCCCCTTCACAAATATATTGAACTACTGCTTGGAGAGAATCTTACATGGAAACTAATTTTATTTTACATGGTTGAAATGTTTGCTTAAAACTCTAGAAAAATTTAATAAACTGCATTTTAAATACAGCAAATGTCAACTTTTTCTAAAACATTTCGATGCTGCTTATATATTTCATTTCATTTTTTTATGATTAAAGTGCACATGTAGAACCAGACACAGTGATGCTTATTTATAACCATGGACACTTGGGAATCTGAGGTAAGAGGATAAGAGTTCAAAACCAGCTTGGGCAATATAACAATACTGTGTCTCAAAAAGAAAAAAGAAAGGAAGGAAGGAAAAAAGGAAGGAAGGAAGGAAGGAAGGAAGGAAGGAAGGAAGGAAGGAAGGAAGGGAGGAAAGAAGGAGAACTAAAAAATAGCTGGGGCTGGAGAGGTGTTCACTGGTTAAGAAATAACACTGTTCTTCCAGGGAGCCCACGTTTGTCCTCTACACCATATTAATTTCCAAAGTGGCTGTACAAGTTTGCACTCCCACCAGCAATGAAGGGTGTTCCACAGCCTCACCAGCATGAGCTGTCACTTGTCTCTTTGATCTCGGCCATTCTAACAGATGTAAGATGAACTCGCAGAATCATTTTGATTTGCATTTCTCTGATGACTAAGAACGTTGAGCATTTCTTTAAGTGCTTCTTGGTCATTTGAGATTCTCCATTATTCTCCATTTAGGGCTGTACTCCATTTTTTAATTGGATTATTTGGTTTGTTGATGTCTAGTTTCTTGAGTTCTTTATATATTTTTTTTATATCAGCCCTCTATCAGATATGGAGCTGGTAAAGATCTTTTCCCACTCTAAGGCTACCATTTTGTCCTTTGATAGTGTCCTTTGCGTTACAGAAGCATTTCAGTTTCATCAAACTTATTAATTGTTGATCTTAGTGCCTGCCCAATTGCTATTCTGTTCAGGAAGTGCCAATGTGTTCAAGACTATTCCCCACTTTTTGTTTTTATTGGGGTCAATGTATCTGCTGGGTTTTTTTTGTTTTGTTTTGTTTTGTTTTGTTTTGTTTTTCCAGACAGGGTTTCTCTGTATAGCCTTGGCTGTCCTGGCACTCACTCTGTAGACCAGGCTGGCCTCGAACTCAGGAATCCGGCTGCCTCTGCCTCCCAAGTGCTGGGATTAAAAGTGCGTGCGCCACCACCGCCCAGCAATGTATCTGGTTTTATGTTGAAGCCTTTGATCCACTTGAGTTTTGTGCAGGGTGATAAATATAGATCTATTTGCATTCTTCCACATGCTGACATCTAGTTAGACATTTATTAAAAGTGCTTTCTTTTCCTTTGTACATTTCTGAATTTTTATGAAAAAGAATTAAGTGTCCATAGATGTTTGGATTTACTTCAGGGTCTTCAATTTGATTCTATTGATCAGCCTGACTGTGTTTATGGCAATACCATGTGGTTCTGATTACTATTGCTCTGTAGTACAGTTTGAAATCAGGGATGGTGATACCTCCAGAAGTTCTTTTATTGTACAGAAATTTTTTAGCTATCCTGGGATTTTTGGTTTTCGTATGAAATTGAGTATTACTCTTCCAAGTTCTATAGAGAATTGTGTTAGATTTTTTATAGGAATGGCATTGAGTCTGTAGATTGCTTTTGGTAAGATGGCCATTTTACTATGTTAATCCTACTGATCCATGAGCATGGGAGATCTTCAAATCTTCTAATATCTTCTTCAATTTCTTTCTTCAGAGACTTGAAGTTCTTGTCATACAGGTCTTTCACATGTTTGGGAGGTGGAAGAAAATGTAATAGAATGGGTCTTGGAGAACCAAATCCAGGGAGTGGTGCAATTCAGCTAGCAGGGCCTCAGTCACATGTCCTTTTAACTGGCTTCCCAAAGAGGTCTTTAATAGAATAAATAATAAATAAGGAAGTCTGTGATATCTCTATCCATGTGTATTTGATAGGGGTCTCTATCCTTTCCTTGGGACTATTTTTGTCACTGTTCTATTGCTGTGAAAAGACACCATGTCCAAGGAAATTCTTACAAAAAAAAAAAAAAAAGCATTTAATTGGGGCTTGCTTACAGTTTTAAAGGGTTAGTCCATTATCATCATGGTGGGGTGCAGAAAGGCAGAATAGTAGCTGAGAATTTTACATCCTGATGCACAGTCAACAGGCGGGGAAGGGGACATTAGGCCTGGCAGAGGCTTTTGAAACCTCAGAGCCCACCCCCAGAGACATACTTCCTCCAACAAAGCACACTTCCTAATCCTTCTCAAACAGTTCCACTCCCTGGTAACTTTCATATATACGAGCCTTGAGGGCCATTCTCATTCAAACCACTAAGGGCCTGTGAATACCCCCCAAGAAATGAACTTAATGGGAGGTTTACCTTTGTCCTCTCTCCTGGAGGTAGACTGACCCCAAAGAAAAAGTCAACTCAAGCTTTAGTTCGCAGAAGTTTCTGCTGTTAGATAAATGAGCTCAGAGAAGGCATATCTCTCCATCTGCTGAGTTTCAAATGTCTTCAGCTCAAAATATCAACTTTGGAACTCCAAGTAAATCCCCACACCTGTTAAAGGATAATTTAACAAGAATTGGAGGAATTAAGAGATAAAAATCATGAGTCATACAGATATAAAATCAAAATGTCTTGGAGACATTTACTCCAGTGGTAATTCAGGAGACTGGGATATGGGGGGAGGTGTGCTTAGTCAATAAAAATGCTGGAATAAAAGCATACCAAATCAATCAGTAACATGGGACAATAATTAATGTATCTCACCATCTCATTTCTACCACAGAAAATCTGTATTTCTAACGATAATGGTTATTTACATTTTTATATATCAGAAAGGAGGAAAGTTGTCAGGATAATTATATTGAAGTAATAGAAAACAGGTTCCTCACTGTTAGAAAAGTGGAGAGAGGAACTTAAGAGGAGAAAAGTAAACTTAGCCTTCATGAGAGTGGCCTCTGTGGGCACCTTCACTCACATTCATTCTCCCGTATAGACGTACACACATGCATCTGCAGCCCCACCCCTACCCCCGAAGAAACCTGACAGAGGGATCATAACTCCTGTGTCATACGCTGTGCTGGGAATAGTGTTCTCACTTGGAAAGCTATCTTCAAATTAATCAGCTCATCATTTCCCCCAACTATTGATTAAACTGCATTAGAAGCTAAGGATTGTGTATCCCAGAACGGAGATATTAAAAGCACATTTGTGTTGACATTGATTTTTAATAACTTCTTAATTAAACTTTAAAAATTGAACTTTAAAGATCAAGATTAGAAATTAAAATAAACTTCTTTGACAACAAATTGCCAATATCCAGCCCTAGCAACTGCTTAAAGTTTAGCTGAATGAGCATGGTTGTCTGTTCACGCTGCTGTTTTGAATGTTCTGAGTCACTTGCTTTGGCAACTACTCTGTTTTTATGACCTTTTTGTTGTTGGCGGTACCAAGGTTAAGCCCAGGGCCTCTGGAATGCTGAACATACACTCTGCTGCTGAGACAAATTCCCAGCTTACATCTTATCTCTTAAATTTAAATTTATATTCATTCACGAATACAGATTTTCAATGACAGTGCCGTGAAATTAGCCTATTTCCTTAACATTATGATTCAGTAGATACATTAGAATTATGTTACAGATATTATGTTATATCTAGAATATAATTAATATTTTATTAGATTAATACTAACTTAGAATTATAAATTGTCAAACTGACAGAAAACTTGCAAATTTAGGATAAAAATCTTTTTATTTCCCTGAACTATCTGAGTGTAAAGTGCTCACCTGATATTACCCGTAGACACTTTGATATATATTCCCATATAAGGACCATACTCGTCCCGATGTCTTTTTCCTGGAGAGGGGATACTTTTGACATCTACCCCTATGCAGTCAGGCTTGTCCCTCAGAGAACCCAGAAACATATTTTTAACTTTTATTTATATTCCGACAAGGCAACTCTTATAAGAACAACATTTAATTGGGGCTGGCTTACAGGTTCAGAAAATCAGTCTATCACCATCAAGGCAGGAACATGGCAGCATCCAGACAAACATACTGCAGAAGGAGCTGAGAGTTCTATATCTTCATCTGAAGGCTGCTAGCAGAATACTGGCTTCCAGGCAGCTAGGATGAGGGTCTTAAAACCCACACCCACAGTGACACACCTACTCCAACAAGGCTACACCCTCTAATATTACCAATCTCTCGACTTAGCATATACAAACTACCATACAAAACAAAAACAAACAAAAAACCAACTGAAAGTTTTTTATAGAAGAGAGAAATAGAACTGAAGTTAAAGTATGAGCATCTTTTAATTAAAAGGGGAGCTAAAAAAAAACCTTCCCAGAGTTGGAAGCTGGAAACAAAATTTAGTGGTAGAATACTTGCCTAGCATGCAATAGGTCATAGGTTCAATCCTCACTACTTTGGCACTCAGAAGGATGAGGACAGTAGACAAAAAAATAGGGGTTGGTAAGAGAATCCTAGGAAAGGAAGCTGGTAAGAGCTTCCTCGTGAGGCAGAAGCACTGAAAAGCAGCTATGGCCCTGGTGATGGCAATGCCAGGTTTCTACACTAACCAGACAAGGGAATACCGTGTGGAAGCTGTGACAGACCTACCTTGGGCGCTGCATTAGTATTAACCTTTCCAATGCTACATTACCCTTTCCAGCTGTCATATTTCTCTCCCTCTTCCCTCAGTCACCCTTGGAAGTGCACAGGATGTCAGTTGTCCCCTTGGCTCCTTCCCTTGTGGGAACATCAGCAAGTGCCTGCCTCAGCTTCTTCACTGCAATGGTGTGGACGACTGCGGGAACCAAGCTGATGAGGACAACTGTGGTGAGTGAGGAGCTGAGTCCCAGCCAGCGAGACCTGGCTGCTCTAACCAGAATAAGACTTGAATTCAGAGTACATGTTGACAAACAGTTGATTTGCCTCAGTATCTACACTGTCTGTTTGTTGTTTTGAAGTACAGTCCACCTTAAAGCCCAGGCTGGTCTGGAGTTCACTAAGAAACTCAGGCTGACCTGTAATGCAGCAACACAATCTTCCTGCCTCTGCTTCCCCTGGTCTGCTATTACAGTGATGAGATGCCATATCCAATGCCTGTGGGTTTTTTAGTGTTAGCCCCAATAGTTCAGAAAAGTAGTTACTTGGCACAACCAAGTTTTTTAAGCCAAGAAACCTGCAGAGTTCTTGTCTTTGAGGCACAATGGTGTCAAAATGGAGAATATGGTCTCCCAGGTCTGAACCTGGGCATCAAATTAACCAATTACGCAAACTTTTGAGAATACTTATTGACCTCTGTGTGCCTTGGTTTTCTCATTTTTTTAAAGGGTTTAATGATTGTACCTCAACTCTGAGACTTTGGGGAGATTAAGTATAAAAGATTCAGAAAGTGGCAGGGATATGACCAGGGTTCAAAGCGTGTTAGATACTGTTCTTCTATTCAGTACACCTAGGGAGGAAACGGGAAAATTCCTGAAAACAAATGTAGGTAAATGGAACTTCCCTGGCCCAGCAACGACATGCCCCATGGCCTCACAAGGCCAATAAGTGAGGCTGTTCACCAAGTAGAATATTTAGGAATATATAGCAGTTGAGATTTCTGTTCAAATTTCTGAAATTTTAAAGTACAAATTTATCAAAACAATTTGATACCAGCCCAGAAGCTGCAAAACTAATCTGTTCATCAATACACAAGTTAAAAATATTCTCACTTGTGGGAAAATATGGTACTATCTTTAGATGCCAGAAATATACCTACAGCGCTAATATTGGAAGCACTGTGTAATTGATGAGCCTATGGGAGGCCTTGTTGCCCCAACTCTGGATGTTAAGTTTTTATAAAGCACCACCCTGAGTGAATTAAGCTTTTTAAAAAAAAATAAAACAAAATAAAATAAAATTAGAGGGAGACCAACCTAAAAACTCTACTCTGGGTAAGCAAAACTTCACCCAGCTTATGTTATAAAACTGATGCTAGGAGAAACAGGTCATTTTTTTGTTAGTGCATCTTATAATCATAATCAAAACTGAATCATCTTCCTAGGGGAGTACAGAGTAACTATTTCCACCCAGTATTGGCACATGGGAATCCGGGGGCAATAGCCGAGTCTGTAGAGCATTCCCAACTTCTCCTTCACCTCCTAAGCCTCCCCTGACTGAACCTCTTACCTGAGATAAAGTGCCAAACACCAAGCTGCACTTCCTCTTACTTTGTGACAATTGCCCTCTGTTTAATTACTGTGCCAAGTGGGTGGAACTGAAGGTCTGCTTTGGGCAAGCATTCAGCTACGGAACCACACCCTCCAGCCTCAGGCTTTTACAGTTTGATCTGATTTGGTTTTGTTTCAATACCTTGCCCTGGTTGTATTTTTCAGAATTCAGTTTAGAACACTCGCTCTACAGTGGGAGACATTTAAACTGATGAGTGAGGACTACCCTTCCCTTTGAGTTAGAGAGCAGCAAACACTTTAAATAACAGCATTTGCTAAAGTAACTGAATATTGCACAGTTCTTAAAGATTAAAATGTAACGGTGGTCTGCAGGCTGCCAGCCACTTCTATCCACACCTGTTTGTTATTTGGACACATCCTAGATAAAGTCCCATCAAGTGGAATGGTTCCAGGAAGCAGAAGCTTTGGTGGCTGTCTCAAATTCACCAGTAAAAACAGCATAAAGGAAACTCCTATTTTGGTGGTAACCTTAAAGACACAAGAAGAAGAAGAAGAAGAAGAAGAAGAAGAAGAAGAAGAAGAAGAA
>JANHMN010000001.1:71682950-71727768 GCA_030674055.1 Rhabdomys pumilio
GGAGGAGGAAGAGGAGGAGGAAGAGGAGGAGGAGGAGGAAGAGGAGGAGGAAGAGGAGGAGGAGGAGAAGGAAAAGTGGTCACAATCCTTGTGGTAATAACCCTTAGTCAGGTGCTCTTCTCAGACTCCCCAGGCAGGAGCTCAAAGACAATAAAGCATTCCATACAGCTGGCTCAGCCTCCAAGATTTCTATTTCAGTGGTGATATGAAGGGTGGTGAATGATTCTTCTTCTCTTTTTTTTAGAAAATGACAATAAAAGAGTACCTGTGGACATAGGTTGGTAAAGAAATTAAATGAAGGCTAGAGTCATGGCTTAGCAGTTAAGAGCACTTACTACTCTTGCAAAGGACCCAAGTTCAGTTCCCAGTACCCATGGCAGGTGACTCAGAAATATCTCTAACTCTACCTCCAGAGGATCTGACTCCCTCCAAGGGTAGAACAAAGAGGGGGCAGGGAGAGTTGAGAGAGAGAGAGAGAGAGAGAGAGAGAGAGAGAGAGAGAGAAGAGAGACAATTTTTAAAGAGAATTAAGTCAGATGTTATATGGGAGATGTTTAGCATAAGATAAATATAAAACATTTGCTCCACCCCAAGTTTCACACATGAGAATGCTACCCTCTAGCATATTAAAATGTTAACTTAGATCAATGCTCTAAGATGTCCAAGTATGTGTAGTTGTTGTCTGTCCAGGCTAAAGTAGGCTGGAAGGCTCATAAAGAACAGTAGAATTTCATCACCATCTGTTGAGTCAGGTGATAAAAACTAGGACCTTAGTTATTTTTGACTCCTGTTGTTCTAATTTCCTTGGCCAGCTGTGGCTTTTTTTTTTTTCTTTTTCTTCTTGTTTTTCGGATATCTGGATAATTTATGCTCCCAGGGCTGCTCATTTTTAAGACATTCATATTTAAATTCTTGCTAATGCTAATTAAATTAAACCAGAAATTTGGTCTTTTCAGAATATATAAACTTCATGCATATTTGATGAAGCCATATTAGATATATTTCTAACTATGTAAAATAAAATTTATCAGACTACATAAATGAGATGAATACACAGGTAACTTTTAAAATGATCATTGACAATTAAAAGTATATCATCAAATAAAACATCCTTTTTTAGTAGAAGACAACATTTTTCCCTAAAAAAGAATTCCAAGGTAAAACTTAACTCAAAATCCCAGCATTCAGGAGGCACAGGCAGATGGGTCTTTGTGAGTTGGGATCCAGTATGGTCTGTAGTGGTAATGACTCACTAAAAATGTGTTGACAGGATCCAGAATCATCTGGGAGACAAACCTCTGGGAACATCTGTGAGGAGATTTCTAGATGAGGTTAATTTAGGTGAGATCACCCATCCTAAACATGTAAAGCATCTTTCCATGTCTGAAGCTCCAACTGAATAAGGGGGAAATGAGCTGTGTGCACGTGCCAATTTTTCTTCCCTAAACATAACTACAATATGACCAGCTGCTCAGACTCCTGCTGCCAATTCCTGCCACACCAAGTTGGATTGTATCCTCAAGTTGTGAGCCAAAAGAAGCCCTTCTTTAATCACTTTTGTTTTGACATAGCAATGAACATTAAAGACAATTAATACAGGCTCTAGAGAGACTGGCTTAGCAATTAAAAGCACTTGCTGCTCTTCCAGAAGACCAGAGTTTGATCCTAGCACCTTCACCAGGAGGCTTACAACTGCCTGTAATTCCAGCTTCAGGAAATCTGCTTTTCCTTCTGGGCCGGTGCACATACACATAATTTTGTTTTAAGTAACTAGTACAGAAAATAGGTGCCAGGAAGTGCCATCTTTGCTGTGATTAACCTGACCCATAGTTTATAGGCTTTTAAAACTGTTCTGTGGGAGGAGTGCAGAAGAATTTGCAGGTGCAGGATTAGGAAGTCCTGGATCACTGTGAGCAGAGCTTAAGGGGCCATTCTGATGGGAGGCTGAGAGACCAGAATGCTAAGGGAAAGGCAAACAATGGAGACCCAGCTTCTGAAGTTTTCGAAAGGACAAGGCTAGAAGTCGTTTTGGAAGAGACGCTGACTTCATTCTGCCTGTGTCCCAATCTGAACTCTAATCAAACCTCTAAGATGTCCAGGTATGTGCTGTTACTGTCTGCCCATGTCAGAGTGGTCTGGAACATTCAGGAAGAACAGCAGAACTTCATGATCATCCGTAGAGCGAGGTGATTAAAAAAAAAAAACTAGGAGTTCTACTGATCTCAAGTAATGGACTTTTTGATGAGCAAAGGATCAGATCAGGCTGTGGCATGACTACTTCTCACTCCCTTGCTCAGATCTACAGGGAAAGAGAGAAGAAAGACATGGAAACTGAATCCCACAAGGAAAGGAATGTCAGCACATTTGAGGCTGTGGACAAAGTGTAACAGATGCATTTTAGTATGTAAATTGACTAGCACCATAAAAGATAACCATCATGTTCTGCAATGGAACAGTCGGAAAGGTGCCCTGGACAGGATCCTACCCAGTAAAGCCTCCAATTTGTAAAACACAAATTAATTTGGAATGAGAGAGCATAAACTAAGAATGCTCAGTTCTTTGCTCCAAAGTAATCCCCTAAAGAAGAATTACTTCAGTCAGCAGCACACAGCCATGGCTATAGCCATAGTTGAAGGGAGTCAGAGTATACCTGGAGCTGGCAGCAGAACTTGGCAGCAGTATCTGCATGGTACTGATTCTGTAGGCATGAAAGATGCAAGGGTGAGGGAGTCATGTAGGCTTGCAGCAACATTCTTAAAAGTGGATTGGGCCATCCAACATGCGCTAGGGTTAGAGTCCCTGTAAGGAGACTCTGAAAAACAGCTGCATGAAGCTAGAAAGGTAAAGTCTTCATTGCAGTGGAGACTTCAAGATGTCAGAGATGCCATCAAGGAAAGCTTCAGGCAGAGAACAGAGACAGCACAAGAAAGAATATGTATGCTACAGGTGGCAGAGCTGCAATAACAGGACTAATAAACCCCTTTGGAGCCCAGATGATTTGGTCAAAAGTCCTAGTTGCCAAACAGTAAGCTGCAGGATTTGATGTTTTCCCTCCTGGGTTTTGGTCTGATTTGGTTTGCCCTTCCCTTTCTACATCCCCATTCTTCCCTGTTAAAATGGAAATGTTTAGTCTGCACCACTGTATATTAAAGGTGTGCACTGTTATTCATTTTTATAATAGGAGGTCATAGTTAAGAAATTGTCTTGAGTCTTAGACAAGACTTGGATTTTGGACTTTTAAACTGTGTTGAAACTGTTTTTAAAAACTATGGGGGACTTTTGTAATTGGACCAGATGTATTTTGTCATTATTAGATGGTGATAAGCCTATGGGTACAAAAATTAGGAGTGGCTTCAAATTGATATATTTGTGTGTCAAGCTTACAAGAGATAGATTTGCAGTGGTTAACCCTGATTCTCAACCTGAAAGAGTCTAGTAATACCAAAGAGGGCAGTTTCTAGGCATGTCTGTGAGGTAGTTTCTAGACTGAGTTAATTGAGGTAGGATGATCCATCCCAACTGTGTGAATAGCATAACATGGTCTGGGGTCCCAAACTGAATAAAATGGAGAAAGCAAAGTAAGCACCAGCATTCCTCTTTGTCTGTGTTCTCACCATAGATGCAAGGTGACCAGCGCCCTTAATCTTATGCCATGACTCCCAAGCCATGATTCATTCCCTTGAACTGTGAGACAAAATGCATTCTCACTTCTTTAAGCTATTTTTATCGGGAATTTCATCCAACAATAAGAAGAGTAACAAACACAAGAACCAAGTCTGAAGAACAAAACATCTGATACAAAATCATTAAAACATTATTAAACCATTACCATTAAACCATTAATCCATGATTCAAGCGGAAAAAAAAATACATTTATAACCTTTCAGTTGGGGTTAAATATGAGAAAAATCCCATCTTTCTAAAAATTTAAGGAATATAAAGATTTTACTTGTAATTTACTTAGATTGGACAATTATTGTCTAATTGTATAATTGATGTCTGATTACAATTAGATATATGTAGTTATTTAGATAGAAAAATATAATTCTCCAAGTTCGTGTATTTAACATAGTTCCCATATAGCTTCTGTGCTTTTTACTATGTGTCACTAACACAGTTTTCATCTCTCCTGAGACTTTTCATAAACACCTTCTGACTACAAACTCCAAAGTCATCAAAGCAGGAATTTGGTGTGTCCGTTTCGAAGCAGAGAAATCTTTCTGTTTTTGAGACAGAACAATCAGACATTTGGGAGGGCATGCCTGGGTAAACATCAAGAGAATTTGATTACAAAATATTGACGGCTCTCGTGCAGAAATCACGTTATGTTCATTTCAAATCGAGTGCCAACTCAGCAGTAAATGTGTCAAGTTAAAATAGCATCAAATTCCTGAGTGAGGGCTGGAGTTAAAATTCAGTGGTAGCTCTGTGTGTGTGTGTGTGTGTGTGTGTGTGTGTGTGTGTGTGTGTGTCAGATCTCATATATGTATGTGTGTACATATATGATCAATTTACCACAGCTAGATTTCCACTTGAAAGAGCTCCGCATGTCCAATAAGCTGAGCCAATACACAAAGCACCTCCCTCCCACTTCAACTGCACCACCTTATTCCAAGGTTGGCTGCTCACTCTACTATGGAGAGGTCTTCTCTAGTCCAAAATCATCATGCCTGTCCTTGCAAGACTTGCTCATTGAACATCCCTTACCTCGTCTACACCTCTGCAGTCATTCAGTCATCCACTGAAATGGAATTAAGACAGTTTGGTCTGTTTCCACACTAGCATTTCTGTAAGCCATAGAAGAAATGGAATGAAACCTCTTCCAAAATATTTGGAATGGTGTACAATAGTGAGACAGTATCCAACAATGTCATGTGTCCTCCTGGAACCTAAGAATATGACTTATTCAGAAGCAGAATCTCTGAAAAGACAATAAAGATAAGGATCAAGACCATGCTCCTATTTAATCATTAGGATAGACCCAAAAGCCAAATGAAAGTCTCTTTGCAAGAAAGAGAAAATTACTACAGAGGTGTGGCGACCATGGACAGAAAGAGGCAAAAGCTAGAGTTTTGTCAGCACACTAGAAATAAGCAATAGCCCAAAGGGACAAGAGAAGATCTAGAACCCTGGGAGCATGAGTAACTCAGCTGACATTTTGAGTTTAGATGCTGGCCTCTAAAACCATGAGATAATTCATTTCTATTGTTTCAAGCCACCAGACTGCAGGAATTTGTTACAGCAGTCAAGGCAGGGGACACAAAATAAAAAATAGAAAAAGGCATTCCTTCTATAGAACTGAGTCCCAGTCCAGATGAACACAATCTGGATTCTAGACACTATTTCCAATGAGTCAACCTTATACCTTACTGCACATGGCATAAACTCCCTGAAGATAAGTTCTCTCCATGCATAATTACCCTACACTTGAAAAACATTTTTCTGGATACTCTAGATTGTTCTATGGGGTGATGAATCATACATAGCCACGAGGGAGGCACACAGTAGGGATAGGGGAAAATATTCCTTACAGTCATAGAGACAAGAGGCAGAGGTCCCCACACAGAGCACCCAGGAAAGACATCAAAGTGATTACAGGACAGACAGGAGAAAGGGAAAACCTTAGACCAGAGTCTTTGGTGAGAGCTCCATTGGAAAGGAAAAGCAAAGTGAACAGGATATGGTTGGATAGCTTCAAAGGACTCCACATGGCCTACCAAGTGGTCCTCGGATGTCTCTAATCTCCCTGTACCTAGGCTTGGATGTTTCAGGCAGAGAAAGTTGTCCCCTGTGTCTATGGATCAAATAGCTGAGCTACTTTGTCTCCAGACTGGTTGTTTCACATGTAATTGGATAAAATCTGTTTTTCATTATTAGATGGTCATGAGCCTCTCTCACAGCTGTGTTCTTTGTTCTCTCTGAGAACTGTCTGGGCCCTGGATAGCCAGCTGTCCCCAGCCAGAAAGGTTAGTAGCATAACATTACTGGGTGCATTCACACAAAAATTAGTATGTGGTACCACAGATCTTTGTGAGATCAGTTGTGAATTCTCTGCCTTTCTGCTCACAAGCAGACACACAAAAGTGAAATACCAAGTCATCAGTAACCAGGAGTCAGCTTTGGCAGCAGAGAGAAAACTGTGCTGTGCTTCTCTGGGGAAGCTCCCCTGCAAAGACGGGAATGATTGCTTATGGAATTTCTATTGCAGTTGTGTGTCAGCTCCTTGACCCTATAACCAGATCCTAAGAAAAATTCATTAATAAGAGACGTTTAATTTTGCTCACAAATGGCTCACATACCAGTTGGGCCCAGCCCAGCCCATGGGTTCTGGTCCAGTCCATGACTGATGGACCAGGCAGAAGTACATAGCAGAGTCCAACTGTTTGCTTCATGTCCAGAAAGTAAAATGCAAAAAGAAAGGGATGACAGTCCTCTCCAAGGCTACATGCCCAAGGATCTGTAGACTTCCAATTAGGCTCCACCACATAAAGATCCCATTAGCAGCACTCTTAGGGCCAGGCCTTTGAGTGCTTTGGGAGATAGTCAACACTTGGACCTTATTAAGCTCTTTCCAGATCTTACTGCTTCTCCTTTGTGCCTCCCTCCACACCTCAGTTGTTAATAACACATTCTATTTGCCAATGTCCCTATGCACTGGAAAGCCCATATTTAAATAGCTTTCTTATGATTCTTCTTACTCTCTTGGCAGTATTTGATTTTGTCTAGTAAGAGGTATAACTAAATTATCTTCTATGTCTGAGTGCTTGTGTGTGCCAGACACAATATAAGTCCTTCATATGATTCCTTTCTGTAATTAGATATATTGGAATGCATCCATCCTATAAATAAAGAAAATAAAAATGCAGAAAGATTACATAAGCCCCTTGATAACACCGTTTTGTCAAAATCCCATCCCATTTGGCTTAAATTTTTTTTTTAAAGAAAAGTATTTTTTAAGTTTCTTCTTAGAAAAGTAATACGTGAGAAATTAGATATACCTCCAAATTTAAAATGGCCAGAATGGATTGATGTTTTTATCATAGTTACTAAATATAAAATACTAGTCTAAGTCTGTATTTTGCTTGCCTCATTTAATCTTCCTGACAATCTTTGAGAGAGGAACTGTTCCACTACCTTTCAAATGGGGAAATTGAAGCCCTGTACTCTGCATGAACTGGGAATGTCAGCTCACATTCCCAAGTGAATAACAATCTTTATTCATGCAAACCTTCCTCTGTACAAAGGCTGTTGCTATTACAAGCGTCCACCCTTCCAAGAGCCAGAAACCACTTAAAAGTCTCATCCATTTCCCTTCTCCTGGGATTCCAGATGAGCTCGTGAATCTCTGTGGTGCCAGGATACTATAGGGGGTCCACAGGGATGGAATGTCTGGCTGGCTGTCATCATGTAAAACCACAGGACCCCCTGAGATATGCAAGAATCAATCTGGTCTTCTGCCATAAACACCTCTGAATAGTCACTAGCCTGTCACAGACACCATCACACCCATCTCCTTTGCCTACATCCTTAGCCCTCCAGGGATGAAGGGAAATAGTTTACTGTTCCTGAGATAACTGTGCCCCTAGAGAACTTTTGTGGTCATGTTCACGCTCAGCTGCCTCAGCCCTTGTAGCTATTTCTACCCTGCTGCTCCAGTGTCAAGCCAGACTCTGCAACAATTATCCAATGATCCCAGGCCACCCTGCTCCAGAATCCATTGTGGAAAATATGATCCCAGAAATGGGAGACCCTTAAACTGTCCTTTTCTGACCCAGGTTTGTTGTCTACTTTGTGACCAGAAAAGCCTAATGCTTCCCTTTAATATGCTTGCAAAGTCATTGTCAAAGGTTAGACTTCAGCATTTGAAAACAAAGTTCCAGGAATTTAATTCCTCTGTGAACCTTTGAACTTCTGTATCATCTTTTTTTTTTTTCAGATAATACAAGTGTGAAAGTCTAGCTCCCTAAAACAGGAAAGGGGTAGAGAGCAAGGAATTTAAAAAAGAAAAACTTTTAACACCACCAGAGTGTATGTCTGATGCTGGCTTGGCATTTACTAATCTATGAGAACTAGATAAACAGAGTCTATTTTGGGGTGTGATGGTGATGATATACATATTTTTTTAATAGGATTAGAAAATGGAAGTATATTCAAGGACTCTTAATGCTAATTTGTCCTGCATTTAAAATTCAGAAACACTAAATATTCCATAGCTTTTTAAATCAGCTTCTTATGTTGCTCTCACAGGACAGCTGTGCCCAGCGGTGTGAGCAAGAGTCAGTTCTCATTTCAGGATACTACACTAAATTTGGTGGTTTGTCTTTTTTAATGTTAAAAACAAAAAAGGGGAAGTGATAGTGGTCTTGATTCTGGTATTAACGTACAATCGTGCTTGGGTATGTGTATCTTCTGTGGGGCTGAGAATTGATCCTAGGGACTAATGTGAGTGAGTGGTTCTCACTGAGCTATGACCCAGCCTTCATTTTACTTTTAGCTTGAGACCTGACTCCACTAAGTTTCTCAGACTGGCTGTGAACTCACTCTGCATCCTATGCAGCCATTAAACTTAGTCTCCTCTAGATGGATTTATAGGCCTGCACCACCATGCCAAGATTACAACCGTGTATTTTATGTTAAAAACTAATTGGTTTTATATTTAACAGTCTCAAAAGTATAAGTAGCAAAACCCTTGGCTTTTCTTAAATTTTCACTTCCAGTATGTTTGTGTTTATCCAACAATGTTCAGAGCCAGGCACAGTGGAACCCAACCATTGTCTCAGTTACCTGAAAAAATAAGAAGGAAGATAACTTAAACCCAGGCATGAGGCCAGTGTAGGCAACAAAATAAAACCTATATCAAGATAAAATATGTAAACTTAATATATAAGGTATGATTAGGTTATCCCCATGGGATTTTCTTTTCAGAACACATCTTACTAGATAAGAAGTAAGGTACGGTAGTTCTCTTCAGTGACCTTAGTTTGCATTAAAAGCCACCCAGGATAATGGCACACTCCTTGGTGTCTTTAAATGCTGCCTCTGACGGCACTAAGACCACAGACAGAGGCATGTTCATTCCATACAACAAACTACTGTTGCTGTTAAAATCCAAAGAGACTCCATACAGCTGCTTTACAAACTGCTGAGCTCAGACACTCTACACCCCCAGGCTCACTCCAGCAGTTCAGGGCATCTCTCTTTTTTTAAGGGTTATCACTTTATTAGGAAATAATGCTCCATTCTTTGCCAAGAATGCGTTTTGAATGTTGAATGACTATGTGAGCACCAAGGATGCTCTGGTTGGCTTAAGTCCAGACCTTACTAATGAACCCCTTACTTGTTCATCTACCAATACGGTGCACACTTTTGAATACTATCAGATGTACTCCTTCATCTCAATGAAGGAACAGACCATTTAACATGAGATGGCATCACACCAGGCTTTGTTCTAGGTCCCTCCAAAAGGAATATGTCTTTCAATTTTTGATTATTCAAAGATGTGTGTTCCACAACTATAAAGCACTTGGCATGGATTCAAGGTTCAGGGTTCCAGCCTTATCACCTCTAAAGAGAAATCCAAACATCAGAGAACCCAGAAACAACCTCTGAAGTACACAGGGCAGACTTCCTAAGTATCTAGGGGCCCACATAAGCAGTACAATGGTTTGCTACAACTTTTCAACTCTGAAACAGTGTGAAAGTGATATACACTTGGTTGGGAAAAAAAAAGCACACATACACATTGAATTCTGAATTTTGCTCATTTCACAAGCTAGTGGTGTGACTATATATTATCTTATAATATTGTACAGTGGCAATAAGCCTTGGTTTGATGTCAAGCCACACACATATAGGAAAAAAAATTCAGTACTCTTGAGTGTTCTATGTGCTGACCTGTGATATCCAGTAGAATATATATATATATATACTTTTAAAGTTTATATGTGTCATGTATATTGATTGTAGATCAAACTGTGTTGTAGAAGGACTTTTTTTTTTTTTTTTTGGTGTTTCAAGACAGGGTTTCTCTGTGTAGCCCTGACTGTCCTGGAACTCACTCTGTAGACCAGGCTGGCCTCAAACTCAGAAATACACCTGCCTCTGCCTCCTCAGTGCTGGGAATAAAGGCAAGTACCACCACAGCCCAGCTGAAGGACGTTTTCAAACCAGTGTATATTATACATTAAACACATCTCCCAAACCCCCATGCTGTGTTTTCTCAACCGTCTCCTTATTCTTTTTCCCTAGACAGTTTCACTTCCACTTTCATAGCATATATACAAGTGTGATTTTATGTATCTATATAAATTCTAGGAACCAAATGTGAAAGAAAGTCTTGATATTCGTCTTTCTGCAGGTGGCTTAATTCACTAGTGGTATCTGAATGTGTCTTCATTTTCCTACACATGGCACAGCTTTTCTTTTTTGTGGTTAAAAAATTTCAGTGTGTACATAAACCACATTTCCTTATACATTCTTCTGTGGTTAGACATCTAACCTCGGTGCTATAACTCAATAATCATGAGTATTGCTGCAGTAACCATTGATATACAAGAATCTCCGTTATGTTGGCTTTAGGTCCTTTTGCTACACACCCATGGTGGTGTAACTGAGGCATATGGTAGATCTCTTGATTTGAGAGACCTAATAGTACTTTCCATAACAGATAGATGACTTTTCATTCCCCTGAGGAGAGTAGAAAAATGCCCTTCTGTTAACATCCTCACCAGCACTTAGTGTTATTTGTTTTTTATTAATGACTGCTATTCGAACTGGGTAAGATAGAACCTCAAAGCAGTTTTGATGTGTACATTCTCTGGCAGCTGGTGAGGTAGAAATTTTTTATATGTTTATTGACCACTTGTATTTTATCTTTTGAAGACTTCATTTGTGTGTGTGTGTATATATATATACATATATATATACATATATTTTTTATTGGATATTTTATTTACACTTCAGATGCCAATCCCTTTCCCCATTTCCCTTCCCCAGAAAACCCCTATCCCGTGCCCCCCCCCCTTTTCCATTTGGCTTTTATACAATTTTTTAAATGTTAATCAAGGGCTTTATAAGTATGGTAATGCTCAATCAGAAGTGTAACCTAATACACAACCTAGCTATGTAAACTATCTTTGACTAGTGGAGACACGTGAACTTCTGCCTCCATGCTCCCTCTCTCTTTCTCTCTCTTTTTCTCTCTCATTACCGAGCTTCTCATCTACTTCATCTTCTCCTCTCCTTACTCCATCTTTTCCTCTCGGTGCTCCTTTCCCCTTAGCTCCTCCTACATATTACCCTTCCTGTTAAAATAAAGCTTTTCTCTCAGAATACAATTAGAGCATAATTATTCCTATTTGTACCAGTGAGGTGACTGTTCATTTGTTAAAACCAACTTTGTCGTGGTGAGAGATTCTTTCACGTGTTCTTGAACTGAATGTGTGAGTATTTCTTTATTGAGAATCTTTGCATCTATGTTCATCAGGGGGTTGGTCTATCATTTTTTTCTTTTTTCTCATTTCTTTATCTGGATATCAGCATAACACTGGCTTCACTAAACGCAGTTTGGTAGCTTTCCTATTCTACTCTGGACTAGAATGAGAAGCAAATGTTTTAGTTCTTGAAATATCTGGTAGAATTGAGCAGGGAATCCATCTGGACCTTGGATTTTCTTCAGTTGGGAAAATTTTATTCATATTCTAGCCCTGCTGCTTGCAGATTCATTTTAAATTTGTCTCAGATTAATTTAATAGTCCATGTGTGTCTAGAGATTCATCTATTTCTTTTAGGTTTTCCTATTTTATGGAATATACAGTTTTAAGATACATCTCCCATTTCATATTTAGTTTTACTAATTTCAATCTTCCCTTTCTCTTTAGATTTGGTTAAGGATTTGTCAATCTTGTCTTGTCTTTTGAAAAAAATTGAGTCTTAGTTCCATTGATTCTTTGTATTGTCTTTTTTTTTATTTCATTAATTTCTTCCTTGATCTACTTTTTTTATTCTTTCATACATTACTTTTTAACTGAAGTTTCCTTTCTATCCACTCCTCCCAGTCCTTCCTAACCCATTCCCCTCACCCCCAAATCCACTCCTCCTCCATTTCTCTTAAAAACACAAAAACAAAAAAAAAAAAGCAGGCCTCCCAGGATATCAACTGAATATGAGATAACAAGATATAATAAGACTAGGTACAAACCTTAATAACTAGGCACAAACCCTCATAAAGAGGCCACCAGTAGAAGGAAAAGGTTTTTTCACAGAAAAAAGAGTCAGAGACATCCCCACTCCCACTGTTGGGAGTCCCACAAGAACACAAAGCTACACACCCTAAGGTATATGTAGAGGACATAGCTCAGAGCCATACAGGGTCCATGTTTGTCATTTCAGTCTCTTGGAGCCTCTATGAGCCCTGCTTAGTAGACTCTGTGGGTCATATTCTTATGTTTTCTTTGATCTCTCTGGGTTCCCCTGCCTCCACCTAGCATTTGTCTATGGATCTCTTCATCTGGTCTCATTAGTAGCTGGACAAAGCCTCTCTGATGACAATTGGGTTAGGCACCAATCTATGAGTATAGCAGACTATCATTAGTGGCCAACTTTTTCTTTTGTATTCAATTGGGATAGCTAGTTTTTCTGGGTATAATAGTCTGGGTTGGCTTTTGTGTTTTAAAGCTCAAAATAACATGATTTAAAGTCATTTTTACTTTAAAGGTTTAGTTTGTTTTGCTTTATTTTGTTTGAGAAATCTACTCTATTGGGATGGACCTATCTTTATATGTGGCTCTGTGTTCCTCTCTTACAAGTTTTTCATATTGTTTCCTTATTCTGAATATTTAATCCTTCACCTAATACGATGTGGAAAAATTCTTTTCTGATCTTGTTTCATTGGTGTCCTCAGTGCCTTTTGTATCTGCATGTGCATTCTTTTTCTAGATTTGAAGAATTTTCTACTGTAATTTTATTGAAACTATTTTCTAATGCCTTTTGCAATGAATTCTTATCATTCTTCTATGTTCATGATTCTAATATCTTCTCTTTTCATAATGTTTTAAAGATTGGATCCCTTAGAACTAGATTTACCAGTGGTTGTACCACCTGACTAGAAATCAAACTCAGGTTCTCTGGAAAAGCAACACACACATTTAACCACTGAGCCATCTCTCCAGCTCTGGTGAGGTTTTTCTACTGAGTTTTTCCAACTGGATCATAGAATTCTTCAACGTTTCAGGTTAGTTTTTCTTTAATGTTTCTATCTCTTGTTTGAATTCTACTTTTGTATCTTATGCCAACTTCCTTTTGTCATTAAAATGATTGTATTCTCTTGGAATTCACTCAAGAGTTTGTTCCTCTTTCATTTCTTTCTGCAACTCATTCTCATTCTTTTTAACTCTTTGTCTGGATTCTGTGTGATTCACTCTTATTGGAGGAGCCTTGGATGCTTGCTTCTTGTTTAATGCATTTAGACTTATTGAAACAGGTCATTGTTTGTTTGTTTGAGTTTTGTTATTGTTGCTTAACTGGTTGATTTTTGGTTTTTATTTTTTACTACCCTTCTTTCAGTAGAAGTGTTTGCAAACTTCAAGGAGGACTAAGTTATAGTAATACTGAGGTTTCCTTTTCCTCTGTTGGACTGTTAGGCAGACCATCAATCTTACTCCTCATCAGGCTCTTACTCCCTGTGAGAAGAATACTATCCTCAAAAACAATCACTATCAAAGTGTTGGCTCATTTTGAAAACACAATAATATCAAATTGTTCCCAAGAGCGTCACCTAAAACTCAGCCAGGATACAGAAAATGTAGATTCCCAGGCCCCACACTGACAAAATGGATGAGAACTATAACAAAGGAATCTATGTTCTTGTGATCTCTTGATTTCCAAGTTCTATTAGCACAAAGAAGACAGGATTTTCTTTCACTGGTATATATCTAAGTACTCCATCCATTCAGTGAGTATCCCCCAAACTCTTTTTCAATATGAAGCACTCTGTAGATTACCCTCGATCTCCTCCCAAAAAAGCAGAGAATTAAATTCCTGCAATAGTTACTCATGTATGAAAAACTGTGTATCCTTAAAATATCAAGCATATATGAGTTAAAATATAGAAACACATAATACTAAAAAGCTGTTCTCTTAAAAATGCTAACTCCAACTTTGCAATTCTGGCCAAATGTCTGGTGTTCTGTGTACCCGCCTTCTGCTGGGAGGAAGTAAAGGCTAGGCATGAGAAAATGCCTTGGCAAGCAGAAAGAAGGTTAAAAAAAATAATTACCAAGACGCTTGTTTCTGTGAATATTTTACTATTTAGGGAGAAATTTTCCACAAAATCCATGTCCTGATCTCAAGAAGAATAAGCAGGTTTGTTCTGTTTCTGCTAATCAAAAATTCCTTGCAGTTGTTCTGGCTTCACATTCACCTTTTCCTGTCCTGCCCACTGCTCTCTGGATGTGTGTGTGATGGGGGAGAGGAAGGTGGAAAAGAGTGAAAAGAAGAATGAGAGTGAGAAAGAGTTGGAGTGGCTCCATTCCAACTGCATGTGTCCACTCAGTGTGTCAAGGACACTGTCCCAGACATGGCAGTTGGCTTAAAGCCACGACTCCTTATCGTGAACTTATTATGGTTTTATCATTACAGCAGCTCAGCTTTAGCAGTCACAGGAAATGACAGGAAGAAGGTCAAAGTGAACAGCAGATGTACAGGGATTCCCCTCCATAATGGCGCATGCTGTCCAGCAATGTCACCTTTGGAAAGGTCACCAGCATGGCAGTCACTCATGCTGACAGGAAAGAATGCTCAGCAAAATGAACATGGAGGCCACCAACACCACGGTTAACTATTGTACCTCAGTGGTCCCTACGCTGCACGAGCAGCCCATCTGTATCCAGTTCTTCCACCACTACTCAGACTGCAGGCTTCCCCATCTCTAACATCCACAGACCCAACCCTTCTCCCCATACCACTCATGGTAACCTCTACAATAACAGATGGCATTGCCATCCATCCCCCGATGGCCAGCTCTATACTCAATCTGTCCCCTGCTGAAGGGTCCCTTGAGTCCATGGCTCTATAAAGAAACAGGACAAGAGTATAAATATTTAAGTTTTTTTTATACATGTTATGAGGCAGACAGCACTCAATGAGTTTTATGCGGATATATACATTTCAGTAACATCTGCTACAGGGTCAATATTATCTATGAAACCACCCTTGCCCTGCAACCACCTGGTCTAAGAAGGTGTCCCAGCAAAAGCCCCACTGAGGTCATTTTGTAACAGAAAAGAAAGAAGAAAGAGCCAGCAGGTATGAAGACTTAAGTAACTACACCATTTAAACTTGTTTGACACAATTGCTTCAACAAAGGCCAGAGTGATGGCCAATGTTAATTGTCGCCAGGACAAAATCTTGAGCTGTCTGATAAACAGGCCTCTGGGCATGACTATAGTGGGTTATTAGACTAGATTAACTGAGGAATGACACCATTCCCTCAGCAAAGTATTTTGGGTCTTGCAAAGGCGTCAAAAGAGAACTAGGGGGTAGAGGCATGAACTAATTCAGTGCAGTGTGACAGGCTGTCCAAGCTCCTTGTGGCTATGACTTCTCCCAAAAGCCATGGACTGTAACCCAGGAGCTAAAATAAGCTCTCTCTTTAATTTGCCTTCATTGGCATATTTTATCACACAGCAACAGTAAAGAAACTAAGATAATCACATACACCGCATTCCTTAAAACAGAAGAAGGGCAAGAGGGTAGTCATGAGAGACGAATAACCAGGAAAGAGCACGAAGCCCATGATGCTAAGTCACTCCACAGTGTATAGTAAAAATATGACAACTTAAAATAGTCCACTTGTAAAAAAGCTGAGTTAAATATAGGACCTGCTAAAGAATTACTGCAAATAACATTGCGCCAGTCACTGGCATGCCTGTCACTCTCGGCAGCAAGGAAATGTCACCTACTAAACAGCCCCATGTTCCAGAAAGCTGCCTTGTCACCTGCTTCCCCTCAGCCCCACCCCCACACTGCTTCTTAATGGGAGTATCTGACCAGGTGAGCTGCAGCCACCCAAGGCCACAGTTTCACAAGGCCCTGCAGCCTAAAAGGTCAGGTCTGCAGACCCTCTGAAGACTTGGTCATCCTCTCACTAAGTCCTCTGCAGCTGTGACAGGAAAAGCAACCTTAGTTGTAAGAACAAGGTAGGACACTAGCCTGTGAGTCCCTGGGTTGATCTATAGTATCACATCAAAAGAAGAAAGAAAAGAAGAAGATTCAGGAGAGAAGGTATGAGGGGGGAGGGGGAGAAGAAAAAAAGAGGAGGAAACAGCAGGCCCTCAATATCACCAGAGACCAGTGAGTCACCTATTTACACATTATTCATAAATACACAATAACACCCCATAATGCTACTCTGAGAATAAATTTATTTTAAATTTTTTGTAACACTTTGTAATTTTCAATACTTTCCTCAAGTCTAATAATAATAAACTTAAATTCCAATTCCTAAATGCTTCTGTGTTAATTAAAAGAATCGATTAAGTGTTTGTGAAGGAGTCAACAAATTGCCAAGCCTAGGAAACGAGTAATGCTAGTGCCACAGACCTCAAAACCTGAGGGACACATAAGGTACTATAGATTCAACCCAAACACTGCGCGCGCGCGCGCGCGCGCACACACACACACACTAAGCCAGTCCTCTCCCCGAGAGTCTGCTCGTTCATATAACCAAGATTGCTTTTCCTACCACAGCTTCAGAGGACTCAATGAGAGGGTGGGCAGGTCTTAGGAGGGTGTTGTTGCTTCAACAAAATGCCTGGCAAATGCAACTAACAGAACACAGGTTTATTTTTGGCATATACCTCAAAGGTACATTAGAGAAGGGGAGTCCCAGTGGCAGAGGCTTGAGGCAGCTGGTCACATTGCATCCAGTCAAGATGCACAGAGTTGAGACTGGCAGAACATTCGTTTCATGTGCAGGAATAGATTCAGTCCCCAATGCTGAAGAAACAGGGGGCACAAAGGGTGATAAATTATTATACTCAGCTTACATTTTTTTAATTCAGTCCGTAGCCCTAACCTACTTCTGTAGTAGTTCTGCAAACATCTAATGGGGGTCTTCCCACCTCAGCTAACCCAACCCAATAATCCCTCACAAATATGCCCAGAAGCTTGTGTCTTTAGTGACCGAGGGTTCTGTCAAGTTGACAGTATAAACCATCGCAAGTTTACATCTTATCCGTTTGACAGCTAATTATACCCGTTAGGCAATAACTGTCTATTCTTTGTCCTTGTAGGTTCATGGCTGTCTCATAAAACAGAATGAGTCCATTCCAACTTCAAAAGTCTATACAGGCTTTAACAGTTCCAACATCACTTAAAAGTCCAAAGTCTTCCTATAGTAGAGCCAATGCCTCAACTGTGAACTTCCATAAAGTTACAGATGAGTTCTAACATACAATGGCACCGAGCAACTGCTCCCGTTCCAACAGAGAACTCATGGCAAGAAAAGATCAGGTCAGAGCAGGACCAAAGACCAGCAGGCCAAATACCAAACCAATCACACAGTCCCATGTCCAGCCTCTGGAGCTCTTGATGGAACGAACAGTCTGGGCTCCAAAAGACTCCAGTGGCTACTTTCTCCAGCTCTGCTGCCTGCAGTAGTCTTTCTCTTGAGTCAGCTCTCTTCCTTATATCCAGTTTTCCTGTCTTCTCTTCCACAACACTGGAATCCTAAGAACATGCCACTATACCCACGTTTGTTTTGTTTAATTTTGGTTTTATTTGTTCATTTGTTTTTATGTGGATTCCGGAAACTAAACTCAGGTTCTCATGTTTGTGCACCAAGCACTTTTCCGATTGAGACACCTCTCCCACCTGCTGCTTTGTGTGTTAAGTATAATCATCCTACCCATCTTGGTTTGCTAATAGTATGAAGAGACAGTATGACCAAGGCAACTCTTATAAAAGAAAGCATTGGGGGGCTTACTTACAGTTTCATAGAATTACTTTATGATCATCATCGTAGGAAGCAGACAGGCATGGTGCTAAGGACTTTACATCCTTATTTGAAAACAGCAGGCTAAGATAAAGAGATACTGGACCAGGTGTGGGCTTTTGAAACCTCAAAGACCACCCCCAGTGACGCTCTTCCTCTAACAAGGCCACACCTACTCCAACATGGCCACACCTACTCGAATGAGGCCATACCCACGCCAACAAGGCCACACCTCCTAATCTTTCCTAAACCATTTACCAACCAGAGACTAATGGTTGGGAGCTGTTCTCAAAGCACCACAGCCATGTCTATACTTCTCCAAAACCAGTTTAAATGAATAAAGACGATATGTCTATACATTCCGAGATTCAGTTTCAGTTAATGAAGGTGGTTTAGGGAAACATAAAACAATGGGGAGAATGAATATTACAGAATATCCGACCATCACTGGCTCAAGTGTGGTAAATAGGGCTTACAGGAAGCTACTACAGCGCTTGATAAACATGGAGATTGAGACCACTCCAGGCCTCCGACCGACCGAGGACAGAAATGTTCACCTGTAGGAAAGTCTTTGATAATAATTAACAAACTACCTTTGAGATTCACTGCCTTGTCTTAAAGGAACTGTCTGACTAGATAGCAAAATATATTGACTTGGTTTTCTTTTTTAACTTCCTTGCTATCTGGTTTTTCTTTTCAGGAGACAACAATGGGTGGTCTCTGCAACTGGACAAATATTTTGCTAACTACTACAAACTGATTTCCACAAATTCCTTTGAGGCAGAAACTCCCGAATGCTGTAAGTAACCACAGCAGCTGAGTGCCCCTTTGATGAGGTCGTGGTAAGACATCATGCTTTTACCTTTTGGATACAGCATTACGTTTTTGAAAGTCAATTGTGGTTTTCTAGTTGCAAGCATCTTAAGACAGGAAACTTCAATTTGGAATTCTGTTTTTAAGAGTAACCAATCAAATCAGGTCTTGCAAACAAAATCAATGTCCGTGGTCAGGGTCGCTAGTTTACATAATGTCCTTTTGGCCATCAAAGGCGACTTTTTTTCCTTTTTCTTTTTTTTTTTACATTTTAATTTTATTTTTTATTTTCGTTTCGTGGGGGAGGTTACAAGGGTAGAGGGTGGATATGGAAGGAGTAGGAAATGAGTGGGACTCGTGTGCATGATGGGAAATTCCCAAAGAATCAACTTAAAAATTATGTTTAAAGATAGACAGACCGAAGAGAAAAGAAAAACTGTGCAGTAAGGGAAAGCAAGGAAATGGGGGAGCAGAGCAGCTGCTTAGGTCCTAACGTCTACAGGTGAGAAGGTGCCCGGGTCTCCAGCCACCGCTCCAAGCCACAGGCCTTTGAAAGCCTTGTTCACTGCAGCTCGCTACTGCAGCCCCGGCTGAACCCCTGCAGATACTGCCCAGGGTGTGGAAGGGAGAAAGCCCAGAGAGTAGCTTTATCATGATTTCAATCAGGAATAGGCACCAAAATAATTCCTTTTAAATAAATTTTTTCTGGTTAATAAATTCTGCAAATATACATTTATGCCTGGGACCTGCAATTTTCAAAACGATGCTCTTAAACCAGTGGTTGAGGAGGGGCGACTCTTCTGCTGTATTCCTGTCCTTGTTCTTCTACCACAAATTTAAAGTTTGGCTTTTTCACATTGATAGTATTTTCTTGTCTTCACTACTCAAAGGAAATTAAACAACCAACAATCCCCAATGTAATGGTATGCACATCTCTCCCTGAGTCTGACAGTTGCCCAGCAACCTTTGTTAGAATCATCACACCTGCCTCTCAAAGGTGGGGGATCAAGTAATTTGGTCATCTGAAAGCTAGAAGTTCAGATCTCTGGCAGAGCCCTTGCCTAGCATGTATGAGGTTCTAGGTTTAATTCCTAATATTGCTGAAAGAATACGCTAAAACCTTTTTAAAAATGTAAAAGGCATAGCAGTGTTATTAATATAATACAAGAGACATAAGCTAAGAATATTATCTTAAAATGTAATTTCATTTTTGTATTTTATATACTGGTTTTCATTTCTTAATATTTAAATTGAAATTTCATCTCACCCTATCAAAAAAAATGATTTGAATCTTATATCTTACCATACTCTAAAAGTATTTTATCAATTTAAAGTTAAAATATAGCTATTAACAGAATTAAATCATTGACACATTAACAAGTTAAAAAGGCAAGCATTAAATGGCAAAAGAAAAGGTAATAGCAAAAAGAAAAAATCATAAGAAAATGCTCAGTTTGGTCTAATGGTACACACCTGCACATACATCAAATATAAAAAGTTCAGTGGTATAATGGTGTGACGTCAGCAGCACCAGGAGCCTGGGCAGTAGATCTGATGTTCAAGGTTATCCTGGGCCACACAGTGGGAGCCTGTCTCCAAAACTACTGGAAAGAAAGAGGGGAAAGGAAAAAGAAAGGGGGAAAGGAAACAAAATGAAGAAGGGGGAGAGAGGGAGGGAGGGAGGGAGGGAGGGAGGGAGGGAGGGAGGGAGGGAGAGAGGAAGGGAGGGAGGGAGGGAGGCAGGCAGACAGAAACAGAGACAGAGCTCTTGCTGAATAGAATTCAGCAGCTGCACCCTAAGCTCAGACATTAAGGTCAAGGAGAGAAATACCAGCTTTCATGGAGCATACTATAGTTTGTAAAGCAAAAACAGTAGGGGAAAACAGCAAAAGAACCTGTTTGGGTTACTCTGTCCCTGTGGAAGAGATTTGTCACAAGTAATTATTCAAGAAGCATGGCACTACACAGTAAGAGATGGATTGAGACTTATACAAAGGTACTATTTTATTGATGCTTAGAAGACATCAGAAAGCTCAATTTTTAATTAGATTTCTTTAGAGAGAGTGGGGATTACAGTTGCTAAATTAAACATCTCAAACAGTACATGAAATAAGAGTGGGGTGAAACTTAAATTAAGGTTCCGGCTGTAACACTTCTCTCATGTCAGATTCTTATTAGGAAGGAACCCAAGATCAGCTCAAAAACATTTTTGAATACTTGAAACAATGTAAGGAATTCATATTTTAAAGTCACCTCTCCAGAGAAATGTCCTTGAAAACATCCAATGCACCATAGCCAATGCATGATCGAAGTTTAACTTTGAAGGATTCGAGGGAGAAATTATGTATCCATTGGCTATAAGCATTAACCTGTTCATTAACTGTAATCCTTTTTTAACCCAGTTATAATTCTTACATGAACTTTTTTTATATAATTTTAAATTAGTAGGGTGGCTTTGAACCCACAATCCTCCCGCCTCTGCCTCACAAATGCTGGATCACAGGTGCGTGTCACTGCATTCTGCAGAACAAGTACAACTTTAGAGCATGACAGAATCCAGGAGTTTTTCAAAAGATATTTTTAAAATATTGAGAGGTGGGAGGTTTTGTCATCAATAAGCGGAAGAAGTCCTAAAACTTCACCCGTGGGTTGAATGCTTCCCTGCACATCCTGTCTTCACTGATAGTGGGTGTTGGGAAGAGGAAAAATGGGATCTTTGGCCATCTTGTGGGGCTGGAATATCTTAAGCACTTGATGCAAACGGTCTAAAATCTATTAGAGCCCTGCCACTCACACAGCTAAGAGTCTGGCAGGAGTTGTATTCCATATAACTCCTGCAGTGTGGTTTCTGCTTGCTGTGGAATGGATGCTGCTGAGACAGTGCGTGCTGCCCTCTGCGTCATCTATGGACTCCTGGTGCTGGGAACTGCATAGCAGCAGATACGGCTATAATATACAGTGCCACGAAGCTCAGGAGAAACCACTTCTAACTGTTGTCTATCAGGAACATGTGTATCCACGTCCACCGATGTCTTCCAAGACACTAAAAATGCAATGTTTTACACATGCTTGCTTATTTTTAAACAATAATAGCTCATTTAAAACTCTGCAGGACAAGCAGGAGTTGCTGCCAGGATTCTGTACTCTCAACCCTGAGCTAAACAGGAAAACCCTTTCAGAAGGATGAAAGCCCATCACTCATTGCTTATGTCTCCTTCTTGCTAGCTTCTGGTTAAAATTAACTAGTCTCCCACCAAAGACTTTATTCATTACTTTCAGTACTTATTACCAAACAAAAGCTTTCAATGGACATAAACCCTCCCCCTACACACACACACACACACACACACACACACACACACACACACACACCTATTACACTCATGGTAACACACACAGACACTCATATACATGCACACACATACACTCACACACAAATTTTAAAAAATCTTTTAAAAAGGAAAAGAGGAAAGAGGGATGGGACGGGCTCCTCGATGTGTATATTATCTAATGTTAATGATAGGCTGACCTAGTCTTGACCTTAAATTCAGAGCAAACGGTGGAACCTTAATTTAAAGCATTCACCCAAGTGCTTAGGTAAAGCATGATATACTTTCATAATAGGCAATATTCTCATGGCTTTGCCTTTCTTTCTCTTCGTTCCCTCTTCCCCCTGGCCCCCACTTTGTCACTCCTTCCCGCTTCCTCTCTGTTCAGTGGTTGGCTCTGTGCCCATGCATTGTTTGTGCCGAGATCTAGAACTTGACTGTGATGAAGCCAATTTACGAGCTGTCCCATCAGTTTCTTCCAATGTGACTGTAATGTAAGTAGCAAAGATTGGCTCGTCCTTAAGGCTGAATTGTGCTGCAGTGAACCTCTGAGTCAGACCCTGGGTCATCACTAACAATGTATTTTGGTTCAAAGAAGGTTTCCTCCCTAAATCAGTTATGATGAGTTTTTCACACATGGCTTGGAATACTTTTAAATATTAGACTTCACCTTAAATTACTTCATAAACAACTCTGTGAAGTGTTGACTATTCACAGTATTTCATCTAAGGAAAAGACACCATCCATTTCAGTTGCTTCATCGGGGCTGGGGGAAGGTTAAATAAATACTACTTAAAACGTTCTCATTACACAGAATTTTTTATTTGCTGCTTATTGCAAGAGCCGTCTTAGAGTTTATTACACACAACGAGGTGTACATGTATGCTTGTGTACAAATAAAGAGAAACAAATAAAATAGATTGGAAAAAATATTCCCAGAACTTTGCATTTAAATTAACTTCTAAATCACATTTTGGCACAGACATATTGATGTTACAGTCTTTTCCTATGCAATTCAAACTTACACTATAGAAAAGAGAAGGAGTCACATTAAAAAGTGTCCTGCCGAGCTTAGAGTTTGTGATGCTGAGTTTCTAGTTGTGGTTGTTTGACTTAACCAGACTTCAGCAGCAGGCAAACACACATTTTGGTCCAGGTTTTTTTTTTTTTTTTTTTTTTTTTTTAAAGAACTCAATGGAAAATAGAAGCTTCGGTACATTTTTATTGAATTGGTTGGGCTTCGGGTTTTGTTTATGTGGGTTCTTCATCTGTGTGTTTTAGTATCTTGTGACTCTGGCTTTTTGGTTCACACAGACACAGTAAGAGTAACCCTTGAGTATACAGGTGTTGGCAAGTCTTCCCTTTCTCAAACAGCCTACACAACAAGCCAGATGCTTGGCACACAGGTAAAGGAGCTGCAGCAGAGCCCCATCAAGTTCACAGAATCCGGGTGCTGCCCAGTGGATCTCAGTCTGGGAACATAAAATGGAACCTGCGGAAAGTCATCCACAAAAGCTTGCTCTCTGAAGGAAGTGGCACTTCCTAGAGGAAGAGGAAGAGTCCTCTTGTGTCCTTCCTTTCTCGCCGCCCAAGCTTGTCGTGGTCATCAGTCCTGCTACAGAAAAAACAATGGTTCCACTAAAGAAAGTGACAGAGGTCCTAGGAAGAGCTTCAAGGAACCTGTTTCTAACTCGAGGGAGAGATAATTCACCCCCACTGCTTACATCGAGTTACAGGAAAATCCAAATGAAAGTCTGATGCTGCCAACCTCAGTTTTTCCTTTTCCCACAAGTAATATTGGAATTTATTTGCCAACAATTTGAATTTATTAATTCAACTAATCCTCATGAAAGAAAGGAACAGAGAGGGAATGCTAGAGGGATAGAGGTGGGGGAGACAGAGTTAATAGTGTAGATAAATTATAATTCAATTTAAAAATACATGTTCTGACCATATATGTATATATAGCATATATACAAAAATAGATATGTATCAGCCAGCTTTAACCCAGGTAGAAAAGGAAGAAGAAGGGAGGGAGAGAGGGAGAGAGGGAGGGAGGGAGGAGCGATGGAAGGAGTGTTAAAACTAAACCTAAGATCATATTCTACAAGAAGACAAGTGAAGAAACTGTAAAGTGGCTTCAGGGCACCTGCCCTGGATTTTAGAATGATGGAAAAATGGGAGGCTAGGTGCCAGTAAATGTGAACAATCAAGACACCGATGCTAGATTAGTTGTTTTAATTAAAGAGGTCACTCAGTGGATATTCAACAGGCATTTGTAGACGTAGGTATAATGCTCAGAGGTTTAAATCTACAACAGTTGGCTGTTTTTGAAAAAACAAAGTAAAGTAGGAAAGAAAGAAACAAAGAAAGAGAAAAGAAAAGAAAAGAAAAGAAAAGAAAAGGAAAGAAAAGAAAACAGTATTATCAGACTTCAAGTATTAACTCAGTAACATTTTACTTGCTTAACATACACAGAGCCCTGAATTCATATCAGAACTGTACACAGACACACAGACACACACACACACACACACACACACACACACACACACACACACACTGCAACTCTGACTCTATATATGCTGATAGACACAGCTGTGTAACGATGTCTTGTACTTTTGACTAAATCACTTGATTCCAATTGTCCATAGAGACTCTTCTCACAGATCCGTGACTCTACTTCATACCTTGTTCCAGTCTGTTGGTTCTGTTCGTGAGGGGGAAAAGCCCTAGGCTTTGGTGTAAATGCATTACAAGGCTAAATATCACACGTTTCACTAGTAAGTTAGTTCTTCCAGATTTTGAGCTGCAACTACTGTAGTAAAATATCAGAAATGGCCTAAGTTATGTGTAAGTAAAGTATTCAAGAAGCTAATCATCCAATGAGTGTTTATTGAAGTCACAGCTTTTTGAAAATGTGTCACATAAACGCTAAAGAGTGAGGTGAGCAAACACAGATAGCTATAAATATTTATACCTTGCTCCAGCTCAATAAATGTTAACTTTGAGAGTTGACTTCTAGATCCCTGAACACAACCAGTAAAAAGCAGAGCCCCGGCCTGTGCTTCCTCTGTCCAATGTACACACACTGTATACGAGTGAGTGCTTTGTGAAGAACCAAACAGGACATCCAAATACAAGATATAAAGATATCTGACATGATAAAAGTATGTGGAGTTTTCATAATCAATGAAAATAATATCCACCCCTCTTCACTTGTATCATTTAGAAAGAAATTGTTTAAGAGCCCTAGGCATGCGTTAATAAGAATCTAGCTTTACAAGAGAGGTTTCTTGCAAGTTCCTTAAGGAATCTCCCTATCTGTATTCAAACCATTCCACCATTCCACCATTCCACCATTCCACCATTCCACCATTCCACCATTCCACCATTCCACCATTCCACCATTCCACCATTCCACCATTCCACCATCATTCCACCATCATTCCACCATCATTCCACCATCATTCCACCATCATTCCACCATCATTCCACCATCATTCCACCATCATTCCACCATTCCACCATTCCACCATTCCACCATTCCACCATTCCACCATTCCACCATTCCACCATTCCACTCAACAGTGCTTGGGTGTTCTCATAGAATCTCACTTATACCTCTTTTTAGGGATATTAAGTGTGCTTCCTTGCACACTTTGGAGTCCTAAACTTGTTGCCTGAAAAGGGAAAATGTATCAGCTCCATATTTTCCTAGATATTCTCCAAAATCCCCAACACACTGAAATAATCACTTTGAAATGAGCATGTAAATAAACAAACACAATAGCAATAGGCAACAAATTGCCTCCTTATCCCTAGGGAATAGGGATAACTTTCTCTGAGAGAATCCTCTAATTGATAGACAAGAGATATCATCAGTCATCCACATAGAGGACAAAGATGCCATTTTCTTCTTACAAAAGCACATGGTGGGAGTTTGACTGGCATTTATTGAGAGAATGGATAAAGGAAAGAAGGAGGGAGGGAAGGAAGGAAAGAAGGAGGGAAGGAAGGAGGGAAGGAAGGAAGGAAGGAAGGAAGGAAGGAAGGAAGGAAGGAGCAGCTGGATGGATGAATAAACACTCTTTTAATAGCACACCAAGCTTTCACCCAGGTCCTTAAACCAAATTCAAGTATTTAACAATTCATCTTTCCACAATATAGACACTGAAAGACTGTAAGGCTGACTTTGCTTTGGAAGCTAAGTCAGAATGATGGTAGGAAAGAGAGTCTCAGTAAGCTAAAAGAGAGAAGAGAGATGTTTACTGGTGGCTCAGCCTCCCAGACTGACTTGGAGAAAGCGTGACTAGTCAGGCTTTCTGAGTCTACCATTTAAAATGCATCATTAAACCAGGCCATAGTGCATCCAGCTCAGACTCCAGGCTGAGATCGTCAGTGTTGTAGTTAGAAGTAAGACACTAACGTGAAAAGCCACTCAGCAAGACTGAACTGTGTGTGTGTTTCAGGTCCCTGCAGTGGAACTTCATAAGAACGCTCCCTCCCAACGGCTTCAGGAAGTACCACGCGCTGCAAAAGCTGTAAGAAAACCTTTAACTCTGGGCTTACTATGAACCTGCAGTCTCGTGTATCTGTTTCTTGTTTCTTCTGTAGCAGCATTATACTACATATTAAGTCTAATAATCCTACCTGGAGAAATTATTCATTCCTTAGCTAAAGACTTGCAAGTAAAACTTCTGGGTGTCTGTTAGGAGACATTCCTAAAAACCTCAGATAACTATTCCTAAACATACAGAAGCATGTGTGCTGTGAGTCCTCTACCATGCTTCACAGAACAGAAATATGTATTTCTGCCTCCTCCTCTAAGAGGATGTGCTGGTAGCTTATAGCCCTCAGATAACCAAGCATCAGCCATGAGCTACCACCTCCTGCTTCCAAGGACCATCTCCCAAGCAAAACACTTGTGATTCTGCCCATGGTAGTCTGTGTAGGCAGCTTCTCCTGGAGGGGTTGGTTGTCTATGGGAAGAGATTTCAGGGTATACTCTTAGATGGCCTCATCACAATGTGGACGACACACCAGCTGCTAATCCAGGTTCTTTGCTCTGTGAGAGTCTCTGAGAGTTGAAATGTGCAGAGAATCAAGAAAATGGCCTGTCGAAGGGGATGCTGAAGTGGGAGTGGCCTCTGGAAACTTTATCCATGAATTGTTGGAACTCTTTCCAGGAAAAAAAATTATGAAAAAAAAAAGGGGAAAACCTGAGCCCAACCCGAGGGGACCCAAGTCTTCCAGAAAAAGACCTTAGTCCAGGAGAGGTCAGCCAACAGCCGAGGACAGCAGCAGCCAGCACTCAGATCTGCTCATGTTGCTCAAAATGAAAGATCCACTATTTCCAGGAAAGGAACCAGAGCAGGAGAGACACTATGAGACGGGTTGGGATCAGCACCATCAAGATAGACGTCTGGCTAGAAGAAATGATTTTGAATAGATTTATACCACCTCACTTGATCAGGACTGAAGGATGGACGGCTCCAAACCCCTCACCTCCTCCAAACACCCAGATGATCCTCCGCCTACAGGATTGAAGACAGCTTGGCCGCGCTCTCAACTCCATACCTCCTCTTGCCAAGGGAAAGAATCTAAGTCACTGCACTGTTCCTTGCCCTGAGTGGGGCATTTTAGAAGGGAGCAGTTGGTTCCATTTTGAGTACAGAAGCAGAGGCAAGATTACTCCACCCCAGGGTTGTGAATATGAATTGTCCTCCTTCCGCTCAAATGCTTAAACAACTGGTGTCCAGTTGGTGGCGCTGTAGTGGAAGGTTATGGAGCTTTAGGGGGTGAAGCCTCTTTGGAGGAAATGAATGATGGGGATTTTGTAGCCCATTTCCTGTTCTGCCTCAGCTCTCTTGCCGGAAGATAGAGCTGACAAGCTGCCTCCTGCCCTGCCTTCCCTCAATCTGCAAGTCAGGATAAACCCGTCCTCCCCTAAATTGTTCTTTGTCAGGTGTTATGTCATAGCATGGAAAACGAAGCTAACTAACCCTGTCATAGCTGTGTGCATACCTGCCACTGCCTATCGAGTGCAAACCATGAAACACTGACTGATAACTTACTTCTTCTGAAAGTACAAGAACACCACCTATCAACTTATCTAAGTTGTTTGGGAATTTGTGGGTGCATGATGTATTCAGACCACAGCTTGAAATCCAGACGCATGAACTTACTGAACCACCAGACCAACAGAGCATGAGACATACTCATCTAAACACAACATCTGACCATCCTGAGTGACACCAAGGAACCCACACACAGAGAACTCTCAGCTGTCCCAAGGACTTCAGCTCAGCACAGTCACCAACAGGTGGCAAGATTCACACAAATTGCTGTGTATCCATTCATCCATCCAAATCCAGTGTTTCGCCTCCTCGGTCCTATGCCTGGGCAGTTCAGCACTGTGGCTGTGATTGCCTTCAACAAATCTCCAACTGAATTTGCTAATGTTTCATCTAAGCATCTGTATCAGCTCTGTCACTGCCTTCAGTAAAGCCCTCACGAATTACAGCCTCTATAACCTTTTTACAATTCTGTAACACTCCCCTCGTGAGTGTGTGTGTGTGTGTGTGTGTGTGTGTGTGTGTGTGTGTGTGTGTGTTGTGAGTTGGGGGTTCACCTAAGAGTTAATTAATATTAGTAATAGGAGAACCCGTGACTGCCGTGGCTATAAAGCAGTACTTCTCAACCTTCTTGATGCTGCAACCCTTTGATACAATTCTTCAGGCTGTGGTGACTTCCAAAAATAAAGCTATTTCATTGCTACTTCAAAACTGTAGTTTTACTACTGTTAGGAATCGTACTATAAATATCTGATATGCGACCCACAGGTTGAGAACTACTGCTGCAAAGAGCTATCAGAACTATGTTAGAACCAAAACAATAAATCTTACAAGTTTGTTGTTATTCAATAAGTTCTGACGGGGTGAAAAGACACAAATATGTCCCTCCGTGTTTCTGACATCATGTGCTCATGACATTCATAATTCTTCAGTTTTATCTTCTGATAGCAAAATAGAAAGAAAGGCATAACCCTCAAAAGTCCAAGGCCCTGCCTTGTGTTGTCAGAGATTTGTATGTCTTTCTATAGTTTAAACTATATAAAAAATTTGTGTTTTTTTTTTTTTTAATAATAGATGGAACCAGAGGGAACCCAAATGAAAAATTAGTAACTTCGTACAAATAAACTATTCTAAAGCACCATGTAGCTTGACGAAAGATGTATTTTGTGTTTAAAAATAAAACTCAAATGACAATCCATTTTTCAGAATTTCTCAGCTAAAAAAAAAAAGGCTTTTCACCGCAACTCCCTGTATCTTCCAGCGTCCAAAGGCTCTTCCTGATCTCTAGCTCCGCCTTGTGGCCAGATATTTAAATGGCATCGGTAACAGTTCTATAGCATTCACACATAAAATCTTTTTTTGTGTGTGTTTGCTTGCTTGCTTGCTTGCTTGCTTGCTTGCTTGCTTGCTTGCTTGTTTGTTTGTTTGTTTGTTTTTATGGGTGTTTTACCTGCATGTCTATCTGTGCACCACGTGTATGCCTCATGCCGGTGCAGGCCAGAAGAAGGCTTTGGATTCATTGGAACTGGAATTACAGATGGTTGTGAGCCACGCTGTGGATGCTGGAAGTGGATCCTGAGTTTTCTGGAAGAGCAGTCAGTGCCCTCAACTGCTGAGCCATCTCTCCATCCCTTGCTTGTTTTGAGACAAGGATCACTCTGTAGATCCAGCTGCCTCAGTGCCCAAGTACTCCGGATTACAGACTTAAGCCTCCATTCCTGACTCTTGAATTTTTGCAAATCACTCCAAGCAACAACAAACCAAAAAGCCTAATGACAAATCATTCCATCCAGTTTCTTGAGGCACACCTCGACTCCACATACAGACACTGTGCCATCTGCTGCTTACTGAACTGTCACTACGGGTGAAAACACAACACTCCATCTTCAAGTCTCCCTGTGTATCAGTAAAGATGTGTCACCTACCACATGACCGGGCCACAGCATGTCACATGAAAGAATCAATTCCATAGCTGCATTTTTCAGGTAGAATCAGAGGAATACCTTTGAATCAAAATCAAGCTAACTGAAGTCCATTCATACTGATTTCTGTCTTTTTTGCTCCTAACAAGTCATATATAAATTTAAGACACTCTCCAGAACAATAGTAACGTGGATTCCAGGCCCGCCATCTTTGCTTCATCGTCCCTCACAACCACAGGGCTGCAAACACTACACATGGGTGCACGGAATGGGAGATCTTAACCCTGGGTCCCGTTTGTTCTAACATGCAGTCAAGTATGGAGGCCAAACGTACAAGGTGACTCGAGGTCACTCTGTAAGCCTGCATTTTTGTCTTGACATTCCAATCTAGTTTACTGGCCATTTAAACCCCTTATAGGTTGTCTCAAGAGCTTTGGCAAACAAGGTTTAGGGTGTCAGATTACTCAAACTAAATTTGATTTATTAGGATTTAAGGTTGCTTTTCGATAAGATTTGTGATATAGTGTGTCACAAACATTTTTTTTTTGGTCTGGTTCTATGTGAGCACTTATAAATCTGAATAACTGTAACAGGACATTTGTAAAGCCCGGCTTTCAGGCCCATGTGATCAGTGAGTGCTTTTCTCTGCACCAGTTCTTATCTAGAAAATTCTAGACGGCAACTTTAGCTCGTATTGGTGTAACTTTACAACTTAGTTTTACTAATTGAAAATTTCATGCAATATATTTTTATTATATTCATCCCACAGTCCTCCCAGATCCATCCCTACCTCCATATCTCTCCCAGCTATGTGACTTCTTTTTGTGTTGCTGGTTTTTTTTTTTTTTTAATGACCCACTGAGTCTAATTTGTGTTGCCCATATACTTGGAGTAGGAGAAGGGGCATCCTGTGGTACAGAGTTAACCTATCAGGACCCACACTCTTAAAGAAAACTGGATCTCCCTCCCACTAGAAGCCTTCACCTGCCAGTACCGCATCAGTTAAGGGCAGGGGTTCATGACCCCCTCACTTCCCCTCCCCCATGCTAGAACATTGACTGGCTTGATCTTATGCAAAGCAGCGGCTGCCCTGAGCTCATGATCAGTGGTCCTGTCAAGTACCAAACACATTGCATCACTCCTGTCCTCCAGACTTTGCAACTCCTCCTACACAATGGCCCCTGAGCAAGCCCCTTGGGCTGGGCTGTGATGGAGATGTCCCAGTTAGCCGCACTCCACTGAACGTGTTCTCTGAACTTTGGCCAGTGTTGAGTAGTCACTGCACAAAGAAACTTCCCTAGGGAGGTGTGACAGCTGCACTGACCTGAGTAGAGATACAGGCTTGACGGTCTGTTGATACTATCTCTATTTATAGCTTTACCTTGCAAATAAACACTGACCCAAGTACATATGAATTTAACAGTAAGATACCAGTTTGGGCCAGTTATTCCACTGTATCTTTCTTTCCTCTCAGGTCACTTTCTAATTTCAGTAAAATATACTCAAGGAGATTTACCGTCTCAGCTGTGCTGGGGACAAAGCTGTCGGCACAAGCGTGTGCCACCTCTGATTATATGTGCCAGCGTGTTTTATCTTGTGAAGCTGATACTAGTTTATTGTTTTCTTTTTGACTACTCTTGGTCACAGGTGCCTGCAAAACAATAAGATTCGCTCCGTAAGCGTCTCCGCCTTCAGAGGACTGCACAGCCTCACTAAACTGTAAGTACTGGGGCTAAATGGCTCCCGGGACCAAGAGCATTAGTTCAGGCTAATCCATTCCAGTCCAAACCAGTACTCCTGCTTAGGAGAGTGGCAGGGGACCTTCAAGTAGTGCTGAAAGGACAGTGTGGTAGGAGGCCTGGGAAACATGGGATTGAGAGCACCCTGTGTTCAGACTGAGACTTGATTTCTCTTGTCAGGTGAGTGGCCTTGGGCTCCAACTCCCTCTAATTTCTTCTAATAGTGCCAACTCCTGAGCTATTGTGGGAATAAATTTTAAAAACTCATAGGAAACACCCAGGAAGGGTAAAGTTTCCAGCTGAGTAACAACTAGATTTCTCCATGTTCTATGCCACTGGTGTGGTGTCTTCAAAAATAGGGTCTTAGTTTCATCTTGTGGAGCCTACCTGATAGCATTGTCAATAGCCTACAGTGTTTGGGGATGTCTATGGAACCTCTTTGGCCGAAGTACCCACAAAATGTAACTTATTCCTGGTCCTGGGAGAGGGGTCAGAGGACATGGTAGTGTATGATGTCTCCTTAGGACATTGTCTTCCTCCATCATGTGGTGACTTCACTCAGACTCCTCTTATGTCTCCACCTTAGAAAGTTTCTACAGTAATATGTTTCCACATGGACTTCCAAAGGGTCTTTGGAGTTAGTTACTCCTTCCTACATTCTCTCCTGTACCTTGATCTCCACCCCCAGCCCCCTACTCCTCCTGCCCACCCATCTCTACCCCTTCACTCCCCATGTTTTATTTTCTCCATTATTCCTAACACTATCTTCTACAGCCCTTCCTTGTCAGCTGCACCATTTTAATCTCCCACCAACAGCATATAAGAGTTCTAGTTGCTTTCACCCTAGCCCTCATCCTCACACAAACAACTTAAAGGGAAGGAGATTCAACACGGTATGTGGCTTCAGAAGTCCATCACTGCAGACAGCATGGTGCAACCTACATCCCTGGGAAGTCTCCGCTGACCTCCCTATAAGACTTTGGCTAGATGGGGCCTGCCTTAAAAAAAAATCCTCCCAAAAGAATAATCATGGAGAGGTATCAGTGTGTTCCATTTATCTGGGCAAGTGAAACTTGAGCAAGTGCTTGCAAATAAACCATAGGCAGAGATATGGGCAGAAATAGTGTTCTCATGGTGATACATGCAGAGTGCAGATGTCATGATGCACACCTGTCCCAGATGTGACTACAACACTGTGAGGGAGGGAGTCCTATGCACATCTTAGAAATGAAGGAGCCAAAGCCCACTGGAAGTAACTGTTCTCTCAAGGCCACACTGCTGATAGTCAATAGGAGAGTCAGAAACCGTCGGTTTATAACAGACTCAAATCCAAGATTCCCTCACTGAAGAGACTGAGATACAAACAGACAAGGTCAACACAATATAGCAGTGCTGGCTAGTTTTGCAGGGAGAGAGGTGAAGGTAGGTAGGTAGGTAACAAGACTCAAATTCATTAACAAGCCATGCACAGCCCCTCCAGCTTCCAAGTTCTTGCCAGGCTCCAGTCATAATGAGGCAAATTTCTTAATGCCTCGTTTTCTTGTGGCTCTTGCCTCTGCATACTCTATCACGTCTGCCAATTCTGTGCTTTGTGAACACCATGTCTTTATCCAAGATGTTTCTCAACTGTGTCTTCTTCTTTTTTTTCTCCACCCCCTTACCTCCCACCCCCACCCCCCATATTCCTCAGTTTCCAATCTTTACAGATCAGGTTCCTTCTGCAAATGAGTAACCACATGTTTACACGTGCCTCTGGGCTTTGCATGATGCCTAGTTACCTTTTCCCATCCTGTCTGCCTCTCTGAATTTAATGTCCTTCAATGAATAGGTTGATATATTTGCTAAAACTATCCCATCTGTTAACTCTCTGTTGCTATAACAAAATCCTTGAGATAATAGAACGCACCCCCACCTCATGGCTGTGAAGGAAGAGAAAGGCATCACTTAAAAGCACCATGGAAGAGCACATCCCGAATGATTTGAGGAAACACACAGGGTCCTCCTTCCTAAAGGTCCTCAGCCCCTCCCAACAGTGCCCCCTGGGGACAAAGCCTTTGACTGACTGATCACAGGCTGATACCTATCCAGAAGACAGCAGAGTAGGTCACTAAAACATAGACCAATTCATTACCTAACTGTGGGAAATTTAAAGCTAGAAATGTCATTAAAAAAATGATAATGGCCCTTAGAAGTTCAAAGGCAGGAAGCTGTGTGTGTGCTGAGCATGGTATAGGAGAGGTGATGGTTGGTATTACTTCCTTCTTATAAAACATAAAAAGAATAAACTCACTGCTGTTATGTCTCCTCTCCAGGTACCTCAGTCATAACAGAATAACCTTCCTAAAGCCAGGAGTTTTTGAAGATCTCCACAGACTGGAATGGCTGTATGTTTTATTTGTGTGATGTTTCCTTATACTGGTTTTAAGGTTCTAAAAATGTACACATAACTCTGTTGTCTTGTTGCTGACAGGATAATTGAAGACAATCACCTCAGCCGGATTTCCCCACTCACATTTTATGGACTAAATTCTCTCATTCTCTTGTAAGTACTCAGTGAAAACAGAGAGGTGAGATGGCTCAGTGAGAGAAGGCGATTGACACAAAGCCTGACAACCTGAAGTCAATCCCCAGGACCTACATGGTAGAAAGATCCACTCCTGCAGGCTGTCAACTCTACATACAAACTGTAGCACACTGTATTACCTAGAGTTTCTATTGCTGTGAAGAGACACCAGGACCACAGCAACTCTTAGAAAGGAAAACACTTCACTGGTGCTGGCATGGCAGGGAACATGGCGGCGTGCAGGCAGACAGATGCTGGAGAAGGAGCTATGAGTTCTACATCTTGATAGGCTTCTGAGACATCAAAGCTCAACCCCATAGTGACACACATCCTCCTCCAAGGCCACACCTCCTAATAGTGCCACTCCCTATGGACCAAGGATTCAATCACAGGCATCTATGGGGGTCATTCCTATTCAAACCACCACAGATACACACACACACACACACACACACACACACACACACACACACACACACCAATAAATAAGTAGATCAACATAATAAAAATTTTAAAGTATTCCAACTGAAGAAAGAGACAAAATAAAACATCAAAAATTTAAGCATAGAAGCATTTATTTATAATTATTAAAATGTAGAAGAAGCTTTCTCAACTAAACCACCTTGACCATATTCTCTAAGGCAACGCATAGGTCTAACTGTTTTGTAACAATGCTCTGCCAGCTCACCAGACCTGAGCACAGGCGACCACTGTACTGTGTACTTGAGCGCCAGCACTCCCATGCAGCAACCTCAGCAAAGGAAAAGCCTCCTACAAAGATCACTTCATTTGCCCAGCCTGCTGCAGATGGGCACAGGTTTTTGTTCAGAGACTAATATTACTGTTCCCTGCAGGAGAACCGATGTATGTAACAATGTTCTTACTACCAAAGCACTTCAATACTGCAGGGTGTGCAGAGAAAAGGTGGTAGTCAAGACTTGTAGGATGGGGTTCTCTCAGGTTCTGAAGAGTAATGACAACACTGTGTTTGCCTGGAGACAGAAAAGAACCAGAAAAATGTAAAAGAAATTTTCGTGATTTCTTTCCTTTTTAGAGTGCTGATGAATAATGCCCTCACCCGTTTGCCTGACAAACCCTTCTGTCAGCACATGCCCCGGCTGCACTGGCTGTAAGTCAGTCTCCCTCTCCCTATCTATCTATCTATCTATCTATCTATCTATCTATCTACCTACCTATCCACCCATCTATCCACTTATCCATCCATTTATCCACCTACCCAACCATCTATCCACCTATCCATCCATCTATTTATCATCTATCTATCTATCTATCTATCTATCTATCTATCTATTTATCTATCCATCCATCCATCTATCTACCTACCTATCCATCCACCCATCCATCCACCTATCCATCTACCTATCCATCTACCTATCTACCTATCTACTTATCTATCCACCTATCCATCTATCCACCTATCCATTCATCTATCCACCCATCCATCCATCTATATACCTATTCATCCATCTATCCACCTATCTACCCACCTATCCACCAATCTATCCATCCACCTATCTACCTACCTATCCACCTATCCATCCATCTGTCCACCTATTCATCCATCCATTCATCTATCTATCTATCTATCTATCTATCTATCTATCTATCTATCTGCTACATTTTCTGAATTTGACTAACTCGTATTGGATACCACTGGTCTTCTGTGCCAGGTAGCTAGTGTATCAAGTTTCTTCACATTATTTTATTATTGTATTTTTATATTAAACACCTTCATTGGCTAACCTCTCTAAACTTTCACCAAAATGCAATACCTGAAAGAGAAAAGTATCTTAGAACCCAGAAGAAGGAAGTCAGAATGGACATTACATGGTCTGTGTCACACTTCCTCTTCCCTGTCAATCACTCACCTATGAAGCTGGTGCAGAAAGCTAAGTCATTGAGTTTTAACCCTAAGTTCTGAGTGATGAGAGTGTATTGCGTAGCACTAATCACGATACAATGGGGGGCTGTGGGATGTTTTGAGAAAGTCCCTTACTTGTTCTGTGTAATATGTTGACACAGTGGCTTGGCATAGTAGCATCATCCCACTAGTTCGATCAGCCAGTGAATATGTCTGTTATGGCTTTGGCCTGGTGTGGTGGTGGACACCTGTAATCTTAGGAGGCTAAAGCAAGAGGCTGAGAAAGAAGGATCACTAGAAGCTCGAGGTCATCCTGGGGTGCAGAGTGAGGCCTTGTTATCAAAGTAAATAAATAAATTACAGGGGGGTTGTTTGTTTGGCTGGCTGGTTTTGCGTCTTTAGGGGTTTTGGTTTCTTTGCCTTTTGGTTGGTTTTTTTTTTTTTTTTTTTTTTTTTTTTGGTTTTGTTGTTTTATTTTGTTTTGTTGTCTTTTGTTTTATGGGGTTTTTTTTTGTTTGTTTTTCTAAAGAAATGACTAGAATTACTATTTAAAAGTCCAACAAACTGCCTACTGAAATCAAGAAAGCTCCCTTTACTTCCTGTTTTGTAAGAAATTTTCAAAAGTTGATTGTTTGGTAAACAAGTTTACAGCAAGCTAAACACGCTGAGTAATAAACTCAGGAAGATAATGAGAAACTTACCAACTAAGCACAATCGAGCAGTACTTACAGAAGCAATCAACAGTTAACACTGAGCACTGTGCGACTGGAGATACAGCTTGACGGCTGAGAGCTAACTTAGTGCCAAGGGTCCTGGGCTGAATCGTAAGCACCCAAAAAGAAAAATGTGAATCGAGACTAATTTTTTTAACAAGATTTCATTATGTAGCCCGGACTGGCCTTAAACTCACTTGCAGGTATCCTCCTGTCCCAGTCTCCCTACTGCTGAGATTACAGGTTGCTGCCAGCAACTTTTAATAGAGTATACCTTGATTTGTCGTAGGACACTGCCACCTGGTGGTAGGTTTATAAATAACCATTAGCAATAAAACAAAAGGAACAGGGCCAGACCAAATGCCTGAACCAAGACAAGACTAAAGAAACGGTACTTTAAGTGTTTAGCAGCCACTTTCATAGAATGAGGAACTCTTCCTCCAGAGGGGCAATCTGCTGTTCATTCTACAGCCTGACTTCAAATACGCTCCTCTTATGTTACTCTCCATTGTAAACATACCTTCTTCAATGTATTCAGTATTTAGATCCCTTAATTCCTGATCCTTCCAATCTTTGGGATATACTCCACTCTTGTCAATGTCAACTTCAGTGTCGTTCCCAAAGCAAAGCCAGCAGTGCCCTCAGTGCTGACAAAACACTGGCTTTTCTCTGGAGCTTTCTAAGTTTTCCTTAGAGGTTTTAGTAGCTCGCCCACACTTTTACCCTGCATGAATCACTGTTTCTTCTCAGTAACTTTATGCCATCTAGCAACCATTAAATTTAAGTGTGTGATGCCCTTAGACCTAAGGGCAGCGTTCAGGACAGGATGTCCCTGAAGCTTGTTCCTTGTGCTCTGCAAAGTTCTACCATACACCTACTGCTGGGGTCAAAGGAGAGGTGCAATGTGAGAACAACCCCAGCTGGGGATGTAGCTCAGTGGTAGGTCACTAGTCTCCTACGTGCAAAGCACATTGGTCCCCAGTAGTGGAAGAAAAGCAGATAACTTCTGATGCCGTGAAGAGACTCCATGTGATGTCAGCGCCACACAGCACAAGCACTTGAAGGGAATGTCTAAGCAGCTTCCCGGCTTGAGGTGCAGAATAAGGGAAGCTCATATAACCGTCTGACAGGGCAGATAGGATGGCTCCCAGAAGTGGCAGGCTGTTAGGAATCTTTTCTAGGACTATGTAAGTTGGGGAGACAGAAACTAAATATTTTCTTCAGGAGACTGTCATTAAAAAACACAACTGTCAAAATGTAGAAAACAACTGGTCATAGCATGCCCAGTCCCAACACAACTTCCACACCCGTGGCATTAAAGGAACGTATCACAAGGGGAGGGGGTCAGAAAGAGGGCTCAAACAAAAGGACCACCATGAGACTGTGCCTCCCAGAATAGACAGGAAGCTATACTCTCAATACCACAATATTATGGCCACCTAAACAACACTCGAACAATGATAACACTAATAAACATGCTAAAGTCAAAGGGGAAACTCTCACTGGCCTCCACCCCTAGAGAAGTACAGGCAACTAATGACTTTCGAGGAGGGACAATTAGTTTTCCCCAGTGATGAGCAACTAATTGGTTATCCAATACAAGTGGTCAGCTTGGAAATTATATATATATATATATATATATATATATATATATATATATATCAGATTGTATTTATATATTTATGTATGTATGTGTATGCATGTGTAGCAGTAAAAATGAAAGAAAAAGAGGACAGCAATTTGACAGGGACTAAGGAAAAATAAAAAGACTAGTGGGAGAAAAGAAAAGGGGAATATGAAAAACCTCACACCATTTTTACTATTGCTACAGAAGACAGACAATATACAAATTATTGTAAACAAAATGTAAAGAAATGATATTTTATTTGATAGCAAATCATTTCTAGCCAATTTATTTATTTCTATGAATTTAATTTGTGTTTTATTTTTATGTTCTAGGGACTTTGAAGGCAACCATATCCATAATTTAAGAAATTTGACTTTTATTTCCTGCAATAATTTAACTGTTTTGTAAGTACTATCTTTTTGTAAAGTAGTATTGACTCTCCTTACAAGCCAAATGAATCCTTTATGTGAAACCTAGACAAATAATAGACAGACAGCAGGATAGATAGATAGAGAGATGATAAATAGATAGTGAAAATATATATGTAATGAAACTTTATATATATGAAACAATCAGTGAAAAAAGAGAACATGAATTCAGAAGAAAAAGCAAAAAGGGGTATAAGGAAAGAGAGGGAAGGTAGAAGTGACATAATTCTAATCTGAAGAATAAAAGAAAAAACAAATCAATACCTTTAATCTTAGCACTCTAGAGGCAGAGGCATATCTCTAAGAGTTTGAGGCTAGCCTGATCTACATAGTGATTTTCAAGCCAGCCAGAGAGAGAGAGAGAGGGAGAGAGAGAGAGAGAGATCTTGTTAAATATAAACATATAACCCACTCATAAATATAACCTGCTAAGTCTATGTAATCTTACTCATATGTATGTTTTCGGGAATGACCATTTGATATTAGCACTGACTTTTAAACTTCTATATTGAAAAAAAATTATTTGGATTTCTTCCAGTAGATGTCTATGGTTTAGGTCCAGAGTTACTGGGAGAAGGTGGCAATGTTTTGTAGTGTTGGAAGGAGTTAAATATGTACAGCTAGCACAAGACTTCTTGAAGACATGTCACGGTATTTAAATAACTGCAAAAAGTAGATTAGACTTCTAGGAAAGAAGTCTATTTCTCATTTGTCCGTTTCTCATTTCTAATGTGAAAAAACACCCTGGCAAAGAGCAACTTAGGGAACAAAGTATTTATTCTAGCTTACAATTCTAGGTTATAGTTGATCATTACAAAAAATTCATAGTGGCAGGACTTGAGGCACCTGTTATATCACCTCCTTGCTCAAGAGCAGAAAAAAATAATGCATGTATGCTTAATATTCTGCCAGATCTCTCTACTTCTATACAGTCCAGGGCTCCAAGAAAATAATGCTGCCTGCTTTCAGGCTAGGTCTTCTTATATTAGTTAAGGCAATTGTGATGGTTTGAAAATGTTTGCTCCAGAGAGTGGCACTATTTGGAGGTGTAGCCTTGTTGGAATGAGTGTGGCCTTGGAGTAGGTGTGTCACTGTGGGCATGGGCTTTAACACCTTCATCCTAGCTGTCGGGAAGCCAATCTTCTCCTAGGACCCTTCAGAACAAGAGCTAGAACTCTCAGCTCCTCCTGAACCATGCCTGACTGGATGCTGCCATGTTCCTGCCTTGATATAATGGATTGAACCTCTGAACCTGTAAGCCAGCCTCTATTAAATGTTGTCCTTATAAGAGTTGCTTTAGTCATGTTGTCTGTTCACAGCAATAAAACCCTAAGACAGAAATTGGTACCAAGAGAGGGGTACTGTGATAGCCCTGACCATGCTTTTGTTTGGAAAAACATGGATTTTAAAACTTCAGATTTGGAAAGCAATAGAATGCTTTAAGTGGGCTTACTGTGACATCCTAGTAGGAATATGAAAGACTTTGTTCCTGAAAGTTATTTGAACTGTGTAATCCTGACTCTGGAGGTTTCAAAGAAGAAGAATTTTAATATGTAGTCAAGAAACTGTTTTGTGGAATTTTGGTGAAGAATGTGTCTGCTTTTTGACTTTGACCAAAGAGTCTGCCTGGGACTAAGGTGAAGAGGTTTAGATTAATTGCTTTCACAAAGGGAGTCTCAAAACAGCCTGGTATAAATTATGTTGTGTGGTTACTAAAGATAAACTCTTAAAATAAAATAAAATCTAAAGATTACTCTTATGAAGTATTTTAATGAAAAGGAGCAAGCTGAGAAAGGAAAAATACAAAATATATGGTTCAAGTATTAAAGGATCCATAGGAAGTAGAATGCAGCTGAATCCTATGTTCTAGGAAATAACAAATTTAGAGAATGGGACTTTGGGGTAAGATTATACCCAGCTAATTTTAGGTTCAGATGTAATGGTACACCTTTAATCCCAGACTACAGAGCCATGCAGATCTCTGAGTACAAGGTTAATCTACAGAAAAAGTTTACAGAGCAAGTTCTAGGGCAGCCAAGCTTAGAGTGTAAGGGAGTTGGAAAACAGAAAGCCAGTAACAGAATAAGGGGGCCATGTTTCAGCCCTAGCAAGCAGCAGAACTCAGCAGTTTCAGCCATGTGGCTCTGGCTTTAGAGTCAAGAATAGAAGGGACTACTGGGACAAATGATACTGGTTAGCTGGAACTAGGAAATTAGCAGTGATTAAGAAGAGACCAGCATCACTGAGGTGTTTTTTGAGAGCCCAAAGAAACTGTGTTCCAGAGATAGCCAAGGTTGTACCTCATGCTGCAGCTGGACTTGGTAATGTGTAAGAATTACTCAGGTGGTACTGGTTTTGAAGGTATGAAGGGGTCATGGAGAGCAGTTGAGGCTTGACACTCTGAGAGGCCATGGAAGGCTGTTGGTTAAGGTGCAGCCTCCGTTGCAGTTGACAGCCCAGATCTAAAGAGGTTATGCAAAGATGTTGAGGCTTGGCACCATGAAGAGAGTGTATGAGAGGCTATTGGTGAAGCCTAGCTGCAGTGGAAGACCCCAGTATATTGGAGATGCCAGCACCACGGGATGACCAAGAACAGCAGCAGCAGTGGAGTGGAGTCAACCAGAACCGAGAATGCTACAGAGGGCAGAGCTGGAGCAGTGACACAAGCCCTTTGGAGGAGCCAAGAAGATCATGTGTGGATCAAGAAGCTGTGAAGCTAATGTTGACTTGGATACCCAAGATGTTAAAGACGCCAGAACCGTGGGATATCTGCTGAGGAAACCTGCTAACAGAGAGTGGATCCAGGCCAGGAGAAAGAAATTTGTTGCAATCAACAAAGATGAAAAAGGAGTTGGAGATCTGAAGACCGCTTTGACATCAGACATGGAGGTACAGAGTTTGGAGTTTGCCCAGCTGGTTTCCTGTCTTGCTTTGGGGATTACAGTTAATTTATTGGATGAATCTCAGAAGAGGTTTTGAACATTGGACTTTTGATATTGTTTAGACTGCTATAGACTATGGGGACTAAATGGATTTTGCATTATGCTGTGTTTACATAGGGCCCCCATTAGACTCATGTGTTTATGTATATGGGGGCTAGGGAGTGGAGTGTGATAGTTCAATATGCTTAGTCCAGGGAGTGGCACTATTTAGAAGTGTGGCCTTGTTGAAGTAGGTTCACAGCAGTAAAACTCTAAGACAGCAATCAAAACAATTCCTCACTGTAACTCTTTCACACGTGAGCCCACATTGTATCAAGTTAGACTAGAAGCTGCCCTCATGGGATTAAGTGAGAGAAGAGTTAGTAGAAGAAATAATGAATTATTTCAACTACAGAAATGAGGGGCTTCAGAAATCCAGAGATAGTGACTGAACAGCTGGAGGAAATGGAGGAAAAGATACAACACACCAAAAAGAAGTAAGACAGCAGAGTACAGCTTCAGAGGCACAGATCACTGGCAGGAGGCAGGGAAGCAGGGCTTTTTCCTAATAAGCTATGTGACCTTAGTACAAAGAAGCTGGGAGCTCTACCCTAATGACAAGCCCATAGCTTTCACAAGCCTCAAAAAGCAACTGTGCGTTTTTACTGAAACCATAATCCTTCTTGACAGATGAGTCAGCAATAGGGAGGGGTTCCTCTCTTGCTCTTTATGATTCAGAGGTCAGAAGTCGGGCGTCATCTTAAGAGATCACCTACAGTCCGGCATGGAGCTACACTGGGAATGACTATTATAAAACAGAGAGGCAGGCAGCGGGAAGCTCAGCTCTGGTAGTAATGTGAGTAAGGGAAAGGTAGCCCTGCCCACAAAGTCTCTGAGACAATCTCGTCAACAGAGACTCACTCTGGAGTTTTCATCCCTGAATCTAGGGGCTTCTGGTACATCAATATTTAGAGCTGTTTCTTATTGTAGTGTCAAGAATGCTGGAGCTCCAGAAAAAAATTAAAGTCTATAGCTGCATCTCTCCACTAGACAGACTGATGCTTAGAGGGTTAAAAAACAGGGAGCTGTATCCTCAGTTTATGCCTATCTCAGCACTGTGGTTGCTTCTCCTGCTTTCAATTCTCCTGGGATACATACCCTGCTAGAACATTTGCTTCCCAGGAATATGATCTGGACAGTCTTGGAAGGGTGAGAGAAGACACATAGCCCCCAAGCTGCAAAGCTAAATGTGCCTAGCAAAGAGCTTGGGTAGGCAAAGAAGTAAAGCCACCAAAATGAAGACAATTCTGATAGCTATCCAGACATTAGTCCAATAGAGACTTAGCACCTGCTTAAGGCATAGGAATGACAAGTGGGGCGCACAAGCTCAGCCCACTCAATTCCCAAGTCACACACACATCATGCCTAGGACTTGGGTCACCTTCACGAGCACAAACTGAAGCAGAGCTAGCATTTGATAATTGTACTCTCTTCACTGCCCCCTCCCACGCTTCCTACTTCTTGTTAGTAGTATTTTCACTTTACTCGATTTTATAAGGGATGACTTACTTTCCTTCCTTTTTGTATATTCATCCCATGTCACGTAGTACTTTTCTTTTCACCTCCTACCTTGCCCTCTCTTTTACCCTTTCTTCTGTACTTTTATTCACATTCTTTATATTTATCTAACTTTGGTGCTATCGGACATTCTCATTACTGGAAAATTGATTTGTGTTCTTTCTTCCTTTTCTTTTCATCTCATCTAATCTGTTGATCAATTCCCTTCCCCTCTGTCCTATTTTGCTTTCTATTGCTGTGAAAAATACTATGCCCAAAAGCAACTTAGGGAAGAAAGCATTTATTTGGCTTCCATTCCAGGTCCCAGTCCATCACTGAAGGAAACCACAGCGGAAAGTGAGGCAGAGACCACGGATGAACAATCCTACTGGCCTGCTCCTCAGCCTCAAGTTCAGCTACATTTTGTCTACCACTCAGGACCACCTACCTGCCCAAGGGTGGCACCACCCAGAGTGAGCTGGGCCCTACCACATTAATCATTAATCATTAATAATTAATCAAGAAAATGTCCCCAGAGACTTGCCGATGGGCCAATCTAATAGAAGCATTTTAGAGTCCCACATGACTCTAGTTTGTATTGCTCACAAAGCCACCTGACACCACTTCCCATAGCTGTCGTGTCCACTCTTCCCCCTCTATAAATGTGTTTAGTCTGGGTCTCCTCTCTGTTACCTCTGCCTGACTCCTTCCTTAATCTCACTTACTATTTCCACATTTGCTATAAATAATTTTTAACTTCAAGGCAAATTTTACAGTAGCTTTGTCATTTTGTCTTTTATGATCATTAGTGGTCTTCAATTGACTGTCAATGGATTCCTGTTTTATACAGATAAATGTTATTGCTCATAGAAAGTTGTTGTCGTGGGTGTTAAACCATCAAGAGTAAGTTGATCAATGAGAAAATTTCAAAAAAATTTCAAAAAAATCAAGACACATTTTGCAGCCCTCTAAAACCAGTAGGGCTGCCCAAACCTATGGAAGCAAAATTCACATCACAGAAACAGAAAGAGAGAGGGAGGGACGGGAAGGGAGGGAGAGCAGGAGGGGGAGGGGGAGGAAGGGGACGGGGAGGAAGAGGAGAGAGAGAAAGGGAAAGAAGGAAGGGAGGGATTAAAGGAAGGAAAGAAAGGAAGAAAGAAAGAAAAAAAGAAAGAAAGAGAGAGAGAAGAGAGAAAGAAAGGCAAGAAGGAAGGAAGGAAGGAAGGAAGGAAGGAAGGAAGGAAGGAAGGAAGGA
>JANHMN010000001.1:71727778-71746316 GCA_030674055.1 Rhabdomys pumilio
GGAAGGAAGGAAGGAAGGAAGGAAGGAAGGAAGGAAGGAAGGAAGGAGAAAGGAAGAAAGGCAGGCAGGAAGGAAGGAAGGAAGGAAGGAAGGAAGGAAGGAAGGAAGGAAAGAAGATCCAGAAACAATGACTTCTCCAGTACTGTAACTCTTCAACTACTGAATCAAAGATACCAAAATGTGCAAAACATCAGGTAGTGATTTCAAGGGCTTGGTGGTGAGGGTTATCAGTGACCTAACAGAGGACAGAAACAAGCAGATGAATTAAATCTAGGATTTAAAGAGGAAAATTATCAGTATAAAGAAAAATGAGGGTGGGGATGAGAAAGTCAGCACTATATATAAAAGCATAAACAAACAATATGAAAAAAACTTCAGCAAAAGAAATTAACTTTCAAAGAGAGCAAATAGGAATGTTGAACCTGAAAATATTGATGAATCAATAAAACACTGTAGAAAGCATCACCAGAGAGAGAGAGAGAGAGGAGAGAGAGAGAGAGAGAGAGAGAGAGACAGAGACAGAGACAGAGACAGAGACAGAGACAGAGACAGACAGAGACAGAGACAGAGACAGAGACAGAGACAGAGACAGATCAAGGTCAAGAAATATTAAATTTGAATAATAATAATAAGGAAAAACAGTCAACATAGCATGTTGAATATATTCCATGAAATTATAAAGCAGTAAATTTCCCAGACCTAGACAAATGATGGACACCCAAAAAACAATAGTTATTTAAAAGCCCAAATAGGCATGAGCAGAGAAAAGCCTCTCTACAACATGTTATAGTCAGGATGTCAAAAATTACAAAACAGGGATGGAGATACAGAAGAGCAGCACATTGCTCTTGCAGAGGACCTGAGTTCTGATTCCCAGCATCCCTATAAAGCAGCTAACACCCACCTGTTCCAGGGCATTCTTCTGGCTTACACAGGTATCCACATGCTGATTCACATGCTAACGCAAGAGACATCCACATATACATATAGATAAAAATATCTTTAATGAAATAAATGAACAGTAACAAATTCTGGTAGGGACATGGGGAAAAAGTAATGCTTACACAGTTTTGGTGGGATTATACAAAGGTGTCATCACTATAGAAGTCTTCATATATAGATATGAAGTTTCCTCAACCATCTAAAAACAGAATTACCATACAAACCAGATATACAACTTGTGAATTTATACCAAAAAGACTTTTAGGTCGACATGACACAAATACCTGTATATCCATGTTTATTGCTGTAGTACTCACAGTAGCTAGTGGAACAATTCTAGATGTCCATTTAGATAAATGGTTAAAGAAATGTGGTCATATGAAATATTTATTCAACAATTGTGGCATTGGCAAGAAAAATGCAATGGGATATTATGTTAAGTGAAATAAACCAGACTCATAAAAACAGATACTATGTGTTTTCTCTCATAAATGGAATCTAATTTACATTTGTGAGGTGTGTGTGTGTGTGCGCGTGTGTGTGTGTGTGTGTGTGTGCGCGCATGTGTGTTTGTGTGCATGTGTTATGAAAGTAGAAAATAGATCATAATGAGGAAGGAGAGATCTTAAGGGGATGGGGAGGAGGGCAAAGACAGTACTAGCCTACATGTGATATCAAAGCAAAATGAAGGACCATTTGTGTAGAAGAGGGAACCAGCAAGAGTGAAACAAGCTAGATGGAAGAGGACAGACAGAATAAAAAATAAAGCATTGTGGAATATACGTATGAAAATACCATAATGAATCCCATTATCATATATGCCAAATTTTAAAAAATAAATTAAAAAATGATTCAAAAACAACCGGAAGCCCTTAAAAATATCCAAAATTAGTCATTAGTGCTGGTGGATAGCACAGAGATCCGAGAAGATGGGGATTAGGTGTGGATCAGCAGTAAAGCAAGTGCCCAACACATATGAGGTTCTAGGCTCAACCCTCACCTCTCACACACACACAAGCAGTCAAGAGCAAGTGCTACAGTCTGATTCATATTATTTTCCAAAAATGCATATTTGGAAAAACTAATGAGACACTGACTTGGTCCCCTCAGGCCAGCCTCTTAGGCGGCTCCATCCTAACTCCTTGCAGTAGCAAAGAAGAGGTCTGTGGTTCACAGAGCCTTTTGTTAGATAGACACATTTTGCAGACTGAGGAGTCTGAAACAGTGCCTGTGCTTACAGCTGCAAGACACTCAGTTTTTGTTCAGAAGAGGTCCTTCTCCATTTCTAACCACAAATTTGAATTACATTTTCATATTGTCCCTATTAAAAGAGTTGAGAAATTTGAGAATGAACTCGGACTGAAGAAGCAGGGCATGGTGGGATACACCTGCAGTTGCAGTACTCAAGAGGGTGCTACAGAAAGATCATGAGTTTGAGGCCAGTCAGGGATGCACAGTTGAGAATATATTTTCTAAATAAATAAACTGTATGATCAATCATACTATTCAAAATAGCCTGATATGAGAATGTGCTCTATATTCATGATTTTTATGATATCTTTCAAGAGTTACATTTAGTAATCATATTATAATTATATCCACATGTTAACATGTTTTTTTTAATTTTCAGGGTAATGAGGAAAAACAAAATTAATCACTTAAATGAAGATGCATTTACACACCTCCAGAAACTAGATGAATTGTAAGTCTAACTAAATATGCATTAAAAATGTTCTTTTCCAATTTTACTTTATATTAGTTATGCATATAATGTTTATATATTTTGTAATATTAATTTTCTTATTCCAAACTGTATTCTATGTACCCATGGATCACAAAACAATCCATATAGCTTACAAAAGTAAATACAAAATAAAATATGAAACAAATCTTTGAGATAAGTTAGATAAAGAAAATATAGCTTTAAACAAAGAATAAAAACCAGGATAAAGTTAATAGATAAAATACAACCTACACTGTTCCAAAGAGGCAGAATATATCTTAATTTTCTTTAAGTTTCTCACACATTTTTCTGACCCCTGGAGGTGGAGGAGGAAAAGTTACTTTTTCGGTTGTAACTCATAATCTCTTAGTTCAAGCTCACTGAGACTTTTTCTTGTTTAAAGAAGCTGGAGCCTTTCTTATGTCGACACTTCACAGACACTGCTGCTGAAAGCCCCTTAGAGCTCCAAGGTGACATCATGCTAGGTACCTGCTCTGTACACATATGTCCTGCCCAGGGGTGTATGAGCCTGTGCATCTCTCTGAAAGAAAGCTGAACCTCAAATTGCATGCTTTGAGATAACCATAAGAAAGCTAGACTCCCCCCAAAAAAGAATCAGGGTTTCAAATTGTGTTTTTAGTCTAATAGAAAAAGGAGAAAGGAGGAGAGAAAGAATCAACTATGGAATAGAACTTAAAATTTTGAGAGAGAAGCTTTTTAGGCCCATGCTGATTTTGATTACACTGTGGTGCTGAAGATGCCCATGAACCTATGACCCTCCTGTTTCTCCTTCTCAAATGTTTGCACTAGGGGTATGTACTACCATGCCTGGCTCATGATAAAATATTTTTATTTCACTCCCCCTTTTAAGGCCTCTTGACTTCATGGGTGTGAAGACAGAGCTCAGGAGTAGGGCACACATTGAGCAAGAACGAGGCTGTGAGTTCAATCCCCACCCCAAGGAGATAGTTCTTCTCTTGGTATTTAACCCAAATCCCCAATGGCACTGTTGGAAAGTTGTAAATGGATTTTAAATGATTCTTCTACCAATGAATGAAGTCTTCAGAAAATAATATGACATGTTTGCAATTGTTTCCCTAGGGATTTAGGAAGTAATAAGATTGAAAATCTTCCACCGAACATATTTAAGGATCTGAAGGAGCTGTCCCAATTGTAAGACATTAACTTACCTCTTCATTTCTTTATCTTACTTTTCAATTGTGGCAAAATATACATAGCATTGGGTTATCCATCTGTTTCTGTATCACTGGATTATATTCCTGTTCAACTCTCACCAACATCACTTCCATAGATTTTGTTTGGTTTGGTTCGGTTTTTTTGTTTTGTTTTGCTTGTTTGTTTGTTTGTTTGTTTGTTTGTTTTAGTACAAATCTGAAACCCTGTAACCATCAAGCACAAACTCCACATCCATCCAGCCCCAGCCCTGGCAACCATCATCCTTCTTACTCTGTCTATGTTGTCCATAGTTGCTATTTTGTGAATGGCTTATTTCTCTTACCATACCAACAAGGTACATCAATATTGTAATGTGTCAGCACTCTCCTTGCTTTTAAGGCTGGATAATAAAGCCTCATACATTGTGCAGTCGTCCTCCAGTGCATGGACACCTGGATTGCCTCCACCTTTTGGCTAGTTTGAATAATGCTATCATGAACACATAGGCACACTCTTGTCTGGATGTCTATATTCAGTTATTTGGGTTCTATGCTCCTTCTTAACTCACAGCAACCTTAAATATACCTAATGAAGGCATCATAAATCAGAACTGTTATCTTTAAAGCTCATTTAGTATTAATACTCTATCAACCATTGTAACTTAGAAACCAGTGCACTGTAGAGTGTCTGCTTTGTACTCTTGAGTTTCTGTGGTTGTCTGGGAGCTTCAGCACACACTATATCATAACACATATTGCAAGCCCAAGGAAAGATCAAAGAGGAACTCCCCTTTTTATTTGTCCCTTTACACCTCCCTTCCTCAATATTACTGTATCAAGACAATAATACTATATTCATGGATGAATAATGCATATTAGGCAAGCACCTGCACACTCCTGAAAATTGGGTGACTGGGTTACACTGTAGTTCTAGCTTTGCTTTGTTTAATTGCATTTCCCATCAGAGCTGTGCCATTGCACATCTCTCTCAGTACACGGGGCTCCAGTTTCCACAATCTTCCAACACCTGCTGTTTTCATTTCTCTGGCTCACACCCATCTTAACTGAGAATCCTTGAGGATCTGATTTTCACTGCTCTGAAAACAGTGGAGTTGAGTACTTTTCCCACGTCTCTAGTCACTTGCTTGTCTTCTAAGGGAAAAAAAAAACTACTCAAGCTCTTCATTCATTTTTATGTGCGCTACTTTTGCAGTTGTTGAGTTTTAATTCTTTATATATCCTGTGTATCCTACAGACAGACCTATGTCCTACAGAGAACTCACATGTGTTTTCCCCTCTGTTATGAGTGACATTTCTGTCTATCACAGTGTTCCTTAATTTTAATACACTGCCAATTTTGTATCTTTTACTTTCTTGTCTATACTTTCAGTTTCACATCTAACACACTGTAAAATCCACTCAATGACATTTTCTTCCTGTATTTTCTTCTAGTTTGATAGCTTTACATTTAGGCACACGATCCTTTTTTGAGTAAGTTTGGGTACATGGTCCAGTTAGGGTCTAATTCTATTCTTTTGCACAAGGTTATCCAATTTTTTCAACGCTGTTTGTTTTAAAAAATGTTTTTTCCTTGTTAAGTGCCTTCGGCACCTATGTCAAAAGTTATCTGTTTCTGTCTGAGTGGGGCTGTTCCTGGGCTCTTTAGTTGATCCCTTTGGTCTGCACAGCTGTGGATTACTGTGCGAACCCTAACATTGTTCTTTTTTCCAATACTGCTTTTGCTATTGAGGCTCCTTTGATATCCTACATAAATTCACAAACTTTAATATGGACTGAGTCTTCCAATACCATGAACAAGAATATCTTTCCCTTCGTTGCTGTTGATCGAATTCATTTTCTACTCCTATAACAATGTACAACAGCCTGCCTAATTTACAATCAATAGAATTATATGTGGCTCCCTGTTCTTGAGGTTAAAAAGATCCAAAGTCAAGACCAAATCTTGTGAAGTACAATGTCACCCTCAGTTATACTCGGTCTCTAACAAATAAATTAGCTTTTTTCTGATGAACACTGATTCTGAGATCACTTTATATATCTGTTGGCCACTTGTATATCTTCTTTTAAGAAATATCCACTCATGTTCTTTGTCTATTTCTGTATCAGAATATTTGTCCTTTTTCTATTGCATTGACTTTCCTATATTTTATTAGGATTTAATCCATCCTTTATAGGTGCTCTGCAGGGGTAGGGATGTGGCTCGCTGGTGGAGTGTGTGCTTACCACTTGCAGAACAAAACAAAGAAGTAGAGGGAGAGAGAATAAAATGAAGAGAGTGCCTTGAAAATCGTTTCTTCCATGCTGTAGACTTCTTTCATGATGTGAAGAAGCTTTTATGTTTGATGTGGGCCTCTTTGGCTCTTGATGCTTTCACATTTGTGTTTTGGAAATCACATCCAAAACAAATCACTGCCAGGCCAATATCATGGGGTCTTCCTCTACAGTCTCAGGGCTTACATTTAATTTTTCAATATATTTGAGTTGTGCTACAATTTTTTTTTTTTGGTAAATGTCTCAAATTTATTCAAAGTCAAGAAATATATTCTCTTTCCGCAAACAATTTTTAGGAATTACTTATGGCTGTCTTTTTTTTAACTCAGGAATATTTCTTATAACCCAATCCAGAAAATTGAAGTAAATCAATTTGACTGTCTTGCCAAACTTAAGTCGCTGTAAGTATATTCATATACAGTTTTACTTCAATTCTAACAGCATACATGCTCCTGTATCTTTTAATTATGGTTTATTTCCAGCTCCACAAAAACATATGAGTCCTTGATGAACTATAGACATATACTATTGCTCCTATATCATGTGTTAATAAACTAAAAATTAAATGATAATGAACCTCTACATCTCTCTGTGGCACCAAGATTAAGATACTGAACTGTGCATTTATGTTCTCTGAATGTATGTGGCATATTCATTGCTCCATTAATTCTGGGTAGTTAAGATTTACTATAGGTATTTCTCCTAGTTTGCTATAATAAAACATTACTGTAATAAAACACTGACCAAAATCAACTTGGGGAGAAAAGGGTTTATTTGACCTATAGGTTACAATCCATCACTGAGAAAAGTCAAAGCAGGAACTCAAGGCTTGAAGCAGAAACCATGGAGGAGTGCTGCTTATTGGCTTGCTGGCCCTCCAACATCAATCATTAATCAAGAAAATGCACCACGGATATGCCCACTAGCCAAAACAGTGGAAGAAGTTTCCACAGTTGAGCTTTCCTCTTCCCAAGTGTGTCAAGATGACAACAAAGATTACCCAAAAATGGAATTCTCTAGACTATGTAAATCATGATTCCCACAACACACACACAGAGAGAGAGAGAGAGAGAGAGAGAGATGGGGAGGGGGAAAGGGAGAGGGAGAGGGAGAGGGAGAGATACATATAACTAAAGTTTTGTTAATGTCTAATTGTCTTTAAAAGATAATTCTCAGTTCATCTTATCTAACTATTCTACAGTAAAATAGCACTTTATTAGAAAAAAAGTACGATTTAAAAGGTATTGGAAAAAATTAAAGATATCCAGAATATAATATAATGTGTATGCAATTATTCTACAAACGTTTATTGTCTAGTTATCATGCATTAGGCATTGTATCATGAACTGTGAAGATTTTTTTTAAAAAGATATACATGTCTATAAACCAAGGAAGTGTCTAGATAGGCTGAATCTGAGCATTTCACTTAGAATAATGTTAACTAAAGACACATTACATTACTATTGTCTTTCACAAAAATAACTGTTTTATTATACTGTGGGTAACATATGTTCTTTTGACTATTACTTGGTATTTTTAGCAGCCTTGAAGGAATAGAGATTTCAAATATCCAACAAAGGATGTTTAGACCTCTCATAAATCTCTCTCACATGTAAGTAGATGTTTTCTTGTTGTTCACCTTGGTTTTAGTTTTTATGTCCCCATACAATACACCTATACTAAATATAAATAAAATATTAACAATTTCTACTAATTTGTCTCTGTATGGTTAGTATTTGTGTCCCTCTTCCAAAGTGTTTGTTGCGATCTTAACCCTAAAGTGATGGTATTATTAAAAGGTGAAGCCTTGAAAACCTGATTAGCTCCTGAGTGCAGAGCCTTTATGAACAGCATCAGTACCACTTTTAAAGAGAATTGAAAACCAGGGGAGTGGCACACCACCTTTAATCCAAGCACCTGGGAGACAGAGATGGCGGGTCTCTAAGTTGTGAGTCAGTCTGGTCTATATGGAGAATTCAAAACTAGTCATGGATTCATAGTGATATCCTGTCTCAAAACAAAAATGAATTTAAGAAAGGCTGGAGCTAGTACATCAAAGCTCTGGGTTTGATGGATTCTCAAAAGAGGGAGGAAAAAGGGGGAGAGAGAGGCATCCTGGGTGGGGAGATAGCTCAGTGGGGGAAAGTGCTATGAAAACATGAGGACCTGAGTTCACCAGACCCATGTGACCCTAGAACCATGTGACCCTTAAGGCAGGTAAGCCTAGAACCAGGTGAGCCTAGACCCATGTGAGTCTAGAACCCTGTGGACGTAGAACCAGGTGAGCCTAGAAACATGTGAGCCTATAACCATGTAACCTATAGCCATATAAGCCTCTACCATGAATTATAAACAAAAGAGTGAATATAAGAGACTTAAAAGTATCAAACTTTAGGAGGAAAAAATGAGGGAAAGAAGGAGGGAGGAAGGAAAGGAAGACAGGAGGAAAGAAAAGAAGGGAAAGAGGGAGGGTCTCTCTTGCAGCATCCACTATATGAGGACACATAGTAAAAATGTGCCAGGAAGCAGCACTTCACCAGGAATCTAATATGCTGGCACCTCGACCTTGGACTTCTCAGCATGGAGAAATGGAAATAAATGTTTATTGTTTAAACTCCCAGGCTATGGGATTTTTCAGCAGCCTAGATAGTCTCAGACATCAGTATTCAATAATTAACTCTTAAAGTTTGGCATTAGCTAGACAGATTTTAGTTTTTCACACTCTGATAAAATTTATAGAAAAAATTTCACATGCCAAGACACACGAATATGAAGGGTCTACTCAGTCTGACAAAACACATACATCTCTGATACTAGTCACAGATGCTGATATATATCCTACAAGCTAGTGATGTGTACACTTTGTGTAAGTACCACCCGGTGAGGAAATAAGAATGCATATAAGTAATATAAAAGAATTACAAACAGGCTGGGGATGTGGCTTAGCAGATCAAAGATCATACACACAGAACGAGTGGTATGTGTGTATGATCTCAGCACTCCTCCGGTGAGCTGGGACACTGGGACAAGACAGTCCAACCTGAAGCTCGGCAGCTACATAACCTGGAATGTGAAGTGCAGCAACAAACAAGAGAAGTTCTGCCTCAAAAATATGATAGAAGGTCAGGATCAACACCTGAAGCCATTTTCTGACCTACACGTCAATGTATGGGACACACGAGTCAGGTATATACACACATCTCACACAAAACAACATGCACATTAATTTGTAGCAATTATTTATTATTTTTAAATATGTGTTTATAGATCATATAAATGTGTAATATATAACTATAATACATAGTATACAAACACTATTTTAAAAAGATATAAATAATTGCTACAAATTACTAAAGGTGGGAGAACTCTTCCCCAGGGAAAATTGTCCCTAATATCAGAGTGTGATCGGCGAAAGTGCGTGGGCGAAATGGTAGCCTTTGTGAGTTCTATACTTTGTGTCTGGTTTTGCATTGACCATAGGCCTTATAAATATTTTGAGTTGAGTTGCTATCATAACAAGCACTAGACTGTTCTTCACACTGTGGTAATTTTCAATAATTTAGAAGTGTCTCATCAACCACTCTGTAATCTTCCCTGTACTGTAAGTCTAACACAGGACATTATTTCTGTTTCCCATGAGTCCTCTGAGACAAGGCTCTCATAAGCTTCTTTGCTTACTCACAACAAACTAGTCTGGCCAAGAAGAACTGAGTTTATTGCGAGAGACTGGTACAGCTCACAGAATCTAGAAATAAGTAAAAGAAGACCCAGAAGTGGACAGGAATCATGGGGACAAGAATTGAACAGTGGTCTTAGCCAAGTCCTGTTGAAATAAGCCATTCACATGCCATTAACAAGGCTCAGGGTTCCTCTTAGGATATTTGCCTACCCAGAGCTCGGGAGGCTTCCACTGATCATCCACCACAATTCCTGGGGCTGGAGAATGGCTTCCTTCAGAAGAAATAAAGACATTGTTGCTAAAAGATGCGTCCATGCTAATCAGCTTAACTAGCAAACAAGTACCCACTGAGGTTCTGTTGGTGAAAGTGGTTCAGCCTCAGACTCTTAAAACAAGAAGAAACATCAATCCATCCTCATATTCTGCTCTACCCCATCATAGCTCATAGAGAAATGCAAAAACCAGACGGACATAGCAGCAACTGCTCTGCCCTTGTGGAAGACACAAAATGACTTCCACCCTGTATTGTTTACTACTGCAACTGTTTACACTGTAGAGATCCATTCTGTTTTGCCACCACTCTTTGCCTCTTAAGACAGACTGACACAGTCTGAATTCCAATCTCTACTATTACTAGAAAATGTCCTGTCAAACAATTCTCTTCTACTGAAGATTTATCTCCTAATACGGTATTGCTAACACTCATCTCATAAAGTTCATTAGAGAATTTGTTCCTGGTATCTAAAACATGCCCAGGAAGTGTGTTCATGTTGCTACTGACACAAGAGCAATTCTTGTTTATCCAGGTAATGTCTTTATCCAAGCAAGTATCTCTGTAGATGAAAAAATTAACTCAATATTTAATTCTTTATCCTGTTTCAAAATCTAGTGTGAGCGGTAGACGTGGTTAGTAGTTATAGATAATAACCTAATGTAATGCTATAACTTCTGTAACAGAAAAGCCATGGGAGCAGCAAATAGAATGAATTTAATTTTTTCCCTAAGATCTGAGCAGTTAAGATCAGCTGTGGCAAAGCTATGGTTATATGGTTTATGGTTATAAAAACACTTCAAGTGTTTTTACCAGGTATACCCTTTAACACAGTTCTCAAGTCGTGGTAACCCCCAACCATAAAATTATTTTCGGTACTACTTCATAACTGTAGCTTTGCTGCTGTTATGAATCGTAACGTAAATATTTGTATTTTCTGATGTCTTAGGTGACCCCTGTGAAAAGGTCATTCAACTCTCAAAGGGGTCACGACCCACAGTTTGAGAACCACCGGTCTGTATAGACTGAATTCTGGAAACAGCCATTGAAAACGTCTTTGGACAAATCCCTTCTCTTGTTCACAAGCTAATCATTTATGCATATGCTAAGACATGTCTAACATGCATTTGTCGTGCCTGCTTGCAGTTCTAACCCACACATTCTTTTACTATAAAGTCAAGTGATTAAGAGTTAAATTTTGAACTTCAGAATTATGAGAGATTGCTAAGGAAATGTTTTCTATTCCAAAGAATCATATATGAACACATTTTCTACTGAGAAAGTGTTGAAAACATATGTCAATGATGACATTAAGTTAAATATTTATTACAATTTTGTCTTCTCTTTGTAATCAGATATTTTAAGAAATTTCAGTACTGTGGATATGCACCACATGTGCGCAGCTGTAAGCCCAACACGGATGGGATTTCATCTCTTGAAAACCTCTTGGCAAGCATCATACAGAGAGTCTTTGTCTGGGTTGTATCTGCCATTACCTGCTTTGGAAATATTTTTGTTATTTGTATGCGACCATACATCAGATCTGAGAACAAGCTACATGCCATGTCGATCATTTCTCTCTGCTGTGAGTATTTCCTGGTTAAAGAGGAACCAGGCTTGAAATGTGCAAAACCATTGCTATTAGAAAATAAATTCTGTGGGGCTGGAGAGATGGTGCAGTGACTCGGAGCCCATATCACTCTTCCAGAGGACCCAAGCTGGGTCCTCAGCACCCACATGAGGTGGCTGACAACAGCTTATAAATTCAGCTCCACGGACTCCAACACCTCTGCCCTCTAAAGGTGCCTGAAAGCATGTGCACATATCCACATGCAAACACCACTGTACACACACATAATGAAAATAAAAATAAAGTATTTTAAAAGAGACAGACAGACAGTTTGAGAGAGAGAAAAGCTACAGAGGCTGGAGAGATGAATCACCAGTTAAGAGTATGTGTAGTTCTCACAGAGGACTCAGGTTCAGATCTCAACACCCACATGGTAGTTTACAATTACCCATAACTCCACTTCCAGGGGGTCCAACACCCTCTTCTGTCCTCTGTCCACACCAGACACCCATATGATACACATTCTTACATGCAAGCAAACACACCCATACTCAAAATAAATAAATCCTAAAAGAAAATCTAAGAGAGAAAACACATTCCATGAGTGTTAGAATTATGAGATTTAAAAATCGTCTCGCTGTTTATATGGTATCTCTGCATTTTCTACAATAAAAACATAAATCACTATAGTCATAAGAAAATTAGTTTTTAAAGTAAGAAAGCATAGAGGAGGGAGAAATGGCTCAGCACTTAAGAGGGATTACTACACAACCACCTGTAATTCCAGTTCCATGGGATCCAATGCTTTTATCCAGCCTCTACACATATGGATGGGCACACACACACACACACTCACACACACAGTAATAATAATAATAATAATAATAATAATAATAACAACAACAACAACTACAATCATCATCATCAACTAAGAAAATTCAAAGTTCCACCATCTTACGCAGTTTTGTTTTGGTTTTCTTTTTAATCTTACGCAGTTTAAAGAAGGCTTCATTCACAACTATTTTCTCATGCAGGGCATGACTTCTAAAGAATATTCTCTTCAAACATCAGAGCTGGAGAGATCAGAGTTAAGAGCAAGCACAGCTTTTGTAGGGGAGCCAGATTTGTTCCCAGCACCCACAATCACGCAGCTCACAACCACCTGTAACTGCAATTGCGGGGTTCCAACTCCCTTTGGCCTCCATAACACGAGCACACATGTGGGGTACATAAACTAAGACAGGCATGTGTGCACATATGCACACATGAACTTCCCTCACACACACAAATATGGAGTAAATAATTCTTTTTTTAACCTGGATGATTTTACTACAAATGAGATTCTTGCCTTCCCCTCTGAATCATGTAAGCAAAGCACATAGGAGCTCACAGAGACGGAAGCAGCAAGCACAGGGCCTGCACAGGTCTGCACCAGGTCCTCAGTGTGTATACCACAGCTATTAGCTTAGGGTTTTTATGGGACTCCTGTGAACATGAGTGGGTCTCTGACTCTTGTGCTTGCTCTTGGGACTCTTTTCCTCCTGTTTGATTGCCATGTTCAGTTCCAATATAATAATTTTTCTTTTATCTTATTGTGCTTTATTTTGTCATAATTGATTGTTAATAGCTTAGAAGTCTGTTCTTTTCTAATGAGAGACAGAAAGGAAGTGGACCCAGAGCAGAGGGCCAGCGGGGAGGACCTGGGAGAACTAGAAGGAGGAAAAACTATAATCAGGATATGTTGTATGAGAAAAGAATCTATTTCTAAGAAAACAAAAAAAAAAGAAAAAAGAAATGGTTGTTTTTCATGGTCACATCTTCACACCCAGAGCTGCACTGTTGATTGGTTTGCATGTCTAGTTCATAAACACTGACTTTACAACTGGACATTTTTCAGATCTCTGAACTACTAGAAGAATTTTCACTCACAGTTTAAAATATGTAAATAGGGAAATGTCTCCAAGTGGGATTGATTTTTTTTTTTAAATTTTCAAAACGTGATTGTAAAGTATCACATTAAATGAGGACTACAAAGAAAAACAAACAAAAAAACCAGACCTCAGAATGTTTATAGCCTGGGTCCCAAAGCCGAGGATGTATCCGTAAACCCTCAAGTTAGTAAAGCAGCCCTCCATATAACATCCACCATTGTGTGAGTGGCCACGTATACTATTACTGTGCAAAGTCTGGGTTCTAATTTATTTTCTTTGCAAGCTATGTGAGAAACAAAATCCACAAAATGTCTACAACTCTGTATGGTTAGCCACAAAGTTCTGAGCGAAGGCCAATTTTTTTCTGTGTAAGGCTGGAGGATAACTACGTTGTTAAAAAAAAAAAAAAAAAAAAAAGGTCAATGCTCACATTGGAGGAAACTTAGCTTTTTCCAGTGGAGTCTCACTTGGTTATATTAACCCCACTTCAGGGCAGGCCCCGTGCAGGAGTATTTGGTCAACACAAGCAAAGTCAATGGTCTTTTGTAGACTTTTGTCTCATATTGCTTTATTTTGGATTTTTTTATGTGTTATTGTTCTATTGCTTGTATATTTTGGGTTTTTTTTTTTTTTTTTTTTTTAGTTTTGTGTGTGTTTCTTGGGTTTTTTTATTTAAAAGAGAGAAAGAAAGAGTGTGGGAGTTGGATGGGGGAGTTAGAATCTGAGAGGAGTTGGGGCATGGAAAGCTTACTTAGAATCTATGGTATGAAATTTTTTTTCAATTAAAAAATAATGGATTTCAGGAGGCTGGAGAGGTGACTCAGAGGGTAAGCACCCTGGCTGCTCTTCCTTTCCCATACTCTGCGAGCACTCTACGGCCGAGCCGGCCGAGCTATCTAACCAACCTGTGAATTCTTAAGAGAATAAAATTTCTTGATAATATTGAGAAGTGGGCCATTTAAAACGTTTTGTGTAAAGATACGCATACTGTGTGCTTCTCTGAACCTAGAAACTTGGGGCTCTTGTAGGTGCTGACTGCCTAATGGGAGTATATTTGTTTGTGATCGGCGCCTTCGACCTCAAGTTCCGGGGAGAGTACAACAGGCACGCACAGCCATGGATGGAGAGCGTTCATTGTCAGCTCACGGGCTCGTTGGCCATTCTGTCCACCGAAGTATCTGTTTTACTTTTAACGTTTCTGACACTGGAAAAGTATATCTGCATTGTGTATCCTTTTCGGTGTTTAAGGCCTCGAAAATGCAGAACAATCACGGTTCTGATTTTCATTTGGATTATTGGGTTTATAGTGGCTTTTGCTCCACTTGGCAATAAGGACTTTTTCAAAAACTACTATGGCACCAATGGAGTATGCTTTCCTCTTCACTCAGAAGACACAGGAAATACTGGAGCCCAGATTTATTCAGTGGTCATTTTTCTTGGTAAGAAACCCTGCGTGGCAAGCCTTCCTGTGTCCCAGCTCTTGCTAGAGTATCTCGCAGTACGAAACTCAGCTATGACCTTGCATTGTTTGCAAACTTCTGTCCTTCTAACCCAGTGGTTCTCAACTTCCTAGTGCTATGACCTTTAACACAGTTCCTCATGTATGGTGACCCCAACCATAGAATTATTTTGGTTGCTACTTCATAACTATAATTTTACTGCTGTTATACATCATAATGTATATATCTGTGATTTCCAATGATCTTTCCAATGTGAAAGGGAGATTCACCCTCCAAGGAGTAGTGACCCATATGTTGAGAATTGCTCTTTTAGTGACTTCTCCAAAAGATTTCACAGAGAAATTTGGTTTTATTGGGAAATGTTTTTCTTTCTTCATCTATTCTGACTTGAAAGTTTTGCTGGCTATAGTAATCTGAAATGGCATCTGTGCTTGTCTCTTAGAGTTTGCAAAACTTCCATTTAGGTCCGTCTGGCTATCAGTCTCCACTGAGAGAAAGCAGGAGTTATTCTAGAAGGTCTGCTTTTATGTTAGTTGGTCTCCTGTTTACTGTTTCAATTATGTGTCATAGGGAATTTCCTTTCTGGTTCAGTCTATTTGGTGTTCTGTATGCTTCTGTCCCATGATAGGCCCTTCCTTCTTCAGACTAGGGAAATTTGCTTCTATGATTCTGTTGGAAACATTTTCTGTGTCTTTGACCTGGGTTTCTTCTCCTTCCTCTATCCTTATCAGTCATTGATTTGGTCTTTTCATAATGTCCCGGATTTCCTGAATGTTTTGTGCTTGAATTTTTTGTTTTTGTTTTTGTTTTTGTTTTGTTTTTTGTTTTTGTTTTTGTTTTTGTTTTTGTTTTTGTTTTTTGAGACAGGGTTTCTCTGTGTAGTCCTGGCTGTCCTGGAACTCACTCTGTAGACCAGGCTGTCCTCGAACTCAGAAATCCGCCTGCCTCTGCCTCCCAAGTGGTGGGATTAAAGGCTTTGCCACCACCGCCCAGCTGGATTTTTTAGAATTAACATTTTTTTGATCGGGTTATCCATTTCTTCTACCTTGCTTGAATGCCCTAAATTTCCTCTTCCGTGTCTTCTACTCTGTTGGTGACATTTATCTCTGAGAAGTTGGTTTGACTTCCTAAATTTTTTATTTCCAGTTTTACCTGAGTTTCAGTTTTCTTTAGTGATTCTATTGCTACTTCATGTCTTGAACCACTTTCATCATTTTGTTCTATTGTTGGTTTGTGTTCTCACAGACTGATTAGTAGATTTATACATGCCCTCTTTGGGGTCCTTGAGCATATTCATAATAGCTGTTTTGAAATCCTTATTTTTGCTATACCTATATTGCTTTTTTTAGGGCTTACTGCCATGGGGTTACTGGGTTCTGGTGGAGAAACATTGTCTTGGCTGCTAATGACTGTGAGGTTGTGTTTGAACTGGCATCTAAGCATCAGGGTTTGGGACAATTGTGATTCTATGCACTGATATCAAGTCTTGTCCTTGTTGGCTGAGCGCTGGGAAACAGCTTGGTTTCCTTTGTTCTCTTTGGATCATAGAAGAGTGTGGTGGTTATGGGCTGCCTGGTAAGGAGTGCTTTTGATTCCCTGCCTGGTTGTGGCCACTGGGAGTCCCAGGTTGAACGTGTTTCTAGGTTTTGGGAGCTAACATGAAGGAACAGGGATGGACTGTAAGGGATATGGAACTGAAAGCGACTAGAGGAAGGAGAAAAGCTGGATCTGCTGCAAGGTTTGCTAGAGTTCCCAGAGGGTGGAGTCAGAGAGGACAGGCCCTTGCAGGTGATCTGCTACTGGGCTGAGGATGAGACTGGGAAACTGGAATCTAAAGATAGGAAGGAGAGTGAAGATTGCCTACCAGATTCTCACTGGCCAGCATGTGCCTAGGTACAGAGTGCCTCTGGGTACTGGTGGTTGACAGACACAAAGGGATGGGGTGAGAGAGGAAGCCTGGGCCGAGGAGCTGTAGAATTCCCAGCAAATGGAGGCAGGAAGGAAAGACAAGACCCTTTGAGACAATATCTGAGGTAGTGCTGGGATGAGACTGTGTAATTGGAAATGGAGGTCAGGAAGGATATCTGGTACACATTTATAATCTGAGGCAGGAGGACTGTATGTTGGTGTCCAGCCTAGGCTCATCTGGGTTCTGTGGTCTTCAATAGTAACATCTAAGCCATGTATCTGTTTGTCTTAAGAGAATGCTAACATACACGACTAATGTTCTTCATGGTCTAAACAGGTATTAATCTGGTGGCATTTATCGTCATTGTCTTCTCCTATGGAAGCATGTTTTACAGTGTTCATCAAAGCACCATAACAGCAACTGAAATCCAGAAGCAAGTGAAGAAGGAGATGATCCTGGCCAAACGCTTTTTCTTTATCGTGTTCACCGATGCCTTGTGCTGGATTCCCATTTTTATACTGAAATTTCTTTCACTGCTTCAGGTGGAGATACCAGGTACAATCTTTTCCTGGGAAAAATAAATATGTGTAGAGTTATTCTTTTTTTTTTAGAGGGCATCAGATCCCATTACAGATGGTTGTGAGCCACCATGTGGTTGCTGGGAATTGAACTCAGGACCTGTGGAAGAGCAGCCAGTGCTCTTAACCACTGAGCCATCTCTCCAGTCCATGCAGAGTTATTCTTTACAAACAAAGATAATTACTATTCTTACCAAGAACTCGGTTCAAGAATTATTAGTCGGGATAGTGTGGACTCTGGCTCCATCCTTGATGAAGTGTTTACTGAGAAGAACTGTTCAGTTCTTTCCATAAATGCCTAGTGCCACAGTTCTCATGAAAATCAAACCATGACTATATCATGAAAACAAAATGACCAAAATAAATGGTATACAGTGCTTAAATTGGCTGCCTGCTTAGAACAACCTAGTAATTACCAAATCATGAATTTGCTTCTTAGAATGTGAGAAATAGTTCTCCCTACAATACATATGGTAAAGGACACTGCACCAGAGTGTGATGTAATAGAAAACAACACAGCACTGTAAAATAGTGTACATTACATGCATCACAGGGGCTGTTACACTAAGCAACAGAACATGAATATAAATATGTTGGTGAGGAGAAGTTTGACACCTTGTGCACTGATAGTAGGGTTTGAACACGGTGTGGCTACTGTAGAAGAGTGTGCTAGAGACTGCAAAATATTAGCTATAGAGTTGCCAAACAATCCAGCCATTCCACTTCTGGAGTAATATACAAGGGAATTGAAAGCCAGAACTAAAATAGATATCAGCACACTTATGTTGACAGCAGCGTTCATAGGCACAAGCAGTATAGTGTCTATAGATAGACAAATAAACCATAGCAAATGGATCATATAGTGTCTACTGATGGATAGACAAACCCTAGCAAACATGAACACAATCATATAGTGTCTACTGATGGATAGACAAATAAATCATAACAAACATGAACACAAATCATATAGTGTCTACAGATGGACGGACAGATAAATCATATCAAACA
>JANHMN010000001.1:71746326-71808593 GCA_030674055.1 Rhabdomys pumilio
ATCATATAGTGTCTACAGATGGACGGACAGATAAATCATATCAAACATGAACACAAATCATATAGTGTCTACAGATGGATGGACAAATAAACCATAGCAAACATGTACATGGATCACATAGTATGTACTAATGGATGAACAAAATGTAGCAGACATATATGTTGATCATTATTCAGGTTTAGAAAGAAAGGAAGTTCTTTTTAAATTTTTTTTTACATTTATTATTTGTGTGTGTGTGTGTGTGTGTGTGTGTGTGTGTGTACATGCATGCACACATGTGCTATGACACACATGTGGAAGTCAGAGAACAATCTGCTGGAGTCAACTCTCCCTTCACCAATGTATATTCTGAGCATTGAACTTAGGTTGTCAGACTTGGTAGCCAGAACCTCTCCTCATCAGCCCTTAGAAGGAAATTCTGGCACGTGCTGCATTATACACGAATCTTGAAGGTGTTGAGTAAATGGCCCTGACTGAAAAGGACCACTTGTTTTATGATTCATCTTACATGAGACTCCTGGGATAGAGAAATTCATAGACAGAACATAGACCAGCAGTTGCTAGAGGATGGAAGGGGGAATATGGGAGGCATCATTTAACACACAGTTTCCATTGGGAAGATGAGATCATGATGAGACCAGGGTGGTGAAAGATGCTCTACAATGTAGATGTACTCAGCACCACAGAGCTGCACACTTAAAAAGGTTAACGTGCAAAGTTCATGTCATGCATATTTTTTACAAAAAAAGTACAAGTATCCCTGCCGACTGCATACGTAGCCCAGTGTATATTCACATTTTGTCATCTATATATGCGTAATTTAGTTTTGTTTGATCCCACAGGTGATGATAATAGAATCTGACAATTTATGAAGAATAAGAGGGACAATGGTATCAAATATATTGTGACAAAAATATGAGTAATTTGGTAGTTCTATATATAGGCAAAGGTGATTTTTAAGATGGGTTTAGAAAGTTGCTGAGATGGCTCAGTAGTTGCAAGTATTAGCTCTCCTTCTAGGGAATGGAAGTTCAGTTCCCAATGCCCAACAACCAGCTGCAACCCCAGCTCCTAGGTATTTAACTCCCTCCTCTGACCTCCTTGGTTACCCACAACCACGTGGCATATACACAGAGAGACAGACACATACAAATCAAAGTTATTCTTCAAAAAATGAATTTAGTCAAATTGGTTTTGGCATTTTGTTTTTGTAATGCTTTGCTGTATGTTTTGGGTTGTTCACTTGTGATACTAGGGGTTGAACCTAGGGCCTCATAACACTGCGCAAGTACTGTACCACCTAACTATATCTCTAGATCTATTTCTCCCACGTTTTATGTTGAGGCATAATTGTGTTGAGTTACTTCATTCATTCTATAGCTCAGAATGCTCATGTACTTTTCTCAGCCCCTTTTTTTGGGGGGAGGGGTTTAAAACAGGGTTTTTTCATGTGGCTTTGGCTGTCCAGAACTGACTATACCGATCAGGGAGGCTTCAACCTCATGTAGACCTGCCTGCCTCTGCCTCAAGTGCTGAGATTAAATACATGCTCCATCACACCTGGCTTGTCTCAGGCTCTTAGTTAAGGTTTTAGACTGTTGTTACTATCTACTCAATAATAGTTAGTGAAATAAATATTTGGTCAAAAGCCTAAAAATGTTGCAGGCTGAGGAGATGGCTCAGTTTATAAGATGCTTGCCACACAAGAAGGAGTTTGGGTTGCCCAGCAACCACATGAAAAACAAAGTGTGCAATAGCACATCTATCACCCCAGTTATTGTCTGGGAGGCGACAGAGATGAGGGAATCCCAGGAATCACTGGCCGGCCAGCCTAGCCCATTTGCTGAGTTCTAGGTTCACTGAGAGGTCCTATTTCAAAAAATAATGTGGAGAAAAATGTGGGGAAAAAACCCTAACATTGGCCTCTGGCCTCCACATGCATGAGCATACATGTGCACATGTATCTGCATGTATCACTCACGCACACATACACACATGTATGTGCACACTCACATGTATACAGGACTTAAAATAGGTGCCTATTTTTAAAATGACCAGGCCCGGGAGCCAGTTGAGTGCTCTTCTGGCATGTACAACACCCTTGGTTCATTCTCTAGCACTGCCATAAAGAAAAACAAAAGGAAATCAAATACATAACAAACAAGAAATTCATTCAAGACCAATCTACATATTCTGAGAAGTACTACATGTACCTTCTATTGGTTAAAACATTTGCAAATGATGATAAATGCTAAATAACATGTTCTGTCTTTAAATGGACTCATAATGATATGTCATAACTCTGTATAAATACTCCCAGTAGTGTTCTTTCGTTGGCACTCTGATGTATTCAGAAAAAGCCTCTCAGCAAGAGCCCTGTGCCTTTGTAGCACTGGCATTCCTTTAAACACTGACACTACAGAAAGACATCCTGAAAATAACTTGGTGTTTAAATTATGTCACATTAAAGAAAAGGGAGGCTGAAGACAGAAGATGCAAGATATACCTTACAACACACCATCATCACTCAGGTGTTTTATCTTTCTCTTCCAGATACTATTACCTCCTGGGTGGTGATTTTTATTCTGCCTATCAACAGTGCTTTGAACCCAATTATCTACACGTTGACCACTAGACCTTTCAAGGAAATGATCCATCAACTCTGGTACAACTACAGACAAAGAAGGTCTGTTGACAGAAAAGGGACTCAGAAAGCATATGCTCCATCTTTCATCTGGGTGGAAATGTGGCCCTTGCAGGAGATGTCCACTGAGTTCATAAAGCCGGATGTTTTCACAGACCCCTGTGATCTGTCACTAGTTTCTCAGTCATCTAGACTCAATTCTTACTCATAACTGGCTCTGGAAACCACTTATTCCCAAGAATACTGTGAAGTGCTTCTAGAGGGATTTGCTGATATGAAGGGATATGCTGATACCTAAGACAAGTTAGCTTAGAGTGAGTGGCATGAGGGATGAAAAGGTAGCTGGTGCTCGTACAAAGATAAGTAATTATACTGACAACGTGTGCGTGTATATTAGTACATATTTGCATAGCAGATGAAGGGAAATCTATTTCTAGCATGCATTTATGCACACTGCATGGAGGTAAAGTGTTGAGCACATAACATAGAGCCTTTTTAATCTAAATATTGTGTTCAACTATTAACACAACAAATTCTACCCACAGCTCACAGCTCCTAGACTTCTTTTGTGAATATCAGCAAACATAAGACCCACAGACACTTAAGGCCTAAAATTTTATAATACTCAAAGATAACTGCATCAGATAAAATGTAAAGGACCAGTGAGATGCTCAGTCAATAAAAGTGGTTACTATATAAACGTGCTGACCTGAGCTCAATATCTGGAACCCATGGAAGGGTGGAAGGAGAAAATAAAGTCTGGAAAATGGTCCTCTGACAATGCTTGTGCATTATGGCATGTGTGTGCACACATGCACATCACACACAATTTTAAATGTGGTGGTTTGCAAAATAGAAACATTGCTGTTTAACGAATCCTTTGCAATCCTCATTGAGTCACCACACTTGAGAGTCAACACAACACATTATTAAAAGGAGGCTTTGTCGCCAGGTGTGGTAGACAAACCTGTAGTCCTAACATTGGAGAGGAAAAACCAGAAGGATCTCAAGTCTGAGGTCAGCCTCAGCAACATAGAAAGATCCTATCTCTATCATGTAAAGTAGATCTTATGATATGGTTCAACTGCTAAAGTGCTTGTTGCACACACACAGCCAACTGAGTTGAATTCCTGGCACGACCATTAAAAAGCCAGCTGCGGTAGAACATACCTATAATCCCAGTGCTGAGGAGGTAGAGACTGGAGAATCCTGAAGGCTTGTTGACCAGCTATTGAAGAAGACACCTAATGTCAACCATCGACTTCCACACACATGTATGCTCACACACACACACACACACACACACACACACACACACACACACACACATAAAGAAGGGAGGCAAGCTTTGTTACTAACTCAGAACCAGTATTTTTTCTGTCACTCCCTACCCAGTTTTCTAGTGGCTTTGCTTTAAGTTAGTACCATCACGAGGAAACAGAACAGGACGGTAGGTAGAATACTGCAAAGGGGTAAGCCAGAGAAGCAGGACCAGAGCATTTAGATCAATGATGTCAGAGTCCAGAAATAAACCTTTGTGTTTCAATCAGTTGATTGTTTAAATGGGTGACAAGACACCTGTAACCTAACAGAATTAAATCAAGAGGACATAAACAACTTTATATCCACAGCCAGCAAACCAACCTTTAAAGAAAAGCTAACACTAATGCTACGCAAACTGTTCCTCAGCTGAAAAGGGAAGGAAAGCTAGCAAACATCTCTAAGAACCCAGCACAGCCTGATCAAAACCAGAGAAGAGAACAGTAAAAGAAAGAAAGGCCTTTGACGAAATTTGACAACCTTCAGGATAAAAGCCCTGTGGAAACTAAGAAGGAGCCAAAGCTAGCATAATAAAGGTCACATTTAACAAAGCTGTAAGTGACTGAACTAAAGGCATCGCCTCTAACGCAGGGAATGAGATAAGAGCATCTGATGGGGACCACGGCAGCACCATGGCCAGCAGCTAAACCATCCTTGTGAGGTGAACCAAAGTCAGCAACAATTTTTTAGGTGCTGGGTCAAAACTTCCAGAGCCTGACCTTGGAATGTATTCTTCTTGCACATTTAAGCACAGTAAAACTTTAGGGAAAGGTTTCCATGTGACAGTTATCACAATGAAGCTTTAGGCATACAAAGCATTTGTGACCTTTATGAGAAAAATGAATTCGACTAGCTGATAAACAGTGCTCGGGGCCTAAAAAGAAAGGGCTTGTAATAATGATAGATTATTGATGGAGGATACGAAGTACACTGAGCCTCTTTTGTAAGTCGGGTTCTGTTTACTGAGACACAAGGCTCAGGATTAGGGCTCACACAATGCTCAGGATGTGGTGGGGGTGGGAGGAGTCAGGGAGGCTGGCTCCATAGAACAGCAAAAAGATCACCATGTTGTCAGACAACACCTATCCCAGTTTTCTAGATGACCAGGTGTCAGTTATGTTCTTCCTTTGAAGAAAATACGTCCACATGTTTAACAAATCTGATTCCTCAGATGCTTTCTCCTGTGCCTGTGTTCCTGTTTCTATACTATGCCTCCTACAAGTGCCCACTTACATAATTCTTATTCAGTATATCTTTCAAAATGTTAGCTTGAGAAAGAATAAAAAGAATTAAAATGGACACAAAAATGACAGGGAGAAATTAATATATCCCTATTGTAGACAACCCAAAGCTACATTTAAAAGACCCTAAAGATTCCATTAGAAAGTTCATGGACCTCAACATTTTCCCTATAGTGTTTCTAAAAATATAATCCAAAAATATAATCTACAAACCATGTGATCAAGCTAGTCAACTCATGGGTATACACCCAAAGTACTCTTTGTTAACATAGCACAGAGATACTTGTACATTCATATTTATTGTAATGTTCACCAAAAAAAGGAAAGAAAACAAAAAAGGGAAAAAGGGAACAGCCTAGACATTCATTGAAAGAAAAGGAGAATTTACATATTTACAAAAAATTCGATAGCCTTCCTACATATCTGTAAGAAACTCATTTGAAATAAGTTCATTATGTATATGTAAAAATACTACTGATTTTTGTGTTTATTTTGCATCTTATTTTTTAACATTGAAATCTCCAGTTACATGCATCTTCCTGAAAATGTCTTTTTTTTTCTCGCTCAGTGGCTGAATAAAGTTTCATTGTGTATATGTTAAATGAAATAAGCCAAACTCAAAAGATAAATTCTTTAAGTTCGTTCTCTCACTCTCTCTTTCCTCTCGTGTGTGTGTGTGTGTGTGTGTGTGTGTGTGTGTGTGCGTATGCATGCATGCACATGTATGTGAAATAAAACTACAAAGGGAACCATGAAGGGAAGAAGTATTGAGAAGTACTGAGGATAGGGAAGGGAGTTGGGGATGAGGGTAGTATTTGTGTGGAGGTGTCAAAGGCACAAGGTGAGAACAAAGTGTACACATGTATGAAAAATGCCACCTAAAGTCATTATTTTGTATGTTAACCTAAAAATAATGTCCAAAGCTCTTAGAAGAAAACACAGAAATAATTCCTTGAAATATGGGATTTGGTGATGGGTTCCTAGTGATGCAAAACTCAGACCAACAAAAGGGGGAAAACTGCTTCATCTAAGTTCAAACCTTAAGGCATCAGGAAGGTTGGGAGAACTCTTGCTACTTTTCCAGAGGACCTGGATTCCATTTCCAGTACTCTCATTGGTCAGCTCACAAAAGCCTGTAACCCCAGCTCCAAAGGACCTGACACCCTCTTTTGGCTTCTTTGGACACCACACACTTATGCACAAACCCACACTCAGATACATACCAATGCAAAATGACAATCACTGTGGAAAAATTTGGCCTTGCTTCAAAAAGCAAATTTAAATAAATTTACTATATGACCTATTTCACCTCAAGATACAAACCCAAAGGAATTAAACACAGGACTCAGACAAGTACTTTCATGCAGTAGTTTTATAAGAGCCAGAATACGGAAAGCCAAGCGCCAACAACTGAAAAGTGGGAAACTAAAGTGTAGAACATATACATTTCAACAGAATATTACTCTGCTGTTAAAAGACACGAGGTTGTGATCAATACTATAGCATGAAGATGTAATGGAAGCCAGGGATCAAAAGACAGACACAAGTGGGCTCACTTACATGGAGTAGCTAGAGTAAGTAGACTCTTAGAAATGGACGGTAACATAGAGATCACTAGTCATAGGGGTCACAGCGGAACTGAATGGATCTTCCTGGGTTTACATAATCTAAATTGCACATGGGAATGGAACTTGGACATTACAGTAAAAGCCAGTGAATTGTACACTTTAGACAGGTGGATTTTATAGTACAGTTATAGTTACAGTCTCAACAGAGCAATAAAAAGAAGAAAGGTGTTGGTTTAGGCACTTGGCTTTACAAAGAGTTTCATACTCTTCCTGCATAGTTTCTCCAAAGAGATATGGCTGTCATAGAAAGGTGGCCTTACCTTGCTTAAACAGCCAGTTCGCCAGATATAACTTGTTAACTAGTTATTTTCTAGTCAATCAGGCTTGGGAAAGGGAGAGAGAAAGGGTTCAAGGCAGACAGACACCAAGTAGGATTTTCCTTTAGGCAGCCACAATGCCACAGCAAATGGTGCAGCCTGAGTCTGAAGCAGGATGCTCAGCAGCCAAAGTACAGTGTCTACTCAAAGGTCTCTGAGGGAAGGGAGGCCTTGCACCACTACAAAGCAAGCTTATCGGATACGTGACCTATGCTACGTGTCAGAGGCAGGAACGCAGGGTAAATATGAGAGGGGTCATTCAGTCTCTGTGTAAGGAAGTCACATGCCACATATCAGCCATATCAGCCATGCAATGTGACAGCAATTCACACTGCCTCCATCTCACTGAAGCCCCCTAGGCAAAGGGGCTAAGTGTCACTTGCCTAGAGTCTAGAGTCTCTCTCTCTCTCTCTCTCTCTCTCTCCCTCATATATATATTTATATATGAGGATATATATATATATGTATATATATTATGTATATACATATACACACATATACATATACATATACATATACATATACATATACATATACATATACATATACATATACATATACACACATATACATACATATACATATGCGTATATATATGCATATATATGTGTATGTGTGTGTATATATATATATATATATATATTCAATAAGGACAGAACAGCCGCCATCAGAGAAAGAAGTGCTAACAGCACTCAGGTTCTTGTTCTTTTTTAAAATTATCTTCGATCTCTTTTTACAGTCCAGTCATTATCCCCCTCCTGTTCTGCCCTCTGACAGTTCCTCATCCCATTTCTCCTCCCCTTCTTTGCCCAGCCCCTGCACCACCACTACCCCGCCCTTTCCCATCTCTAAGAGGATGTCCCCATCCCACCCCTACCCTGCCAGGCCTCCCCACTCCTTGGGACCTCAAGTCTTCAAGAGTTAGGTGCATCTTCTCTCACTGAGGCCAGACCAGTATACGTGTTGGGGGCCTTGTACCAGCTAGTGCCCAGCAGTCTCAACTAACCTGAACCCCTAAGATCTCTCAGACCCTGAGTCCTAAGGTTCTTGATTGGATCAACTTCCTGAAGGATTTTTGGGAAAGCTGAATTGTTTATGAAACAGGTTAGAAGAGACTGTGGTGGAAAGCATTCTAGAATAAAGGTAGTTTCCAGGAGTTGTCATGGATGTCCTTCAGGTTAAGTAAGCTCAAGCATCAGAGCAAAGCAGGTCTGAAGGAGGCAAGAAGATAAAAAACGAAGACCTGAAGTGTAAGGCCTCAGAGCATTTGCGACTGTGCTGCTGTAGGCCACTGACTGCTGCTAAGGGCAGTCATGGTAGGAATCTATAGACCAACAATCTCAGTGCCCATTTCAGGTCTGGTGAGTCAGAGCATATGATGAATGGGGAGGTCAGGGAGAAAAAAGCTTGCGATCTTAGGGTTCCTTTTCAGAATTGAAATTCTGAAACCAAACTCTTGGCTTCCCAGCAATCGGGAGGTCTGGGAAAAAGAACAGACCTAAGCTGGTGATCCCTTGACCTAGCACTAAGATTTTCATGACAGATGGACAGAGATGGACAGGAAGTCTGTAGAACCCAGATTTACCTGTTTTGAGACAGAGCTCTGATGCTGGAGAAAGATGCTAGCTCTGGTGATGAAGGGTGGGCAGAAGCATTGGTGGCTGTGGGGAGGTATCTAGAAAGCCCTTGTGGTTCAGGCAGAACCCCTGATTGGGGCAACTCACATCCACCCGCCACCACCACATAATTGCTTTGGGGGGGGGGTCTATCTATTCTTGTGTAGAGCAATTCCAGTAAATTTTCTTAATTCTATCTCATAAAAATTTCTGGGATCCATGTACTTCTCTTTGTCCCAGTACCCAGTGACTTAGTTGGGGTCATCCACGTCATCGTGGATATCTGCAGTAACCTACCATGTCTGTATCTTCAGTTCTAATCTATCAGCTGATCATAGGTTTTTAAAGTTCTCCAAAAAAAGTACCTGGGGGGTGGATGTTATACAAACATTAACATTACTTGTAGATAATAAATGCGCTCTCCAAAGACATATGTATATGTATACATGCAAAAGCACATATAAATGTAAGAGATAATTACAAGGAACTTACTCAAATTATTCTATCAAGCCAAGGTTGACAGGTTACTGCAAAATCAGAGTCATCAGTGTCCACTTCAAAGGCTGACAGAACTCTTTTGAAGGGCCTCTACTTGGCCTTCTCCTGTTTGGATGAGGTTCACCACTTTACCTTAAATATCTTTTGCTTAATTTTTAAAAATGTACTTCAGCCTGGCATACACCTATCACACCAGTGCTTGAGAGGCAGAAGCAGAGTGAGTCCGTGACCAGCTGTGGCTACATACAGAATTTGAAGCTACACTGGTATATATGAGACCCTGTTTTTAAAAACAAACAAAAACAATTAATCATAAAGGGTAGGGTTAATAATATATACAGGTCCTTAGGTTTGATCTGTTTCACATTTGTACACACACACACACACACACACACACACACACACACACACACACGTGTATACACACAAAAGTGGGCAAGAAGGTCCTTAAACCTTATCCATATGGGGGTGTGAGGACCGGAATCAGACTAAATATCTGAGCACCTGTAACACCACTACATGAGAATAAAATGTCAGACCTGAACTTTAACATGTCTCTTCAATCTGCTAGCTGTCCAGGTGTAATACAATCAAGAATTAATAATTTGATGTCACCAGGTATTGAGGGTTTTAAGAGATCTGAGGAAGAGTTTACCTGCACAAGTGTATGCACACCACATTCATCCTTAGTGCGCAAAGAGACCAGAAAAGTATGTCAGGTCATCTGGGACCAGAGCTACAGATGGTTGTGAGCCACCTTGGAGGGGTGGGGGTATGTGTGCTAGGAACCAAATCTGGGTCCTTTTGCAAGAACAGCAAGTGCTTTCAACCACTGAACCATCTCTCCAGCCCTGGGAAATTGTTTTATCTGTTTCCATGTCCTGCTCTAAGAACAGATGTCACTTTCCTCAGAGCAGAATTTATATAAAATAATGCTCACAAATTCTACCACACGTCTGTGACATGGTTCACTTCAAGTCAACAAAACTATTAAATTTTCCTCTGAAGTTTGTAATGAAGTACTTGCCAAATCAAAGCTTCTCTCAGGGCAATAGTGGCAATACCTTTAATCATCAGCTCTCAGAAGGGAGAGGCAGGTGGATCTCTTGTGAGTTCAAGGTTAGCCTGGTCTACAGAGCTAGTTCCAGGACAGCCTTGTCTCAAAGAACAAAACAAAAAGTATCATAGGTCTTTAAGAAAATGGCCATCCTCAAGCTTATTCTCACAAAATAAAGCACATAGTATATATAAGAGGGGACAATCTCTAATCCTAGCACTCGGGAAGTGGTGGCAAGGTAGGAATTCAACGTCATTTTTGGCTATGTGGCAACATCAAGGTCAGTCTAGCCTACCTTACAAGACTGTGACTCAAAAACAAAATACCTTTAAGTATGGGAAATTTCAAAATACAAATTAAGAGCCCAGGGAGTACCTGTTTAGCGCACACAAAGCCCTGGGCTCAGTCCTCAGCAGGGTTTGGAGTGGCGGGGGATACAAATCAACAACTATTTAATACCATTTAATCAAAAATTAGAAGAAAACAAAAGACTTCTGAGACAGTGGCTGTGGTGAGAAAAACAAGAGGATGGGTGTAAGAGGTAGCAACATACAGTCCATGTGTCTAACACTTGGGGTGAGGGGACAGCCGAAAAAGAAGAACTACAAACTTAACCCTGCATGGGAAGGCACGAGAATTCTTTATATCGCTCACCTTTTCTGTATGGTTGAACTATTTCATAAAGTTTTAAATAATGAGTCCAAAGAAACAAATTTACTTGTAATATTTATTATTTTTATACATTTTTTAATTGCAATTCTCAGAATATATAAGTACTTCTCTTACACAGAAATAAGCATTCTTTGGTACAGAAATCACACCATTTGTGTCGTGTGATCTTAAAGAAAAAAAAAACCACTAACTATGACTATGTCTAAACTAGTCTTTGCCTATCCATTTGTCCCCTACCATAGCTCCCCGGTGAGACTTTAGAATAGAGTTCTATTCACATCAACGTATCTACACAGACATCACATCAAAGACACTTCAAAGTCCTATATATCAAGGTAGTACATGGCTTGAGATAGATGGCACTAAATACAGAAAACACAAGACAGATACAGTGGGATCTTAACATGAAGGTCAACTAATAGGAAACCCATAGAAACTTACATGTGAGACACTGGAAACCAACTTTAGAATTATATAAATATCTCGCAAAGCTCCATTAAATAATACCTAGCATACAGCCATAAATTCGATAAGATAGTTCAAAGACAGCAATCGAACATATAGAACACCAACAAGAGAAATATTAACTATAAAAGCAGTTAACTATAAAAAATAAATAGAAAATAAGCATGTATTCTATAAAAGTTTTCGTTTTATGAAATAAAGACTTTTTTTAAAAAATAGAGTCATAGAATGAGAAAAAAATACATTTTAAGGTCATCATCAAAATTCAAAACTGTCTTGCACACCAGTAGTCCTGGCCCTCAAGAGACTAAAACAGAAGGCTGGGCTTCACAGGGAGACTGCTTCAAATTCCCATTAAAATATATATATACAGAGAGAGAAAGTATTTTTCCTTCAAGTCAATGAAGTTTAGATTCATACAATTTTCTTAGAGAAACAGTCTTCATCCTAAAAAGTAGGAATCAAAAGTCGCTTTTACTTAGACTCAGTCTTATTCACAGACAGTGAGTGCCGTGTGACATGGCGGTGGTTACTGGGATAAGGAAGGAAATAAAGCGCCAGCCAGTTTCAGAGTAGGTGTCCTGTGGAACTGGACCATGAACCTGAAATCTTCATAGCCTGCCTTAGGAGACACACAGCTCAACTCCCAAATCAAGCATTTTTTGTTATCTCCTCACCAAACAAATAATGACCTGGTTGCAGGGAGGCATTATTATGACAATTACTGAATTACTTACTGATGGAATTAGCTTTCATAAAAGAGTCTACAAAAGTTTAGAGGGCAGAAAGCATCTAAGGTAAATACTGCCACATCAGAGAAAACACATAAGCAAATAAGAGAGTCCAGTATTCTGCTTTCACAAAGTCAAGAACACCAAGAAAAATTTCACTCAGTATAAATGTCTGGAGACAGGCAGCCCCATGCATGTGGTCCATGTGCAAATATCTTAGGTGTGAGTCACTAAGAGACTACATCTGCAAGTCAGTTGTCGGGTTTCAAGGAATCATAGCCTTCTTTCAGGAGGTCCCGCCACGTTTTCAGGAACCGTGCATTTTCTGTACACTTCAGGGCAAGTTCTTCCACTTGAGCTGACACCGCAGATGTGGCTTCAAGAAGTTTAGTTAATGAAAATGCCGCCTGGAATTTAATGAAAGAATCGTCAAGCGGGTTTGTTTGTGGTACTAGAACTCAGGACCCCCAGCACCGAGCTACACCCGGAGCCCCACACACGCTTATTGTTTTAAATTCCCATCTAACTTCATAGTCTAAATACAGCTTAAACCTTCCATTAAATGCCCACATGTTTTTCTTTAAAAGAAATGAATTTAAAAAAGAAAAAATAAAACTGGTTCTTTCTTGAACCCAAAGTCTCAGAACATGCATGGGAGGCACACAGCTCTACCGAGCTACACTCATAGCCTCTACATTTTTTTCATTATGTAACTCTGAGGAAACATACCTGCCATAAAAATACTAGATATGACAAGTCAGTATTTTTAACAGAAAAGACACCCAACTCAAGTATATTTCAACCTGGAAACCTTGACTAAAAGTGGCAGAGCCATCCAAAGGACTTTTGCTGGTAACTAAGTAAGAAAAACCTCATTCCACTATTTTCACCCATGAACACTTATTTTTGAACTATAAAGGAATAAATAAAATCAAAGAACTGATATTCTGAGCTGAGCTGACAGAACATCTAAAAATCACACACAGCTATGAAAAACTCACTTTTAAATCAAATGTTTTCTTCAGCAAAAAATATGAAATAACTTGTTTATATCATGTCAACATTTATTGTACATATTTATTTGTAGCCAGTATTGGGTTTTTTTTTTGGGGGGGGGGGAACCCGGACCAGTACTTCAGCCATCTCTTTTGACAAAAGAATAAAAACCTGTCACCCAGTTCTAGTTTCCAATCTTCAGTGTGGTGATTCCACAACGCTCTGCAGGAAGGTTACCAGCTACATGCTTCATTCCTCTCTCCCTCTCAGGAGTCCTTATAAAGTGACACTGTGACCCTCCAACCCCCCTCAGTGTGTAATATGTGTTGGTCAGGAAGTGATTTCTGGTAATTCGAGATTGAACAAAAACGTCTCAAAATTTTTGCACTGTAGGGATCTGTCTAATCTGTCCTGTCTAATCCATCAGTAAAACCAATGATCTTTACTGTCGGCTATGATTAGCCCTGGTCCACTCAAGTCCAACACAGAGAAAGTATGCGACACACAATAGCATCACCAGCTGGCCCTGGGCTGGTGGCCATCTAGAAAGGCAGGCTCGAATCCCTTTGAAAGCACCAATAGGCAGGGAGGCTATGACCGCCCAAAGTGCTCCGAGGGATGGAAGGAGGCGGAGAGAGGGTTCCCGGTTGCGGTGCTGTGGGTGACCACAAGCAGAAGAAGAAAGAAAGAAAGAGAGCCGAGGCTAGCCCTCAACTCCAAGAACCGTAGGCGGGAGCACCCTAGCTGCAAGCAGCTCCCAGCAGCAGCGGCTACACTCACGTCTCCGATCTGCAGCTCCACTTGCTCCAGCGGGTCCACAGTTGGACCGTGGCTCCGGCTCGGACCCCGCCAGCCCAAACTCACTGGCATGCTGAGGGACGACGAAGAGGCGCCTGACGACGGAGACGAGGGAGGCGGCGGCGGTGGCGAGGAAGCTCGAAACTCCTCAGAGTCAGCCATGAGGCTGAGCGGGTACCGCCGGACCGGACCAAGCAACCGAACCCAAACCAACTGCCTTTCGACCGCTCGCGCCCAAAGCCCACAGGCTCCGCCTCCTCCCACACGGAGTCCCGCCCCATTTTCTCGTTTGTCTCTGCCCAGGACCACAAGTACTTTTCATTTTTCCAGACAACCAATCAGATATCAAGCCAGGCGTCACCTCGCTCCTGCGCACACCTCTGGTCCGGATCCGGAGCCATTGGAGCTGAACACTACAACTCCCAGAATGCTGAGCGAATCATTCCGCTATGCTTCTAGTACGCATGCGCACATGCGAGAGCTTGCGTGCCTCTTCCTCACACTAGGTTCCTGGATGAGGATGACTGGGAGATGGAGTCTTCTGCCTTTTCCTCACTTGTACGTGACCCGGAAACCTTACTGGCCATCGTGTCCTCTGTGGCGCCGGCGCAAAGCAGAAGAGGGGCGGGTACGCCAAAAGCAAGGGCGGTCGGTGGAGCCGAGAAGCAGACAGAAGCTGAGCAGTAGGGGCTTCTTGGCTGGTGATGGCGCCCCTCGTGGCCTAGGAGTCCAGCGCCCTCCGTAAACTACAGACCCGCCTCTCTCCGTTGCATCTGGTCAAGTCTCCGGGTCACTTTGAACATGTTGGTGCGGCTAACCAAGCTATCCTGCCCTGGTGAGACGAAACTCCTGGTGGGGACAGATAGAGCAAGGTGGATAAGTTGGGACAAAACAGACTAAGGCCACCACACCTGGGGTACTGCAAGCCCTTCTCTCCTTGTCTGTTTTCTTAGGTTAAACTAGGGCAAAGGTCAATGCTGTCAGCGCCTGTTGGCGGACCCAGGCTTACCGACCTTGGAGTTGCCCCAGTTGGCAGAATTAACATCTAGGTTAAAGGTCATGGGAAGAGGAAAATTGTCAACACTGCCCCCTCGGTGGAGTTCCCCCAAATTCCGGTCCTAATCTTTACCCCAAGGCTCAGGTATTATTTGCAGCCTGATTAGGAACGGGAAAGAAAAAAAAATTGTGTGGGTTTTCTCCTTGGCTCTGACCTGACTTTCATCTTTGCAGCCATAATAGTACACTCTTAATGGAAGTCTGGTCTATCATATCATGTTAACTTAATGTATCACCAATTATGTCTGGAGTCGGAAACTTTTCTGCGTTATCCTCAGTTAACTCCAGGCGTTTCTGTTATGGGTGCTTCTTAAAGCATGATAGTTTTATGTTTTCACTGAAAAACAACTCCTAATTCAAACAGAAGTTTAGAGGATCTTGAATTCTGTTGTAACTGGCTCAATATAAATCTTTACTGAAGTTAATTTGGCTATGGGATTTTTAAACCAGTATATATATACTTATTTTAAACAATGATGATGGCATGTTTGAACTCAAACTGAATTTGCCTATAATTATATACATACATACATGTATGTATATATGTATGTATGTATATGCTTGTTTAAACAATATGTTTTATATTCAAACCAAGCATCTATTACACGCAGGATATGTTATGCTTTTAGAGACATCAATGAATTAGCTGCGTCTTTTTTACAGCCTAATTTAGATGCAGCTTTGGATCCAGTCAGTGACTTTTCTTTGAATGCTAATTTGTTACATTTTCATAACTCAGTGTTACTACTAGTGGCGACAACTAGGTGTGCATGAGTGTGTAATGTGTATTTCTGATCGGTATTCAGTGGACTCTAACTTTGCTTCTCCACCATAACTCTTGACTCTTCGCCTAAATGTTCAGATGGCTCATGAGAGATACCATGCTTGTTTAAGCAAAAGAATAAATGTTATGCTTCTTTTAATTTCTCTGGTGGAAATCAGAAGCTATGGTTCCAATTAGTAGATGTACACATAATAGAATTAAAGTTTGTCATATTCTGCTCTTTAATTTTCAGAAGTAAATAACTTGTATATGGTAAACTACAGTGTATAATAAATACTCTTTTTAAATGGTGATGGTATGTTTGAACTCAAACTGAATTTGCCTATAATTATTTATAGGTATATTTTCCCTCAATGATTTGGGGTAAATAAAGATTTAGTCTTGGTCTTAATAAAGTATTCCAATATGATTGATTGATTGATTGATTGATTGATTGATTGATTGATTTTTTGAGACAGGGATTCTCTGTGTAGTCCAGGATGCCCTGGAACTGGCTCTGTAGACCAGGCTGGCGTCAGTCTCACAGATACCCACCCACTTGCCTCTGCCTATGCTGGGATTAAAGACATGCACCACTACTGCCAGCAATATTATAATTTTTACTGTACAAAACAAGCTAGAGAAGATTTCCCTATCACTTTAAAATTATCAAAAGAAATGTATAGTACTTACATAACATTAGGGTTTTACTCAAAATGTTTTTTCTCACTTCATTCAACCTAACATTTATTGTCTTGATGCCAGGTATTGCTTGAGAAACTATTTTGTTGAAATATTAATCATGTAAGTGGTGCTAAAAGATAAAATTAGTTTATATAAGGTTAATTTGTGTTTAAAAGATTACTTCTTCCTATTTAATTAAAAGAAAAAATTTACCATGGTCTCAGGTTCCATGACTTCAGAGATCATTTCAGATCAATTACTATTCTCAGAATTTGATAGGTATTAAAAGAAACTATATGAATTTCTGTATCTGCTGTAAATAGGGAGTGTAGCTATCCCACGTGTCTCAGAAAGTTATGAGGGCTATTTTGTTTGGAACAAGTTCTCATATAGCACAGGTTGGTTATGATCGTTATGTAGCTGAAGATAACCTTGAATTTCTGATCTTCCCGGCGTGCACCGCCACACCTGGTTTATGAGGTACTGGGATCCAAGTAGGCAGGCACGCTACCAACTGAACTACATCCCCAACCAAGACATAGTATTAAAATAGAAAATTCTTAACCAATCATTGTGTCAAAGTGTAAATTGTAGAGCCAAAATGAAATTCTTTGTCTTTACTATTAACTTATTACAGTCTATTCATAAAAGTTTCTTCATTTGTAGATGCTTCATGAGACACAGTCTAAGACTTTACTATTGTGACAGAAATTAAACAATTTCACAGGCGTCTGTGTATATAACCACTGAAATTGTTAGTAGGAAGGTCCTGATCCTGTTAAGAAGCACATAATTGGTTTTGGTTTTTTTGAAACGGAGTCTTTGTGCTATGTGTAGCCTGGGCTGGAACTCCCTGTATCGTCCAGGCTGCCCTCATAGTCACAGAGATCCCCCTATCTCTGCCTCTAAGTGCTGGGATTAACGACATCACCATGCTCATCTGAATAGCTGTAGCTCTTGTATTTCAGTCTTTGATCTACCTATCACTGTATTCTTTATGTAACTTTTTATTTTGACCTTGCTTTAGGCTTTCAGATGAGTTGCAGAGCAAATACAGAGTTCCCATATGTCTTTCTTAAGCTTAACATCATATATAATCATGGTGAATATCAAGACTAAGAAATTAACATTGATGAAATGTTATTACACTACAAAATTACTCAGGCTCCCATTTTTTGGTTCAGGATCTAGTCCATGTAGCTTTTAGTTAGCATACCCCGGCTATTTTAATGGGACAGTTCCTCTTGTCATTTGTGACCTTGATACAAGCATTTATTGAGTGCTTCTCAATCTAAATTTGCTTGGTGGTTTCTCAGGATTTCCTGATTAGACTGTGGTGTAAGGATTTTGAGGGTATGCACCACACAGGTAAGGAATCTTTCTCATTACATCATATCAATGACATGTGATATCAGTGTACTGCTGGTAATATTTAAATGGTATTTGATTCACTTAATTCAAATTATAGCTACTCTAAAGTTAGATTTTTCTCTTTTAATATTCCACTTATTAGGAACTAGTAAGGCCCAGCCCACTCAATAGAGGAAGAATCAAAGAATATGTATATATATATAATCACAGTCTTTAGTATTATGAGTTTTTCTATAAAACTCTGCAATTAAGTTTGGTATAGGGTGAACACCTTTATTTTCAGTCTTTGGGAGGCAGAGGCAGGTGGATCTCTGTAGTTCAAACCCTTTAACAAGTTCCAGGCCAGCCTGGGCTATCTAATGAGACCATGTCTCAAACAAACAATCAAAAAAAAAAAAAAAAAAAAAAAGAGGATTGAATGGAATTCATTTTACATAAAGAACAGTGTATACATTCTTTCCAGATGCCTTTCTATCTTTGTGCTATTTAATGAGTAACCATCCCCCTGCATGTATTCAACTTCTAAGCCATTCATTCTGTTATACTATCAGCCATTCATTTTATCACACTATCTCTTACTCGTTTTTAAGATTTAAAATTTTGCTTCATGAGCAAAAGTTAGCTACATCACTTATATAAGAAAAAGCATATTCCATTTTGATTTGTGTCCGTTACTAAGAATATTCATTCAGCTTAGAGAGTTTTCAGTGTACAACAGATGGAAACTATTTTTTAAAAAGATACTGTTCCCCATTTTATGCAGCGTATCAGTGGTTTCATGCCTTAAAAATTAAGAAGTGCCTACCTCCATGTGCTCCAAGATGCTCTTCAACTTCTGCTGTGCCTCAAATTACCACTCACTACACTGTTCATCCCCGGGAAAAAGACAAACGATGGGAAGGTATGTGATCATTTTCATAAAATTCTTGAAACTTTACTAGATACTTTAGTTTATCTTGTTAGTATTAATATTTTTTCATGATAATTGAAAAGCATCCAATATATATCAAATGTATTACATATTACAGTTTAGTTAAGTGAAAACTTTTTGTTGTTAGTCATTTATTGCTTTTAGAACAGAATTTCTTGTAGTGGCCTGACCTTGAACTTCTGAATTTAACACGATGACCTCAAACTGATTCTCTTGCTCTTACCGCCCAGTTGTTATGATCATAAGTGTGTACCACCATGTCTTCTAATTTTATAATAATGGATTTCAAAGCCAAAAGTCTGTTCATGGGAACCAAAATAAGATACATACTGAAACAGAACCTAAGAGAACCTGAAACTCATCAAATTATATACTTACTATAATTATTATGCATATCCCAGAGAGAATGTCTATAAATTATACTCTAAAGCATAGCGAACACACTAAAATACATCTTGAAGTATCCTAAACCAGCATATGACTTATGTGGTTATGAGGTCATATTAATTCCTTTATCTTTACCATGTTTTCCTCCCAGGAGTGAATATGGAGAGATTTGCAGAAGAAGCAGATGTGGTAATAGTTGGTGCCGGCCCAGCAGGGCTCTCTGCAGCTATTCGACTAAAGCAGCTGGCTGCTGAACAGGAAAAGGACATCCGTGTGTGTCTGGTGGAGAAAGCTGCTCAAATAGGAGCTCACACACTCTCAGGGGCTTGCCTTGATCCAGCTGCTTTTAAAGAGCTCTTCCCAGACTGGAAGGAGAAGGGGGTAAGATAAATTGATTCTTACACAAGGTCTACTCTATGTTGTCTCTACTTTCAAATTAGTAAAATAAAGAAAACCCTTTTCATGTAAATCTCAATTGTTAGGTATTAAATATGTATACTTAAGTAATTTTTTAATTTAAAAAGAACCAAAGAAAAGGAGCCTGAGGCTATAGCTAAGTGATATAACAAGCATGGCAAGACCTGGGTTCAGTTTCCAGCACCACATACAAATGAACAATAGCTGGAAAGCTAAATGTAGTTGAATGTTCTTACTCCTACCATGGAGGAAGCAGACGCAGGAGGGTGATGAACTCAAGGCCAGCCTGGCCACATAGCAAGACCCAATCTAAAATGAGAAAGAAGTAACAGAATTATAACTTGACATAGTAACCAAATCAAAAGTATCTAAAACCAAACAGGAAAGTCTAATTTTCTTTCTTTTTAAATTTTATTTTAGATTTTTATTTTATACGTATGATTATTTGCCTGCATATAAGTGTGTACATCATGAATATGCCTGCTGCCCACAGAGGTTAGGAGAGGGCATTGCATCTCGTTGGAATGTGAGTTACAGATAGTTGTGGGTGCTAGGAATTGAACTCAGTTCCTCTATAAGAGCTAATGCTCTTAACCACTGAGCCAACTCTCTGGCTCCTGAAATCTGTTTTCTAAAGAAATAATTAATGTGGTTTCTTCTAATCTCAGCAGAAAAGGCTATAAGTATGACATACAGAAGACTTAATGTTAGGTTTCATTGCTTTCAGAATTAATATGAAATTGGTTAAAATCTTAGTTTCAACTTTTTCTTTCATAGGATGTATATTTGTCTTACATCCAAAGTTAGAATATTTGTAAATACCCTTAATAAAGGTCAAATAAGTATACAAATGTTATTTGCACTCATTTTTATGGAATAAACTCTAATCAGAAACTTTCCTTCGTGCTCTCTTTCCCAAAATAGCATGCTTTAAAAAAAAAAAAGAAAGAAAGAAAGAAAAAAAAAAAACAAAAACACTAAAAAATGGAGTTAATTCTGTCTTGAGTATGTCAGAACTTGGTATCATTAGATCGGCATCAGAACCTAGTATCATTAGATCGGCACACCAGCTCTAATGACAAAGAACCCGGTATCATTAGATCGGCACATCAGCTCTAGTGACAAGCCCTTTGTTGCCTTGAAACCCTCACACCCACAGCTGTCAGTTCAGTACACATGTTGGTTGTCTTTACCCCAAAAAGGACAACCTTGCTAATTTTTTTCTTCCAACAGGCAGGGAATTTTAACTTGGAGCAGACAGCTAGACCCACAGAGACAGGGAAACGTTATGTACATAGTTCAAACATGTTTCAAAGGCCTCTCGAAAAGAGGTTGCTAGGACAAAACTATCAAGAGCTATGGGTTAGCTTTTAAGATTTCCATCTTAGGACTGGGGAGATTGCTCCATGGTTAAGAGCACTGGATTCTTTTCCAGACGACCAAAGTTCAATTCCCAGCATCCATATGGCAACTCACTGTAACTCCAAAGCCACCTCCTGGCCTCTGTGGGCCCCAGGCACATACACAGTACACAGCTGTACGTGCAGGCAAGCCACCCTTACATGTTTTTAAGGGAAAAAAGATTTCTGTTTCCAACAGACATAAAAAAAGAATTTAGTTACAAGGTTTTCAAAGAAAAGGCTAGAAGAAAAGTGAAAGGGGAGGAGTTCCTTTTCTCTTCTCTATGTAAGTTTAGGAGGGTTTTAAATGTATACTCAGCCTACAAATACTACTGAAAATGTCTCCCTGTTCTCGTTTGTTCCTAGGCTCCACTTAACACTCCTGTAACAGAAGACAGGTTTGCGATTTTAACAGAGAAACACAGAATTCCTGTGCCAATTCTCCCAGGTAGGGTATGGCATAGTCGTAAAAGCATGGGCTTGCACAGCTGGAAGAAGCTGTGTTTCAGTGAGGAAAAACTCTCCTATGCAAATGAGAAAACAGAAGCCCAGGATTGTGAAGGACTTGCCCAGAGATAGTTAGCTAATGAGAAAGCCATACTAGGATGCAGTTCTTTTGTCTTCTAATCTAACAGAGCCTTGAAAACCAGCCAGGAATTTTTAATTTCAGGGTTTATATTGATTTTATTTTAATAAACTAGAACTTTAACAAAACTTTTTAAAAAGATAATGTCATTATCTCCAAGAAGATAATGTGTGTATTTATGCAGCAGTACATACTGGTTAGGTTTTTTTTAATTAAGTATATTAGATTATCAAAGTGCCTTAGCAATCTAATGTCAGATTTTAAATTACATAAACAATTGCAGGTCTTCCGATGAACAATCATGGCAATTACATTGTACGCCTAGGACATCTAGTGAGCTGGATGGGAGAACAGGCAGAGGCCCTTGGAGTTGAAGTGTACCCTGGATATGCTGCTGCTGAGGTCTGTATAGTTATAATTTGGTTTTTTAACATTTATTGGAAACAAACTTTTTCTTACAAAGTAAACCAATAATTTTACAGAGGTAAATTGTTTAGAGAAATCTTAGGATTTTAGAATTGCAGGGTTGGGGAAAATACTAAAAATGCTAATCCAAAGAGGAATTGGATTTCTTCCCTTGCCCCTGTCGTGTGACTGAACACCATGGGGATATGAACTCCCTCTGTGGACTCGTGGTCATCTTTTCATTTGTTCAGTGGAAACCATCTGCTGTGTGTGCTTTGCGGAACAAGTCTGTGCCCTCTTCCATAGGCACTCTTCTTCCGTCTTCCACTCTTCCCGCCTTTCCTCACCAGGGCTTTGTTCCCAGGCTAATATTCTCATCTCTTTGAACCACCATGCTGTGTAATTTGATTGCCCTCAATATTGCTGCCCTCCACTGAACACATTCTTTTCCCTTTTTAAAAGTAATACCTTGAAGAAAAACTAGTTCAACCCTTGTAGATTATTCTTCATTCTAAAAACTTCTTCTGTTAGTTCCCACAAAACAATAGTTTTGGCAACCATTTCAAACTGTTGACCCTGGAAAATTAAATTTGAAAATCCAAAAGAATCTTTATACTTGTAAAAAAAAAGTTTAACTCAATTTAATATTCAATTAGCAATAAACCAAAAATACCACTATTTTTACAGGCTAAGAAAGAAATATCCTTTTAAATAGCCAGACACCTGGACATAATGGTATGCCTTTAATTCCAGCACTCATGAGGCAGAGACAAGCAGATTACAATGAATTTGAGGCCAGCCTGGTCTACATTAGGCTAGCCAGGCCTATATAATGAGACCCTGTCTCTGTAACAGAAAAGAGAGGGCTGGAAGGATGAAGCAGTTAAAAGCACTGGCTGCTTCTCCAGAGGATCCAGATGTAGTTCCTAGCAACTACACACCAGCACACACAACTGTCTTTAGTCCAGATCTGCCACCCTCTTCTGGCCTCTGAAGGCACAGCATGTGTATTCAGGCAAAACATAAAATATAGACATAAAATAAAACGTACACGTAAAAAATTTTTGAAGAAAATTGACTGGAAGAAGTAATGAAAGAAGAATGAGGGGTAAGAAGAAATTCTTTTATCTTTGTGTCAGGGAAAATTCAATTTTTTTTATAAATCAAAGCCAAGTAAAAGACATAGGTTTTTGTTGCTAAAAATTTCTTTTTCCCCAACCCATACATATGCATTTGGGTTTTTAGACCTCAGTGTGTGATTTTGCATTGCTTCTTTGTTAAACATTCTTGATGAGGCTCCATGTCAGAGTCACAGGTGGACAACTTATTAAGTTACGTGCTGAACTTGGTATCTCCTTTTGTGTGTACACACTAATTGTCTGTAACACAATTTTATTCACTTCTTTCCTGATTGTTGTTAGCTGTAGCAATAGTTAGTTATACTAACTATTTGGCTCTCAGCAGGTCACACTCCCAGCCACCCACTCAGGAGCTCTTTGAGTTTTCAAATGAAAGACACACAAACACACACACCAGTTAATTTTTTACATGCTCAAAGGCTGGGCACTCCTAAACTTTTTCCTGCTAGCAAAAGGTCTCCTCCAGCACTCCTAAGATTCCTAAACCTTCCCCTGTTACGTCACGCCAAATCGGAGAAGGCCACCTACCTGAATTATTACATACCTGGTTGACTTTTGCTCTTGCAGCTCTTATGTCCCATCCTCCCCCAAATCCAAGTCCTGGTGATTCTCTCCTCCTTCCTCTCTTCCCATTCCTAGCCCACAAAAATACAAAGGTCCCACCTCAGTCTAACTGCCCAGCCATTAGCTATTGGCTCTTTAGTGATTGATCAAAAACCAGTTGGGGAAAGGACCTTCAGTGTTTGGAGACGCAGATTCCCAGTTTTGGGGGCCGGATTAATTCAAAGCATTAGAACCAGTCCCCAGCAGTTATCAGGCTTTATTGTTTGGTTTAGTGCTCTGATCCAGACCTCAGTTCCCTTTCCCCCCTTCTCCATTGCTACTATCCTTGGGTCAGTATCCACCTTCTAACCTTCCTACAGTCTCATGTGACTCCAGGGTGCACTTTGTACTTTGGCTGTCCGAAGAACATTTTCCTCTAGAGGAGACAAATGAGAGTCAAAATAGTGTAGTTCTTCATCTTCATGATTATGCTTTTTATTTCCCTCACCCCCTTCTTGCTTCAAAAATAAACTGTAATCATCATTTCAAATATATCAAAGTTAATATGAATCTGAGATAATAATAAATTTGCTTTTATCATTTTTAGGTCCTTTATCATGAAGATGGTAGTGTAAAAGGAATCGCCACTAATGATGTAGGAATACAAAAAGATGGTGCACCAAAGGTATACCTTTTAATAGTTACGTGCTGAACAGGAGCTAGCAGGGCATGCTGTACATCTGCAGTCCTAATACCTGAGAGGCTGAGACTGAGGTTCAAGGCCAGCCTAAGCTACCTGCATGCAGGATCCTTTCTCAACGAAAGAACCAACTCAAGCTCGATATTTAGGTCTTCCTATAAACTGCACAATAAATGGATTTTAGAGTATAATTAAGAATAGTGGTGGTTTTTACAGTTGTTTAAAAGAACAGAGGCAAGTTTGAGCTCAACACAAGTATAACATGTTTAAGAATAATTTTTAAAGCATGAAAGGTTTGATTTCATTCACATAATAAGAGACTTAGTAAGTTGTTACAATTAGTTCAGTCACCTGCATTGGTATGCCTACAGTTTCATTCACTCTATAACAGCAGCAATCTTTCTGGAAATTTACAACTGTTCTTCCTCTCATTCACAGCGTCAGTCTGACAACGTGAACATAGATGCATGTTAGCTGCAGCTGCTACTATGCAGAGTACATACAACAAAATCTCGCTCAGACTCGTAGGAGTCACTATTTAGATCAGTAATTAACGTACAGACTTAACAGGCATAGCTAGAATCAGGCATGGTAGCACATACCTGTTATCCTACTATTTGGGAGGCTGAGGCAGAGGAATGGCTGTGAGACCAGCCTAGGATATGGATGAGACTCAGGTTAAAAATTTTTTAAAAAGGAAGAAAAGAAAACCAAGATTTAAAAAGAATGTTTTATGTAAGCCTAAATAGATTGGAGCTTCAAAAGAAAAGAATTATAGAGCTCTCACTCCGGGTTCTTTTCCTATCATAAAGAATAAACACAAATTCCTGTCACAATACATTGTCTGTCTGTGTTTATTACCTGATCTCCCAACTACATGCTAAGTTTCTTGAGGACAGAAGTAACAGTTACCCTAGACCTGGTGACTGCTTATTGATCAACCCCTTTCTCCTATTTGTGAACAAAATTAGAAGTCTGGTCTCCTCCAGCATGTTGTTCTGCTTAGAAAGCCAGTGGCAGAGGCACACAGGCCATGGCATGCTGCTTTTCTGTGCAGTTATTATTTTCTATACATTATGACAACTTAGTTACAAATTTGTTAGAAAATTTACATATAACAAATTGTAATATTACAACATCACAAGGATCACACAAATTACCAATTTTTTTGGTTCTCATTAAAATGTTTTCATGTTCTGTTCCTTGTATTTGTAAAAATATACATGTATCTATCTACATAAATACAATGTATAAAAGAAGCCAGGCATGGTTGCACATACCTATAGTCAGGAGGATAAGCTGATACTCAGTGTTCAAAACTAGCCTGGTCAACATACTGAAAAGCCGTGCTAGAGAAAAAACCCTAAAACATCATAGAAGAATGTGATGGGATCTAATGCTTCGTGTTTGCCACAGGGAGAGCAGGGGTTGTTTCTGCTCTACTCCGCTCACCTTTTATCCTGCTGTAGATTGGTTTTCACCTGTGACATTTTGAAGCAGCTCCAGTTTTTTAGTCTGGTGGTCAACTCTGTCTCCTCTGCCTGACCTCTTGGTATATGCTAATCTGTGATATGATATATATGACACAAATAAACACCCCTCAAGAAAAAAGCAAGTTACCTATCAAAGTGAAAGGTGAGCCAGTTCTCTGAGTAAGCTTAGTACTGAGGTAGTTCTAACTATTGAAACTGAAGAATTCACTCACTGGCTCTGGGTTCACTGTTAGCTTGGCCATCACAGTAAGACAGAAACAAAAACTTAAGGTAATCTGTTTGACCATTAAAACTGAATGCTTCATTTCTGGTACAATGTATATAATATACATACACTTATGATGTGTAAACCACTATGAAGCATCATAAACCTATTAATTATATAAATACATCTGTATACACATATACATAAGTAGAAAAACATCAAGAAAATACATTTTATAATGGATTTTCTTAATTATTGCTCTTAAGTAATTGTCATGTGCCATATGTAAATGCAGTTAGAAAAAAGTCTCTAATTGTAGCCCATTTGTGTTTTATTTTGAGACATAGTCTCTTCAATGTGGCCTAAGCATATCTCAAATTTACAGTCCTCCTGCCTTGGTCTCTTAAAGTCTTGGATTACCAAAGTATGTACCATGCTTAGAATTTATATACATACATACATGCATACATGCATACATACATATAATTACTTTTTTAGTGAAAGGAAAAAATTGTTTTATAATACTATATGTTGAATAATAGGGAAAAGTAAAACAAGTAGATGCAGAGTGTGTTGAATGCAGCCTACTTATGCTTAAAAGGCTGTAACTAGGCTGGTGAGATAGAATAGCAGTTAAGGGCAGTGACTGTTTGCTCTTCCAGAGGTCCTGAGTTCAATTCCCAGAACTGTATGGTGATCTGAAGCCCTCTTCTGACATGCAGGTATACATGCAGACAGCACTCCCATTTAAAAAAAAAAAAAAGGGTGTAACTAGATTCTGTATGGTATTTAATTCATATTTTCTTTTTATGATTCATAAAAAACCTACTGCCTTTGCTTCTGATAAAAAAGCAAACACAGGAATGTACGGAGATGGGAAATTTAGATTCTACTTATAGTAGATATAATGTGCAGTTATTATTTAGATAGTCCTGATAGTTTTCCTTCCGGTACATAGGCCTACCATGTCTTGTGTACCTAAATCATTGTTCACCTTATTTTATCAAATATTGTTTTAAAATGATTTTGCTTTTCAGACAACATTTGAGAGAGGACTGGAATTGCATGCCAAAGTCACAGTCTTTGCAGAAGGTTGCCATGGACACCTAGCCAAACAGCTTTATAAGAAGTTTGATTTGAGGGCCAGCTGTGATGCCCAGACTTATGGAATTGGTTTGAAGGAGGTATCCTGGTTTGCTTGTACAATTTTAATCTTAAATGATGGAATTTAATTTGTATTATCATGTAGTTTATAATGCTGATTTAATTTTACAGTTCAATTTTTTCATTAATTTAAACTGTTTCTTTTAACTAAAACAGGTCAAATGATTGTCTAAATTATGTCTATAGTAACTCATAAACTTGAAAATATTTGAACCTTAATATTTTTCATAACCTGCCCTTCTATGGCTGTCTCATGTGCTACTTGTAGAATGGCCATATCCTACAAAGGTTTATTCAAAATTACGTGAAAACATTTCAGGAAATACATTGTATACTGATCTATAATTTAGTAAAGTTAAATGTACGTTTTCTTAATTTATTCTGTACCCTATTAACCCTTTAAACTTGTTCTCTTTGTTTTACAGTGCCAGGGATTAAACTCAGGACCTGGAATATGTTAGGCAAACATTCTACCATTGAACTACATCCCAAGCTAGTTTAAGCATTTCAAGACATCTTCCTGCCTGACTGTGTGTTTAAAGGGCTTGGGATGGCATAGAGTGCTTGCCTAAAATGTATGAGGGCCTGATTTTAATCTATAAAATAAACACTATAAAATAAGTAAATAAATAGACAACTTCAATATTTTGTGAATGAAAGCTTGCAATGAACAATGATCTTATTGTAAGATGACTGAAGTAAGAAAGATAAAGTAACATCTGAATTTTGCTACTCCATTGATTTCCCCACTCCCACAACAGTGAGCATGCTTAAGTAGCCAGTACTACAGAAAATCTTCTATAATCTTTTCTATACTCCCACCAAAGAAATTCTTAATTTGAAGTGCTAATGGTTTCCTAACTTTTGTGGCCCATTTCTTTATGTTGACTTAACATGCAATCATTTGATTATAATACTTTCTGATGTACAGAAAAATTTTTGTGCTGCTTTCATGTAATTAATATTACACAATATTACATGTTATATAATATTAATATAATTAATACTATAAGGCTTTATGGCCTTTTTTGTTTTTAGTTATGGATTATTGATGAAAAGAAGTGGAAACCTGGGAGAGTAGATCACACTGTTGGTTGGCCCTTGGACAGACATACTTATGGAGGCTCTTTCCTTTATCATTTAAATGAAGGTGAACCTCTAGTAGCTGTTGGTTTCGTGGTAAGTTATCTTCCATTGCAAAAGATTTCACTAGAGATAGAGTGATGAGTGTGAAAAACAAGGTTTCACAGCTGGGGAATACTTTTCCATTAGAAAGCTGACTTTTGAACTTATCAGCCTGTTAAAATCTCTATGGCTACTGTAGATAATTCATCAACTTACTTAGCTGTAATACTAATAGTACTAGTAGCTACTACACTCTAGGCACTGTTCTAGAAGCTTTTGGTCACTCAATTTTGTAGCCATCCTGAGCTATGAAGCATGTCCTTTTTTTTGGGGGGGGGGGGGGGGGTTGGTTTTTCGAGACAGGAAGCATGTCCTTAATGTGAGCAAATTAAATAATCTATCCAAATGCCAAAGTAACTCCTTGTCTTAGTTACTGTTCTGTTGCTGTGAAAAGAAACCATGACCAAAGCAACTCTTATAAAAGAAAGCATTTAATTGGAGGCTTCCTTACAGCCCATGATCGGTGCTAAAACAGTAGCTGAGAGCTTGCACCCTCATCTGAAACCAGAGGGAGAGACTGGGCCTGGTCTAGTCTTTTAATTCTAACATCACCAAACCCATCTCCAGTTGCAACCCTCCTCCAACAAAGCCACCTCCTAATCCTTTCCAAACTGTTCAACTAACTGGGAACAAAGCATTCAAATATATGAACCTAAGGGGGCCATCTTCATTCAAACTACCATAATGATGGAGATGGGATTCATGCCTGATGCTGACTTTGGAGTGCACTTCCACTATAGCTTGCTGCTACGAAAAATAAAATTGGCCCACAGTCTGAACATACTATTTGAAAACAAAACAAACCACAGGGCAGTGGTGACGCCTTTAATCCCAGCACTTGGGAGGCAGAGGCAGGTGGATTTCTGAGTTCGAGGCCAGCCTGGTGTACAGAGTGACTTCCAGGACAGCCAGGACTACACAGAGAAATCCTGTCTCGAAACACCAAAAAAAAAAAAAAAAAAAAAAAAAAAAACCAAAAACAAAACAACACAGATTTCTCTTCTATTGCTATAGCAATAAATTAATATCTTAAAACATTTTGAACAATGCAGATTATCAAGTTTCTATATCTTACAGCTGACAGCAACATCAAGGTTTAGTGTCATACTTTTACATGATACATCTTTAAATTTATGCACTCAGTACATAATTTAACACCCTTAGCCAAGGTTTGCTGGGTCACCCTGTAGTAGTTACAACCTGGTGACTCAGTCTCATGAAAAGAAAAAGGTGTAGCTATTAATTTCAGCAGTGCTATAAAAGCTGTACTTCCTCCCACTCTTTCTGAATACAATTTACATCACTTAAATTCTGCCCTAGTAGTACTCTAACTTAGTTATTCTTTTTGTTGTTTTTTGTTTTGTTAAGACAAACCAGGCTGGCCTCCAACTAAGATCCACTCGCCTCTGCTTCCCAAGCCCTAGGATTAAAGGTGTGCGCCACCACTGCCTGGCCTGGACGATCTTACTTGTAGAGTTGGTATCGATAAATAAGTAATGTAATTACAACTCCATTTGTAGATACCTATTTACAAATGGGTTTGAGAGTCATTCTTTTTCATAATTTGAATTTTGATTTCCAAAGCACAATGGTTTCTTGATGTTTTTCCAATTTTTAAAGTTTTCACAGTTATAAACGTATGTTATCCTTTTGTTTACTTTCTTACCATCATTGTAGTTTATCTCTGCTTTAATTTTGGTTTTGGTTTTGATTTAAGGTTGGTCTAGACTATCAGAATCCATACCTGAGTCCATTCCGAGAGTTCCAGAGGTGGAAGCATCACCCCAGCATTCGACCAACCCTGGAAGGTGGGAAGAGGATAGCCTATGGAGCCAGAGCACTCAATGAAGGTGGCTTACAGGTAGCTTCCAGCACATTCTCAAGTTTTATTTTGTAACTTAAATAACCAATTAAGAGCATAAGTTTTATTTCATAGGACAAAAATTTAAGGAGTTTAACAAAATATTTATACAATTATCCATAAGCACAGTAATTACAGTATACCATGAATTTAGTTTCAAGAATATATTGAAAGCTTGGGAGACAGCCCAATGGTTAAGAGTACTTGTTCTTGCAGAGGACTCAGGTTCAATTCCCAGCATCCACAAGACAGCTCATAATGTCTACAACTCCAGTTCCAGGGCATCTGACACTTGCTTCTGATCTCCTCAGACACCAGGCCCATACATGGTACACAGACATACAGCTAAACACTCATACACATAAAAGGGAAACAAAAAAGAATATATTGATTTGATTGGGTGTGGTGATACATGCCTTTAACCTCAGCACTTGGTTGTCTGAAGCAGGTGAATTTCTTGAGTTTAAAGCCAGACAAGAATTCATAAGTGAGACCCTGTCAACAAAATATATATGTATATTTCTACAGATATATTCATGGGCCTTTTGTTTACTTTTTTACTAGAAAAAAAAACATGTGATTAATGCTATTTCCTCCATTATTTTACATATACCAGGAAATTGAAAAGGAAATTTATCTTTCAAAAATGATTTATTTCAACTAAGTCTTTCAGATAGCCTGTTAGGATTCTACCACTAGTTATTCTGTGTTAATATACATTCAAAATAAATATTTTAAAATGATTATTTTGTTGAGTATATGTTAAATGATGAAATAATAACTAAGGGGCCAGATAAAAGCTGTTAGTAGTTATGAAAAGTATCGGTCAGACAGATAAGGTAATCTGAAACGCAGCTCTTAACGTTAGACCAGATGACCTGGAAGAAGACAGCATCTCTGCTTTCAAGATCATATTTAAAACATGATCTCTTCTGCCTCTAATAGTCTAGATTATCAAACTATATTAGAAACTGGTGTTAGTTTTCTTTAATCTATTAGAAAAGTAATGTAGGGGGCACTTTAAAATAAAGCTTTGAAGACACTGTTACTATCATAATTCATAAAGTTAAGGGAAGTCAATATGATATTACTATAAACAAGGCCATTCAGATATGTGTGCGAGTGCACGTGCATACATTCATAAGGTCAGGACAACTAATGGGAGTCAGTTCACTCCTTCCACTGCGTGGATTCTGAGGACTGAACCAAGTCATCGAGTCCAACAGCAAACTTTACCACTAAACTACCTCAGCAACCCAGGCATGGTCTTTCTCTGATTCCTTCTGCACTCAGGTTTTGCTTCTTGCTCTAGAATTCTACCGTTGGTGGAAACTGTGACCACAAAGCCTTCCCCATGCCTCAACTGCAGCTGATGGCAAGTTTTGTGTCTCAACCAGCACCAAACTATACCACTCCATCACCTTCTCAACAAAGGCCTGTCTATGGCTGAATTTAGAAAGCCCCTAGAGAAGAAAAAGTGAAAATGAATAAAGACAACCCTGGAGTGCGTGTTCCCATGCTGTCCTTATTTCAGTTCCTGCTCCTTAGGCAATATACCACTGTTGGCTAACTGAAAACACCAGTACCTTTCTTACATTGGTTGTTTTCTCAGAAATTGAAGGTTCTGTGTGCTTCGAGTAGCACCTAGACATTGTAATGCCATTAGAGTATAGTCCTCATCTCTACCTATCAGACGGAATCATTTCCCAAAAAAAACATGTAAAGGAAGTTACAATTTTCACCCAAACATAGGAAATGTTTGACCGTGACAGATACACATAAACAGAAGCATGTTATTTTAAATATAGTTTTGATTATTCTGTCCCATAGAGGTCAGGCATGGGACAGGAAGTAAAAAATTAGAAAACTGGCCGTAGTCCTAGCCCCCACGCCCTGGGTGTGCTCCCTTTCCTTGTGGCACTCCTCCTCACCTGCTTATTCTTCTTTCCCTGCAGTTTTAGGTTTGGAGTATTTCTGGGTTTTTTGCCTCATTTGAGCTGACAAATGTATTATTCTGAATCTTCTTTTCAGTCCATACCAAAACTCACTTTTCCGGGTGGCTTACTAATTGGTTGTAGTCCTGGTTTCATGAATGTTCCCAAGATCAAAGGTACCCACACAGCAATGAAAAGTGGAAGTTTGGCAGCAGAATCCATTTTTAAGCAACTAACTAGTGAAAATCTCCAGTCAAATACGACAGGTGAGAAATTCCTATATGAAAGAACTACTAAGACAGAATTTTTTTCTAAAGATTTATTTAGATACTTTATGCATATGAGTACACTATAGCTGTGCAAGTCAGTTAAGAATCACTTGTTCCCCTTAAAGATTAAATGCACTATACTAGATGGTAGCACTTGCCCAGGGTTCATGAAGCACTAGATTTAATCCCTAGCATCTGTACCTCATCACCCAAAAGATGGATTTCTTAGTTGCACTCTTAACAACTAGGTAACTTTAAACAAGTTTTTTTTTTTTTTTTTTTTTTTACAAGTTCTGCAGCAGGGGGTTCGAAATCAAGGAGCATGCTCTCTGAAGTTTCTATCTCCCATACCCGTCTCAGCTTGATTTATACATTCTTTCCTCCACTCTCTGCCTGTCTTCACCTCACCATCACCTGTCTGTCTCTTGTAAAGTGGATATGTTTAATAGATTAGGGACCCACTCTATTCCACAAGACCCCAATTATGTCTGTAACCATCCTGTCATAGTCAGGTACAAGGGGTGAGTCCATTGGGATCTCGAAAGAGAATTCTTTCTGGGACACGATTCCACTCACAATAAAGTTAGTGATAGCTTTGTTTCTTTTTAAAGCACATTTATACATAAGCCTGAACTTGTATTAAATTCCCATTTTTCAAACCAACTTTTTATGCTTCCAGTATAAAGCTTAAGGTGTACTTGCCTACTCTGCACAAAGCTCCAGTGCCAGCCAAAGGCAGACAGATCAAGCCCCCCCCCCCCCCCCACACACACATCTTTGTTGAAAGATGACATTTATGTGATTCTACATGGGTCCACATGACCATGTTTTTAAAACTTAGGCTCACCATCTGTCTTACTTAGTATTTATTTTTTTCATAAAAGGACTCCATGTAACTGAGTATGAAGACAATTTGAAGCAATCCTGGGTATGGAAAGAGCTACATGCTGTTCGAAATATAAGGCCATCCTGCCATGGGATACTGGGAGTATATGGAGGGATGATTTACACTGGAATATTTTACTGGATATTTAGAGGAATGGAGCCATGGACTCTAAAACATAAAGGTAATTCAAATATACTATTGATCTTAAGTACCTGTAATATGGAAAAATGTATGTGTGGGGTATACTTATTAATAACCTTGTTATAGGGGCTTGTTTTTCCTTTTTGGTAGAAGAGGACCTCAGGCTACATGGCTGCTCACTAGCAAACACTTTCATTAAGTTCATCTCCCCCTCTTAACATTTTTTTTTTTTTTTTTTTTTTTTTTTGGTTTTTCGAGACAGGGTTTCTGTGTGTAGCCCTAGCTGTCCTGGAACTCACTCTGTAGACCAGGCTGGCCTCGAACTCAGAAATCCACCTGCCTCTGCCTCCCAAGTGCTGGGATTAAAGGCGTGCGTCACCACTGCCCGGCTCCCTCTTAACATTTTAAACTTGCTTGTCATGATAGATATGGTTGGGGAATTGGGGCAAGGGGTATTTTGAGACAGGCCAGGCATGGGGAGGTAAAGGCAAGACAGTTAAGTTCAAGGCCAGTCTGGACTATATAACAAGATTGTCTGATTGATAGTGTGAGCTGCCTAAATCACCAATTAAAAAAAAAAGTGAGTCCTGGAAATTTATGTTACTTTATTAAACATCTTTCTCAAAATCGCTCAAGGCTCAGATTCTGATCAGCTCAAACCAGCCAAGGACTGTACACCCATTGAGTATCCAAAACCTGATGGACAGATCAGTTTTGATCTCTTATCCTCTGTGGCTTTGAGTGGTACTAATCATGAACATGACCAGCCTGCACATTTAACCTTAAAGGATGACAGCATACCTGTTAATAGAAACCTGGCAATATATGATGGGCCTGAGCAGCGATTCTGCCCTGCAGGTGAGTGACGATTTCTTTCTGTTCCTTAACATCTCAGTTTCCCAGTCCATGATGCCCCCTTTCCATTGCAGAGACACAGACCATTCACACACACACCCTTAACGAAACTCTTCTTGAATGTCCTGAGTAACAGTGATAAAATAGTAGGGATTCTGCTTATGTCTACTTTGGGTGGCCCATCTCCAAACTGCTGTCATGTCTACCCTCAGACAAACTATAGAAAACAAATACCTGTTCTTGGGTCTTTTTAAAAGCTCTTCTGAAATGGTTTATGTGTACATGTATAGACATTATGACCACACTGAGTTCAACATGACTAACACTAAACTTTAAATTCATCACAAGACTGAATCCCTTAAGTGCTAAGAGCTTTCAGCTAAAATTCATGAGAACAAGAACTAATATGGTAAACAGTACTCAGGTATGTGAAAATTACTGTATGCTCAAGTAAAATTAGAAGGTAAATAAAACTATTCAAGAATAAGACCCTGTCTTGACTTTTAAGTTACAGTGCACTGCTAACTGTCAGGACTGGAGCCAATCTGTTTGTTAACTAACCCAGAGAATACTGCTGTACTCTTTTGTGTCATTAGTTTATACTAATAGCATCAACATACACCAAGATCAGACAGTCTCTGGGAGTAAACATGAAAGCCTCAAAAATTTAGTTCTAAAATTTTAATTTCCACTTTTTCATTATTTGCCTTTGTTGCATACCTAAATATATTTTGCAGTTTATGAATTTGTTCTCAAAGGTTTAGTTCTAAGATTTTAATTTCTACTCACTTTTTCGTTATTTGCCATTTGATCTTTTTACAGGAGTTTATGAATTTGTTCCTTTGGAACAAGGTGATGGATTTCGGTTACAGATAAATGCTCAGAACTGTGTGCATTGTAAAACATGTGATATCAAAGACCCAAGTCAAAATATCAACTGGGTGGTCCCAGAAGGTGGAGGAGGACCTGCTTACAATGGCATGTAAAGCACAAGTGCCTTCATTTACTGGCATATTTGATAGCCAGTCTCTATAAACTGTAATGTATACCAAACTAACTTCCTGTATGTTTAGATAACTTCTGAACAAGTGTCCTTCAAACATTATTGAAGTAAAAAAATTTGTATCTAAAGTTGTCCCACAAAATCATGAAATATTTGTCATAAATAAAACTTCATAAATAAATGGAGCATCTACCTTTCAAGTCCTTCTAGTACCAACAGCAACTTGTACTACGAGGCTTCTATAATATATCTGTCTTGCAAAACTTAAAATCTTCAAGTATAAAAACAAATGTGTTTTTATCCAGAGCTCAACACTTACAAGCAGTTTTATTGAAACATAGCCATGCCCGCTGGTTTATACACATAGATGTGACAGGTTACATTGGCGGTTCTCAACCTTCCTAGTGCTGCAACCTTTTAGTACATTCTTCATGTGGTGACCCCCAAACGTAAGTATTATGTTGCTGCTGCTGCATAACTGTAATTTTGCTACTGTTCTGAACCAAAATGTAAAACTGTCTTTCCCAGTAGTTGCACAGGTTGAGGACTGCTGGGCTAGATGGTCCACAAAGCCTAAAACTTAGTAGGAGTCAGAGTTTAAAACATTGGCCAGATACCACTCTTGGTGAAAATGCAGACAGAAACACTTTAAAATGAGATTCACTGTATTTTGCAACACTTTATTAAGAAGGAACCTATGTCAGCACTGCTATGTAAACAATGACAAAGATCAAGGGAAACACATCAGGGATCATGTAGATAGTAATATACATTGTCCTTTTTATAATCAATGTTTAATAGTTAAGGAGAGTTTAATTCTTATTAAGCAAACATTTTTGCATACACGGCCTTCTCTTTATCTTTCTGTGCCTTTATCATTTGTTTGACTTTAAGCAATTCTGCCTGGATAGCTGCAGGGGGAAAAGGGAAACAATTAATTTTCAAAGCATCTAAAACACTAGAAAAAAAGACCAACAACTAAGTAGTGACAGTAACTCTCCCTTGTCATGTGTGCATTTTTTAGCAGTAATATTTAGACCTAGGGTCACTTTATCTGCATTATCTTTCTATTTTAGCTACTCTGCAACCTATCCAATACAGAGAATGTTTGGTCACAGCCACATTCAGCTTGAGGAAGGAATTCCCAAATTTTAAAACCACAATGAATACTTTCTTACTGTTGACCTTGTGACTAGCACCAATGTAATAGAACCGGCATCTAAACGAGGTTCACAGAAGCAGTACAAAGTCTTATTTAAAAACTAGTACATTCTTGAGCAGAATTAGAATGTAAGTTCGGCATAACGCAGGGACCTTGGGTATTTGTCTATTTACTATATAATCGGTGCCTGGCCCAATACGAGGCACTCTATAATATGTAAGCAAAAATATCTATCAAGGTTAAAGTGTACATTGGCTCATGAATATCATCCACTTCTGAAAAACAAAATCAAGTGTTATTACAAAATCCTGCAAAAAAAAAAAAAAAAACTGCAATTTACCTTTATCTCCTGGGGCTATCTCCTGTGCCTTCTTAAGATCAGCCTTCAAGAGAATTTAAGAAACATTAGACATTAAGACTTTTAAGGTGATTATTATAAAATAGTAATAATAACAAAATTTACCAATGCTTGATCATATTCTTTTAATCCTTGCCATCCTTGCGCTTTTCGGTATAGTGCTTTAGTATTCGAAGGGTCCATTTCAAGAGCCTATGAAAAAATTATAAAATCAGTATTTATTCTAAAAGTAGCCATTATCAACTGGCTCCAACTCACTGGAGCTAGTGCACCCATGCCAGCTAGCACGAGGAAGGGGTTTACCAGAAGACGGCTATGAGTGGATGTGAGAAAGGATAGTTTCTTATCAGTCTCCAGAGCGCTGTTCTCAGCACTGTTTCTAGCCCAAGTGGACCCAAACTTTAAGAAAAAAATTTTTTTAAATAAAAGTTTAAATATAGTCATCTTCTGGTATTCTGACATTGGTTTAAAGACAGTCCACCACCTCCTGAAAACCAAAATCTAGGGCTACAAAAGTCACATAAATGCCATGTAAATATGTGTCCAGCCAGATTTATAGGTAATGAGGAAAATAAGTCTACACTGAGAACCTAATAAGGACACTGAGGTGGGGAGGGGAAATTATATGATAAACATAAACAACTTTTAACAGGTCTATTATCCCCTGAAATATTTTTAAAGCAATGTATTCTGTTGGCATGACAGCTCTTAAGAGAGGCAATACTGAGAATTTTTTAAGAGGGAGTATTTTACCTGCCTTACAGAAGTTACTGAGATGCAGAGTGTACCTTCTCTCTTGTACTTCTCTCTACTGCACGTTCCTTTAAATACATGTGCATACATTTTTGTGTACTTAGCTATACCACTAAGCTGCACATCCAGGTCTTACTTTAGTTCTTGCTGAGCACTGATACATGCTCTAAGAATAATGTGCAAAAAACATTTAATCTGGAAATTTTTTCAAAGTACCATTCAGTGTACCTGGATGGCCTTCTATATTAGGACTTTCTGTATTCTAATAGTAACTAGTCTGGATCCCAAATAGAAACTAACTGCCTACTATGTCCTATCCATAGTTTTTTGATGATGCAGGCTTTAAAATAAAGTAAATAAAATTGGCCAGCAAGATAGCTCAATGGATAAAGCCTGAACCTAGGCTCAATCTCTAGAATCTTCAGAAGGGTGGAAAGAGAGAACCTACTCCACAAATGTTGTCTTCTGACCCTTGTACATGTACTAAGGTACAAAATGAAAATAAGCCAAGCCCAGCATTGTGGTAACATGCTTGATCCCAGCACTTGAAAAGCCAGGCAGGAATACCTAGTTTCAAGTCAGCCTAAAGGAATAAGACCCCCATGTTTTAAAAAAGCCAAAACTTTGTTTATGATAAATCTCAGTCATAAAGCAAAGCAGGAAACACAAAAAGATAGGCAAAAAAAAAAAAAAAAAAAAAAGAAAACACGTCTACACACATGCTTTAGTTTAGTCTTTCTTTTGAGGCAGGGTTTCTCTTGTAGCCAAGGAGGCTGACTTTCTGATTTTCCCACCTTTACCTTCATACTGCTGGGATTACAGGTGTGGGTCACATTCATACCTATATTCTTAATCATCCCAGGCTTTATGTTTATATGCCTAGCTCACAAATACAGATAAATAAGCAGATAACCATGCTTTGAGAAATAAAAGCAAAGTACTTAACACATTATCAGGTGACAATATTAAAAGCAAAATGAATGAATTTACAGAAAGAACTGGCAATCCAAACTAGAGACAAGATGACTTAAGTCACATTTTGTCAGGTCTCATTAGGTGCTAGGCAATTTAAATACATTAAAGAGTACTATTGTCTTTTTCTAACTTGATAAGCAAAAAACAAAAAAAAAAACAAAAAACAAAAAAAAAAACACAGACTTACCTCCAAGCAACTGTCAATTGCCCCCTGCCAATTTGACATCTTCAATTTACAAGCACCAATATTCAGCACACAACTTAAGGCTATAGGTTGCAGTCTGGGTATATCTGTTTTCTCAATAACAGCCTTTGAACTATCCACGTACCTAGAAAACATTAATAAAAGTAACATGTAACTCCACACTGCTTCTTCAGCATTGTGTCTAATATTAATGATCACAATATTTTGATGTTGCTTTTTCTTCAGATGCAAGAAAGTAAACCAAGAGCCTGCTAGGCTTACCCTCCCACCAAGCAACATTCCTAGCTCTATTTTTCCAGAGGATATACTTTTTTTAAATTGGATATTTTATTTACATTTCAGATGTTATCCCCTTTCCCCATTTCCCCTCCCTAGAAAACCTCTATCCCATGCCCCCTTTTCCTTTTTGCTTTTATACAATTTTTTAAAATATTAAAGGCTTTATAAGTTTGGTAATGCTCAATCAGTAGTGTAACCTAATACCCAACCTAGATATATCAACTATCTTTGACTAGTGGAGACACGTGAACATCTGCCTCCATGCCCCCTCCCCTCTGCTTCTCTCTCTTTCTCTCTCTCATCACCTAGCTTCTCCTCTCCTTCATCTCCTCTCCTTACTCCTTCTCTTCCTCTCCATACTCCTCCCACCTTAGCTCCTACATATCACCCTTCCTGTTAAAATAACTTTTCTCTCAAAATACAATTAGATCATAATTATGCCAATTTGTACCAGTGAGGTACAAGATAGTCATAATACCCAGTCCATCATTTTGCCCGGAGGATATTTTTACATCAACTTTTCCCCAAAGCTAATAACTAATATTAACTCCCATACATACCAATTATGTACAAATCAGGTTCATATTATATGCTTTCCAATATAATTATGTTTAGAACCAGAATTTCTATGTTAGGACAATTCAATGGGAGGAGGCAAAGAACTATGTAGTGTTGATCTGTGTGTGTGTGGGGGGGGGGGGGGGGGGGTGTGTGTGTGCCCGTGTAGAGGACAGATTTGGGGAGTCAGTTACTTATTTTACTATGGATTCCAGAAGTCTAGATCACAAGTTTGATTAGTAAGTGCTTTTACTCACTGACCTATTTTTAACACTGACTTAACTCTCCTGAAAAGATCCTAGAAATTGAGCTGAGAATATGGTTCCTAGAACTTAGTTTCTAGATTCCTTTCTCCAAAAGGAATTGACTTAGAGAGAAACTGCTTATTCCAGATAAAAAAGCAAAAATAAGATGATCCAGATAAGAGCATCCTAAAGCAGGGTCTAAGGTATTGATACAACACGTCAAAACAAGGCTGGGAGTACAGCCCAGAGTGCTTATCTAACATGCCAGGGGCCTAGGACCACCAGCACCTCAAGCAACAAGAACTTGTCAAAAGTATGCAATCACTGCCCTACTCTCTGTTGTTGAGACAGGGTTTCTCTGTGTAGCCCTGGGGCTCTCCTGGAGCTAGCTCTCAAGACCTCCTCCAACCCAGAGACCTACCTGCCTCTGCCTCCCCAGTGTACCACATACCCAGCAAGAAAGGCTACTTTTTCAAAACAGCTGTTATTACACAAATAACTTGCTAAATATGAGTGATTCTGGGTTTAGTTCATAATAATTCAGTTTATACATTTTAAAAGTAACTTATTAAAAAGTAACTTGTTAAAAATGCTTTATTACCTTAAAACCTTCGCATATTTTTTAATAGCCATCTCCCAGTTCTGAGACTTGAAAAAAGTATTTCCGATGTTTTTTAAGTCTTCAGATATTAATAAAATTTTATCTACCTGTATAAAAGGACATAAATATGTTGGGTGTTAGTAAATAATGTGACTTAACACTGAGGTTCTATCATATAACCAAGACTAAGCAAGCTTTTAGTACTAAGTATCTTAATTCACTTGAGTAATTAAATGTATTCATCTGAAAGTACTCACATCTTTTAAGTCTATGTCCGCATCCTCGGGGAAGTCTGGATGACTGTCACCAGAGCCATCTTTGGGGACTACTCCCCAGTCATCCCCTTCTTTCAATTCTCCACATTCTGCGATGACACAGAGCTGTAAAAACATGAAGCTGACCTGAGTATTTAGAAATCTTAGAGTCTACCTTTGAAGGCTGCATAGCTCAAAGTTACATACACCACCACTACTCATGTCACAGACTTGTCAGGGATGCAGTCATCCGCTATAATTACAGTACCTTCCTTTTATGGCCACTCCCACTAATACAACAATGTCACTCTTCAGAGTGTTTTATTGTTAGTGACTATGCTATGAACACAGTGAGTTGAGAACTGCATCACTATGCATGAAGCTGTCTCAGGGTGTCTGTCATGTATTATTGGTTGGCAGACTTCGTACAAGTAGCTGGGTTTCTAATTTCTGTGCACTGTCTGGCTGCTTTTGGGTCCCTCACAGCCACTTTGCTTCATGGACATTTAGACTACAATATAACCTGAAACAATTGAACAATGTATGCAAGGTATAAAAGCAGATCAAGAAAAGTAACAAGATCTATGTCAATTTCAGTTAAACAACAGTGTGCTCACTATCGTCTTTCTAGCGTGTATTATAGTGAATTACTACCGACACAAAAGTCTCACGGTTACGAGAAGACTTAGGCCATTTTAACTCAGACCACTCTGTTAGATCACACTGAAGCTGAAATAAGCATTAAAATTGCTTTATTTGGACAGAGTAGTTATTCTTAGCACTAGAGTAGGGTTAGCACAGACAATGGAACTACTACACAATTCAAGGAAAGCCAGATCTCAAAGAAAAAAATAAATACATCTCCTTTAAACTAATCTTCTTAGCCTTGTTTAAAAAAAAAAAAAAAAATTCAAGAAAAGTTGCCAGTCCAGGCTCCTATTGCCAGTCCAGGATCCTATAGTGAAAGCATCCCGACTCCGTTCCTACTTTTCTAAGGCAACAAATATCTGACCTTATAACTTGTATTTCTCCAACATGTAACTGAGCTGGTGTGTTTATTTCACTGTAACTTTTACTTACTTTGGCAGGCTTTTCTCCGTTCACTTCTACATTTTCAAGCATCCTTGCCACACCGAGTCCTTTTATTACTTGACCAAATACCACATGTTTCCCATCCAAATGAGGAGTTGGAACTGTTGTGATAAAGAACTGAGAACCATTCGTATTGGGGCCTGCATTTGCCATGCTCAGCAAACCCTCTCGATCATGCTGCAGAGATAAAAATCATTAGAAGAACAACAAGTTAGAGGCCTAGTATGAATTTCCCTTTATTGACGCTTCACCTAAAACAGATGGGGCGTACTAAACTTTACTTTTACATCAATTTCATTTTTAAGTATTTAAGTACCTTTTTGCTCTGGTTTTACTTCAAGAACTACCACCTTAAGTGAACAAAACTTTTCAAGTGTCAGTTTCACAAAAAGCTGTCATTTCTAAACTGGCTGTTTCCAAGAGATGCTTACACTTTAAAGATAAAGGTGGCAAACTAAGGATATCTAATAACTACCTTTGCTCTTTCTGTGATGCTTACTATTTTTCTGAGAACCCCTATAGTCTTCCCACCATCAGAAATAGGCCCACATTATGATCTTCTTTTTCACCAAACTGAGAATAGTAATGTTATATTGAATTTAGACAAGTTATTTCAGATAAGTACTTCCCTAATTTGGAAAATAATTCCAATCTATGGCTTTCATTCAGATAAATCAATGAGTATAAAAGAACAGCTTGCACTCAGTCTGTCAAGTGCAAGCCAGTTTCTCTGCTTTTCTGCTCTGCATAGCTTAGGCTTTCTGAAGGCATCCCTAGTGCCTACCTCATAACTCTCATTACTTTTCCCACCCAAGATACCTCTATCCAATCTAAATGCAATTCTGTTTTCAAGATCACTGAATGTGCACAATGCCACAGCCAGTCGTCTTTTCCTTTTGCCTCTTCTTTAACCAGTGCAGTGGTGGAGCCTGCCATCCCTGACAGCCTTCCTGGAGCTTTCCTTTAACTAGTCCCTAGACAGTAAGCTCTTTCCTTGGCCTTCCACTGTCTTTCCCCATTGCTGCCATCACTTCATGTTGAAACCTGTATTTCTAGTTCAGCCTAACAAAAATTCAGACACTGAAGGCCTAGTTTGCCTAGCTTAAGTGTTCATTCAAACCTTCTCATTGTCTCCTACCTACTAACGGGAACTATATAAATCTTTCTCCTATCACATGGGATGGGTGTGGTCCCATGTGCTTTTAAATCCCAGCACTCAGGAGGCAGAGACTGGTGATCTCTGTGAGTTCAAGACCAGCTTGGTCTGCACAGCTAGTGCCAACTAAAAGTTGAACACCCATAATCTAAAAACCAAATTCAGACATGTTTCAAAATCTGACACTTCTGAGCCACAACTTTCAAATTTCAAATAAGGAATGCTCAACCTGTAAAATCTACACAAATATTTCAAAATGCAAATAACACTGGAATATTTCTAGCATGGAACATTTCATATAAGGGATACTCAACTTGTATCATAGTCATACTTAGCATTTACATGTGTTAAACTATATATTATTATTCTCCACAGCCTCTTGTATTTTAATCTTGGCTCTGAGGTAAGATTATAAACGGCCTCTTTTTTTTTTTTTTTTTTTAAATAAGCTCTCCAGTATAGTGACAGACCTGAGCAATAGGAAGTCTCTTTCCAAGTCACCCTAATTACCTTGCTTATATTCCTCATTGCCAAAGACATCACTTTACTTTTGTACTTACATGTCTGTTCTTAAAACGGGAATGGTGCAATACACCCCGAACATTAACCATAGCCGCTAGGTGGAAAATCCCCTGACATCCTGGATATTAGCGATGGTTTTGTTGTTCTTCAAATTCAAGGATAAAGATGCACAAGTTACCATCCTTACAATAATGAGAACATTTTTCCTGGGATCAATTTTGCCATATGGAAGCTTAAAAACTCATTGGCTTAACTGAAGCATAAAAAACTGAGTGTAGTGAAATAAGTACACTATTTCTGCCAAAATAACATACTGGCCAGGATATCCGTAAACTGGATTAACTGCTGTTTATCTGTCATTCCAGCACTCAGGAGGCAAAATGCAGGAGGATGGTAAATTCAAGACCATCCTGGATTACACAGTAAAGCCTTGTCTCAAAAAGCAAACTGCTAACTGGATAAATCCTTTCCATATCAAAGATGCATACTGACCTAGCATGTGACTCAAGTGGCAGAGAACTTGCCTAGCATGCAGAAGACCCTGGCTCCCCAGTACTACATACATACCCTTAGAAATGCGTATTTATAAATATGGGCTCTTTTATAAGAAAGTATATATAATCCATACCAGGCCTGCTGACACAGGTTTGTAATCTCAGTGCCTAAGGAGGGTAAGTAAAAGGGATTGGGCGTTCAAGGCCCGGCTAAACTAGAATGAGTTTAAGGCTAACCTGAGCAAGACTCAGTTTCAAAATAGAAAATGGGAAAGGCAGCTGAATGATGAACCACTTGTCTGGCATAAGAGGCCCTAGTACCAGGAGTGGGGGCAGCAATCTGGCCACATCCAAAGTTATTTTTTAGTGTCATAATCCAAGCATATTTCAAATACATAGTCTAAGCAAGTAAGCAAGTAAGTTAGCAAAACCAAGAATTTTTCTTTACCTTATAATGAAAATTTTCATCTTCAAATTTTTCACCATAAATACTTTCTCCACCTGTCCCATTCTGATTTGAGAAGTCTCCACCCTGGATCATAAATTTCTTAATAACTGCAAAAAAAAAAAAAAAAAAAAAAAAAAAAAAGGGAATATGACTTAGTAAGTAAAGCAGGTGATCTCAGCAGTGCTAACGAATGAATGAGTAATAAAGACAACTTCCTAGGTTCAACTTTAGTAGTAGCCCTGGCCCTCCTCCCCTGCCTCACACCATCACCTCTACTTGTTCTCACAACCTAACTCCAACACACTTCTTATTAGTGACTCCCACCAACTCTCAGGAAATCACTTCTCTGAACTAAGTCACAGGCAGCTCCTGTATCTCTGGGTCAAAGTGTTACCGAAACCCAGAGGGAGGCTTAGCTCCCACTGTTACACTACCTCTGCTTCCATCTTATTACATGTAATCTTGTCTTCCCTCATTACTTAAATATCATCTTATTCCTTAAAAAAACAAAACCAAAAAAAAAACCCTGCAGTTAATTACTCAGTAAAGCTTGCTAAATAAACACTATCCCTAAGAGCGCTGAGCACTCCTGAGGACTAGAGCGCCTACCCCATCATGAGGCCCAGTTGGACTATACTGCAATAGTAAACACATAGCTAGCCAAGAGACAAGCACAGAGCTGGGAGTAGACATGTGCAGCTTCCTTGTGCGCTCTCTCTCTCTCTCTCAAGGAGTTACAGAATTTGCATTTCTCATAGCAACAAAAAATGTAGAAAAGCCTGTGATAACTCTGCCCAAGAAGTCCAAGGGAGACTCTAATCACCAAAAAAAAATTATATATAAATTTATATAAATCATAACAGTATTCTCTGCCTAACATGTTTCAAAACTCAAGACTAAAAAGGAGACGTTTCATATCAGTTCCATCTGTAAACCGGTGCAGAGCCAGTCACTGACCTCAGCTTTAAGGAACGGCTCAAGTGCCTAGTTCCCAACTGAGTCAACTGCTGTTTGTAAGAAGAGCTAAGCCAACTTTTATAAGCAGTGCTAAATCTACTGTGTTTACTATTTTCATTTTAGCATTATTTATGTGTATATATAAGTCTGTGTATGTGAAAGCCATGTATGTGCAGTGTCTGCAGGGGCCAGCGTTCAGATTCCCTGAAGCTCCAGTTCTAAGTGGTTGTGAACCACCAAACATGGATACTGGACACCCAACTTGGGTCCTCTTCAAAGAGCAGTAAGGTGTTCTTAACTGTTCAACCATCCCTCCCTTCCCATGTTAACTGTTTTCTAGATACATTCTTGTTAGCATATGTTTATACATTGTTAAATAGGAAAGTCAGTCAAGTGTAAAACATTTTAAAAATCAGTGTTCATATTTCTCCTTTCCTTTTAGTTGTTTCAAAACAGGGTTTCTCTGTGTAGCAGTCCTGGCTGTCCTGGAACTCAGAGATCCACCTGCCTCTGCCTTCTGAGTGCCAGGATTAAAGATATGTGCAACCATCTCCCAGCTCATTTTTCTTAATAAATAGTATTTTAAAGAAAATCAAACTGCTAGACTAGGCGTGTAAATCAGGGGTATAGTAACCGGCCCAAATTCAATCCCTTGCAATACAGGAAAATTACAGACACTGTCATTTACTTGTTTATTCACAAATATTTAATAAATATTTTCATTAGCTGAGAAAACACAATGATGAGTGCCATGTGGCTCCTGAACTCTACTGAACCTAGAGACCACTAAGACAACAGGGAAGTAATCTGTGTGAAATAACAGTTTAAGCGCACATTACCAAGGTGCCCCAGACACCGAATGTCAACACTTCTCAAACAATTCTGCCCAAGTTGTCAAACGACCTAAGGTCAGCTTATTTACCTGCTGTGCTTTTCCCTTTCCCAATGAAATGGGTTGAAGAGGGGAGTTAGGAGACTGGTGGTACCAGAGCTGTCCATCCCTCAGCGATACACTTTAGCGCACTCCCACATCCACCCTACTGCTCATGGCCAAGCCTTTATGACAGACACTGAGCTGCCACTTTGTCCAAGTGTCCTTCAAGAAATCAACAATCTCACTCCGTTCCTAAGAGCAAGTATCAAGAGCAAGTATCAAGATATCTGAACAGAAGTTTATATACATACTTCGGTGGAAAGGGCATCCTTTAAAATGGAGAGGTTTCCCAGTTGTGGCTCCAGTTCCTTTTTCTCCTGTACACAATGCACGAAAATTTTCTGCAGTTTTGGGAACAATATCTGCAAACAATTCTAAAACAATTCGTCCAACTGAAGGAAAAGAAAAGGATATCTGGTCAGTGTGCAAAGAAACTAAATAGGTAAACAAAAAGGAAATAACTAATATACATAACCAGTGGTTAGTACCTCATCCAACAAGTCATTTAGTTCTCTTTTAACCACATATGTTATTAACTGAAGTCATATGCTGTGTAACAGATCTTCTGAGCTGACCTCTCTTTAAATGAACTCCCCAGGCAATGAATGGCCCCTATCATGCTACTTCTCTGAGTTCAACTTTTTAAGAGTCCACAAAGTGAGATCCTATAGTAGGCTTATTTCACTCAGCAGAGTATCCTCTGTTCAACTACAAAGATTTCCTTCTTTTAAAGGCAGTGTTATAGTCCACTGTGTATACAGCACAGTGTATGTTTTCATGCTTTGATAGGCACTAGATTAGTGCTGTGTGTTGGCTACTGTGAGTAACACTGCAGTGCCTCAGGTATGCATACAAACTTCATCTCCCTTGAAAATAGTTCCAACCACGGAACTGTTAGCTCTCACTGTCATTTTTCTAATAGTCCCATTGAGCCTAAGGAAAGCTTTGTAGATCCAAATTTGAAACATCACACTTAAGACTATAACTAATTACAGCATCCAGGTGATTTGCTACATAGGAAGGATGCCATGGTTTAATGTACAAATGATTTAAAATCCTGCATCATTTAAATAATAGTCAGACTTTACAAAAAATTTATTCTATGTGTGAGGATAAGGCATGCAGTGTGGAGATCATGGGACAACCTCTGGCATTCAGGGTTGGTGGCAGGCACCTTTACCTGCTGAGCCGTAGTTCCAGTGGAAGTTTCTGGAAATTTCTACTTCAGGAATCATAGTGTCCCTTACGTTTATCTCTTTATCTTATCTGATCACACTTCATGGCAACCTTTGCATCACCACTTACTTTTATAATACATTTTATAATAAAATGACTTGACGAGTGTGGTGGATAGTTCTGTACTGTTTTTGGATATGTGCCTGTGGGGCTCTAGTTACGCCAAGCGCCTCTTGGGCCCTGTACTCAGAATTTCTAATGGATAAGTAACTAACAAAAGACATAGTGCAGGAAAGGTCGTCTGCCACGCTGTGCTCTATGGAAACTGCCTTTTGTAACCTCTGAAACAGTTTCCTTTTCAACAATCCAAAAGACATTAACAATAAAATCTGTTACAAAACAAAGGGAATGCACATGTATACATGTGTGTACCCATCCCAGTAGGTCTGGCCTACAACTCTGATGTTTCAGAACAAGCCCAATTCAGTTACAAAGCAACAGGAGGGCTTATGACAGTGTTTCTCAACCTTCTTAATGCTTCCACCCTTTTATACAGATAGTTCCTCATCATAACCTTAATTTTGCTACTGTTGTGATTCGTAATGTAAATATCTGATATTTACACTATAAACCCTGTGAAAGGGTCTTTTAACAACCCCCTCCAAGGAGTCGACCCACTGGTTAAGCTTAGGGCTTCTTAGCTCTGAATCCTAGATAACCATACAGACTCAATTCCATGATGCCAAAACAGCAAAAGCCTAAACTGCTACTATAATCAGTAATGAGGAAAAAACACTAAACAAGTAAGTCACTTTAATAAGTAAATGACATTTCGGCTACCAAGAGGCACGTGGCGTAACTAGAGCCCCACAGGCACATATCCAAAAAGGGTACCGAACTATCCACCACACTCGTCAAATCATTTTATTATAAAATCTATTATAAAAATAAGTGGTGATGCAAAGGTTGCCGTGAAGTGTGACCAGATAAAGAGATAAACGTAAGGGACGCTATGATTCCTGAAGTAGAAATTTCCAGAAACTTCCACTGGAACTACGGCCATCGCCTACAAGGGAGAGGGCCCAATCTGGACTCCTGGACCCCAGGTCTTGCTCCAGGTAGGATCTAGGCTGCTATCTCCCTCCAGATCCCAGGCCCCGAACAGCCGAACAGCCAGCGGCCAAGAAGAACCACTGCAGGGAGGCCCCAAGCGCGGGAACGGCTGAGCCGTCCGCGCCGCTCACCTCGCTCCCCGCCGATGTCCACGTCAAAGAAGACTCGCGGGTTCTTGGAATTGGAGGGCTTGGCTGCTGGGGATGGGTGGGACATTTTCACTGCAGACGCTGAAACCAGAACACGAGTACCTCGTGTGCGAGAGGGGCTCAACCTCTACTGCACGTCTACGTTATAAGCGGGCGACACGCTGACGAGTCACTTCCTGCGCACAGCCGGAAGCTGCGCTCTGATTTCCGGTGACGTCTCCACCTTCCGGTTTCTGCGCCTGGCCGCTAATGGTCTGCTTCTCTTTAGTGCTTGTAGTGACAGTCGATTTCTTTTAAGTCTGTGCCCTGTTGCGCGGTTTTTGCTGCCTCGCTGGGTGGAGAATTTAGAAACCGTTCTGGCCTCAACTCTGCCACGAGCGGCCAGTAACTGCTCCCAAACTTAGTTTACTCGTCTATAAAATGGGGATAAAAATGCCTACTCTGAGCAGACAAGATGGCTCAGCGTCATGTAATCGTTCTTGACGACCTGAGTCTGATCCCCGAAATCCAAAGGATGGAAGGAAAGAGTATTATCACCCAGTTGCCATCTGATTTCCACAAGTGTGTCGTAGTATGCACACAGGAGCGCGCATACGTAATTATTGATTTCTTTTTCTTAATGCCCACCTACCTCGGGAAGGCATTTTGGAGATTAAAGACATAATAAATTACTTATCAGGATGCCTGACATAAACTTGTGATGAAAGACCAACTCCCACCACCACCAGGAAGGGAGAACCTCCGTTAAGCCTCAGGAATTCACGGCCACCCCAATAACTCACAAGATACCATTCTTGCTGCAACAGCATGAGGTATATTTCAGGATCAGTCGACTGATGGCCAATTCGTATCCCACGTAGGGGCAGAGGAATTGACAAGACCACCTGGTCAGGGGCGGTCTTATATAGGAACTCACTAACGGGGGAGGGGGGTGAAGGGGTAACCAAGGGAACATAACATCTTGAGGTAGAAACAATGGAAAGTCTCAGACAGACTCAACCCATATTCATGTGGCAAACACTCTGTACTTTTATTCTTCTCAAGAATGTGGTCCTGGTCTTGTCCTTTCGTTCTCTAGTTAACGATTTCGAGATAGCCCCGATCACGGCCCTGTCTTATCATCGTGGTCATCAGCTCCCTGGTTCCACTAGATGGCTTCTATTCTTTGTAGTTAGCAGGAACTTGAAACTGGCTTGGCCCACACTCTTGGCTTGTTTCAGAGAAAATTTTCCATGTCCTTTAAAGAAAAACCTAAAGCAAAGCCTGTATATATCTTATTAACTATTTTTATAATTTTTCATTCTTCAGTGACTCCTAATAAATAACAGTTGCCCTGTTACTATTACCATGTTATTGTCATCTGGACATCACGTCTTAAGTGACCCAGTCTAGAGCAAAACCTCCGAATGCGCTGATGTTGAGAATTCAGAAGAGGATTTTTTTTCCTTCTGTTAAAACTAGATACACTATTAAAGTCTGCCTTTTTTTTTCCCAAAAGGGCTTGGTGTAAAATGTACACCTTAAAGCTGAATATGGTTATTCAGTACTGAGGAGGTAAAGGCAGGAGGATCCAGCTAGCCTGAGCTATGCAACTAAGACCTTGTTTTAAAAAATAAAAAAGTGCATTTAGAACGAGTAGCTTTGGCATAGGCCTTTTATGCCAGTAGTTGGATCCCAAGCCAGGAGGATCCAGAGTTCAAGTTAGCTGGGCTTCATAGAGAGGCGCTCACTCCAATATGGAAAAGAAAAAAGAAAAATAGGTAAAACAGTTTTAAGATTGGCCAGGTGGCACCTTCATGAGCACATATATACTCAGCACTTATGAGTTAGAAACAGGAAGATGGACAGTCCCAGGTTAGTCCATACTACAGAATGAGACCTTATCTTAAAAACAGAAACAAAGCCGGGCGGTGGTGGCGCACGCCTTTAATCCCAGCACTTGGGAGGCAGAGGCAGGTGGATTTCTGAGTTCGAGGCCAGCCTGGTCTACAGAGTGAGTTCCAGGACAGCCAGGACTACACAGAGAAACCCTGTCTCAAAAAAACAAAAACAAAAACAAAACAAAACAAAACAAAACAAAAAAAACAGAAACAAGCTCAGGTTGGTACTCAGCACCTATAATCTCAGGACTAGAGGGAAGAGAATCAGGAGCTATCTACCCAAACAAGCCCTTTCTTCTGTAAGTTGCTTTGTTCATGATATTTAATCACAGCAACAGAAAAGTAATTAGTAAAGACAACCAGGACAGTTAAAAATCTATCTCTATCTTGGTCTCATGTCTCGGCAGCAAAATGGTCATTTATATTTTGTCTTACACATCACAATGATAAACTAATTAAAATGTGAGCACTGGGGTCTGGTAAGATGCCTCACTCAATAAACAGGAGGATCACCAGCACTCACACAGAAGCTGGGTGGGGTGGGCACTCCTGTGGTCCCAGTGCTAAGGAAGACGATTTTTAGAGTTCACTGGCCTGTTGATGTGCTCCAGATTAAATGAGAGACCACATTTCAAAAAATAAGATGGAAACATACTATACCCCGTATCAAACTCTGGTCTTTACATTCATACTCACATTCAGACAAGCATGTGCAGACAACACACACACACACACACACACACACACACACACACACACACAATTGTCATTCTGATCTACAAGCTTGAAATCAGTATGAGGGCAGCCTAGAATGCATAGAAAGACTGCCTTAAAAGGAAAAAAACAAGAAGAATGAGGAGAGAGAAAAAGAAAAGGGGTGGAGGTATGTGGAGAACACTGCTTCATTCTTATAAGAAGAAAGGGGGACAGGATGACTCTTTTGTACAAGATTCTGGATGTAAAAAGTAATACAAATGTCACTCTCCTGCTATCTAGTTTTTTCCATAGTAAATCAGTAGTTTTTTTTCTGACACTCATGTTACTAGAACCAAACCAAATGAAATAATCAAACTTTTTAAAAATTATGTGTTTGTGTCTGAGTTTGTGTATGTGAATTTAGATGCCCACAGGGACCAGAAGAGGTTGTTGGCTCCCCTGGAGCTGCTGTCAGAGGTGGTTGTGATTCTGCTTATATAGGTACTAGGAGCCAAACTCCAGTCCTCTGGAAGAGCTACAAGCTCTCTTGACTTCAGAGGCCAACTCTCCAGACCTAAGAATCAAGCCTCTAAAATCACTGAAAACCAGAATTCTAGTGAGAAGACCAGCCTCTCAAAAACTGCTTGCTCCACTCAAAACTGCTCCCTCGGGACAGGTCACCTGGGTTCTGTCATCTCAGCAAGGAACAGAGTAGAAGAGCTGTCTCCTAAGGCTGAGGACCTGGTTTTACCTAGAGAGAGGGGCCTTGTCTGAGCACATTACCATTATTATTTTGTTCTTTCTGCTTTTTGTAAGAGCTAAAAGAGCTGCCTTCCAAGGCTCGGTGTTACAGATGACTTGATTTCTCAGGAATGGAGAACTTTTGGCATAGTAAAATTTGGGAGAAAAAAAACTTAAGTTTTTTTGTTTTCAATACAAAGTTTCTCCATGTAGTCTTGGCTTCCCTGGAACTTGTTTTGTAGATCAAGCTGGCCTCAGACTCAGAGATTCACCTGTGCCTGCCACCACTGTCCCCTGCAAACTCATCTTTTATAAAACCATGTTTTTATTCTCTCAACAGAAAATAAAATGGCATGATAGTCCATACCCATAATCCCAGCACTCAGAAGGAAAAAGCTGATGGATCTCTGAGTATGAGTCCGGTTTGCTCTAAATAATAAGGTCCAGGCTTTCTAGAGCTATAGGGTAAGAGCAACTAAATCAACAAGAAATCTAATCTAGAAAAGGAGGGATTCAGGATGACAGAAGAGAGATGGAAAGCAAGAACATGGCAGCTTGCCACTTCAGGAGAGTGGGGGAGATTGATTGATTGACTGATTGATTGATGATTGATTGACATATCAGTCATCATATCTCTGGGAATGTACAAGCATTCACAGATAAGCTAGAGAGATTTAAGAGCAAGGAGATGAGGTAGAGTGCCTGAACAGCAAGGTGGGCTGCAGGCTACAGAAAGCAAGCTTTGGCTCACGAAGGAAGCAAGAAGCTGAGAAGTAGACAGGTTCCCAACTTTCCTGTGTACTCAACTGTTTAGGACAAAGATAAAACAGGCCGAGTTTGGAGCACACACATGTAAGTCCAGCACTTAGGAGGCTAAGGAAAGAAAATTATAAGCTTGAGACCCTATCATCAGGGGAAAGAAACTTGAAGGCAACCTCACAACTCAGGGAGTTTGCAGGAGGGAACTGTGAACTCAGTAGAAGACCATGAATACAGATGACCAAGTTCAGTTGCCGAGCTGGATGTATGTGTGCCCGGATGGCAAGCATAGCTAGAGGCCCCAAACCTGCCTGTCACTGTGTTCGACCTTCTGACACTTAGATCTAACCTCAGGAAAAAGAGGGATCCCATAAGTTGACAATGATCAAATTACCAGTCCTTTGGAAGAGACGATTTGAAATTAGGAGTGTAATCCCAACTCTTGGGAGGCTGTGGAAGTAAGATTGTGAGTGCAAAGCCAGACTGGGCTACGAAGTCTCAAATAACTAAGAAAGGTGGCGTGGCGGGGGAGGGAGGCTGGGGGGTACAAAAGAGAGAGGAGGCAGGGAGGGAGGGTGGGAGGAAGAAGGGAGGGCAGGCAGGAAGGAAGAGGACAGGAAATAAGAAAAGGAAAACAACTCCTAATTGAAATCTAAAGTGAGTTACAGACAAATAAACATATTTCAATGCCTATACATGGGCATAGGCTATGGATCACCAAAGTTCCTACCAGGACCTGATGCAAATTTAAAATAATACCCAACTACATTCTCAAAGGTAACAAATTAGAAATGACTCCAAAGTGTCCTATGTGTACTGTCAGGCTCTGATTGTATAACTGGGCCGACAAAGGGGATTAATTGTTAAATTAACAATTTAATTTCAGGACATAGATGTGTCCTGAAGGTCAGCATCCTGTGCCAGTGGTTACACACTGGCAGGACTTTCTACCCCAGTCTTGCAGAGATCCACTAGAGGAGGCAGGATAGACGGTTTCTGAGCTGCAACAGAGAATTAGTGAAAGGCAGCAGATGCCACCAGGGGGCAGCAGAGGCTTTGTCACCATCAACTGCCCAGCTAAACGCAGCATTCCGGCGTTTGTGCCTGAAAACTCCCCAAGTGTAAGATTCTTCTCCCCGAGCTGAATCTAAGACAGAAAGGGACTGTCTTTACTCATTTGGAGGCTTATGTATTATTATTGTTATTATTATTATTACTATTACTAATTTGGTTTTCTCAAGACAAGGTTTCTCTGTGTAGTCCTGGCTGTCCTGGAACTCACTCTGTAGATCAGGCTGGCCTCGAACTCAGAAATCTGCCTGCCTCTGCCTCCCAAGTGCTGGGATTAAAGGCGTGCGCAACCACTGCCTGGTTGGCTTATGTATTATTATTAGCAAATTTTTCTGAGGAGCAATGGATTATTTTCTTTTCTCGGAAGTGATAGTTAAAATTAATTTTCAGTTTTCCATTGTAAAATGTGTGTTTACCCTTAGTTGATAAAACCAATCCAGTGACAGACTTGTTCACATCAGGACTTCCAGGGGAATAATTGCATTAGCCTGAAGTAATCTTGACTTCCTTTTTCTTCCTTTCTGTTTTCTGGTACTGGGGATTGAACCTAGGTCCTTGTACATGAAAGGTACATACTCTACCAACTTTCCCTAGGCCTCTAAAATGTAAACAGTATAATTGGTAGCGCATAAAGGGTTTTTATTTTAACCCATGAAGTTCTGTAATTTGGTAGAACACTTGCCTAGCATATAAAAGACTCTAAATGTAATCCCCATTCAACCATATAGCTGAATAAGTAAATGAACACATCTTTTAATGGTTTACTGTTGCTCCTGGGGGGAAAATACTAAATCCTTACCATGTCCACAGAAGTCTTGTTGATCAATAAGAGCTAATAGACTGCCTGTCGGCTTAAGCTCCTCAGCTTGGTATAGCCCATCAGAGACACCAGGTCTAGTGACTTGAGTAGCTTTGTTTTGTGTTTCTTTTTTATAAAAAAAAATTTATATTATTTTCAATTGTGCATATGTGTGTGCATGTGCGTCTGTGTGTAGGTATGGGCACATGAGTGCAGATGTCTGTGGAAGTCAGAGGTGTCAGCTTCTCCTAGATCTGCAGTTAAGGCAGTTGGGAGCAGCCAATGTGGGTTCTAGGAAGTGAACAAGGGTCCCCTACAAGAGCAGTATGTGGCCTCAAGTACGACGTCACCTCTGCAGCCCCATATCCTTGTTTCTCTTGACTTCAGTTTTTGGTCACAGATAAAGAAGCTTCTGGAAATAAAGATTGACACCGGCTCTCACTCTGCAAAGTGAGTGGGAGGAAACTTTGTTATTTTTCACTTTCTAATCAAAGCCAAATACATAAAGATAAGACAGACTTAGCATTAGTGTCAGAAGGACATCTACGCGCGCGCGCGCGCGCACACACACACACACACACACACACACACACACACACACACTTGGCTGGCTTTCAACCCTTTATCTTCCTGCCTCTGCCTATTGGGAGCTGGGATTCCAGGCATGCACCACCACAATAATGTGGTAGGGTCTTTTGCAAATACTTAGCCTTTAAAGAGTGTTAGATTTGGCCTGGCTGAGTAGTCCAGTTGTAGAACACTTTGCCTAGCACATATGAAACCCTAGATTCCGTCTCTATCACCATGCACTCCAAGGGAAAATTCTGTCTTTCTAGAGCACAGTACATCAACATTAGAATCACATTGGACCTCCTTTTCAACCTTAGCAGTCTAGTAAATGAAGTGGAATAAGAAGGTTGTATTGCACAGTTGTTTGAGGACTAAAATACATCACGTAAAAACCTACTCCATACATTAATGACTAATAACAAATGTCACAAAAACATTTTTAAGAAAAGTTATTTCTGGCACATACTTTTAATCCCAGCACTTGGAGGCAGAGGCAGCTGGATGTCTGTGAGTTCCAGGCCAGCCTAATCTACAGAGAGAGTTCCAGGACAGCCCGGGCTATTATACAGAGAAACATTGGCTCAAAAAAAATTACAAAATATAAAAGAAAAGAAAAGAAAAGTAAGAAAGGAAACAAGCAATTAAATTCATTTCAGGGATAATTTTAAACTGTTTTCAGGATACCTTTATGTCCCGTCCAGCGGGCACAGTTATTACAGGGTCCCTGAGTAGCCACCACCTGAAAGAGACACGGGTGGGAGAGAGAAGGGAGACCAAGCGGCGAAGAACGGACAGAGTCAGTCTAGCTGTTGTCAAGGTCTCATTTACTAGAGGCAAGGCTTGGAGTATATAAGCAAAATTAAAACAGGGAAGTAAAAACACCCATCCCCGCCCAGTGTCCTTAATCCGGTTATCTATGGCTTGAGGCTGTTGCTTATCTTCATCGTCGGAACGTTCACGTTCTGAGGAAGTTCTGAGGTCTAGCTGTGACATTGCTGGAACTGTGAAGGTTGCGCCTTTTCTGGAAAGCCTCTGTCCTTTGGCTGACCTTGGCAGCCTAGGGGTCTCTGGTCTCCAACACCTTTATTTCAATGGAAAGTAAACAGCATAATGAGATTAAATTTTTAAACAATTACTGATATTTATTGCATGATTACTTGGTGGCATGAGTGTTCTGTATAGTCTCAAATGGATTTTCGTTTATTTAGCTGTACATATATGTGTGGCATAAGCAAGTATGTGTACATGTGGGTGTGGGCACACTCGGGTATGTAATGCTTGTCATAAGGTTGATGTGGAGATATCTGATGTAGAAACTTTTAATCCCAATCCGGGTTTCTAACCCTCCTCTGACCATTTTGTTTTTGGAAAAAGAACACACACAGTATTTACATTTATATTTGTGTTGTAAATATTTATATTTACAGTAAGACTTAAACAGCACAACAATTTGGTAGATATCTTCCCTCTATACTGTTAGAATCTACTTTCCTATAGATAACCCACGTTATTAGTTATTATAGTTCATCTGGGCTGCCCTTCACTCCAATTGGCCAGCCCTCAGGGATACATTTTCATGAACTCACCTAATCAGTGGTGGCTTCTCCCTCCACCTCACTTTCTCTCCCTTGTGGTTCTTCTTCTTTTTTTTTTTTTGGTTTTTCGAGACAGGGTTTCTCTGTGTAGCCCTGGCTGTCCTGGAACTCACTCTGTAGACCAGGCTGGCCTTGAACTCAGAAATCCGCCTGCCTCTGCCTCCCAAGTGCTGGGATTAAAGGCCTGCGCCACCACTGCCCGGATAGGAAAGTAGATTCTAATAGCATACAGGGTAGATATCTGTCCAGCTCTTGTGCTGTTTAAGACTTATTGTAAATATAAAGGCTGTGTGTGTGTTTTTTTTCTGAAAACTAAATGGTCGAAGGTTGGGTAGAAACCCCGGATCGGAATTAAAAGTTTCTACAATATCTTTCTTAATAGTCTTCCCCTTTTGTTTTCTGAGACAGGGTGCCTCACTAAACCTGGAGCTTGCCCACATCTGGAAGGTCAACAAGTCCCAGAGATCTGCCTGTCTTTACGCTCTCAGAGGCGGGACTACAGACACACGCTGAACATTGGTTTTTCTAAGTTACACATTCAGAGGATAGTGTCGCTTTCCAGAGATCAGGTCAGGTAGTTTTATGTCTTGGAGATGGCATCAAAGGTGGCCTTGGCCTTCTCTATGTTGTCCAGGATGTTGGTGTAGCCCTTGGCTAATGAGTAGCAGTCATCAATACTGGCCAGCAGCAACAGCTTCTTGGGCACAGGGGCAGAGATGGACACCAGTGCCTCCGGGTGCAGAGATGAGATGCACCAGCACAGAGCCACAGCAGCCTGTCACCTTGTATGTGACAGTATGGGGCTTATTTCCCCAGCAGCCTTAATGCAGAGAGGATAAAAAGCTTAGCTGAGATGATATCCCCTCAAATGGCAGCAGCTACTTCTTTGAAGCAGTTAACACCAAGACCAACATGACCATTGTAGTCCCCAGTAGTGACAAAACCCTTAAACCTGGTCTGCTGGGCAGTCCGAATCTGCATCTGTACCGGCAGGATCTTTGGAACCTCATCCTTTAGAGATGCACCCAGGAAAACGTCAATAATGTTAGATTCCTTAATGGGTAAGGAGACAAGTAGATCTCTTCCAATTGCCTGGTTTTGACTACTTGGGCTCAGCTTGGGGCCAGGGATCCAGTTCTTGTCCTCCTAAGCCTGAGCCCCAAGATGCTCTAAGCCTTCCCATTGCCAAGCGTCAACATCCTTTTGGTGTTTTCCTGAAGAAGAGATATATTCTTTCTAGTTTACTTTTGTTGTTGTTTTTTGTTTTTGTTTTTTACGTTTGTTTTTTCCATGCAATCCTAGCTGGCCTCAAACTCAGAGATGCACCTGCTTCTACCTCCCAAATTCTGGGATTAAATGCCTGTTTATAGCCTAGCTTGAGGCCTTGTCTTAAAAACAAACAAACAAACATACATGATGGATAGCCTGAAGAACAACACCCAAAATATACCTACCTAACATGCACACACACACACACACACACACACACACACATACACACACATACACACAGTTACTATCATGTATATATATGCTACATACATGTGCTCAGGTGCGTGTGCATATCATGTATATATCACACACACAGACACACACACACACACACACACACACACGTGCACACACACACACACACACACACACACACACACACACACACACGAAGCTTTCTAGTTACCCAGGTACCAAATTCTAGATTTGGAGAAAATATTTTCATTTTCTTGAGTTATGGGATTGTACAAAGATGTACATGCATAAGTCTGGCCCTATAGCTCAGTGATAGAATGCTCACCCAGCACCTACAATGCTCACCCGGCACCTACAATGCTCACCCAGCACCTACAATGCTCACCCGGCACCTACAATGCTCACCCAGCACCTACAATGCTCACCCGGCACCTACAATGCTCAGGGATCAATCTGTAGCACGGAGCAATAGAAAGTATCATCTCATGCCTCATGTTATACTATTTTGCACTTTGCTTCTTTGCTTGGTAATTGATACCCATTATCCCCTCCTACACACACACACACACACACACACACACACACACACACACACACACCCCACTCAGACAGGCTCATACTTTGTGTCCTTGGCTGGCCTGAAACTCACTCTGTAGACCAAGGCTAGCATTGATCTCACAAAGATCCACCAGCCTCTGCCTCCCGAGTGAAGAATCAAAGGTGTGTACCACCATCCATGCCTGGCTCTTCATTCTTTTGTAAACAATATATTTGATTGTTGAGTCCTTCAAAATAGGTCCCTTTTGGATGGAGATTTGGGTTTATATGTACTATATCCACATACAGATATCTAAGCAATTATTTTTTACAATTATGTATCCGTGTATGTGTGTGTGTGTACAATTGTGAACGCAGGTACCAGTGGAAACAGAGAGGTAAGATTGCCTAGGGCTAGAGTCATAGGAGGATATGAGCCCCCTGACAAGGATGCTGGGAATCGAACCTGGGCCCATGGCAAGAGCAGTACATGTTCTTATTCTCTCAGCCATTTCTCAGCACTGTAGACACAGCTTTTTTGCCTGTGTTATAAAATATAGAAAAGAAATTGGTAGTCTGTAAGAATATGTGTACATTTTAAATTCCAGTAGCTATTGTCAAGCTGTTTTATGTGTGGTTGTATTAATTAGTACATATTCTCCCAAGCAGAGAGAGTTTCTCTCTCCCATATAAAGAGTTGCCCTACCAACCTATCATTAAAAATGAGTTTTTAGCCCTTTTCTTCTTCATCCTCTTCTTTCCTCTTTCTCTTCCTCCCAATAAACCTCTTTCGTGGAAAAAAAAATTGAGTTTTTAAATTTGTCTGTTTGTCTGCCTGTTTTTTGAAAAGGTCTCAGGTAGCCCAGGCTAAAAGTGAACTTGCTATGTACCTGAGGTTGGCCTTGAACTCTTGAACCTCTGACTTCCACCTTGCAAGTCCTAGGATTACAAGTGCGTACTACCACCCCTGGCTTTTCATCTTTCGTTTCTTTTCTTTTTCAAGGTTTTGGTCAAATCAGATTTGGAAAGTCCCTTAACGCTTATAAACGTGCAAAGTACAAACTTTAAATGTATTCCTTCCTAATTCCCATAATAGTAATACTATCATTGTTTTGCATATGAGAAAATTGAAGATTATAGAACTCAAGTGACGTGGGGCAGTGGTGGCGCACGCCTTTAGTCCCAGCACTTGGGAGGCAGAGGCAGGCGGATTTCTGAGTTTGAGGCCAGCCTGGTCTACAGAGTGAGTTCCAGGACAGCCAGGACTACAGAGAAACTATGTCTCGAAAAGCCAAAAAAAAAAAAAAAAAAAAAAACCTTAAGTGACTCGTTTCAATCATTCATATAAAAACAGATAAATTATATACCTCATAATAATTATTTTTGATAATTCATGACTTATTTCAAAAAGTTGCATCATATGTAGTGGAGTATACCAAGAGGCTGGGGCAAGAGGACTGTCACAAGTCCAAGGCCAGCCTGAGCTCCATAGTGAGTTTCAATCCAGCATTGGCTACAAAGTGAGATATTTTCTTTAAAAAAAAAAAAATACAGTTCAGAATTTTTTCAGTCACTTCATGCCCTCGTTATCCAGAGAACAGTCAGTCACTGAGTTACAGATATGTGCTCCAGTTTAAATACACCTTAGTGAGCAGATGTTAAGTAAACTGCCGTTAGCAGTCTCACGGTATCACCATCTTTGAAACATCATTCCTAGTCCAAAGCTGAGTCCTTATCATTCCCACTCAGCGGCTGTTTCACAGCAGGCTGCACAAAGACAGATAAATTTACACTATCTTAAGAAAACGTCATTAATCCTAGCATGCCGAAGTCACAAGAATAACATGCTTGAAGTCTATAGTCTTTGTACCCATAATTCAGTGACTTTGAGAAACAAAAGGTCTGGTCTCACTCCAATGTAGCTGGAGTCAGTTGGCAAGACAAATCACCAGAAACCATTTAATTGTCCCTGACACCCTTTGTCATGACTGGAGAGAATGTGTGTGGGGTGATAGAACTAATTACACAAGAATCATGTGCTCATGTTATGTACAGATAGAATTTGGAGATATTATACACACATTTACTTGGGTGTGGGCCTTCAGCACACTGTAGGTTTGTTTGACTTACATGAAGCTCTTGTTAATATATCTGAGGTTTCTGCCACAGAGTTAACGAAGAAAACAATATTATTACCTCAACTTGAACTTAGTCATTAAAGTCTCTCTAAGCATCTCCTAGGTGGTATTTCACATTTGTGGAGAAAAGAGAACATCCAGGAAATAAAAATGAATAACCATATCAAATACAAGGTGAAGCTGTATTCCACATCTGCACCAAAATACATTCCACAAAGATGAAATGCACATAGGATTTTAAAAAGTTTGGTTAAAATATATATATTATACATGTGTGTGTGTGTGTGTGTGTGACTGAGATAGGTAAATGATAGATAGATAGATAGATAGATAGATAGATAGATAGATGATAGATGAGAGAGGGGGAGGGAGCTAGGAGAAGCCTCTTAAAAATGATGTAATTGACTATTCAGAACCTACAACATAAAATATTAACAAATAAGACTTTCATATTAAAAATTTTTGCATAAGTAGTATGCCACCAGGGCCATAACGATGACTGAGTAAGTAAAGACACTTGTCACCAAATGATAACCAGTGTTCAATCTTGGGAGCTCACAGGTAGAAAGTAAGTGACTCCACTTTCCAAATGTAGCAATACACTTGCATAAATACATACATACATACATACACATACATTTATACATATATGTGTGTATATACACACATGCACATATATACATACATAATACACACACACATATATAAACACACATACACATATAAACATAAACATACACATACATATACATACATGTACATATATTATACATACATGTACATACATGTACATATGTACATAAATAATATGTACACATACACACATACATATAGATACATATACATACATGTACACATATACATAATATACATACATACACACATACATATACATACATATACATACATACATGTACATATATACATACATACATGTACATATATACATACATACATATACACATACATATGCACATACATATACATACATATATACATACATAATATACATACATACACACATACATACATACACACATACATATACATACATACATGTACATGCACACATGTACATACATAATATACATACATATACATACATGTACATATAACACACATACATATACACACATACACACATATATATACATACATGTAATACATGTACATATATACACACATAATATATATACATATACATACACACATAATATATATA
>JANHMN010000001.1:71808603-71820980 GCA_030674055.1 Rhabdomys pumilio
ATACACACATAATATATATACATATACATACACACATAATATATATACATATACATACATACATGTACATATATATATAATATACATACATATACACACATACATATACATACATATACATACATGTACATGTATACATATATAATATACATACACACATACATGTACACATATACATAATATGCACACACATACATATATAGATATGTACATATATACATACACACACATACATACATACACACATACATATAATATGATTTAAAAACAAACGTCCTCCACAAAAAAAGCCAAATGACATACTAGAAAACGTCCACCTCACCCCATGTCACAGAACAAATGCTTACTTCCTATTGCACAAATAAAGAAGAGAGAGCAACAGTCCCAGTGAAGTGGGTAGGGAACTAAAAAGCATTTTTGCAAGTGACTTTTAAACTGATGTCCAAACTTGCTCATAAAAAATGAAAATTAAAATTACACTCTGTCAAAAATCCAGTGTCAGCCAGGGATGGGGGTATAGGTCTGTAATCCCAGCATGCAGGAGGCAGAGGTAGGAAGATGACCACAATTTGCTATGGTCTATATAACAAGTTCCTGGGCAGCTTAGGCTACATAGAAAGACCCTGTCTAAAGACCAAAACCAACAAAACCCGCATCCAAACCAAAAAGTTAATAGTTGATATTGACCGGCTGTGGGGAAACTGACAAGTTCATACATTATTAGTAGAAGAAATCTGCAACCTTCATCAAAACATAAAGGCTAGCCAGGCATGGTAGTGCATGCCTGCACTACTAGCACTTCAGTGCCTGAGACAGGAGGTTTGCCCAGAGTTTCAAACTAGCCTGGGCTATTTATTATATTTAATAAGATTGTACCTCACATCTATAAACAAAATCACAAAGGCCTTTGACCCCTCATTTCTAGGGGAATGCAGTTCTGAATAGGATGGTTTGGAAGGGCTCACAGAGAAGGGAATGAGCTGCCCTGACATCAGGGAAGGAGCCCTTGCAGAACGCTAAAGCCTCACTTGAGAGTAGAGTGCAAGATGTGCACTGTAAACTGCAGGAAAGCCTGCAAGCTGGGTTGGAATGAGCAACAAGGAGAATACTGAGAGGCAGGTCAGAGCGGGGTTGGGGAGCACAACCTGAAGGGACTAGTAAGTCCCTCTAAGGCAAGGGGAAATCACTGAGGTATCGAACTGAGGCCCTATTAAACATGACCTACATATTTTAAAAGAGCAGTCTACTGTCAAGAAAGAAATGAAGCAGTGGAGCATGAAGAACACCTGGTAGGAAGCGAGAGATAACGGGATGAATTAAATGGCAGGAGAAGTGGGGTTAAACGACCAGGTTATAGGCACCTTGTGGTTGCAAGGTTTGTTTGGTTGTTTCCTTGACATGTTTCTTAATCTCTGGCAGTGCTGGTGACTGACTGAACCTAAGACCTGGGACATGCTAAGCATGCACGGTACCACTTAGTTATACCCCAGCCCAGTGGGTATATTTTGAAATCAGAGCCACCAGGATGTGCTGGCAGCTGAGTATGAGATATACAGAAAGGATCTAAAAATGCTCCTAAGATTCTTGGCATGAACAGCCACGAAGACAGAGTTGTTGCTGACGCAGTGAAGAAGGCGAAGAAAGTTGCAGATTTAGGAAGAAGTTGGGTGTTAAAGTACGGACACGTGGCTTGGCATGGTAGCTCATACTTACCAATCCTAACACTTAGTAACTGTAGCAGAAGAATCAGGAGTTCAAGGTCATAGTGAGTCTGAGGCCAAGCTAAGCTACATGTCTCAAAAAAAAGGACAACAAACAAATAAACAAATAAATGACCGGTCTAATCAACCTTAGATATGTAGAGAAGTTGTGAAGTCAAGGCCAGACTGGGCTGTGGGGAGACTATCTCAAAAAGAGGAGAGATGGTGCTGGGAATGGGTGCATAGTTTGATTCCAGCACTCAGGAGGTAGAGGCAGATAGGTCTCTGTGAGTTCAAGGCCAGCCTTTTCTACAAAGTGATTTCCAGCTCATCTATGGCCACCCAGTGAGACTGTCTCCAAAAAGTAAATAAAAAGAGGAGAGATGATTGTTAGATACTCAGGGACTTGGGTTTCCTGGGAGCCCTCTAGGCTGAGGCTGTCAATCAGAACTGTGTGTAAAAATATCAGTTATAAGCTGAGAAGTAGGTGAGAGAGGCAGCAGAGTCGGTGTAGACAGAAAGAACTGAGGTTTCAGTTGTCAAGAAGCTTGCCAGGAAATAGTCTCACGGTACAGACTGAGGGAGCAAGGATAACTTGTCTGACAGACTAGGCATTGCAGGAGCAAAGGGCTGCTGATGTGAGACTAGGAGGAATGACTAAGAAAGAATATGGGTTACAGGGCCAGACACCTAGAGGGTGAAGTAAGGGAGATGCAGGACACCCTGGGAGTCCAGAGCTTCTTACAGGGTTGATGGAAACAAACAAGGAGAGAGGGGTGATGGAACTGAATCATGGAACTATAAGGCAGGGTCAAGGACAGAGAGAGAGGGAGAGGGGGAGGGGGAGGGAGAGGGGGAGGAAGAGGGAAAGGGAGAGGGAAAGGGAAGAGAGGGGGAGGAAGAGGGAGCGGGAGAGGGAGGGGGAGGGGGAGATGGAGAAGGGGGAGAGGGAGAAGGGGGAGAGGGAGAAGGGGGAGAGGGAAAAGAAGAAGAGGGAGAGGAAGAAGAAGGAGAGGGAGAAGAGGGAGGAGAGGGAGAGACAGAGAAATGGAGACAGACAGGAAGAGAGGAAGGAAAGAAAGACACACACATAGAGAGAGACATCGAGGCAGAGGCTGAGTCAGAGAGAGACAGAGGGGGAAGGGAAGGAGGGAACAGACAGGTGGCAGGGGAGAGCTGTCCGGGAGTTCAGAGGCTGCTCTAAGCTCTTGCTGCTTCAAGTAGGAGTAGGACACTGTAGTCCTAACTTGAAGAGGTGGGGAAACAGCTTTACAGTCCTTAAACACTTTAAAGAAAGGGCCAGGTTCTTCTCAGGTTTCTGGGTCTGGACATCTTAGGACTTCCAGTGATTTCTTCCCAGCCTCATTTCGAGGCCAAGAAGCAGAGGAGCCAATAGAACAAGCAGCTCAGATCAGTTTTGTTGGCATTTGGTCTAGGCTCCGCCCTACAGTTACCTGGCAACAGCCAGGTGTGCCTGACTCACTATAAAAGGAGCTGCTCAACCCTCCTCTCTCTCTTGCCTTCTTGCTTTGTCTTCTTCCCCCTACTCTCCTTCTCTCCCCATTCCCCTCCCCCCATCTCTCCATATGCTCATGGCTGACCTCTACTCCTCTCTCTCTCTCTCTCTCTCTCTCTCTCTCTCTCTCTCTCTCCCTCTCCCTCTCCCTCTCCCTCTCCCTCTCCCTCTCCTTTTCCCTCCTTCTTTCCCTCCCTCTCTCCCCCTCTCTTTCTCTCTCCCTCTCCCTCTCTCTCTCTCTCTTTCTGCCTTTCTCTGTCTTTACCCTCTCAACTTTCCTCCCCATTCCCTGAATAAACTCTATTCTATACAATACCTGGTCTCCCAGGGGGAAGGGATGCTTCAGCATGAGCCCACAGAGGCATTCCCTTCCCCCACACCTGACTACATATCCACCAAACATATTCCTTCTCTTCTTCATTTTTATAAGACACAACAAGTTCGTTCACAGAACTCAACAGGCTGAGTGGGCCATGGCTGACTTCATAGGGGTCGGAGGACATTCCAATAGCTTGGCTCTACCACATCACAGTCTGTTAGCCATTTTCTAGGGGTTAGGATTCTTTGACGCTTTTTTCTGGCGCATACCCAGATCCTTCCTGAATCAAGTCTTTCATTCATTCATGTATCCAACAAGTGTGTTTTCCTTAGCAACCAGTCTAGCTTTATGTCACGCACCTAGGAACTTATTAATGATGCCGTAAGAGTTTCCAGTCCATTTTAGAAGAAGAGAGAAAAAATGAGAAGGAAAAGAAAAAGCATGTTTAAAGTAGCTCAGACTGAGAGGAGTCTGAGTTTGAGAGTAGCCTGGGCTACTCAAGCTACAGCCTCTCTGAGCCACTTAGTGAGACCATATCTTAAAAATAATATGTATTAATCCCAGCACTTGGGAGGCAGAGGCAGGCGGATTTCTGAGTTCGAGGCTAGCCTGGTCTACAGAGTGAGTTCCAGGATAGCCAAGGCTATACAGAGAAACCTTGTCTGGAAAAACCAAAAAAAAAAAAAAAAAAAAGTAAATAAATAAATAAACCAAAATGTTATTTTACACTGTGGTAACCTCAGTGGTAGGTAGCATACCTAATGTGCCAGGCTCTGGATCCATCCCCAGTATGCAGCACACATACCAAAAGTTACCATTTTAATTGTTGGCTTGTTTGAGGTAGTATATCACTAGCTTTATCCAGGTTGACCACCAACTCCCAGCCATCCTCCTGCCTCAGCCTCCCAAAGTACTGGAACTTACAGGTGTATGCCACCCTGCTTATCAAACAGTAACAGTAACAGCAGCACCACCACGAGAGGTAACAAACATCCCCAAATTTTAAAAAAAAAAATCTGTATGTGAAGCCAAGACTGGTGGCCAAGGCCTGGGATGCCAGCATCAGGGAGGCTAATTGGGTGATATTGAATTAAAGACCATCTACGTCTACAAAACATAACTTTGCCTTGGAACAAACAAACAAAAACAACAATACCCCCAAACCAAGCCAAAGTAACAAAAATTTCCACCTAGGGCTGGGAAGGAAGCTAAGTGGTAGATCCTTTGTCTAGTATTTGCAAGCCTTGGGTTTAATTCACAGCTTTGGGGAAAAAATACATGCAAGTAAAGGAAGAAAAAAAAAACGGGTGGCATGTAGTATACAACACTATTGGTCTTTATGAATTAAGAAAATGTTTTCATTTTTGATAACTGCAATAAGCTGGAGAATTCTATCCAAAGCCAATAAGTCTAGCATGGAAAGACAAGAACCACACGTCTCCACTGGTTTTACAAACCTAAAGAGACAGAATTCACAGAGGCAGAGAGTAAATGTGACTATTGGAGACCGACCGGGGGAGGGGGTTGGGGAATCAGAGGATGGGGGGACTGACCAGAGGTCAAGTCTCACTTATGACGAGTAAGTTTTCTGAATGCCATATATTGTTACCATGGTGACATAGTTAATAATAGTGTATACAGTATAAATATAGTGTATGTCCTTTGTGAAAAGAATAGATTTTTAAATGTTCTTTTCACAAAAAGAATGCTAGCTAATGAACAAGCTGGATATAATCACTAAAAATTCAGTACATGTATCAAAAGATTACACTGTACCCAGGAACATCTTAAATTGCTGTTGGTTAAAGACAAAAATAGAAAGGATGGGTGATGGCTCCGTTAGTAAGGGGTCTGAGATTCAAGCACAAAGACCTGAGTTCGAATCCCTAGCATTCATGCAAAAATCTGCATATGGATAGCACAGTTGGGGGGCACAGGCAGGAGGATCACTTGCTGGTCAACACCCTAGCTCCAGGCTCAGTGAGACACCCTGTCTCAACTGAGTGAGAGTGAAAGAGTAGGTAAGCGACAGCTTCCTCTGTCTGTGTACATGACATCTACATACATGTACACATTAACACACATACACATACAGAACAATTGAAGAAGATATCTGATGTTTTCTGGAATCCAGAAACATCAGATGGTTGACATCTGTAATCCCTGGCAGTTGGGAGGGGAAGTCAGGGGAATCTTGAATTTGAGACCAGTCTGGGGTACACAGAAATGAAAACAGAGCCATGAGGTAACTTAGTAAGCAAAAGCACTACTTCATAACCCCCCCTGCCCCCCAAAAAAGGATAGAAAGAGCTGGGGAAAACCTTCAGAGAATAGTTAATAAAACAGGAAATGTATTTGTGCTGTGTGTGTGTGTGTGTGTGTGTGTGTGTGTTGGTTGTAGGGGAACTTTGTGGAGTTTCTTTTTCTACCTTTAATGTGAGTTCAGGATTGAGAGCCCAGGTTGCCAGGCTTGTAGGTTCTGGGCCAGGCATGGTGGTATACACTGTAATCCCAGTAGTAGAGGCAGAAGCATGGGGAGATTAAGGCCATCCTCAGCTGCATAACCAGGTGGAATCCAGCCTTGACTACACGAGTCTCTCTTTCTCTCTCTCAAACCAGCACCACACCAAAATGCAGGTAGGTGTCTGAAAGGAGGAAATGTTCAATTGTCATGTTTTTTGTTTTTTGTTTGTTAGTTTGTTTTTGATTTTTCAAGACAGGATTTCTCTGTGTAGCCCTGGTTGTCCAGGAGCTCACTCTGTAGACCAGGCTGGCCTCAAACTCAGAAATCCACCGGCCTCTGCCTCCCAAGTGCTGGGACTAAAGGCGTGTACCACCACCGCCCGGCCAATTGTCATGTTGATTACGAGAATTTCCTGATTTTACTATCTGCGAGTGGTCTCCACTGTGAGAGTGTCAGGGAAATGGAGTTCTGATTCAAACACACAGGATTAATTTGCATGCTCATTCGGCCGCAACAGAGATTTTGAGATCTTATTTCTTAGCTGTAACTCTGTTTACAGGGGCAACGGTTTCATTAATTTCTCTATTTTGAGATCGGTCTTGTTTAACCTAGATTGCCCTTGAACACCACCAGTAGCTGATGATGACTGTCCAGATCTTCCCGTCTTTATCTCCTTTCTGATGCCAGGATTACAGGCAAGCTCCACCATGCCTGTCCCCAGGGAGTATTACAACATCTCTCAACAATTGTTTCTAACTATGCTGCTGCTGCAGCAACAACAACAAAAAAAGGTACAATGAAAAAATTTTTATGCTCATTGGTAGGTTTTGTTTTGGAGACAGTGTGTCACTCTGTAACTCACTGTGTAGCCCAGGCTAGCCTTGAATTTCTGGCCCCTTGGATGCTGTGATGTATGAACCATCATATTCCACTAAGGATATAGAATTTGGAATCTCCTACAAGGTTGATTCAGTAGTGAAACAAACCAGTACTCTTAGATCAGTAATTCTTTCCTGTAGTGAATGGCCCCAAGACTGTGATGTTCTTTGAAAGAATATAAGAGTAATCCGGAGAGATTACCTTTGTCATTATTTTAGAGCTTTAATTAATCACCAATGGGAACTAAAAACTTCATTTTCTTTTCACAATGGCAAAGAGAGGAAAACCTGATGAAAGAAATGTTCTGAAATACTAGAAAAAAAAAACTGGGCTGGGCATGCAGCTCAGCTTGTCTAACATATACAAAGCCCAGCACTGGGCAAACCAGGTGAGCAGCACACGCCTGTAATTATATATAATATCACATGAGAACAGAATAGCTTACCCTAGGTTAAATCCCCACCACCAACAACAAAAACTGGACTGGGATGGAATGCGACCATTGGTGTTGAGTATTTTCTCTGGCAGACTAGGAGTTAAAAATATAAATTTCTTCATGATATAATAAGCAATCGAGAAAAATTTTAAAAATGAAATTCTTATAGATTTTGGATTCAGATAAAATTTCTCTTCTAATAGAAAGCATCTGTTTAGGATAGCAGGATTGTGGACCAACAGTGATGGTCAGTACCTCTCTCTCTTCACCATATCTTGTCCTGATTTTGCCTGGAAGCTTCTCTCAAGATTTGTAACATTATATCCAGATATTAAATATTAATAATTACATCTCAATTAGGACGGAAGAGCCCCTCTAGCCCCTTCAGGAAGGAGTACCAGGTTTCAGCAGGTCACGAACAGTGTCCATGATAATACAACAGAAATCAAACTAAAGCAGACTACTGAGCATGCATATATTGAAAGAAGACACATGAGATGATAGATCATGGGGAAGACAACCCTCGAAAGTCCCCTTTTCCATTTCACTGTTATTCTGTCATCTGCAAGCATCCACAGCATTCCTGTTCCTCTTGACATACAGAACCATGTGGCAGTGGGAGAGACTGGGACAAAGAAACAAGGAAGCAACCACTGGTTGGAGGCCTGGAGCAGCTCTGCGCTATGCCCCACCCCCTCCTTTTGCTTTTAAAAGTCTAGATGTCCTCTTTTTTTGTTTGTTTTTATTTTTTTAACTCTGTGTGAGTCTGTAACTTTGTGCGTGTGACTGTGAGTGCAGTGCCCTATGGCGCCAAAAGAGGGAGGAGGGTGCTCTGGAGTTCCACTTGGTTGTGAGCTTTCTAATCCAGTTGCTGGGAAGCGATCTCCAGTTCTGCGCAAGAGCAGCTTATGTTTGTAACCACTGAGCCATGTTTCTGCATCCTTAACTTTCCTTTGATCAAGTCTAAAAATCTTGCTGGGTCATTTGTTGACCGTTCTCAAATTTGCGGGAGACAGAGTTGAACTCAAAAGTAACTCCAGTTCAACTACTTACCAAATGAATCACGTTAGAGCTCTAGGCTGCAAAAAACAGATTAATCAACTGTTTTGAATGTGGTCAGACTCTTCATAACCGCAGGTTCTTTAGCGTCTTGCACCGCGGCACATTAAATCCTCAGGGGGGTCTGAGGCGTGAAAGCACTGGCAAATGAGTCTAAGCACACAGCCTTCTTCCCTAAATCAAAGTATCAGCTGCGATTTTTTTTCTTATGTGCCCTGACTATGTGAACACGAACTAGGAAAGCAATCATTTATGTGGCTTAACACACACACACACACACACACACACACACACACACACTCGTTTAGCACATTTGAAGCTTTTTGTGTGACCTACATACCAGTGGAACCCAAGACACCAAACAAAACGGTGTCGTGAATAAATTTTGTAAATTCAAAATTGAGCCTGCAGATTTACTCTGGTCCTGGCAGCAGCTTGCTGAGGTCCCAAATACAGCAGGGGCCAGAATACCCAGCAGCAACTTCAGGCACCAAGTTGCTCCTCCATCACAGGCTTTCTGCTAGGGAGTCCTGGATCGGACAAAATGAGGACCAAGTTCAAGGGCTCTTTTTTTTTTTTTTTTTTTTTTTTTTTTTTTTTTTTTTTTTTTAATCAAAGAACAAAAACCTCCACAGTTGTGCACTAGGTCAGTAGTGTGGACAGTAGATCAAGTGTGCGAACACTCGTGCACCCCGCCCAACTCTCCACCCCTAATAAGCGCCCTGCGAGTGATAACTCCGGGTTTGCCCTAGTGATGTCGGCGCAGGGCGGGTAAAGCTGGCCAACGGAGACGTTGGGCCGCCATGCTCCTCCCTCTCTCCCTCGCTCCTCCCCCCCCCCCAGCCCCTTGCGGTCATAACTCCCTCCTCCCTACTAGCCTCTCCCCGCTCCATCCTCCCCTTCCCTGATGCTCATCCTACATCACCCCTCCCTACACACTCCTCTCTCACACTCCCTTGTATTCCTCCCCATCACTCCTCCCAACACGTTCCTCTATCCCCTGCGCTCCTCCCAGTCCCTCTTGCTCCTCCCAATCCCTCGTGCTGCCCTCTAGCGCTCCGCCCCCATCCTCTAGCGCTCCTCCCCCTGCCTCGTGCACCCCTCCCTGCTATCCTCGTGCTCCTCCCCTCCCTCATGCTCTCCCTCCTCTTCTTTCCGTGCTCCTCCCTCTCCCTCGTGCTGCCCTCTCCGTGCTCCTCCTCCCGCGGGAGCGAGCTGTCAGCCGGGCGGGCCGGCTCCGTCATATGACCGGCCGGCGGCCGCGGCGCCGCACCTTCCGTCCGCTGCAGCGGTCCCGCGCTCGCGCCCCTCCGGGCGGCCGCGCCCCCGTCGCCATGGCCCCGCCGCGGCCGCCGTGGGCTGCGCGCTGAGCCGTCGGGTCCCGGAGCGTGGCCGCCCGGGCCGCCGCGTGCCCGCCATGGCCCCGACCCTGCTCCAGAAGCTCTTCAACAAAAGGGGCGGCGGTGCAACGTCCGCCCAGGCCCGGCCGCCCAAGGAGGAGCCGGCCTTCAGGTGAGCGCGGGCGAGCTGGAGGGAGGCCGCAGGCGGGCTGCATGGAGACTGGACCCCCGCGCCGCCCTGTCCCCTCCTCCTAGGCGGGACCCCGCGCCACCCCGTCGCTTCTTCCCAGCTCCTCCTGGGAAAGACCCCTGTCTCTCAGTCTGGTTTCCCCGGGTGGAGACCCCACGCCTCTGTCCCTTCTTTCCGGGTGGGACCCGGCAGCATCCTCTTCCCTCCCTCGCCGCGTCCTTCCAGGTGGGACTCCTCTTTCCACTTCTTTCAGGGTCCCAGAGCCGCAGGGTGGGACCCCAGTGCCGTCCTCCTTCTTTGCTCTCCAGATCAACCAGGTGGGAGCTCCGCGCCATCCTCTGTCCTCTTCCCTCAGGTGCCCCACACAATTTCTCCATATGTTCCCGTGTCTGAGCACGACTGGCACCGGTGTGTACCTTCCAGGGTCTCTGGAGGGAGAGTCACCTGCGTCTCCCCTGCTCCAGAGCCTGTAAGCTGTCATTTTGCAGGCAGCTGCAACCTACTGAGTATGTGACAGTATTTTGAAGTTGGAAAGGGTGAAGCCACGAAAAAAGCAGCTTCTTTCTTGCCGTGTATGACAAGCTCACCAGCGGATGAATAAAAGTGTGTAATTTCCTCATCAGTTAGAAGGGCTGATGCCGCATGATGAGTGGAAAGGGAGGGAAATGCTTTTATGAGACGTCTCGGGTTCTAATTTAATAAAGCAGAGGCAGATATTTAATAGTTCATCTTCGGAACACATACCTTTGAATTAGCATGTGTTAAGCTTGTTCAAGATCCACAGCTCTAAGTGCCTGGTCTTGCATTTTAATCTAAGCAATTGACTCGCAGTCCAGCATTTAAAATCCCTATACTATTCTGCCTTTGAGTTTCCAAAGATGCTTTCCTAGATCCTGTACTGTCTTTCAGCACTACTAGTTGAGAAAATCTTTTATTTGCCATTTAAGTTTTCTGCATAAAACAAAACAAAATACCCTAACTACCTCACACCGATTCTTCTAGTGGTACTTTGTGTTCAGAATGTCTGCAAAAGCAAGTTTATTGTTAAAGAAGTATAGAGACAGTACACTAAACCTTTTAAAAGTAAAACGTTGATTTTTTTTTTTTTTTTTTTTTTTTTTTTAAAGACAAGGGTCTCAACTAGCCCAGGCTGACTTCAAACTCTTGGCAATCTTCCTGCCTTTGCTTCCCAAGTTCTGGGAACACAAACATGAAGCATCTCATTTGAAATGAATTTTGATTAAATTTCATCTTCTGTATTGCATAAAAATTGCATTCATTCAAAACACATATAAACCCTTATACAAGATTTTCTTTTATTTTATATTTCCAAACAGTCTTATATAGCCTAGGCTGGCTTCAATCAGTCTTCTGATGGTTCTGTTACTGCCTCTCAATTGTAAGATTACAATAATCTTACAATTATTAAGTGCTGCCACACCTGGATTCAACTTCGAGAGAATGAGACATTAAGTAGAATAACATTTGTGTGTGTGTGTGTGTGTGTGTGTGTGTGTGTGTGTGTGTGTGTGTGTGTGGTTTTTGGAAGGTAAATTGTGAGGATTGCGTATATCGTCAGCATCGGTCCCGTTAGACAGACTGAACCTGATTCTGTGCCTTTGTCTGCCTACCAGTGATCCTGTATAATGTCTCTGAATCATAGAATTACTTTTGGACTCAAAACATGTAAATTCTTATTGGAATCCCAGACTAGATCAAGATCCCAGGTCTGGAGAGAGAAAGGCTTGTATGATTCTGGTGTCTTCACTTTGGCAGTCCTTACCAAGGACTTTACAGCCATTTGAATGCCTGTGGAGATGGTACTTGTCACTGTTTCTTGAGTTCCCTGCCTACTTGTCCACCACCATTCTTTCCATGGATAAGGTTAAATTTGGTGTATTTTGAGCAACTTCAACGACAACAAAAAAAGAATGTGGCTATCTTTAGGGCTTGGCCATATTAGGAAAGTTGGTTCCCACTTTGTGAGAACAATAGTAGGACCACGTTCTGTCTTCTCATTGGTGTATAAGGGAGAAGAAAATGTAATTTTTAAATTTTTTTTATTTCATTATATATTTAATTGTGTGCATGTGGGTGCACATACTCACACAAGTTCCACAGCATGTAGATGGAGGGCCTGGGACACTAACTCAGGTGATTAGGCAACAAGTACTCTTGCCTGCTGAGCCACCTTGACAGCCCTCATGTGCTGTCTCTTGTCATTTGTTCACCTCAGACTTTTTTTTATTTTTTTCAGTAAGCTTTTTGAGGTAGACGTTTCTGAAGAATGTTGAGATTGCCTCTCTTCCCTTTTTGAGACAGAGTCTTACATAACCCGGGCTGACCTAGAAGTCCATCTTTCCCTCAGTCCTCATGTGATCAGATGCTGGGATTACAGATTCACCAACATGCTGGGTACTTTATGACCTCTCTTCTTATCCCAGCTTTCCCCTCCCCTCCCCTCACCCCCCCCC
>JANHMN010000001.1:71837135-72013144 GCA_030674055.1 Rhabdomys pumilio
GAGAGAGAGAGAGAGAGAGAGAGAGAGAGAGAGAGAGAGAGAGAGAGCGCACTCATACTTCCTGAGGAGTGTTTTGTCACTCACTAGGATAATGGCTTTTGTGGTATTCACCACAAACTATCACTGCCTCTTACTATGATGCTGCTGATGTGTGCTTTGAGTGAAAAGGCTAAGCATAAAAATGAACTTGTCCAACCCCTCTGTTGGGAAAACAACTCATTTTCAAACTTACTTTCTCCTACTCTGTTTTCACAACACGCACATTTTTGACCTATGTGAGGCTCTTTACCACTACCAAGCCGGTAACCATTCAGTTCTGAATGTCACCGAGTTCAGTTTTGACACCATTTAGCTGGATATCCATGGAGAGGTAGCATCCTGTCCCACAGGCTGAGTACTTACGCGCAAGACTCCCTGCAGATGCCAGTGCCAGGTGGTTTTTTATGGTTTGGCCCACCAGTTGTAAATCAACGTTCCCACAATCCTCTCTGCAGGTTTAATTAATGGGCTTGAGTCATTCACAAAACTCAAGGAGACAGGTGGAAGTTATAGCATCCTTTTGGAACGTGCTATCCTCCAAGAAACTCCATGTACTCATCTTTCTGGAAGCTCTCCCAGACTCATTCTTTGAGGTGGAAATCATACTGCATGGACTTGATGAAAGTGTGAACACAGTGTTGAAGTGTGAATGAAAAGGTCTCTAAGACGAATAGACTAGGTGGGACCACAAGGCCTTCTGTCCAGGTTCTGCAGCCTTCTTTCGCCTGAGTATGGGGGTAGACCCCATCTGAAGTGAGAGTTTTATCTCCTAGCAGACAATGTAGGTCATAAAAGGGTAAGGAACATGGCTGTGGAGAAGAGGTATTGTGGTGTCTATGGCCTGTTGCTATAGTGTCTACAGTCATTCACAAGCAGGGACTGACAAGTCCCATTTCAGGGCTGGGAGTTGGAATGCATTGCCCTGCGGGAGTTCAGTTTGAGAAGGTTTATTCCCCATTATTCTGTCAAAGAGTATAATGGGAGCTGACTGCACACCAAGATGAAGACGCACGAGGTCTTGCAGAAGCGCTCAGCAAAGGATTGCTAAGCAGTTTGGTCTCTGTTCAGTAGAGTCCTTCATTTTACATTTCTGTCACTGTCACTTGATTTTTGAGAGTCTCTAAAGCTTCCCTTGACCTTCCTTCCTCATCCTCCTGCCTCTGAATGCTGAGATGGTTCTCTATGTAATTTTCCATAACTAAATCATAATTAGAATTTGTTGCCAGTTTTATGAAAGAGGAATATGGGGGTGGGAAAGTGGAGGAAGGTGGAGAAACCAAGGAGTGAATGAGGTGAGGTGAGGTGGGGGTTGTTTTAAGTAGGAATGGTTGCTTTCTCCTAAGTACCAATGGTGTTGCTTAGTTCCCTCTGAAATCTTATTTTTAGTGTCCACAAACACTCCAGATTGAGAATGTTTTTCATTTTTTCTGTTTCTTAAAATTTTATTTTGTGTGTTGTGTGTGTAAGTCAAAGGATAGTTTGTGGAAATTGGTTTTCTATTTCTGCCATGTGGGTCTAGGGATGGAACTCAGGGTGCCAGGTTCCTTCTCTCTCTCTCTCTCTCTCTCTCTCTCTCTCTCTCTCTCTCTCCCTCCCTCCCCCCCCCTCTCTCTCACACTCACACACACACACACACACACACACACACACACACACACGTTTGTATGTTGGCATACTGGGAATGCAGAGACTACTTATTAAAATCAACTGCTGTTGAAAATACTGGAAATTTTCTTTTTTCCCCATAAGCTTATGGAGTGCAGTGCCTCCTTGCTCAGCAGTTACTCCCCCACATTCTCTACAGCTCATCCCATACACAGAAGCTTTGAAAAGGGGTAAAAGATGGTGGTGTTGGGGGCGCAGACAGAACATTGCCCTTTTGGAGATGAGAGACAGAGACAGCCAGAGAGAAGGATTTATACATTCTTCTTCATCTAGAAACTTCCTTCCCTGAGAGGAGGCAGAGTTAAATGTGAGTATAGTTCTTGCTAAGAAATATTTACAGATGCCGTCTATATTTCAGGAACTGTGTTACAGTCTAACAAGAGTCTGTGAAGTAAGACATTCTGTACTTTCAGGGAGCTAGAGTTAACAAATTCCTTTTTTTTAAAAAAAGATTTATTTATTTATTTATTTATTTATTTATTTATTTTGTTTTTGTTTTTTTCGAGACAGGGTTTCTCTGTGTAGCCCTGGCTGTCCTGGAACTCAGTTGGTAGACCAGGCTGGCCTCGAACTTAGAAATCCTCCTGCCTCTGCCTCCCAAGTGCTGGGATTAAAGGTGTGCACCACTAATGCCCGGCTATTTATTCATTTATTTATTTATTTATCTATTTATTTATTTTATATGAGTAGCTGTCTTCAGATACATCAGAAGAGGGCATCAGATCCCATTACAGATGGTTGTGAGCCACCATGTGGTTGCTGGGAATTGAACTCAGGACCTCTGGAAGAGGAGTCATTGCTCTTAACTGCTGAGCCATCTCTTTAGTACCCAACAAACTCCTGTTAAGTACTGACAGTGTAATCCTTGTTGGTTCACCTGTTCTCTACAGTGTTTGTGTGTTTGTAATTCTCAATCAGTGTCCCACAGTGTGACTACGGGGAGATACCCCATCCCTGCACACACTGGTTTTGATGTCCATTTTATAGGTTTGTCTTCTCATGGCTCAATTTTTCACTTCCCTTGTCATATGATTTTCGTTATTATGGCATTTAAGTCTGGTGAATGTGAAGATCCAGCAAATAGGGGTACCGATTCCTCTCAGTTCTGTTTGCGTAGGGGTTGGGGAGACAGGTGGCTTCCTCCCAACAGTTACTGTTAACTTCGGACCCTGCATTTCAGCCATCAAAATCTGCTACTCACCAGGGACTGGACCTCCTTTTTGTTTCCTGCTGGTCTCAGTGACGGAAGCTGGAAGTGGAACAGAGACAAATCACTTGCCATCACTGTGGTTTTCAGTCTGTGCTGCCCAGTTCAGTACAATGACAACACACAGCTGGCACTACTCCAGATGTGTCTAATCTGAATAGAAATGGCCTCTAAACCACTGAGGTATGGTGACATGCTATGGTCCCTGGGCATCAGAGGCTGAAGTGGGAGGATTGTTGAAGCCAGTTTGGTTTAAAGACTGATCAGTCAATTTCAGATGGAGTGCATGTTCTTGAGAAGCTCTTTACCCAGCTCTGGGATTCAGAAAGGACATCCTAACACTGCCGTGTGGTGAGACGTGAAGAGAAATGGACGCTTTACATTGGCAGCTAGAACACTAACATTGGTGGGAAAGGTGAAATCCAAGATTTACTGTCAGTAGACGCCACCCTCACACCTGCCTTTATGACAGTTGGGCACAGTCCAAATAAATGTCCTTGCAAAATTATGACCCTGGACAAGAAAAGACTGAGACTGTCTTCTAAGGTCCCTTGAGGGAAGAGCTGAGACCCTTTTATAGCTAGGCAGTTCTGAACTCTAAGAAGCAAATCCTTCCAAGCCCATTGGAGGATGTTGGAGCATTTTTCAGAACAGGGCCGGCCATGGTGGAAAATTCTTATCGAGTGAATGACCGGTTTCTTCGTAGTGAGCTTACATAGTCTGGCTTGGAAAGTTACTTGGAAGGTGTTTTAGACAGAGGAATTGGTGTGGTTACAGGTGTTGTGATTGTGGTATAAGGGGCCTTTGTCAGTGGAAGAGACAATTTGGAAACTAATTATTTCATAGTTATAGTTCTCTAACTTGTATTGATTTGTTCTGCAGTTTACTGTTCTCTGTGGACTTTGCAGAATCTATTTTAGATTGTGTAATTTCTTGGAGATTCCAGAGAACCTGCTGCATTTTGTGATGTTGGAACTGAAGTGAGGAGGTGACTGATTTTTAGTAAAATCATTGCCAGATGCTGTTGTGGCCACTCGTTTCTCTTGGCTTTGTGTTATGTGAATCTCATGCTGTCCTCTCTGAGCTGTCAGCACACAAGACAGTGAGTACTCTGGGCCTTGTGCACCCAGACAGACAGCTCATCCCATGTGTCTAGAGCCCCATAGGCTTTCAGAGGGTTTCTCAGCTGCTCACGTGTATTTCAAAGCCCTTAGAGATAGGTAGTCATAGCTGAGGAGACAAAGACTTAGGATGTTTGAGTAGTTTTCCTGAGTCACGTGGACAGTGTGTAACTGGGCCAGAGCTAAGTATACTGGTCTTCTATCCCAACCTTCTGTTCCTGTTGTGACCAGCAGGGCCCCCCCACCGAGTTGACCTCCCATCCCCCTCCATGCTCAGATGCTTCCTAAGTTCCTGGTGCTTAGGCTTACCATGAGGCACTTACTCAGATGTGTCTGCTGATTCAGAGTTCAACATCCTTTTCCTTGCTTTCCCTTCTCATAAATTGATTTCTACATATTCTTAAGCAGCAGATATAGCTTTTTCCTTTTTTTCTTTTCTTTTTTTTTTTTTTTTTTAGCTATTAGAACCTAGAGTGTTGAGTCTTTCTTAATTAGTGATGCATCTGTTACACAGGAAGCTTTTAATTTTAATTTTGTTCTGATATAAATCATGGTTGTTGCTCCTCAGTCTAAAATGGAAAGAAGACAGGAGTTATCTTTTAACAAAGATTTATTTATTTGTGTGTGTGTGTTTTTAAATTTAGTTATTTATTTAGTTGGTTATGTAACCTACCTAGACTACATAATGAGTCCCTATACCAAAACTTAGTATATATTATTAGTTAGGCATTATGGCATATAGCTGCTTGGCACTTGGCAGATGGCTGGGGGAATCATGAATTGAGGTCTGTTGCGTGTAGTTGACTATAGTAAGTTTAAAACTAGTTTGGAATATATGAGACCTTGTCTTCAAAAGCCAGAAGAAGAACAAGCACTAGATAAAACACCCTCAGAATCCAGTGCTAGAGCTCTAGCACCACCAAGGCCCTAAGTGCTATCCCCTGCCCCCAAGTTAAAAATGTAAGAGAGGCCTTTTCACCAAAAGTCTCTTTTTCAGGGAGATTCAGGAACAGGTCTAGTGTGGGACAGGTGTGTGGAGCACAAGGCATATGAGGAAGTACTGAGGATTGTGAAGGATAAGGCTTACCACAGAAGGCCTCTCTGCTGATCCAACATGGCTAAAACTAAGCTGTGGTCAGAGCATGTGAGAGAGGCTTCTCAGTGTTCCATGTCTCATGACCCTGGCCATATATAGTACTCTGCAGTGCATGCTCAGTAACGAGCCACACGGTGCAAAGTATTCGTGGAGAAGTTAATTGTGTTACAGCTTTACATCCAAATAGAAGAGAAGAAAGGGTTCTGAAACATTCATTTGTAGGCGCGTTTCCAGACCTACTTCCCCCAAATGATAAGATTCTGGTAAGAATAATTTAGTGTTGACCGTGGCAGCACATACCTGTACTCTCAGCATTTAGGAGAGGGGGGCATAAGGATCAGAAATTCAGAGTCATCCTTGGCTACATAGAACATTTGAGGACAGGCTAGGGTATATAAGATGCTGCCCCGCCCCCCCAAAAGGAAAAGAATTTCTGCAGATATCCTTCAGAATTCCAGAACATCTCTACTTGTATCTGTGTACCCTGCTCACATGATTTTCAGGAAATGAGAGACCTGTGAATGATTTCAGACATGATGGCCTCAATCCAACAATAGCTTAGCTTCCAGTGTTCTAAACAGGACTGGACTATTGATGCCTTTGCTAAGGTACAAATCTGGTGACAACCTGCAGACATCAGAGTTAAATTTTAAAAGTTATGTAATGCTTGTTGCTAATGTTTTTCAATGGTTGATAATCTTTTTCTTATATATTTATTTAATGCGTATGAGTGTTTTGCTCAAATGTGTGTCTGTGCACCATTTGTATGCTTGGTACCTTCGAAGGGCAGAAGAAGACGTCAAATGCCCTGAAACTGGAATTATGGATGGTTGTGAGGCACCGTGAGGGTCCTCTACAAGGACAAGTGCTCATAACCACTGAGCTGTCTCTTCAGTCATGTAACTGTTGGTAATCTTAAAATGAGTATGGCTGTCATTAATTTTACTCAAACAGAGGAATCGGCTGCAAAATTATGCATAAGAAAGACTGTATTTGAGGTCTCTGATAGTAGACCTCCTAGGGGAAAAAAAAAAGCAAAAACTAAAACAAAAAATTGAAAGTCTATCTTAATGCTTGCAGAGAGGGCTAGTTATTTTTCTCAGACAGTGACACTTGGGACAGTGACACTGCAGGTTTGGGACAACCTCTTACTAGTTCTCCCTTGGTTCCTTTTTAATTATAAATTATGAGAATACAGTAGTTACAGCCACATTTATCACAGCTCCTATCAGGGCTACTGTAGACGATAGGCCAGGAACCCTTGCGAACTTCTCACCTCCCCTCATTCTGTGTTGTCAGCAGGCAGCCACTTCCTCAGATAACCTTTGAATAGCATTTTTAAAAATGTAATGTGAATAGTTTAAATTTTTCCCAAGATAGTAAGATGGTTCAGAGGGTAAAGGTACTTGCCACTAGGCCTGAGGACCTAGGTTTGAGCCCTGGATCCCACACGGTGGAAGTAGAGAAGCAGCTCTCAGGTAGCCCTCTACCTCCACACACATCAGTCCGACACCCCCGCAGGCACACACAACACATACTTATAATTTGACAGTGTTTGCCCCTGTGGGTTGCACTGTTGGTAGCATCAGAGCCTCCTAATGAGAAGAACGCTACAGTTTTGTTTGTGGCTACATCTCTATGTTGTTGCTGACTTAAAGAAATGCTACCAGTTATGGTGAAGAAGTGAGTGCCATTGTACACTTTGACAGGGCGGATGCTTTTGAAGTGCTTACTTGCTGGGTTTTCTTTTCAGGTGTCTGTGGGATTGTATTGGCTCTGGTTAATTCCTGTACAGTAAAATCTACAGAATCAAGAGGTGAAGGGATCGTCTCTGGGAAAAAAAAATTTTTTTCAGAATTGTTTTATCTATTTGTAAATAATAAATGCATATTACTGGAAAAATAGAGAATAAATAAAGGAGGGGAAGAAGAGTAGCCTCAGTCTGGCTCTCTTAAGACGTTCTGATATTCTAGTTTAATTTTTCTACACTTAAGAATACATATAATATCAAAGTGTGGATACAACTTTGAGTCTTGCTTTTCTTCATTTAATGTGGTAATAGACAAGTTTTTCGTGTCCAGGTTTCTATGGGGATACCTTGTCTTTAGTGCCCTTGATAACTATCTTCAGAGTATGGAGATGGGGGAAGAAAATCACCTAGATTCTAAAACAGGAACAATCAAGGTTTTTTTTTTTTTTTTTTTTCCTGTTTGCTTCATGAAAAAGGGTCTCTCTCTGTAACTGTAGTCCAGGCTGACCTTGAATTCACTCTATAGCCCAAAGCTGGCTTTGAGCTCATTAAGTAGCACAGGCTGTCCTTGAATTCACCATATAGCCCAAAGTAGCTTTGAGTTCATTATATACTCAGGCTGGACTTGAACTTTTAGTCTTCCTTCCTTACCCCTCAGAAAGGTAGAATCCCAGGCACACACCACCAAGCACAGCTTTAGGGACCATAAATCATCATGAATTTTCATGTAGCTTAAAAAAAATTATAATGGAGACTGGCCTCAGAGCTTGGTAGTGTTGGGCATGAAGTATGCTCAAAACTAGAAACAAATGATAAGAATGCTTATCTGAGCAGACACCGGCTGATTCTAGTGTATACTTAAGCTAACTTTGGTGGGGGTGAAGAGAGAAAGGGGTTGGAAGGGAGGAGAGGAAAGAGAGAATATGAACAGGAATATCCTTGCTGAAGAGTAGTGAGAGCCTGCACCCTACGCACCTACCTGAATGCCAGGCTGGGCAGTCAAGTGGCAGCAGAATGAACATCCCATGGTGCACTTGGCCCTGCACAGGGAATGTTTACAGGTGAGTAGGGCAGGGTTCATGGCAAGGTGTCTGATAAGAGACTTAGTCACCCACAGAGCGTATGACTGGGGCCTTGTCCTCAGTGCTAACTTAGAATCCAAACTTTCTAAGTGGCAAAGGATTGAAGGTAGTAGAAAACATTTTGACTCAGCGCAGTGGCTGTCTGGTGGTTTGTACAGATGGTCACACCCAGGTGGGCTCCTCTCCACAGAACGGTGTGAGGATGCGCACGGTCCTGAGGGTGTTAACCCTCACTCAGGACAAGGGTCCCTGTATTTAAGTCATGCCCTGGCCACTGACAAATCACAAGCTTCAGCTTCCTTCCTTCTTCTCTTACTCCTTCATTTTTTCTCTCCCTTCCTTCTTTTCCTACCACACCTTTCTCTGCTCCCCTTTGTCCGCTCCCAGTTTCTGACTCCCTCGTGACCTCCATCCTCTCTCCTCCCCTCTCTTCTGCTGATGGTGCTGGAAACTGCACATACCAGGCAGGTGGGCTAGCTCTAAGCCACATATGCTATACTAAGTGCATTTTTACTCTTTGAAGCAAGATCTCAGTAAGTTGCCCAGGTTGTCCTTGAACTCACTATATAGAACAGGCAGGTCTTACACTCATCCCTCCCTGCCTCAGTCTCTGGGGTAGCAGTGATTTACAGGCACATGGCCACGCACAGCTATTGTTTCCCCTTCATGTGTTTGGTTCTCTCTCTCTATTAAAGGCCACATTACTACTCCCTACTTCCTGTGATTGAGAGAAACCCAGGGAACAATTCCTGGCATGCAAAATAAGCACTTCGTGAGTCTAGCTAACTATTATCTGTATTGTACAACCGAGTTTGTATATATTGCCAAATTTCCTGCCTGTCGTGCTTGTCTGATGAGTGGAGATAATATCGGGTGTGTTTTGGCACAGATAGGCAGGGTTATTGTTTTATTACATTCTGAATTGGCCTTGTGAGGATGAGCTGCTGTTGAGTCGCTGCCTACTACCTCTGATCACATTTCTGACCAACCTGGTTCCAGTCTTGAATCTGGCTCTGAAGCCCTTTTCCTAAAGCACACTGTAGCTAAAAGTTCTTCCACTCCCTAACCCTAGTCCATTTGTTGTAGGCTAGCACAAGATCTCCCTCCCTCCCTCCCTTCCTCCCTCCCTCTCTCCCTCTCTCTCTCTCTTTTCATTTCTTCTTTGGGTCTCTTGTAGCTCATGCTAGCCTCAGACTTGCTATGTAACTGAGGATGGCCTTGAACTCTTGATGCTCCTGCTTCTACTACCTCTGCAGTGCTGGCATTACAAGTCTGGGCCATGAGTGTTGGGTTTTGTTTTTTCTTGAGATAGGGTCTTATGTAACTCAAGATGCTTGTTGATATCATACAAGCTTGCTTTGTAGCCAAAGATGACCATCTCAGTCACTTTAAATCTTTATTTGGGGGGTAAGTTTCTGCCACTGAACACAGAGTTTATTTATTCAGTTAGACTGGCTGGCCAGCAAGGACTAGGTATCTTCCTGTGTATGCTTCCTCAGTGCTGAGATTTCAGGCATGCATTGCAGTGCCTGGCTTTTATGAGGGTACTAAGAGTGGAGCTCAGGTACTCATACCTGCTCAGCAGGCGCTTTACTGACTGAGCCATCTCTACAGCCCATAGCCTTGATTCTCTGGCCCTCAAGTGCTGGGATTGCAGATGTGTGCCACCACCTGGTATTCCTTTTTAAAACTTCAACACACTATATTCTGAGAGATACTACGCAGACAACTACATATTTTACTTGGTCAGTGCTTACATCTCCAATACTGAGATCAAGAAACAGCACCTTTTACAATTCTCAAGTCTGCTCTTAGACACCATATTTTGAAAAATCACAGCTATGCCGTCAGCTGTCTGGAATGGAAGAGAGGAAGATACAGTAAGTGGTTGGATGTGATACTGTGGCCTGTGGTTTTGTTTGCTTCTCATGATGATAATGTAAATTGGTAGAGAAGGATTGTTTAAATGGGTTATTAGATGTGGGTACATTGCAGGGGCTGGGCCAGGTTTTAGATTTTTCTTCTTTTTTCTAACCCATTCCTCAATTGTGGCTTTGGAGTTGGGTTTTCATTATGTATTATGTATTTTGAACACCGTTCCCCTTTCGCAGTATGAGGTTAGAGAGATACGAAAAGGCACCAGTACTTAATTTGAAACTTTCCTGCCTTTCATTCTTCTAACTTTACATCAGGTGTGCAAACTCATATTCCCCTGGTGTCTTGGAGAGGAGGTGGTCTTGCAGCCGTGTACTGAATGGTTTTGGAGAAGACTCTGTGCATGACAGGAAACAGTGCTGTGGGTGATCAGAGATTCTTATTACAGGTGGCAGTCACATTAAGTACAGTTGCTGTGTAAGTGATACGCCATTTACTGGTAGAAACTTGCTGTTCTGTAGGACCACTTCAGGGCCTGGGGTTTGTGAATGGAAACAGTACAACAGCAGTTTAGACTACTGAGAGGCTGGGACTGTGTCAGGAGTAGCACATACATAGCATTTGTGAGGTCCTGGTGTCAACTGCATCACCAAAAACCTGAAGTCCATTCCTTTCAGATATTGCAGGGCTTCATTGCACCTCAGTACTCTCTGGCCCTGCCTCCTAACATCTGAAGTTTGCTGTGCTATGACACAGCCACCTGAGGCAGCAGAGGTTACAGGCAGTGTGCGCTGAGTGCTGAGCTACAGCTGAGCTGTGGGGTCTAGTCAGTGACTGCGGACGACTTTAGGTTCTCTTTGTTTTCTATAATGTGTGGATGAGCTTTGTGAGGAAGTAGGGCTATGAGTAGGGCTACAGATAAAACGGGTGATAATTGTGGTATGTGTGGTTTTAGCATTTGAGTAGGGTGCCCAGCACAGTTGTTCACCACAGTGTGAGGCCCTGTGTAACTGGATGGTTCCATTTCAGGAGGAAGATGATTTAAAACAAGCAGAGCAGTGTTGGGCTCAGGAGATCTCAACATGCCTTTTCTTACCTCTGTCTACCCCGGGAGCTCTCTCATGTCTCAGAAAGATGGCTGTGGTGATACAGTTGTTTTTCATTTACTGCAGAAATGTGAAGATTTATGTAACCATGAGACAATTTGGGGTAGAAAAGAGGCTTCAAAGTTAAGTATGACGGTGTGGTTTTGTATTGTATTTATTTCACTAGATTTTGAATTAAAGAATTAAAGATTAAGGAACATAGTAAGAGAGGAAATGTAGAGAGGAAATGTAACTTTCTCAGTTTTTGTAAGTTTCGATGTCTCTTCTCATAAGATATGATGTGTGTCATATTGATTGGAATGACCACAAGATCTCAAAGCCTCTATGGGAACTTCGTAGCAGGGGGAGGTTGTGCAGTATCCCAGACATCAGACTGTCACAGAGACATACTGCTTGGTGCAGGTAGGCTTGTATCCGAGCCTATCAGAGCCCTAATGCAAATATGGAATGCTTGTTGAGCCACTCAGAAGTATCTACACCAGTAAAACTCTCTCTGTGGTTCAAAGAAGGGCACCAAGACTCACTTTTTATATGCTAATAGTTTATAATCTACTAAACATCCTGCAACATACTTACTATAGAAAAGTAAGCATGCAGTAGGTATCAAAAGTGTGCTTAAAGTTATTATAGAAGAATTCAGAGAATGGAGGCCTGGGTCATGTGGACGATTCCCATTGGGGACGTACAGTTACTGTTTAAGAAGTGACTCTCAGGATTGTGGTTAATTTAGTTTCTGTTTAAGAGAATCCCATCCAGATGCAGTCAGATCCTTATCACCTAAATGTCACTTGTGAGCATGCTTTTTTTTTTGGTCTGTTATTCTTGTTTTAAATGATATATATCTTGAGTAAGCGATAAAAATAGGTGTATTTATGACATTATTTGGAATTTGGGAGTACCAGTTTTGTGGCTAAACTACTAAATGTGTGTATAATGTTGGAAAAGAATTTCATGACAGCTGACGGTATAGCACAATGGTTAGAATGTATGCCTAGCATGTATAAAGCCCTGGGGTCTATCTTAGTATCCCTCCCCTTTTAAAAAAAATGTTTTATGATCTTTCCTTACATACTAGTTAAATACAGATTGCAGTTTTAAGCCAAAATATCATTTATTTCATTATTACTATTTTTTAAGACAGTCTCTTGTACTTCAGGCTGGTCTCAGACTGTCTTTACCTCCCCAGTGCTGAGACTTGATGTGGTTTACTACTCTCTGTTTGTGAGGTGCTGGGGACTGAATGTCAGGCCTCAGGCATGCTAGCCAAACACTCTACCAAATCAGCCCCCAGATTCACTTTCTATACAAAAAAAATTAGGTTCATTCCCCTAGCACTTCCGCTGTAGGGAATTCAGGATTTGTGCCTCTTTTTGTTGTTTGTTTGGCAGAGTTTCTCTGTGTAACAAACCCTGGCTGTACTGGATTCAGTTTGTAGACAAGACTGCCCTTGAACTCACAGAGATTTGCCTGCCTGTCTCCCAGTGCTAGGAATAAAGGTCTGTGCCATCCTCCTACCCCCATTTCCCACCCACCCCTGCAGTTTATGCCATTTGTAAAGCATTGTCTTACCCGTCTTGAACCTGTCCTCTCATTTCTTCAGCAAGTTTAGTCTGAGCATCAGGTGACTGGGAGATGCTGATTTGTTCTTTAGTGGGCCATTTGTGTACCCAAGCTGCTCTGTGCCTTAAACTGGAACTATTTTTCATATTTGGATATTCTCTGTTTTTTTTTTTTTTTTTTTTTTTTAAGTTATTTTAGACAGTTAGACAGTTCAAAGGAAAAAAAGAACCAATGATCAGATTGTGGCCTGTAGTCAAGCTTTAAGCCCTTCCTGCAAAAAGGAATTCATTCTCTCCTAATCTGGGTCTATCTTGATACCATCAATTTGGTGATTGCCACAGAGAAGACAATTTGTTGTCATAGGTGTGTTGCAATCTTGGTTACTTGGGGATTCTTTTTTTTTTTTTTTTTTTTAGTTCATTGTGTGAGTGGGCGGGGTCTTCTGTTCTCATGTACGGCATGTAAAATGTCTTAAGGTAACTAAGACCCGGGCCTGTCATCGTTAATTTTCCTTACTTTAAATTAGTGGATAATTTATAAAGATACTTTTAGGACTAAGACCATAGAGCCAGTCAAGCGTTCACCAGACCTTGGAGATAGACCCAGTAGTACTTTCTTCGACCTAATTCCAGGCAAAAGGAATTGGTACCACTCTGCTGTTTGTTTCTAGCCTTGACCTGTATTTAAGGGACCTGTGGGTTTTATTTTTAAAGGAAAACACTTTCTCCATGGACCACGAGCTCAAATTTATCTCATAATATTCTCATATCCAAGTGAGCTATGTTGATGTTAGAAGCCAGAACTGTTCTAGGGTGCTGGTAATTCAGGGCTTTCTCAGCTTGAATATGCCCAGGAGTTCAATGCAAGAAGAATTAGGAGGTTTTTTACTGTCAGTTGCCTCTCATTATCATTAGTCCTCCATCCCCACTCATATGATGGCCAGAGTGTGCCCCAACTCTGCTTCTCATCCCACATGTTTCCTTCAACATGTTAAGATCTCCATTTGACTATTGTGGGTAGCTTTATCCTTCACTCACTGTAGACAGAGTTTTGCAAGGTTGTGGAGTAGGAGCTGTCAGCTGATACATACTCACATGAGAACCATTAAGAGGGTGGTGTGGCCAATGTCAGAGCAACCTTGCAGCTGAAGGTTTACCCAGAGCCACATGAGCTGGGCTCGTGACTAGTGAAGGCAGGGCTGCGTGTGAACTCAGCTCGGGATGCAGATGGTATGAGTCAGTGGAAGCTGCTGGACCTGTTGCGTTCACTAGAGAACAGGCTTAGGAAAAGCAGAGAGAGATTTGTACTTGTCTACTTTATTACGGGTTTACTGAGAGTACATCCGCTTCCAGAAGTCATCCTGGGCTTCATTTACATGAAGAATGAAATCCCCTTTTGTAAGCTCCTAAAAGAGGAAGTTAGTAGTAGCTTGGCTCACGTGCTGTGCTTGGAGTGAAATGATCTTTAGACTGGAGCTGCTGCTCGTCACTGTGGAATATCCCTCAGATAACGAAGGAACTTCCAGAGTGCTCTAGTCTACATTGCTGGTCGGGATCAACTGAAGAGCATCTATGCCCTCAGGAGATGTGTGGTGGCACAGCAAACAGTACAAACTGGCCAGTAGGCCAGCAGGAGTCAGCGAGATGCATGACCAGTGCCACTTCTGGTGCTGGGAGGATTTTCAAGACACTTGTATGTGCAAAGATCCCAAAATGTGCCAAAGGAGGACGGGACACAAACTCCACAGTGCTCAATCACAGGTATGAATGTTCTGTTTCAGTCTGGAAAATACTAACCTCATTGAACTCTAAGAAGTTGTATTGATTTGAATTATGTTTTCAATAGTGCTTTACGTAGGAAAAATGTGGTTATTGGTGGCTTGTAGAAACAAGTCCTTGCCTCTGTTGAAAACAGTGTAGGTATAGGTATCCTTAGTGGTTCTTAGGAGTCTGTTACTATCTTACTTTCTTAAGTTTTCATTACCTCTGCTGAGGCCAACTTGTAAGGAATCGGCTGTGTCCTCATCTGGAACCCTGAGCCTTAGAAGGTGAAAGGTGAAGCTCTGAGCTTTAACTTAGCACACAGAGGACCTGAGGATGGGCAAGCAGTAGAGATCTACTTTGTGGAAGGCCAGCTGTGTGAGTGCTGAAGCCAGCTGCTGAGGAAGAACCTGATTCTACTCTGGAAAATGACTTTCATGAGAAGGGTGTGTTATGACAAACTAACTTGAATAGTGAGCTTAGCCATAAGGAACACAGTTAGGCCTGTTCTACTTATATTCTTCCTGGTTACTTTATCTACTTTTTTTTTTTAGATTTACTTACTTTATTTTTGAGACAGGGTTTCTCTGTGTAGCCCTGGCTGTCCTGGAACTCACTCTGTAGACCAGGCTGGCCTCAAACTCAGAAATCCACCTGCCTCTGCCTCCCAAGTGCTGGGACTAAAGGTGTGCGCCACCACTGCCCGGCTTGCTTGTATTTCTGTACACCATTTATATGCCTGGTGCCCATGAAGGCCAGAAGAGGACGTCAGATCCTCTAGAACTGGAATTAAAGATGGTTGTGAGCCACCACGTGGATTCTGGGAATTGAACCTGTATCCTCTAGAAAAGCAACCAATGCTCTTAAGCACAGAGCCGTCTCTCCCAGCCCCTTTATCGACTTTGGAAGAGTCAATTTCTCTAGTGGTGGAGTTGAAGCGGCATTTCCCAAGTGTTGGTTCACACGCTGTCTGTTCTTCCAGAGGCACCTGTTCGTAGAGCAAGAGAGTGATGTTCTAAGCTGCCTCATTTGGACATTCTCACTTCTATTTTTTTTATTATTATTATTCTAGAATTCCCAATCCCCAAGATGTTATTTGGGGTGGCCATCTACAAACAGTAGCAACCTGGATCATGGCAATTTCTTTAAAACTTGTAAAGAAACAAAAACAAACAAAAAATATCTTCGTGTGAGCCAGTGCTTTTCAAACTTTCAATAAGCTTCTTTTGCTGTGACTTTAATAGTTTTCACCCAGATACTACTTTAAATATCATAGAACACTGCAAGCTGGTTTTTTTCCCCTTTAACTTTTTAAAAACTTTTATTCCTAGTGCTGAAAGGATTAAAGGTATATTTTCTATATTTCTGTGCAGTAATGACTTTATAGTAAAAACATAAGTGTATTTAGAATGATCTAGCTGGACTTAGTTGATACCAACTTTGTTGGCAACATCCAACATAGCATAGCAACCAGGAGCCAGTTGAACATATCTTCCTCTATCCACTAATCTGACTCTGCTCACCTCAGTGGTGAGCTGCTTTAGTCTGATTTGTCACATGTTGACCCTGTCATCCACAGTGAGCACAAGTGTGCTGCTGTCTTCTGTCCTCATGTCTGACTCAGTGGTCAGGGGAACTTAGTGGCTCAGTGGCCTCGTTCTTCTAGGGGCAATTTGGACCACCTCCAGAACACAAGTATCTTGCCCCACCCAGGGAAGAAGTGTGTTTGAAATTCACTGGAATTCATTTCAGGTCAGACCAGTTGCCTCGTCTGCTCTGTTCCCCTACCTACAATCTTAAAAATGCATGTGTGGGCTGGTAAGATGGCTCAGCAGATAAAGGTGCTTGCTGTGTATCTTGACAGCCCGAGTTCGATCTGTAGCTCTCTCATAGTGGAAGGAGAGCACAGACTCCCCACAAAGTGTCTTCTGACCTCCAAATGGATGCTGTGGTGTGTGTGTGTGTGTGAGAGTGCACAAACGTGTGTGATACTTGAGAGCCACGCAGAAATAAATAAAAGGAAATACATACACACATACATATATGTATGTATTTGTTACTTATAGTATTATGCTGGCTTGCAGAATTCATTTTAGAGCCTTGACTAACCCCAGTGGTAGTTTTAAATTTTTGACAAGAGCTTGAACAGTTGGGATCTGGCCCCAAACTGCTCACTGTTTGCTAAAGTCATGTGGTAGTCAGAGAAATATACAGCTCACATTTTGTTCTTATGCACCTTAAATTATTTGTTTCAGGTCTTAGTCGAGCATATTGATAAGCTGAGGCTTTTTATTTGCTTACCTTTGTCCTACGGATGATTTTCCAATTATGTGAAAAAGGAAAGTTCCAATGGGTACAACAGTCACGTGGTATATGTAGATAGCATTGGCCCTATGACAGCCAGTGCTGACAACAGCCCAGTGCAGAAAGTGCATTCTGCCATCTCACCGTGGCTCACAGGTAAAGCTGTCTTCTGTATCTTTACTTCCACGGAATTCCAGAATCAGTATCAAGAAAATTTGTATTGTAAATGGTTTGCTAATTCTTAGCAATTCTTTAGAAATTCTTTCCTAAAACTCAGTTGAACTCTGGTAAATTTGTAGCATGCCAGGTATGTGAAATAGTTTTCAAATAGTTGTCTCTAACCCTTTCTTAAAATGTAGATTGTAGCAAAACTGCTGACTTTTAATTTTTTATTTTTTTCCTGAAGAATCTGAGAAGGCCATAGAATTGTTCCTGAGGAGTCTTGGGAATGTTTGCCAGCTGTATATAAGAAACACTCTCTCAAACTTCAGAGGAAAGTTGGCTTGGCCTCGCCTCGCCATTGGAGTGGAGAGGAACTGAAATAAACACTTCAGAACCAATTGTGCTTTGCAATTTCAGATCTACAAGTTAGAAGAATTTGTACCGTGTGTTGTGGGGGCTGGGAGGAACTCAGATGGCGCTGGCACTGCACCTGGGCCATGCCCAAGGTCCATCCCCAGTGCCAAAACCACACCACGCTATGATCAGCAGCATGGCAGGGAGAGAAGCCATTGGGTGAAAACCATTTTACAAGGAAAAGCCGCAGATTATCTGAAGTGGCTTAAGTTTCCTTTAGTGAATTGTTGTGGAGATAAGTGGACCGTGGTATGGAGGGTTACTGAGTAGGGGATGCAAAGCCAGATGTAGATTTAAAGGCAGAGATACTACTAAGGTGGCTAAGAGTCTGCAGAGTTCTGCAGACTTTTGTTAAAGGCTCTTAAAGCCTAAGTGTAGGCTCCAGGCGTGGGAAGTACTTTTCACTGTGTTCTGCACACGGAAACTGTGAAAAACATTTTGCTTAATAGGAAATGTGTTAGTTGGACAGGTTGAATGGAGTGGGGAGAGAAAACAAAACACAACACAAGCAAACAAATGAAAACCCCAGCCAAAGAGCTGGCAGCCGGCCGGCCCGGGTTTGCGACTGCTGGGTGTGACTCTGTCGGTGTTGGACATACCCAAGTTCTGCTCTTCCCAGGTTCCTTCCCAGTTCACTTGTTTATACGTAATGAGGAATTCGCTTTACTGACCGTAGAGTAAATTCCCACTGGTGGATGATTCTGACTTGGGGATGTAATCTGAGGCTAAGGGGATACAGAAGGAGTGCTGTGGGACTTTAATACTGCTCGGTTTTGGGAAGTTTTCATCTCTTCTAGGAGTCATCTGTTACTGGGAGTGAGTCAGCAGTGCACATCCAGGGATTGTCACAGAAGCAGGTGACTGACAGAAGTTTTTACTGGGACTTATTTTTGATAAGCATTGATGGTAGCTGGGCACTTGTTAGTCACCATATGTAATCTAGACCAGAGTGGCAGTGGCCCTTCATCACTGCAATCTGCAGACCAGCCATTGGACAGCTGCTGAAGTATTTCTGCTTGATTTCTTGTGCTGAGCTTGGGTGCCTGGTGGACTGCTCCACAGTTCTGGCTCTCCTGTTCTCATTCTTGTTGTGAGACAGGCTCTGGTTCAGCCTGTCTTACTGTTTCATTATTTTCAAAAGCTGGTTAAGTGCTGAACAGTGAGCAGCAAGCCCTGGTGATGACCTGAGTCTAAAGGAACTCCAAAACCACACTCAACCACAGGGCAAAACTAAGTAGAACAAACAGAGTTCCAGAAATACACCTTGTCTCCACACACTCAGGACGTTCCTCACCACCGTGGCACATTTTCATAATCGCACATCATCACCCAGAGTCCATTCATATTTGAGTTCACTCTTCATGTTATACATTGTTAGTTTTGACAGATGAGACTTAGAGAGCAGTTTCAGTACCCTGGAAATCAGCTTCATCTGTCTCCTAAATAGAAAAAATCTTTATAGAATGTCACTTGATTAGAATCATACAACAACCTTTTAAGATTGGATTCCTTCATTTAGAATATCCATTTAAAGTTAATCCATGTCTATTCATGGCTTGATAGATCTATGCTATCACTGTCTTGGCACCGGCCGTTGGTCTCTGTCTGTTCTGTTCCCAGCCCGGTACATAGCCCAAGACCACAGGTTTCCCCTAACCAATGCCTCTCCCACCAAGAGCTCTGAGGTAGCTCTCTTGGTCCCTTCGGGCAGCTGTGGGTGCTCTCGCCAGCCTGAACTCTGCTGTGGTTACCTTTCCCCTGGTACTCAGTTCTTGCCCAATTTTCCTGTCCCAAAGCCTGGCCAGATTCCACCTGGGCTATGTTCTTTTCCTCTGGCCTACCTGAGTCGTCACAAAATGGGAAACACCAGATAATCTTAGTTTAGTATCAACAAATAGCACAACCACTGGGCTCAGAATCTGTCATCCCAAACCCATCAACTATTCTATGTTAGAAATCTTCTGGTGGCAGATTCTGCCACTAAATCTAACAGTTTCTGGTCTACATCTTACCTGCCTTCCTCCCACATTGCCATCCAAAAGGAAGTGCTCTCCTCCTGCATTCTCTCTTCCTTTCTTGGACCTGGAAGGCCCGCCTCCTCCTCACCCAGTGATTCGCTTCTTGTCATCTTTATTATTCATTTAATTGGGGAGAATTTGTCTACAGTCTATTCTAGATTTTCCTCACTCTTATAGATTTGTGGTTGGTACCTCACTTCTGATTTGCATTTTCCTGGGTCTTTCCTTTCCTTTCCTTTTGTTTTGTTTTTAAGGCAGGGACTTACCTGTTGCCCTGGCTGACCTGGAACTCTGTGTAGACCAGGCTAACCATGAACTTGAAGTGATCCTCTTGCCTCTGAAACACTGTGCTGGGCTGATTTGCGTTGCGCTAATGACATAAGATGTGGAACACTTTCCTTGCTGCTGCTTCACTTTGTGAAGTCCCTAATCACATCTCTTGTCTATTTTTGAAATCATGCTTTTTTAAAAAAATTAAAAAAATGTTAAATATTTATCTTATCTTAGGTGTGTGTTTGCCTGCATTTATGTGTGTGCACCATGTGCATGCATGCTAGTGACTGAGGAGGCATCATATGCCCCAGAACTGGAGTTGTCTGTGTCACTCTGTGGGTACTGAGAACTGAATTCAGGTCCTTTGCAAGATCAAGTGCTCCCAACCACTGAGCCATCTTTTCAGCTGAATGTTTGCTTGTTTTTGTTTCTTTAGTTGGTTGGGTTTCTGTTATTGTTTTGTTTGTTTTTATTGTTGTTTTTGTTTTGAAACAGTCTTTATATATAATCCTGGCTGGCCTGAACTCGCTATATAGACAGGCTGGCTTCAGATTCACAGAGATCCACCCGCCTCTGCTTCCCAATTGTTGGGATTAAAGACACGGGCCACCACATTTCTCCCATAGTTGCTTTTTTATCAAGTTTTCAGGCCTCTTTATTTTGAAGAACAATACTTTATTAGATATGTCTTTCACAAATGTTTTCTTTTCCTAGTCAGTGACTTGTCATTTTATTCACTTGACAGTATTTAATAAAATTTGATTAAATTTGATAAAATTTACATTTTAGTAATTTGTCTTACCAATAATTTGTTTTGTGGGCCATATCTATGATGTTGTATGTAAAAACTATTGACCATGCTCTAAAGTCATCTAAAGATGACTTTAGTTATATTATCTATATTATCTACGTAGACATATTTCTCTTATAGATGTGCTCTGTTTTGTTTGTTTGGGGAGCAAGAGCCTCAGTCTGCAACCTATTTTGGCCTGGAGCTCACTGTGTAGCCTTAGCTAGCCCCAAATTTAGGTGATCCTTTTACTTGAGTTTCCTCAGTGCTGAGATTTCGGGCATGAGCCACCATATCCGGCTGAGTTCAGATAAGTTTTGTTCTTTGTTGATATTTTTTCTTTACATGTATTTTTTTTTTTTTTTTTTTTTTTACATTTTTTTATTTGTATTTGTGTGTACAGAAAGTTGACTAAGATGAGTTTGGTAAGCCTGTTTGTCAATTGTAAAAATGTTAGGCCGTTGTTTCTATGTGTGCTGTACTACCAGTCCTCTCCTGCACATGTCCCAGTGCCTAGCCTTCCAGAGGCTTCTCTAGGTGCAGACACACACACACACACACACACACACACACACACACACACTCCCTCACTCACACTCACATTCACACACATTTCTGCTGATTGGAGATGCTTAGCCTATTAAGAAATAGGTTTATTTTTGAAATTGGAAAGATAACCCAGTGGTTAAGAGCACCCAGATTTGGTTCCTAGCACCCACATTGGGTTGCTTTGCTTATAATTATCTGTAATTCCAATTTCAGGGGACCTGATGCCTACCCTCTCCCAGCCTCCTTGAGCACCTGGGTACATGTGGTACACTTACATGCATGCACCCAGGCACACATGCACATAATAAGAAAATAAATGTATTTTTTAAAAGTTTGGTTAGATCACACATGGAATGGTAAGGAATACCATGAGGTAATATAGACTAGTTCAGTAAGGTTGTGTTCCTTGTACAGCTGTCTTAGTTATCCCATATACATTCAGTTATGTCCGTGAGCAAAGGGAGGGTTAGGCCTGGTGATTTTAGGCCACTCCATTATTTTATGGGGTAGAAATGTTGGAGTAAGATGTCATGAGGAAGGCTGACTCTTGGCCCCAGGCCGTCTGACATCCAGGGCAGCGTTCTGCTGTTTTCTGTGCGTGGTGGCCCCTGGAGAGTTGAGTGTGCCTGATGGTTCTGTGAATGCTACACACCCAGTGTTACCTCTTTCCAAGTTTACCTGATGTGACCTTGAGTTCAAAAAAGACAGAATAAACTGTCTTCTGTGCTTGGTAGTTCCTTTTGCTGGTTCCCACACCTCAGGCTGCACGGTGACACACACTATAATGTTTTGTTGTCACTGTGTAAACAGATTATTTATGGACTTAGGCGCATTTTAGCTTGTGACCTTTGCTACCATTTACAGTCTTGCTTTAGGATTGGGGACTGGGAAACAAGCTCAGAGGTACAACTTCCTTAACATAAATAAACCTTTGACTAGCGTCTTTGAATAGGGATCAGTTACGCCCAGGAAAAATGTACAGAGCTGTAAGTTATGCATCCTTTTGGTCTTACCCTCAGGTATAGTAACCATCAAATGGTTCTGCACTCCTTCTTCAAGCATTTCCAAAATCTTAAAATTTCTCAAAAATCTACAAGTGCTCTGAACTGATATGAAGCGATGTATAATATTTGTATTTAGCATCCATCTAATATTTGTATTTAGGTATTCATCACTTGGGCTGTTGTGTTTTGATTTGGGAGTTTGGTTGCCTCTCACACTGTGGAAGATGTATTACATAATATGTAGCATCTTTCTAAAATCTAAAAACCAATCTGAACTCTCAAGCATCTGGCACTCAAGAAATCTGCTAAGGGATTGTATATCTGAATGAACTCTGCTAAGGGATTGTATATCTGAATTGGTTCTGAATTAAGCTTCACAGGAGTTGCTTTTGTGCTTAATTTGTCTTTTTTACAAACTTGTAAGTCACATAAGGTTTTGGGAACACTCAATGCCAAAGTTTTTTCTAAAATGTCAGAGTTCTGGGTAAGAACTGCTGAGGCTGGGATGATCACTCAGTGGTTGGTTCCGAGCACCCACTGTTCTTGCAGAGGACCAGAGTTTGAATCCCAGCACCCATATCATGCCACTCACAACTTCCTGTGACTCTGTCTAGAGGGGATCCAACTCCTCCTGCTGGCCTCGAAGAGTACCTATGCACATGCACACAAATAAAGATAGTACACAGTTGTTTTGGACAGGTGATGCTGTTGACTGCAGAGCACTAATATCAGGACCTCTGTTACATGTACTGCGGTTCTATGACTGCCGTCTATGTTGTTTCTTTGTTTCGCTTTTCTTGAAACAAATAGCTTACTGCTGGGTGGGAAATAGTGAACATTCTGTGGTGAAAAGATGAACTGTGGTTGCTGCCTCATAGTCTTTGGATTGATTGCTGGTGTATGCCACCATGTCCGTGCATGTGTTCCCCCCCCCCCCCCCCCCCCCCCCCCCCCCCCCCCCCCCCCCCGGTCAAACTTTTGGAGAGAGTGAGAGGAGGGAACGTGTGAGTGTTGTAAACAAAGAATGCATTTAAGAGCCGCTGGGCTCTGTCTTTATGATACAGTAGGTTTTATGGCAACAGAGGTCATGATCCACTCACCACCTGTCCCAGTGTCTGGGACACAGCTTGGCACACAATGCACAGGCAGGAATTGCCTAGTAAGTTGATAAGTATCTGTGAGTTTCTGTTGTTTTTATTACTGCTACTTTGAGACAGGGTCTTACTGTGTTGCCCAGGTGTTGTTCCAGGTCGGGAACTGGTGATCCTCCTGTGTCAGCCTTCCCAGTGTTAGGGTTATAGGCTTGACTGTGGCTATGTACAACCATACTTGCTTAGTTTTCCTCTAGTTATCATTTTCTTGGACTGTTTAAAGTTCCCTGTCATATCTGACTCTTTAAATATTGACATTGCTGGATCAAAAGATTGTCTTGAAATTCTTCATATGTGTTTGCTTTAGCTATATAGTATTGCTTCCTTATATTGAGACCAAGAAAGGCACCACGGAACATGGCTTCTGACCTGGACATACTTGTACCACTGCTCTTCTTATTATTGTAAAAGTAAACACAAGGAATTGAGTTGGTCTTCTGGGACATAACAGATTACATGCCGTAAAGTACAAGCGACTATTCTGTTCCTTGGGAAGTGTTCCTCCTTGAAACCATGGATATCCTAGAGCAGTGGTTCTCAACCTTCCTAATGCTGTGACTCTTTAATACAGCTCCTCATCTTGTGGTGACAATAACCATAAAGTTATTTTTGTTGCTACATGTAACTTTGCCACTGTTACTGAATCGTAATGTAAATATTTTTTTACTATAGTGGTTTGCCAAAGGGGTCTTAATCCACAGGTTCTGAACCTCTGTCCGAGAGAGTATTACCTCTGCCTGAGAATGTTCTCTCCTGAGGTCAGCTCTCTACCTAAGATCCTGTCATTTCCTTTCTTGGAAACTTGGAGTCAGCACATGATCATTTAGGAAAAAAAAATTGACATTCTTTGGCTGAATATTTAAAGTGTATATACATTCTAAACCTCATTTGGCACATGACTCTTCAGCAGGAGACACACTCAGCACTCCCAAGAATGTGATGGACACTGTTTGCCTTGTTGTTGTGCTGTGTATTCAGGGGCAGGACTTGTTCTTCAGTCCCTGTGTCTGTGTACAAGTCTTAGAGGACCAAACTCATGAGGTTCACGCCCATTCTACTCCAGCAGGATCACACCTTAACTTGTACATCTCCAAACACCTTCTAAACAAGGTCTGACTCATTAGGACCCCAGCATATCCTTTTTTTGAGGGCTTTGGGGGTGGGAGAACACGACTCTAATCATAACATAGTTATGATACATGGTGTATATCTTATTTAATCTTTTTAGAGTGACTTTGGTTTTTGTTTATTTTTGCAGCAGGGTCTTGGTCTATAGCCCAGGCTGACCTTGAATTTTCCTGCCACAGCTTACCAGTGTGGGTTTATAATACATATATACTTCAAACAGACATGTTTTCTATACCTCATGGCCCTTGTATTATTCCTGTTGTCAACTTTCAGGGAAATAAACTCATGCTTCGGTTACGTACTTTGTTCTCTTGTTCTCTTGTTGTGGGATCTGAGAGCGAGGGTGTTCTAACCAAAGAAATGGCATCACAAAGTTTAAAGTTTTTCTTATTACCTTTTAACTTATGTTTAGTGTTTGTATATGTGTGTGTACGTGCCATGGCACACAAGTCGACGGCAGAGGGCAACTTAAGGGAGTTTTCTCTTTTTACCATGTGGGAATTGGTCTATGCTATCTTCTTTTCTGTAAATTCTCTCTCTTTCTCCCTACAGAAGCTGCCTCAGAGACCAGGCTATGAGTCAGGCAGAGCTGAGCTCTCCTGCTGTCTTATTCCAAAGAATTTCACTGCCATACGTGGCTGTAGTTTTCCCTAGGAGTATCCCAGATGGCAAACATCAAAATAACGATTGGATATTAAACCAAATTAAAATTCATATGGGAGAAGAATAAGAGTTTTTCTCTTTTTTATGAACTACTTTGAGTTTGGGTTTAAAAAAAGGTTGGACATTCTGAGATTCCAAGATATGTATATGTATATGTATATGTATATGTATATGTATATGTATATGTATATGTATATGTACACACACACACACCTTTCTCTTCTTCCTCTATGCTTGTTTTTAAAGACAGGGTCTCACTCTGCAGTCCAGACAGATCTGGAAGTCACTATAGGACCTAGGCTGACCTCAGATTTGCACACCTTCTACTGTGGTTATAGCTAAATACCACCACACCATGCTCTTATTTTTTTAATTGAAGAAGAATATGAATTTAATATAACATTATGATCATTAATAACTTTGAATCGTTCTAGAAATGTTATCTTTAGCCTAACTGAAATTTAAACTGATAATCCTCAAGGATTGCTTTGTAAACTTAACCACTTTGGCAGAATGTGATTTTATGAGCAAATTCAAACTATACAAGATACTATGAGACTAAGTCTCTTTCTGCCTTCCTGCCCCCTCCCTGCCTCCCTCTCCTCCTCTTTCTCCCCTCCTCCTCCACCTCTTCTTCCTTTTTGAAACAGGGTCTCACATCATAGAGGCCTGGAACGTGCCAGGTAGACCAGACTGTTCTCGAACTCAGAAATTTTCCAAGTGCAATGCTGGCATTAAAGATAGATGTGGCCGTGCCTGTGATTAAATCTTTGGTGTTTTGTTCTGCACTTGTAATAACTTTACCCTTCATACTGTTTGTTTTAAAGAGTTACCACCACGCTTCTTTCCTCTTCCTCTTCCTCTTCCTCTTCTCCTTCAAGATTTATTTATTTATTTATTTAGTGAGAATGCACTGTTGCTCTCTTCAAACACTCCAGAAGAGGGCATCAGACCCAATATTAGATGGTTGTGAGCTATCATGTGATTGCTGGGAATTGAACTCAGGACCCAAGAGCAGTCAGTGCTCATAACCACTGAGCCATCTGTCCAGGTCCCCAGTCTTTATGGCTTTAACATACATTGCAGTGGGAGGTTTTATTGTTGCTGTTTTGGATTTGTTTTGTTTTCTTTGTTTTTGAGACAGGGTTTCTTTATTATGTAGCCCTGGCTGTCCCGGAGGTCCCTGTGTAGAGTAGGATGCCCTGGAACTCACAGAGATCTACCAGCCTCTGTGTTGAGATCAAAGGCATATGCTACCACACCCTGCCAGAGGGAGTTTTAATAACCTTGTATACATTTAAAATTTGGCAGTGTGGGTCCTAGTCATCAGACCTTGTTTTGACAGACATCTATAGGAATATTGCAACCATGGGACAGCTGGTCTGAGTGCTAGCAGGTCCTTCTCTTCTCATTCCACTGCACTTTTGCTTTTCTCCACAGTAACTTGGTCACTCCTTGGGTCATGATGTATAGGCTGGGCTGTAAGTGTGGGGTGGCTCCCACTCCTCAGCTTGGGATATGTGGCATGTCTCATTGGTCATACCTTGAATACTGATTGCCTCTAGCCTAAGAGCAGAGGAAAATAGTTTCCAAAATAAAATTTGCCACTGCACTTCATGTCAGAGGGGCAAGGGGGGAAAGGGGGGGAAGGGTGCCAGGCACAACATAGAAAGCACACTGGTGACAGAAGGGACAACCAGAACTAACTAACTTTCTTTCTTTCTTTCTTTCTTTCTTTCTTTCTTTCTTTCTTTCTTTCTTTCTTTCTCTTTCTTTCTTTTGGTTTAAGAGAACAAATGTGCTGCCCTCAGAGAATGTGCTTCAAATTAACTGCCATTGCTTGAACCGGGGAAGGACCAAAGGCACCCAGCTTCTCACAAAAACTGGCCTTTTCACTCCTGGGAGGGAGCGTGTAGCTTTTGGAGCTTATATGTATGTCAAGCTTGTGTGAAGCCCTTTACATATTTTACTTAATCCTACAAAGCAAGTTTGTGAGGTCAGCAGTTATTCATTGATCAGTCCAGTGGAAAAATAGAAGGGGGAAGCCTTTGGGTTTGAATCCAGCTGTACCTGACCATATTTACACGGTCTACTGTGAAGTTTTTCATTTGTCCCTCCTTTATCCACCCACCCCTTCAGTGTTTTCCCCTATCCTATAGCAGAGTCTGCCTGAACAATTGGCAGCTTTCTGCTTCAGTCTTTTAGATCCTGCTTTAAGCTGTCTCCTTCCTACCTCTGCTGCTGGTCACTACAGCCTGTAGCAGGCAATGCGAGGGGCCTGGCTCCCCCTGGCTCCCCAGCCTTCCACTCCCACGTGTCTGCTTTTCTTAGGGCAGTCAGCTATCTGATCTTATCAACCATCTGCTTTCCTTGGCTGCTCTTTGTGTTTAGAGCTTATCCTGTCTGGACCTGCTTCAGTCCCATCCCCCCACCCTCTCCCCACCTCATAGGGCAGCTCTCCCTGCCTTTCCTCTTTCCCTTTCCTGTGCTGCACCCTGCTGCTTTGTGATGTTAGCATTCACTGGTTATTCTTCATGTCTGGTTTAAAAGTCGATTTAAGTCCTCAGTGACTTCTGTGCCTCTCTCCTTAAATCGCGCTGTTTTGGAGACTAGGTCTTGTAGTGTAACCAGGATGGTCTGGTTCTGCAGCAGTTCTGCCTAGTTCAGACTCCAGAGTGCTGAACCTATAGACGCGAGTCACTGTGCCAGGCTCTGAAACTCTATCGTATCCTTAGTTTTCCTTTTGAACTTCAGACAGTTTGTAGTTATGTATTTATTTGTAAGTATTAGGTTAATAATATCCCCCACTAAGCCTTGAACTTCATGAGGGCAGGCATCCAGTTGGTTTGATTAATTATTGATTTCTTTGCACCTTACTACAGAGCCTCTAATACTGTGCAGAGTACATCTGTGTCGAAAGGATTGCTAACGACATGCTGTAAATAGTTCTCTAGTTTCTGCTTTCCCATCGAATTCTTTACTGCTGCATAAACCTGCATTTTCTTCTTAACATGTTTTGCTTGGGAGCAAACTGTGTTTCCCTTTTTTGCTAATCATCATGGTTAGCAAATGCATTTGGTTTTCAAAGCCTCTGTCTAAGCCAGACATGCTAGGGTAATGTAATAACCTTCCTCTGTGGCACTGCTGCCAGTCCCACCTGAGAGGGGGTGATTGCCTCCAAGGCATAGGCGCTCCTTTAACTGGTGTGCTCTCCCCAGAACCCAGGCATCCGACTTAGCCCTCTTGTGTTTGTCCTTGCATCTTCTTTCTGCCATTTGTGCCCAAACTGACTATGGAAGGCAGTGCTTTCTCTCCAGTGATTTATTATTAGAGCGGCCTTGCCACTGTTGGCATGAGAATTGTGAGCATTTGCACAGCCAATTTCTGAGCACATTGGCTGGAAATTGTATTTATTTGCCCATGGTCACACCAAGCCTTGCAGATAATCCAGCTTTTCTCTCTTTTGAATCCACAGTTGGTCGTGCTCGGAGTTTGACTTGAGTGACATTCGCCTGATAGTGTACCAGGACTGTGAGAGGAGAGGCAGACAAGTCATGTTTGATTCCAGAGCCGTTCAGAAGATGGAAGAGGCAGAAGCTCAGGTGTGAAATGCTGGTCTGTTGTATGCTGCCTGCAGGGATGCACAAGGAGCAAGCAGAGCAGCACCCCAGCAGGCAGGCAGGCGGGCAGGCCAACAGGGGACCATTGACATCAAGAAAGATGCATTTGCTGCCCATTGTAATCTAGTAGGATTTTCTAAGCATCAAGCATAGTAAGAAAATATGCTGCTGAGATTCATAAAGTGCTAGCATATTTGCTAGACTTTCTGTCCAGTTTTTTTCATAGATAGTAAAAGGTGCCGAGTGTGGCTCATGCTGGTGCTGGATTAGCACTAGATAGGCTGAGGCAGGAAGACGGGGGATTTGTGGGTAGCCTGGACTATACAGTAAGGCCATGTTTCAAAAACTAAAGTAAATAAAAGGTATTATGTAGCACAGGGTCAAACAAAATTGAAAAGTTTCCTCACCGAAGAGCCTTAATATACTAATGTTTTCTGTCACCTTACCCCCTTCTGACCAAGTAACCGTTCATTAATATTTCTGTTGTAGGGAAGGGGATGGCGGGGAGGTGGGAGGGGATGGGGAGTAAAGACAGGAAAGATCTTGACCCCTTTGAGCCAGACTAGGAAAGATAACAATAATACCGGAAGAACTTTGCCCTCCCCAGTCTTCCAAGATACCTCTAATCTGTCGCCATGGCTGGACCATTTACTTCAGTTCAGTATTTGTTCAGATGCTTACAGACTAAAGAAAGCCACTGATACTTACTCTTTTCTTGTTTAATCGCTTGCTTCCCATACTGACCAAATTCTGGTAGTCTATAGAATTTGTGATTAAGTAAATGAATGCCAGTGGACTGTTTTCCAGCCACATTTTGATTTGTTAGAAATTATTTTGTTGGAGTATGGCTACTACTGTTTGTGTCCAGAAGTCAGAAGACAATTTTGTGGAACTGGTCTCTCCTTCCACCTTTATGTGGGTCCCAGGGATCAAACCCAGTTACAAGATTTACATACTTTTACCTAAGTTTTACATAAGACATGTACTTTTACCTACTGAGCCATCTCACTGGGCCTTGTCTTCCAGATTCTGATAAGAACCTTTGTTTGCAGGAAGGAAATGTTTGGTTGAAGGCAGTCTATCGGGGTGATAGCACTGTACTTTCTGAATTCTGCCAGACGGCCATTGGCCAACCATCACACTAGTGGCTTGGCGCTTTAGGTGAGCGGAAGAGAAAGCTGAGGGAGCACTGATGATTCACGTTTGCTTTAATGGTAGACTGGGATCAGAGGCTTAGGTGAGCCAGCACTTGATTCTTGGCTGGACAGGAAGGAGATAGCTCTCTCCAAATGCTTCCAACAGATGGCTTAGCTGAGCCCTCTCACTCCAGTCACTGGAGCTGCTGCTGGGGGCAAAGACAGAGGGGGAAGTGACTTCATAGGGAACTGGAGTCATTATACCTGGGCAGGGATAACTTGGTAATACTGATGTAGGCTTTCTTTGAAGTACTTATTCAATTAAATAAGCATTTTAGACTCAGGAACATTTTTGTAGCTTACGGAGAGTTACAGGAGAATTCAGTTGGTAGCCTTCTCACTGTACCCAGTGCTCCTTCCAACTACAGATCATTGTGCTATGCTGCTGCAGTCCCGTGGCACTTTCTGTCACCAGCTTTCAGCCCTCTGGGAGGCTGTCTCTGGCTTAAGTGGTATTAAGGAACAGCTGGAGCTAAAGAGCTTGTTAAGAGAATGCAGGATGCTCAGGATTAACCCTATATGACTGCAAACTCCATCTAGTGTTCTCTTTACATTCCCCTCCTCCTTACATTCACCCTCCTCAACCACATCCGCCTCATAAGCACAAAGCACCATGAGTTTGAATGCACATGACTGCAAGCATGTGCATTAGACCACTAGTGTGACTGTCACACTGGAGATTAGATAAGCCGCTACTGCATTCATGGGTTCCCTAGCAAATGCTATGAAAGAAGGAAGAAAGACAGAGAAGGGAAGGGAAGGGAAGGGAAGGGAAGGGAAGGGAAGGGAAGGGAAGGGAAGGAAAGGGAAGAGAAAAAAAAGCAAAGGAAGCTCAGTTGTTTCTGATGAAGGCTTCTGTAGGGAGAGTTCTATTCTGGGGTGGGTGAGGAGCACCCTCAGTAAAACTTAGAAGTGAGCACGCATGAGGGAATATAGAGTTGGTAATCCTGTTACCTCTGACCTTTGAGGACCAGGTTGCCATCACATCTCCATGGTTCATGGTAGCTTCTGGCCCAGGGTTTGGCCCTCATCTCCCACAGCTCCATCCTGGTGCTTTTTTTTCTTGCTGCACTAGGAATGCTGGGAAGAGTATGAAAAACACAAGCCTGCGTGTCCAGGCTAATAGGTTTCTTTCTTTCTTTTCTTTTCTTTTTTTTTTTTTTTTTTTTGGTTTTTCGAGACAGGGTTTCTCTGTGTAGCCCTGACTGTCCTGGAACTCACTCTGTAGACCAGGCTGTCCTCGAACTCAGAAATCCGCCTGCCTCTGCCTCCCAAGTGCTGGGATTAAAGGCGTGCGCCACCACGCCCGGCATAGGTTTCTTTCATAGTGGCATTTAGTTGGTAAAATCCTGAATGTTAGTGGTCATCATTCTCCTCATGTGGTCATCCATAAGTCAGTTCCATCCATGATGACTGTGTAGTACTGAAATCTGAAAACCAGAACAGGGAGCGGTATTTGTTTATGACTTTATGGTATAAATTTAAGTGTAGATCCTGACACTTGAATTATTTAGAGAGAGTAACAGGTCTATCCTCTATCTCCGTGTCTCAATCTACACAAACATACCATCATTTTCTGTGTCGTATCCCCTCCCAATTCAATTATTCCAGACTCCCAGGAATGATACTTTTGTTATTATAGAGAAAAATTAAAAGCAGCTTTCGGTTTTACCGCAGTTCCGGCACCTAAATGTTTTGACAAATTTCCCCTTGATAAAGCATGCTGATAAAGCCTCATGCACTTGCCTGCCTCTCTTAACTCAGAAAGCAGAGGATGTCCCTATTAAGATGTCAGCCAAATGCTGTCAGGAAAGCAGCAGTGTCAGCAGCAGCAGCAGCAGCGTCAGCAGCAGCTCTTCTCTCAGCTTCGGAGGATCTTTACAGCACACCAAGGAGCAGCTTCCAAAGTACCAAGTAAGACATGTTGTCTCTAGAACAGCCATGGGCCTGCACAACTGGTACATGTGGGCACGAGCATCTCAAGAGAGGGGTGCTTTTGTTTTGATTTGTTGTTGTTGTTTTTGTTTATGACGCATATAGCCTCTGAGTGGCTATGTAGCCAAGAATCACCTTGAACAGCTGATCCTCTTGCCCTCACCTCCCAAGGTCTAGGATTACAGGTATGAATCACAGCAGGCTTGTTTCAAGTTTTGAGCCAGTCTACCCCTCTAGCCAAAGCAGGTATGGAACTGATCATGTAACCCATGCTGATGTCATATCCTCCTGCCTCAGTCTCCCTAGTGCTAGGATTACAGGCATGTGCCACAATAACCAGATTCCCGTGTTCTTATTTTTAAACCTGTAACAGAATCTTATCTCTACCGCCGCTGGTAAAACAAGGTCAGGGAGATTATACCAGCAGCCACAGACAAATAAGCCCTGAATTTTAAGACCTGTGTGGTGCATTTGCCCATAGGTTATAGGGCTCAAAGCTAGTTGAGAATCCCAGTTAGCACATAGTCTTTGTTCCAAGAAAAGGTAGATTATAAAACGGAGAGAGTGGGTGGAATTTATTAGTAGGGAATATGAGAAATCAGTTGGCTTGTGTTTGAAGTGGGAAGAAGTTGATATGAGCTGTAGCCAGAGATGAATCCACTCTCTATTAGCAGGACCCATAAGTTTATCTTTCTCTATCCTCTTTTGTCATTATAAAGAGGCAAGGAGTGAGTGTATCTGTGTATGTGTGTGTGTGTGTGTGTGTGTGTGTACACATAGATGTGTATATACTGGAGTTTAAAACACTGGAATGATTCAGGAAAGCACAGGGAGGAAGAGTCTTTTGTTCTCTGAGTTAAGAGGACATTTGCAGGGGCTGGCTGTGCTGATGTGCCTGTAGCTCATTAGTTTGCTTCTCACTCTTCTTTATCTTGTCCATAAGGGTGTCAGCATGGCTGAGCAGAGTCTCCCAGAGAGTGGTTCTTACAGGGGGGCAAATATTAGGTATGCTGTACATTAGATACTGACATTATGATTCATAGCAGTAGCAAAATTACAGTTATAAAGTAGCAACAAAATAACTTTTTGGTTGAGGTCACCACAACATGAGGAACTGTATTAAAGGGTCACACACAGCATTAGGAAGGTCGAGAACCGTTGCTCTTAAGATCCTTAGAGCTGAAGGAGAAGTCTTGACCTAGAAGTAAGTCAGAGAGGATTTTCTTGTGTAAATAATGAAGCATTTAAAGAATGGTAGACATGCTAGTGAGTGGAGTGTCTTCCAGGAAACAATCAAGGGGTGATTTGAGAAAGAGAAGATTCAAGTAGGAAGGCAATAGTATCAAATGGGTTTGATAAAGCAAACTAGAATGTGTCTGCCGGATTTGAAGGAAGATGGAAATGGAGGCCATTGTTAGGGCAGACAGGATCAATCAGGAAAAGCCAGGCTTCTCTGTCAAAAGCTGGCATTTAGCACCCCATCCTTCAAATAAAAAGGTGGTTAAAAAGGCATGAGCGACTGGTTGGAAATTGGAAGTGTTTTTGAAATATTTTTACAAAGTTTTAGAGCAATAAGACCACCTTTATCTCCTAGAGCCTCAGATAATCCTGCTTAAAGTGTAAGTCACTTTTCTTTGCTGTGGTCATGGCTTTACCATGACCAAGATAACTTACCAAAGAATTTATTTGGGTTTACGGTTCCAAAGGATCAGATCTTATGATGGCAGACCAAACACATGGTGGCAGGAGCTGGAAGCTGGGGTCTCACATCTTGAACCTCCAGCATGAGAACAAACTAGAAATGGCAGGAGTCTTTACCTTTCAAAGCCCTTTCCCAGTGACACAAGGTGTGACCTTTTCCAAGGCCACACCTCCCAAACCTACCCAAACACCAACAGGTGACCAAGTGTTAGGACATCTGAGTTTGATCGGGGGAGCACTCTCATTCAGATGATCATAGGGAGTGATTATTTAGTTGAATGACACTAAACCATGTTTCTTTTCCGGATCTACTCAGTATCCAAAGAAGAGTTTTCCTGTTTTCTTCATAGTTAGATTTCGTAAATGGAGCTGATAATCTTTGATGTGTGAGCATATTATATATAAAAAAGAAAATGTAAAAATTGTAACATTTGTGAATTATATCAGATGGTCGCTGGTAGATGGTGATAACTGTAAGGTGGCCATCTTTAGCTGTAGGATACTGTCACGACAGCCCACTCAGCCAGAGACCCAAAGATTGGGAGATAGGGCTTTCTGTTGCATTGTTCCATTGACTGTTTTCTTGTGTGCAGTACACGAGACCAGCATCTGATGTCAACATGCTGGGGGAAATGATTTTTGGCTCGGTTGCAATGAGTTACAAAGGCTCCACCCTGAAGATACACTACATACGGTGAGGCTGCCTGTGTGCCGTCTGTAAGAGCTGGACCGATGGTACTGACTTCCTGACTTAAAAAGCACTTCTCTTCCTTCTTGTGTTTTAGATCTCCTCCACAGCTGATGATTAGTAAAGTGTTCTCCGCTAGAATGGGTAGCTTCTGTGGAAGCACAAATAAGTAAGTGTGGATTTTGCATCCCTGATGTTTTTAGGTGTCAGTTTCTAGATACAATTCTTGAGGGTTGTGAGACATTTTAAATGACTAGCAAGATAAGTGCAGATTAATGATGCGGGTTTTAGTCATTTTCTGATAACAGAAAGTGAACATTTTTTAGACTTTAGAAGTTTAGGGCCGGGCAGTGGTGGCGCTCGCCTTTAATCCCAGCACTTGGGAGGCAGAGGCAGGCGGATTTCTGAGTTAGAGGCCAGCCTGGTCTACAGAGTGAGTTCCAGGACAGCCAGGGCTACACAGAGAAACTCTGTCTCGAAAAACCAAAAAAAAAAAAAAAAAAAGTTTAGGGCCCTAAAGACACATGACTTTGTCTGCTTTTGGGAAAAGGTTTCATTAGCCCAGGCTAGCCATGAACTCATCTGGAACTTGCTGTGTCTGAGGATGGCCTTGAACTTCTGGTCCTTCTGCATCTCCCCAAAAGTCCTGAAGTAACAGATGTGTGCCACCTACCCATTTGTAAGGTACTAGAGAGTGAATGCAGGGTTCATGTATGCCAGGCAAAAACTCTCTGAATTCTATCCCCAGGCTGATGGGTGACTCCTCTGCCTTGGGTATCCATCTGTTATTCTCTGTTCCTATTGTCAGTCACCAAGTTTTAATTCTTGGGAAAGTGGGTAGGACTGCTTTGGTTTGATGCAGGGTGGGGTGGTGGAAATAGGTGGAGGTAGAGGGTGAGGAGTCAGAGTCTAGCCCAGCCTCTCCTCAGATTCACAATAATTCTGTATCTCAGCCTTCTGAATACCAAGATTGCAGGCATGAGCCTCCGCTCCCAGTTTTATTTATTTACCTTAGAAAGAGTGAACTTGTATAATTTCTTCAGGCGGTGGGGCAGGAAGCCGTCTGTCTGGAGCAGTTAGCTTAGCCTTTGTGGCTGATAGGTAATAGGCCATGCAGTCTTTTTATTGTCAGTCCTGGTTGCATCCATCCACGTCCATCCAGTCCCCTTCACATCTCCCAGGTCCAAAGGAAACTCTACTCCCCACTGATTCTGGTGCCGTTCCTCTCTACCAAAGGAGCCATTTCCTTATCACCATCAGAAGGAAGAGACAAATGGCTGTCTGTGGTTCCATTAGCACATCAACATGTATTCTGGCCTCCAGGCTCCCTCAGGATTACAAGGACCTGGCTCTTCTCACCTCTCCTATTACCCTAAACTTCTCAGAAGCTTCCCTCCATAGCTTCGCATTCTTCTTACATCCCTCGTGTTTTAGTTATATATTCTCTCTCTCTCTCTCTCTCTCTCTCTCTCTCTTTCTCTTTCATACCCTGGAGTAGTGGGTTCTTAGTTTATACACACCCTCTTCCCTTCTATACTTCTGGATGACTAGAATACAGAAATGTCTACCCTTCTCTCAGGAACATTTCTTTATGCACTTTGAACTTTTAAGCAGAGATGCTTGGTGTACTGTTGTTTTTGTTGTTGTGTTTTTAGACACGGTCTCTCTGTATAGCCCTGGCTGACCTGGAACTAGCTCTGTAGATCAGGCTGACTTTGGACTCGAAGAAATCTGCCTGCCTCTGCCTCTGGAGTGCTGGGATTAAAGAGATGTGCTACCATCACTTGGCTGTTATTTGTTTTTGGATACAGAGTCTCACACCATAGGCCCAGGCTGGCCTTGAACTCATCATATAGTTCAAGCTACCCTAGAACTCTGTGTGGTTCAGAATGGCCAAAACTCACTGTGTAGCCTACCATGGCCTTGAATTCATGGATCTCTTGGCTCAGTACCTTGAGTGCTGAAATTCCAAACAGGAGCTACCATGCTCACGTTACATTTTTTATATAAAATAACTTGTTATACTTTTAATATAAAACTTAAAGGGCTATACATATATATAATTTCACTGCATATTTTAGGACCACTAGATAAGTAAGTCTTTGGCTACCTTTCACAAGATAGTTTAAACATTTACCTTTGGAACATTATGAGTTAAGATAATATAGGAATTTATGTTTTTCTTATTTATTTGTCTCATATATTATATCATGACCACAGTTTTCCCAGCCTCCTCTCCTCCCAGTCCCTCCTCTTTCTTCCTTTCTCCTTCTAATCCACTCCCTCTTCATTTTCCTTCAGAAAATTGCAGGTCTTTCGGAGATATTAAGGAAACATGGCATATCAGGTTGCATTAAGACTGGGTACTTCATATTAAGGTTAGAAGAAGCAACCCATTAGGAGGAAAAGGATCCCAAAAGTAGGCAAAAGAGTTAGAGGCAGTCCCTGCTCTCACAATCCCACAAGAACACCAAGTTACACAACTATAATGTGTATGTACGGACCTAACTCAGACCCGTGCAGGCTTCCTGATTGTTAGTTTAGTCTCTGTGAGCCCTATGAGCCCAGGTTAGTTGGTTCTGTGGGTTTGTGGTGTTCTCGATCCCTCTGACTCCTATAGTCCTTCCTCTCCCTACTCCACAGGGTTCCCCGAGTTTTGCCTACTGTTTGGCTGCAGGTCTTTTCATCTGTTTCCGTCAGTTGCTAGGTGAAGCCTCTCTGATGACAACTGTGCTAGACACCAATCTATGAGTATAGCGGAATATCATTAGGACTCATTTCATGGATTTTCTGGCCAGTCATGCTTAGTTCTAGCCTAGGTCTCTGGGCTATACAGCCTCTGGGTGGTGGCCCTTGAGGCAGTATCAGTGGTGGGCTCCCTTAAGTTGGACCAGTCATTGATTGGTCACTCCCACAATTTCTGTGTCACCTTTACCCTGCCTGGCACAGCTTGTAGGCAGGATAGATTGTAGGTTGAAGGCTTTGGGGCTGGGTGGGTTTTCCAGTTCCTCCACTGGAAGCCTTGTCAGGTTACAGGAGAGATGTTTGTTTCTGATTTGGGGGACGTGGGGGCAGGGGAGCTGTTCAGGCACGATATGTGTACCTGTAGCCCAGGCTCCAGCTCAAGGTTCTTCTGCCTCTACTTCATGAATACTGGGACTGCAGACATGCATTACCATACTTGACTGATACTTGTTTTTATACTTTTCAGATGTCTCTGGCATGATTTAAATGCTTGTCTATCCCACTAACTATCAAAAATATTGAGTTCATTTTAAGTAAAAATTATTTTTCTACTCTGTATTTTTTCAGAGTGTTATTATTTAGCTCTTTGCGAAAATAATAAATTAAAATCTGTTTGACTCATTATTGTGAATAATTCTTATTTTCTTAAAGTGAAGCATAATTTCTGATATGTCTTACCCCAAAACAGATTGCTAAATTATTAATAGATATTAGTCAAGACTTAAAATTAATTTATTTTTAGTGGTTTTTGAAAACCCTTGACGTGAATAGCAGTATCTGAGGTGTCAGTTTCTTTTTCTTTTGGTTTTTCGAGACAGGGTTTCTCTGTGTAGCTATAGCTGTCCTGGAACTCACTCGGTAGATCAGGCTGGCCTCGAACTCAGAAATCCACCTGCCTCTGCCTCCCAAGTGCTGGGATTAAAGGCGTGCGCCACCACCGCCCAGCAAGGTGTCAGTTTCTAAAGCAAAGTTTAAAACTGAATAATAGTTCAGAAGAAGTCAGCCACTGAAGCATAATTAGAGTCTGGGGTCTCACTTCAGCCCCCTCGGTGGTTACGAATGTAGTTGTATAGTTGGATGTGTAGATTGGCCACTTCCAGAACATTTTTATTTTCTTACAACAGATTACTCCCAACTTACCATTTTAAATTTTTGATTGTTATTTATTATTATTGTTGTTATTGAAACTATTTATAAAGAAAAATTTTGAGTAACTGATCAGTTGTTATCTGTAATTAGGAATGTATTTAAAAACAAATTTGTTAACCTCTTGATGTTTTGTTTTGTTTTTCTCTCTCCCTTCCCATCTTGATTTAGCCTGCAGGACAGCTTTGAATACATCAACCAAGATCCTCAGGCTGGAAAACTGAACACAAATCAGAACAGTTTGGGTCCTTGTCGTACTGGAAGTAACCTAGGTAAAAGAGACGCCTGGACAGACAGATTTTCTCTCTGAGCACTACAGTTGGGGGCGTGGTTTATTCTGTTTGTTGTGTTTAAGTTTAGTTTTGCGTTCTCTTTAACCTGTGTTTATTTGTCTGTGTGCCTTGCGTCTTCTGTGTGTTCTGCTCTAGGTCTGCTGCAGGCATGCAGCGGCAAGCTGCTGCAGGGGCTGTCTGAAGGAGGACCTCTCCGGCTCACCCGGAGCGCCTCTTTCTTTGCAGGTTGGTGTGGAATGCTGAGCACAGTGTGACCCACACACGTTCAAGCTTCTGTGCAGGTTCTTAGAAAAATAAATCCATTTCTTCTTCTCTAGAAACCCAAAGGGCTTTCATGACAAAAGATGCTAGTTTCAAATGCAGCTAGAGTCATGCTGTTTTGAAGTGTGAGCCATGAACCTCTGTTGTGAATGTTTTTGTTAATGGTCCAGATGTGAGCTGACTTTGATCAGAAATGAGCCCTTAGTGTTTCTAGGAGAATTAATTTCTTCTGATTTCCCAGGCCTCCTCTGCTGCTGTGAGCTGTTTTTCTTTGCTGTGGCATCTCTCTCCCGTTTGTTCACCTGACCCTTACCTGCATGGAGTATCTTAAGTCACTCTATTAGGAGCATGGGAGGGCTCAATCACACCTCTCTCTCTCTCTCTCATATTAACTTAATCAAACATTTAAATGCAATGTCTAGGTTCCTTACAGGTGTAGTAATCTGGATATTCTGGGTCTTTTTTGGGACTTAACTGGCCTTGCCAGCAGAGGTTGCTCAATGTCCTTTGTAGCATGATTAACAAGCGTAATGTTCATGACTAACATTTAAAGTTGTGAGGAAGGCAGATGGAATTTTTTTTCCCTCTGTTCCTTTTTTAGCCTGAAATATACTAAGGCATTGTAGTTTTCTGGTGCCTAATGAAACTGATACTGCCATCCCAGCTCCTTAGAGCAAGTACTGCATATTTATATATTCCCTTTCAAACTTGGAAAAGAAACATGTTCCTAAAAAAATCCTAGCAAGTATGTTATTCATCCACAACAGTAACTTTCTTGTTCATTGTAAAATTTACTCGAACAAATTCTCATCTGCCTTCCAGTCCAGTAAATGTATAGCTCAGTCAGTAGAAGCCTTCTAGATATGCATGCTACTTAAGTGTCTTTTTCCAAATTTATGCCAGGACATGAGTTTTTTTCTAACTAACTGTGATACCATGTATAGGGAAAACAACTGGAGGAAAAGCTGTTAGGAAGTTAATGGTTTCTGTGTCTGCCAAGAGACTGTGTTATAAATAAACATTTCTAGGTTTACAAAATGGTTTTTTAACTATATCTCTTCCTAAGCTGCTTACAACTATTACTGAAACTAATTAATTGTAAAGTGTTTGAAAATATTATATTGTTTAAATATATTAATAATGAAGAAATGGCTAATGTAGAATGCTGGTTGTATTTACTGCATGGATGGTTTAATGTACTTGTTCATTTTTAATAGCTGTCATCCACAAGAGTCTGTAGGCTCCAGCATAAAGGCAAATGGCTTGTTGGTTTTGTCTCTTGGTTTCTTGTGGACTTTTTATATATTTAATTTGCTGTCTAGTTAGTTGCTCTTATATATCAGTCCATCAATAGCAGTAGCCCACTTTGAAGTCATCTTTAAAATGCCTCTGTCTTTGACGAGCCTAATAATGTTTTCCTTGTCTCTTTGTCTTAGCACACAGCACACCTGTTGATATGCCAAGCAGAGGGCAGAATGAAGACAGGGACAGTGGCATTGCTCGATCAGGTACTTCCTTATACTGCTTTAACTAATATGGTGGGCTCTCTATAGTGGGAAATAGAGAACAGAAAGGTAGTCTTTGCTCTGTCTTTCTCCCCAACCCTTTTCTTTATATTCCTCTGTATTCTGAGTATCTCCTGTGTCTGAGGACGTGAAACATGGTCATCATCTCAGAATGATTGTGCACAGAAGTTAGTTTGACACTAGCTTTATCTAATACTTAAACTTACACGAGACTAGTCTATGCTAATAAATTTCTTCCAGCAGGGAGATTTGTTATGCCAGTTGTTCTAGGAATTTGTTTGCTAAGTGCTTAGTCAGAGGATGGAGCAGGCCTGTGGTAATCAGTCTACCTATCACAATGAGAGATGCTATCAGCTGACTGCCACCTTTTCTATCCTGTGATGCTGATCTAGGTTATACCTCAGGTACCCTTCTCTGCTCATTTAGAGGCCTAACCTTGCCTAAGACTGCCTTAAAATCCCCCAGTTTCTGCTCTTAAACACAAATCTGCTTTTAATTTTTAATTTATGGTTCAGATCTGAGGTTAGTTCCATGTTTCAAGGGCCCAGCAAAGAGACATGTTGGGCTTTGCCTGATGAGTATGCATCCTACAGACAGCTTTCCAGTGAGAACCAAGAGTGTCCTACTGGTTTGTCCTGTGACCTTCGTCTCCTTTACCAGAGGCCCACCAGCTAAGTGGGACTAGCTTCAGGCCTTGGTGTTTTAACTCCTATCTTTTCACCCATTTATCACATGCTGAAGCTCCCAGATTTCTGCCTCAAAGCTCCTGGATTGTTTCTGGGTACAGCCAGACCCCTGCAGTCACCCTGTTCAGCTCTGTTTCTAGAGTCACTAATGAAATGCAACAGTTGACAAATCTCTTTATTTGGTTTATATATGTGTTATTAATCCAAAGCATTTTGTTTGCAGTTAAAATGGATTTATTTTGGTTTCCCCCATCATTTTCTATGAAGTTGGGCTTGGAATCTTCCGGCAGAAATGTAACTTCAGTTTATTAAACCTGTGCCTTTTTCATTGAATACCAGCAAACTCTGAAAAGATATAAGATTATATGTAGTTGAGTGTGGTGGCACACACCCTTGATCGCTGTGAGGCCATCCAGGATTGCATTCTGAGACCCTGTCAGAGAGACAGAGAGACAGAGAGAGGGAGAGAGAGAGAGAGAAAGGCTAAGTAAGTAAACTATATTTGTTCATACTTAATATTGCTCAGGAGAGTTTCATTCTTCCCTGTGAACCCCGTGTGCTAAACTTTTGAGTCCCACCAGTTATCTACGTCTCTTGAGTGCATTAAAAAGTTTAACATTTGGGGCTCAATCTCTGCCCTGTTGACCTGTGTGGGCAGAGCTGGCTGAGCTGGCATGGTGTGGTTGAGATTCAAAGCAGAAGGAAAGGATCCATCATTGGGGATGGGAGTGCATGGAACACAACCCTGAGCAAAGTGAGTCTTGGCTGAAATCGATGCCTGCATGGTAGACAGGACCCGCTCTGTGTGGCTTCCTGTGGCCTTTTCCTCTGAGGAAAGGACAGGTGGTACTCTGTTGGGCCTCTAAAATGCTCACTTTCTCCCCTCACGCAGCCTTATTTGATTTATGTCCATTTTTGTGAGGCCGAGAGCTCGAGAGAACTGACATCGACAGAAAGGTCACTATGATGAAGTTTGGATTCTCCCAGTTGATTTGCTAGTCAGCGTCTCATGTGTTGCATATTCCTCAGATTTTAGGTTGCTTTGCTAACTGCTTTTCCTTGTCCTTGGAGAAGCAGGTAGTTGAGGGTCCATGTTCACACTAAATACATAAAACTGGCAGCCAGATCTGATAGCTTCTCAAAGCCCGTAAAAACTTGTGACTGACAAATGGGAATTTTGAGAGTTAGAGAAAACTTTCTTTGGGAGTTTGAAAATCTCTACTTTTAGCTTGTGGGTTCTCCTGTGTGAGAACTGACAGTGCCCTGCTGTGTAGTGGCATTTTGTTCCTCTCGCTTGCTGTCCTGGGATATGCCCAACTTCTGATGCTGTCTGCTCACAGCTGGGAGCTTCTCTGAAATCTCCCAGTCTGAGCAGAGTGCACATTCTTTGAGCAGAAGGACTCTTTAGGTTCTCACAGTATCCTAGTCTTTAAGATTTGTTTCCTCTCAGACCACGCCTAATGGTGTACATCTGTCATCTTACTACTCAGTAGACTGAGGCAGGAGGATCATATGTGTTAGGCCAGCCTAGATAAATACAGAATGAATTTAAGGGAAAAACTAATATTTTCCTTATTATGCGCCTTACATTCCTAAGATTCCAGGCTGGAGAAATGGTTAAGAGCATGCATGACTTTCATCCTGAGGACTAGGGTTTGATTCTCAGCATCCACATGATGGCTAGTAACTGTGTAACCTCAGTTCTAGGGGGATTGTTAGCCTTCTGGCCTCCACAGGTACCAAGCACACATGTGCTACACAGACATACTTCTTGTAAACAAACAAAAAATATACATATAAAATTAAAAAGAAAAAATAAAACCTTTAAAAAAAATAATCCTAAGATCCCAGTTCTGAAGCAAAATAAAGAGTGTCATTTGTTAGATTCTTGTTGTTGTTTTGTTTTCTTAAAGAACTATTGTATTATTTTACGTGCGTGAGTATATTGCTTTCATGTGTGTCTGTGCATTGTGTGCATGTCTGGTACCTACAGAGGCCAGAGGAGTGTGTTGGATCCCTGGAGTGGAGTTAATAGGCAATTGTGAGCAGCTGTATGCATGTTGGGACTCAAACCTGGGTCCTCTGGAAGAACAGGTACTCTTTAACTACCGAGCCATCTTTCTAGCCATTTGTTTGTTTGTTTGTTTTTAATTAGTAAAAAAAAAATGTAGATGAATTTAAAACATCCTTTTCCCAATTTTTAGTTCTGTCTAGAATTAAGAGATAATCTTTTTAAAATGTTTTAGAGCAGTTTTATGACTTACAGAAACGTTGGGACCACCATGAAGTGTTCTTTTGCTATGTTGTTAGTCTGATGTTTGTACATTGAGGCAGTTGATGGCTCATAGTCATTAGCTAGCTTTCATCATGTGACACTTTCCTTAATTTTCCCCCAGTGCCTTCTTATACTCCAAGAACACAGTGCATTTGGCTGTCATGCTTATTCTGACTGTTTTGTTCTGTTTTTGTTTGTTTGGTTGGTTTGTTTTGTTTTTGAGACAGGGTCTGTCTACATAGTCCTGGCTGTTAGGGAACTGTATAGATTAGGCTTGCTTTGAACTCATAGAGATCCACCTGCCTCTGCATGTCACCACACTGCCCTCCTTAGGCATTTTTCCTCGGACCTTCTTTGTTTTTGATAATCGTGATGGCTTTAGTCTTTCATTGGTTTCACTATTTGAATGTGATGGCTTTCTTGTGATTAAACTATGGTTGTGGGTTTGAGCTGCATAACCACAAAAGTAATATACCATCCTGCCCACAGGGTGTCAAGGGTATGAACTGGCAACATGATTTATAAGTTTAGTTACTGACCTTGTTTATTTATGAGGTTATATCCACTGGATCTCTTCACGATGACGTTGATTCCCCTGGACGCTTGTGCACATGCCTTATCCTTCACCTGAGATACGCTCCCTTTCCTTGAGGGGCAAGAGTCTGCATGATTTGAAATTTTCTGCGTAGACATTGTGTTTTCCTCATTTCTTAACGTATACTTGGTTATTATTTCAAGGACATTTATCTTTCACTTTGGGTATAACCCATTAATGCTTACATTTGCCTAAGCTGCCCAGGCTTTAACCCTGGGAGCAACTGTGATGCTGGTGACACTGCTTTCATGCATGGGGACAACAGGAGAGGGGAGCTCTGACACCCCTCTTCCAGTACTGAGTACTTCTGAGTCATCGGCTGTTTTCTATCCCAGCCCTAGAGTCAGAGCGTTCATGGTTCATAGACTGTCTCTGGAGGGCTGCACAGGTCTCTTGTGGATATTCTGAAAAAGTCTTCTGTATCTATATTTAAAATAAAAGCTAATTTAGAAAATTACTTTTGAAACAGGCTCATTAAGTTGTTGATCTGGTTGGCTCTTTAACTTACCCTAGCCCAGGCAGGCCTTGAATTTATGATCTTCCTGCTCAGGTTTCACACCTGCCAAAAAGATCATTGTTAAGAGGTTGATTGTAATGGCTGCTATTAGAAAATTTCAAGTAAGGGGCTAGAGAGATGGCCCATTCTGTAAAGTGCTTACTGCATAAGCGTCGAGGATCTGAGTTCAGCTCCATAGTCCACATGAGATCTGGCGATACACTTTTAGATTCTCAGCGCTCCTATGATGAGATGGGCAGTGGAGACAGGAGGATCCTCAGAAGCTCTTGAGTCAGCTGGCCTGCATGCACACGCACAAATAAAAAAGAAAGGAAATTTGAAGTAAGGCCTTGGAGGAAAGACGCTGGTTGCAGGCATACAGGAAGTAGCATTTTCAGGACTTGGCAACAACAGCACATGGGTTACTAGGGAAGAGGGTGGAGCCATGCACAGCTCTCTGGTTTCTGACTTGAGGAAATAAACGGGAAGACAACATTAACCAGAGCAGGGGAGCGTGAGGCCAGCAAGGAACACACATCTGAGGTTTTTGGCTTTTTTTGTTTTGTTTTTGTTTTTTTGTTTGTTTGTTTTTAACTAGAACTGTCCCCAAATTCTCCAGTTGTGAATCATCTGCTGTATTTAAAAGTGAGAAGTTGTCTTGACAGGGATGGGTCAGAGCACCTGAAATCTGAAAGTCTTGGGTCCACAGTAGTGAGTAGTGTAAGACTGGGAGTCTGGGCTTGACACCAGTCTTCGCAGGCCAGCTTAGCAGTTGGCTCTCTTCACCTTCAAAGTGTTTGTATTTAGCAAGAAGAGAATGTTACCATCTTCACTGCAGCTGCATTTCCTGCATCCTTACGGTGCCCAGTGTGAGGAAAACCGCAAATCCTTCCGGACATTTCTTTTTGAATGAAGTGTAAATGAACCTGCAGAGCAAGAAGTGACATTTGAGGTGCTCAGATAAAATACTTCTCAGCCCTGAGGCAGAAACAGTGAAATGGTTTCAGAGATGCTGTGGTAGAACTATAATCTAACCCAAGGAGGTTGGGCTCATTGTTTTACCATCGAGCAGCTCTCTCTGCTGAGATTACACAATTACAGGTCTATCTTTGGGGAAGGAGAAAGTCCTGCAAGCAAATGTAAATTGTGGGGTTTTTTGATTTGGTTTGGTTTTTTGAGATAGGGTCTCTCTACATAGCCGTGGACTGGCCTCAAACTCACGGAGATCTGCCTCCCGAGTGCTGGGATTCTCAGTGCTGAGCTGGCAAGAAGCTCCTCTCCCTTTCTGTGTCCCCATAAGTTTCTTCTTTCTGTCATGCCTCAGCTTGGGATATCAGTTTGAAGGATGTCGGCTACCAGTGTAGCTGCTCTAGAGTTTTATGTCCTCGCTAGTTCAGAAACTTTAGGACAGTTTGAAACATGGTGTTTTTATTCAAGGGTCTTTTCTAGGAATGGTAAAATTTACATGATGCTTTTGAAGATTTACTTGTTTTACCAGTGATGCAGACCTGCCCCATGCTAGGCAAGTATTCTGCTGCTAAACTGTATCCCCAGCCTCCTTTGAGACAGGCAAACCTTGAACTTCTCTCTCTAGTAGTCCAGCCTCCTGAATAGCTGGTGTTACAGGCCAGTCCAGTCTCCTGAATAGCTGGCCTATGACACCAAGCATAGCTTAGGGGACCTTCTGAAACTTTAAAGCTACTTTGTAGTCTTAAAATGTATTGCCTATAATTAATTTTATTAATTATGTTTATGAATTTAATGTTTGTTAATTTAGTGTTTATTAATTTTCTGTATTTGAAAATGAGGGTCAGAGGCTGTGCATGGTGGCACATGTCTTTAATCCCAGTACCAGGGAGGCAGAGACAGGTAGATCTCTTTGTGAGTTTGAGACCAGCCTGGTCTACATAGTGAGTTCCAGGAGAGCCACGGTTACCTATATCTGGTCTCAGAAAACAAAATAAAAAAGATGAATGAATGAGTGAAAAGAGGATCAGGAGAGGGGGAGTCTCACAAGGATGGATTGGTTACTGTACGTAAGTTTTACCTCCAAAAAGAGAGTGAAGAAATAGGCCAAAGGAAAAAATACATGTAAGTAAGCTTTGTAATATGTTGACTAAGTTATATTCATGGGATATGTCTTTAGAGATCTGCAGTGCGTACGCCAAGGGAAGGATTCCTTTGTATTTATAGTGTAAAGCCTGATTGTGTGCACTGGTTATATCTGCAGGTTTGTGGTTTAGGAATCCGTGTGACTAAGAAGAGTAGATGGTTGGATGTGGATAGGCTAGGATTCTTATTCCTCTAGCATGGTGGTATGCATCTGTAATCTCAGCACTGGGCCCAAAAAAAGAAAAAAAAAACTGTGTGGATTTTTCCCCCACTTTTATCTGTAGAAATTTTTGGAAGAGAGAAATTTTAAGTCTCCCTCTGCTGGATGTGATTGGCAAAAAATTTAGGGTGCGTGCATGTGTGTGATTGTACTTTTGGCTACTTTAGTACCAGCCTTTTCCTACCAGCCTTCTCTACCCTTCCAACCCAACACTAGGTAGGAGAGAAAGGTTAGAGGAGAAAGGAGGCGTCTGTATCATTAGACTACCTCCTGCTGATTAGGGGAATCGAGTTCCTTAGGGCAGTGTTGATCTTTGTGGTCAGAATATCCAATTTCTTCTTTCTCTTTACCCACAACCAGTTCACAAACCTCAGCAGCAAGGAAAGAACAGCCTCCCCAGCCTCTCGTGGCTCTGGCATTTTTATACCCTCTTAAGAGTCCCCAGAATTCCAAACATAAACTGTCTTCAGCTGGCAGAATCCTGTCCCTGCCAGAGCACACAACAAGTCATAGTCAGCGGCTGTGGACAGTCTGAAGCAGCCACATATTCCATACCTGGAATTAAAACGAAAACATAGTCACATATCATTTCTGTTTTTAAAGAAATCAAAATTCTCACTCTGTGTGTGTGTGTGAGATGTTGAAATACACATTACATGAAATTTACCATTTTCTACTCTTTCTGGAGGTTGATTGTAAGGAGGCTGTGTAGCTCAGAATTCCTGAGACTCAAAATTAAATAGCTGAGCTGGCCTAGATCTCAAGATCCTCCTGCCCCTGCATCTTTAGTGCTGCACTACCACGCCTGTATGTATTTATTATTTGTTTATTCACTCATTTGTGGGAGGGGTGAGTGAGTGAACATGTATGTGCAAATGTGTAAGCATGTGTCCTTGGATGCCATCTGCTTTCTGAGGTAGAATCTCTCCCTGGGACGTGGACATTTCTGATTTGGTTACGATGACTGGCCAGTGAACCCAAGGGGTTCTTTCCCTTCCTCCCCAGTGCCAGGAAAGCAAGTACATACTAGCAAGCCTAGGTTTCCATGTGGGTTCCGAGTAGTGCCCCCAGACTATGGAATCCTTTGTAAATGTACAGCTCTGTGGTACATTTACAAGTACACAGTAGTGCATCGTAGCGTACGCCGTAAGGACTCAAGCTGGCCTTGCACATTTGAAATGTACTGCCTTGCAGCTTCACTAAGCAGCCTTTTGATCACACCCTTCCCGTCTCCGAGCTCCTCTACGTCCTCCTCCAGCAGTTACCAGCGCCGCTGGCTTCGAAGTCAGACAACGAGTTTGGAAAATGGCATCTTTCCAAGGAGGTGAGTTACTTGTTTCCTCTGGCTAAGGAAAGTGCTAGTGGAAACAGCTTATGGAAACTGACAGCCTGTTGTCAGGGCAAGAAGACCTGAAACCTTGTGATTAACTCCAGCTTAGCCTGAAGTTTACATGTTAAATTGTTTAAGGCGATAGTAGATTAAAACTTAGGTAGGCGGGCCATATTTTTATTTAGAAGATACTGGAAATGCCTGGATAGCTGTGCAGTATAGGTGCTAAATTTGGTGATGATTTAAAGAGAATATGCTCTATAAGCAAGAAAGGTAGGATAAATATCTTCCCTGGTTACAACGATTCCAATGTGATATTTGAGGCAGAGTTCCTTTGTGGCACTTAAATTCTTAGGCTCAACAGGTATGAATGTGAGTATTCATAGAAATAGCCTCAAGTTCTTTTCTACCTTGATTTCAGTTTGGTTTTGAACCTGACGTTTTTTTCAGTTGTGGAGAGCATGCATTTGATGCTACACCAGTAGCATCCAGGCCCTTGTTTTTGTATTCCAAAACCTTTCAATGGGATTTTCACATCACTAAACTATTTGTGTCAATTAATTGAGTTTGTAAATTGTCTAGTATTCATCACGTTTGAGAGAATCTGTGAAGATGAGCCAACCCTGTGCTTGTGCTGATGTGATGTAGTTAATGCCCCAGTAAACATGTGTCAAGGAAGACTGGTACACGATAAACACCATGAAGGTGTGGAGTACATAGGAACGAAGGGGGGAGAAGCACAGTGGTGGGGCCTCATGGGGGCTGATGAGGAACCCCGTAGAAAGATAAGCTGGGCATCGAGAGATGGGGGCATCTCTTCTGTTTTCTCAACACCCTAGAGAGCAACATGGAAAGGTTACAGCTGGTCCTTCACTGAGTGAGTGAACTTTATTGAGTGGACTTCAGTGGAGTGGTGAGATCATGGAGTCAGGGACGAGAACAAGTCGCTGCCCTCATCAGGCATGTGCTAGAGCATATTCGCTGGGTTCCAGCAGCTTCTTCTCATGTGCATTAGGATGGAAACAGGTTCAGCCTTGGTGGTGCTAGGATAATAAAACCAGATGAGCGAGTCAGGTGGTCAGGCCACATTTGCTATACAGTAAATAAAACATTAGTGGTGCATATGTATAATCCTAGCACTTGGGAGATAGATGTAGGGCAAGTTGTGTCCAAGGCCAGCCTGAGCTACACACAGACACTGTCTCAAAAAACCAAAATTTGGGCTCTCAAAATGGCTCTGTGGTTAAAGACACCTGCTGCCAAGCTTAATGACCTGAGTTTGATCTCAGGATCCATACAGTGGAAGAAGAGAGCCTAGGAAGTTTCTCTGTGACTTCCAGATATGTAATATGGCTTATGTACACAAACCACATACACATACAAAATTAAAAAAAAAAATTTTGAGACATGGTTTCTACACAATCCTGACTATCTTGCGTTTCCAAGCTTATGCCTCTGAAATCTAAAAAAACAAACTGAATGGAGACCTGGCACTGGAAACTGACTGCTTACAAATCCATGGTGTGTGTGTGTGTGTGTGTGTGTGTGTGTGTGTGTGTGTACAAAGCCATGATGTGTGTGTGTGTGTGTGTGTGTGTGTGTGTCTGTCTGTCTGTCTGTCTGTCTTGAAACCCACCAACTTATCTGAGTGCTTCCAGATCTTCCCTGTGGTTCTGCATCTATCACAGAGCATTCAACAGCATGAGCTGGAGCTGATGTGTCAGCCAGGGTGAGCATCCCTGTTGATATCCAAGAGCCTGGACTGGCAAAGACAGCATCTTGGGTGATAATTCTAGAATCATTCTGAGAGCTTTCTGTCCCCAGGCAAGCACTGCTTTAGTTTCTGAACTTAAAAACAGCTTGTGCATCATACCTGGACCTGGAGAGAGTGTGAAAAAGTATCTGGCTATACAATTGGATTCTTTGTAGCATTCCCAAGCATTCTTTGTTGTGGAATAATACTTAAAAGATGATTAGGATACTCTGTGACCTGATTTGTTTCAGTGTGGATAGTCATCCAGGACTACAGACTGAAGTCCTGTGGCTTTCGATGTTGGTAGACATGTGTGATAAAGACAGTAAGATCTGGTCTCTGTTCAGCTGGGAAAGTTTTACAGCAGTTCAGCAGGTGGCACTCTCTGCTGTTCTAAAACTGATAGCTGCGTTGACCATCGTTTACAGGGTAAAGATGGAGATGAATAAGATAGCCCAGTGTTGATCACAGTTTGAATATAAAAGTCTACCTTGGTTTGAGGAGGAATGGAATGATACAAGTGTTGTACTTTAGAGAAAGAAGAGAAGTAGAATATTCAGCGAAGAGGCAAGCTTTACATTAGCACATTGAAGAATATTTTGTTCTTCTTCTTTTTTTTTTGAAACAGGGTCTCACTCTCCCAAGTCTGTATGTGGACTTGAGTTCCAACCTGACTCCTCAGCATGTCTACCTCAGCCTCTGAGCTGGTGGGACTGCAGATGTGCACCGCCACACCTGGCTAGAACTTCTATATGCAGAACAGAAGTAAACTGGTACACAGGGACAAGCTTTTAATACAGGGACTTTACAACAAAGAGTAGGAGCCTTTTCAAATATCGGATCACTTTCTGCGTGATCCTCCAAGATTTTTCTGGTCACTAGGATCTGCAGATTTCTCAGAGAAAATAGTTTGTTAGGATATTTGCTGTGTTTTCATGACATCTGCAGACTTGATCACTCACAACCTCATCCCAGATCTTGAGAGATGTTAAGGAGAACAGAAACATATGCCTCAGAGCCTAGAACAAGGTGCTCACCTCCCTTCTTTTAAACATAGCTTTCCTAACCATGCAGCTTTGGATGTATGTTAGTGAATGTTAGTAAAAAAAAAAAAAAAAAAAAAAAAAAAAGTATGTATGTTAGTAAAAATCCAGATATAGTTTAAAACTTACAGGATACTACAGACTGAATAGAGCCCTAAAAATGGTACAGTTGGTGACAAAGAAAACATGTCACATGCTGCTATGTTAATGTGGCGGGCTAGTTACACTCACTTGCAGTATACTCTAGCCTTTGGTGTAGAACAAAACATTTTTTTTTTTAATTTTCCCTCTTGCTGTTCATAGCTATTGTGGTAGCTGTCCTGAGTCTTCAGAGCATTTAAATGAGAGTCATGGTTTAACCATAATTGTATTATTCCTGAGATGGATATTAAGAAGCTATTGGTTCTGTAATTCTTTTATTACAGAAGCAGAGTCTTTTGACTATATCAGAAGAGAGTTGAGCCTTCCTGCTTAGCGGATTTCCCAGAGTGCTCAGTCAGTTAATCACATGGCTTCTTCAGAGCATTTAGAGGGGTTACCTCATCTGCTGGCTTTAATAGCCTTGGGCATGGTGCCAGTCGATGTGAAGCAGGAATACTTTACAGGACCCATCTTCTGAGTCTCTCATCTGCTCTTATGTGTCAACAAGAAACAAGGGCTTGTGTTTCATTTGTTTGTTTGTTTGTTTGTTTGTTTTATATTCTAGGGCACACATGTTCCAGAAAGCCCTGTGGACAACTTTCAGGACTCAGTTCTTGCCTTCCACCTAGTTGAGGCAGGGTTTCTCTTGTTTCTCCTATATCATATTCTAGGCTAGCAGGCCAGTGAGTGTCCCACCACCAATTCTTCTGTCGCTGCCTGTTACTCACAGTGGGAATGCTGGGATTTTGGCTGTGTGCTGCCACATCAGTCTTTTCAGTGAATCTCAGAGATGGAGCTCAGGTGACTGGGCTTGTGCAACAAAGCAAAGACTTTTTACCCCATGAGTACCTCTCTAGCTAGAACTGTTGTCACCCACCCCTAAATGCAATCAAAAGAGTGAGAATCAAATGTTTAAACGGCTACTGGCTTTGGTCTGAGTTTCTTTGGATGGTAAGATGAGAGTGTGTAAGATGTGTAATGTGGTGAGTGGATATCCTCTTGGTTTTCATGATGAAGGAGTAAGAGAATGAGTTGGAGGTAGATAGCTGGCCTGCTAAGTTCTCAGTATTCTGCATAAGCACCCTGACAGCTTACTTTAAGCGACTCACTGATACATGGCCACTTTTCAAACCTAATTTTCCCCCAGATCAACTGATGAGACATTTAGCTTGGCTGAAGAGACGTGTAGCTCTAATCCAGCCATAGTTAGAAGGAAGAAAATCGCCATCAGCATCATCTTCTCCTTGTGTGAAAGAGAGGCAGCGCAGCGGGATTTCCAGGACTTCTTTTTCTCCCATTTCCCTCTGTTTGAATCTCACATGAACAGGCTGAAGAGTGCAATTGAAAAGGTAAGAGGCGAGGGTGCAGGGCCCCAGCCCCATTCCAGGCAAACACTTAAATAAGGAAATGAAAGGTAATACGACTGCGACCTGCTGGCCAATAGGGGAGAGATTATGTGGGAGATGGTCTGCATAAGGCAGTCACAGCATGTCCTGGTATGATGGCCTTCAGGATTTTTAAGGCTAGAGACCAGGTTGCTGTAGGAAAGGAAGGTACTCCTTTTTGATGAGGGAAAATGTCATTACCATCAGGGTTTTAAATGTATTGTAGCATCATTGTTCATTAGTGAGTCAGCAGGTCAGTTATAGAATTTCCTCGTAGAGAGTAACCTGCTTCACTCTCTTTCATGAAGGCCATGATCTCCTGTAGGAAGATCTCTGAATCAAGTCTTCGTGTCCAGTTCTATGTGAGCCGTCTGATGGAAGCACTGGGAGAATTCAGGTAAAGTTCAAGGTTTGAAATCCAGCAGGAAGTGATGAGCAGTACTCTGACCAGCTGCCACGAGGCTATGTCTTAAAAGAATTGGGGGACTGGCAATATTTAGTTATCTTAGTGTCCCTACCCATGAGAGCAGGTAAATAAAGCCAAACATTTGAGTAATCCTCACTGTTTCTGACAGTTCTTAATGGGATTAATTTTTTGTTTGTTGTGTTCTTGGGGTAGGTGTTGTTGTTTTGTTTTGTGTTTATTTTGAGACTCACTATGTAGTCCTGGCTGGCCTGGAACTGCCTATTAGTCTAAACTCATCCTCCTGCCTCTGCCTCCTGAGTGCTGGGAGTAAGGTGTGCATTACCATGTTTGGCTTAATGGGATCATTTTCATCAGAATGAGCTGAAAACTAATTTTAAAGATGTCTTGTAGTCAGTTCCATGATCTGTCATCCCATAAACTTCAGGGGCAAAGCCTTTTCACCCTTTCTACAAATGTTAAAACTGGGGTTCAAGGGTGCTGCCTGTGCCCTGAGCGCATGGAGAAAATATGTGCATGTCGTGGAGACCTGGCTCTCATTTGTCAGGCCACATCTAGTGCACGTGCAGTGCTGTGGTACATGTCCTGGCCTGGACAGTGAATTGTCCGATGCCCCTTCTCTGACACTGTAAGCAGTTTCTAACTGATCTAGGGCTCCACCAGTCGTCGATGGGCACTGGTATTCTGTACTCTCTGCCCACAGAGTGTGGTTAGCAGGGTGATCTGCTCTCACATGGGGTTTCCCCCCTACTGTGCTCATCTGAGTTTCTCAGAGCCAGTCTCTTAACAGGGAATGGAATCTCACTGCAAAGCAGTGTACCAAATAGCTGAGGGGTTAAAAAGTAATCACAGTTCCCAGAACGTTAGAACATTTTTTTGCTGATGAGCTCAATGCTGCTTGAAGCAAAATTACTACCGCTTCTGACCTCTAGCTATAGACAAGGGACTGTTTAGGTTGTTTCATTTGATGAATGCCTTGAAGATGTTGAGTAAGCTGTCTCCGTTGAGGGCAGCACTGTCATCCTGCTGTAGTCACATTCAGAGCTGACCTGTGCTTGAGAGTCTAGATGCTAATCTAATCACAGAGATAAAAACCTGAAAATAAAAATCAAGAGATTATGTATGTAGAAGAGTTTTACACTTGACAGTGAGCCCTCCAAGAAACAGACAAAATAATGTCCTAATATTTAGAGACATGAATTTTATTTTGTTTTATTTTGGTTGTTTGTTTTCGAGACACATTTTCAGTGCATAGCCCTGGCTGTCCTGGACCTCAGTATGTAGACCAAGCTGGCCTTGGACTCACAGAGATCCACCTGTTTCTGTCTCCCAAATGCTGGGATTAAAGGTGTATGCCACCATGCCCAGCCAAGACATGAATTTTGTAGGTACATCCTAGACCTTGCTACTATAATCATCTTCACTGCTGCTGTTTTTATAGGTATGTTTTTAATTGAAATAGAATGATATGACTTTGACCCCTCCCAGGTACCCTCTTTACAACCTCTCTCACGTCTTTTTCCTCACCCCTACACTCTTTGGTTTTTCAAGGCAGGGTTTCTCTGTGTAGCCCTGGCTGTCCTAGAACTCACTCTGTAGACCAGGCTGGCCTCGAACTCAGAAATCCACCTGCCTCTGCCTCCCAAGTGCTGGGATTAAAGGCGTGTGCCACCACCGCCCGGCACCCCTACACTCTTATATTGATAGACTGCTATTGTTACATGCAGATATACACAAATATGTAAGTATGGCTTACTGGGTTTGCTTTTGTGTAAATACTTTCAGGGATGATCACTCTGCAATGGACAGACAATAAGCAGGCTCATCACTAGAAGAGGAGACTAACTCTCCTCCTCCCTGTAGTCACAGTTGCCTGTAGTTTTTAGTTTAGGGTGGGACCCCAGGGTATTTTCTTTCTCTTTAGTGTTAGTATATATGCCCATTGATATTGCTGCTGTTCTGCTCTTGCCTATGCAGCCATTTTTAGGAGAGACTATTTCACTGTCACTGGTATCTGGGCACTTGGAGTCTTTCCACTCCTCTTCCATAACAATCCCAGACCACACGTGGACAGATGTGATATAGATTTATTCATTGAGGATGGGTCCCCGATATCTTTTGATGTCTGCACTGTGTCTAGTTATGGAGTCAGCTTCTTAACTCAGTAAATGCTATTTGGGGAGGTGTGAAGTTTTTTGTTTTCTGTTTTTGCTGTGGTAGGCTTGTGTTCTGTCCTAATCCCTTTAGGTACCCAGTACATAGTCTAGTCTGAGCATGCTTGCGTGGTCTGGATTTGGAAGAGATCTGCGTTACTCATTCAGGGCTGATTTTTTTCTTTATCCCGTGGAGAGTCTGAGTTAGTTTTCACACTCTGAAAAAACACATGTGAGGCGTGTAGGTTGTAACAGAGCCTGCCATCCTGGGTTCTTATCCTCATCATACCATTAAGTATGTACATATCTGCACTAGAGGCTGCCATATGTTAGTGGGGAAGAGCCATTGTGTAGCTTCTTATCTAAACCAAGATGGGTGTTTGATTTAGAAAGCTACCACGTTAACTAGAAATCAGTAGAGCTGAGTCACCTAGCAATCTCGTTTTTAACAGAGCATGTTCTTTCTCTATCCTGCATGTCTGTGTGTGCCCCACTCCACCTAATTCTAGACGGAGTCTTCCTCTGTCATTGTGGCTGCCTCGAACTCATGGTTCTTCTGTCTCCCTCCTAAGTGCTAGGATTACTGCCAAGCTGAGATCTTGATCTGTATTTCTTTACCGTAAGAATGCTGTGTGGAGCTGGGAATGTAACTCAGTGATGAGTGCTTGTCTAGCATGAAAAAAGACCAGGATTTAAGTCTCACTATCACAAAAGCAAAATAAATAGCACCTAAAAATGACTGTAAACTTGTAGAGTTTTTAAGTTTTTATGTATAAATTTAAAAATAAAATTTAAAAATGATTATAAATTCTGAAAAAGAACACTGATTTTTTTTTTAACCTTTTGTATTATTTTTGTGTGTGTGCAGTGTTTGAGATCAAGCCCAGAGCCATGTGTGTGATAGGCAGGTACAATATCACTGGGCTACACCCTCATACATTATTTTCTAGATGAATGTTTTTATGTTAGGGGTGGTGTGCTTTTTCTCTTAAGGGTTTCTACACTGCCCCCTAACTTTGCCATTTCCCGCAGTAGCACTCAATAGATAATGCAAAAATAAATGGACATTCCTGGGTCCCAATAAAATTTTATTTACAAAAAATGGTAGCAATCAGATTTGTGTGTGTTACAGTTTTCCAACCTTTGTTCATTTATTTTTGAATTCCTTAAGGAGTACATAGATCCAAATTACAGTGTTCAGCTTTGCGATACTAAGATACCCATAATAACTATATTTATTACTGTTTGTCCCTTCTCTCTCCTGTAGAGGGACTATCTGGAACTTATATTCTGTTCCAAGGATAGCTGAACCAGTATGGCTTACCATGATGTCAAATACCTTGGAAAAAAACCAACTCTGCCAGCGCTTTCTCAAGGAATTTATACTTCTGATTGAACAAGTCAACAAAAACCAGTAAGTATAACCCTCTTGAGACTTATGGATCAATCCTGAGCCAGTGCATGTTCTGCACAGGACATGCTTTGTCCTGTATTTGACTAATCTGGGTATGCTTTTGTCTGTTTTCCCAAGGTTTTTTGCTGCCTTACTGACGGCGGTGTTAACCTACCACCTGGCCTGGGTACCAACTGTCATGCCTGTTGACCACCCGCCCATTAAAGCCTTCTCGGAGAAGCGCACCTCTCAGTCAGTGAACATGCTGGCCAAAACACATCCGTATAATCCTCTCTGGGCACAGCTGGGTTAGTACTTGTTTTACTGTGCAGAGAAAGTGTCTGATGAAATAGGAAAAGAAATATGCTGGAAATTGTAGCCTGTACTGGCTTTCTAACCACGTCACTCAAAGATTGTCTCTTGCAAGAATAAGATACAGATCCAAACAGGCAGGCTCCTCTCCTCATCCCTTTCCCTTGCTGGTAGCTTTGTTCTGCTCTTTTGAGATCTTGTAGGTAAACTGAGTTCTTCACACCTGTGGAGGCTGTTCACCCTATCATGGTTTCTGTAACTACTGACCGTTTACTCAAGTAATTTTTTGTGGCCAGGTGTGATAGGGCAGAGGAGGGCTGTCGCATATCTTACAGGTTGTTCAGCTATATTCCTGGCCTCCATTCACTAGATGCTAGTACAACCCCTGTCTTCATAGAGTTGTAACCATCAAAATGTCTTTAAATGTTGCCAAATGTCAGTGGGAAGAGGAGCAAGAAAAAGGAGTGAGCGCTGTTGTTGGAGTGGCTGGGGAGAGAAGACCAGAGGAAGGCGGCACACTTACATCTCACGACTGCTCTGACTGTGCCATAGACCGAATGTCTTATCTGTCTCTTGGTCCTTGCACCTGATGGTAGTGTTACTTCTCAACCCATATGTGTATATGGGTTGGTGTAGGACTCTACTGCATGGAAGAGCCTGGGGTTGCATATCTTGTTTTATGAGGCCTGTTCTCAGTAAGTATTAGAGTGACAAGGTATGATCACATGACATTCTGTCCCACCCCTGTGCTGGAACTCAGAGGTGAGTCACAGCTGTTCAAGCCTCAGTAGTCAGCTTCCTGGTGAACAAGGTTGATCCTTGATCAGGTTTTTTGACAACACCCTAGTGCTTAGATAAGAGTGTGCAAGGAATCTGGGAACCAGAGGCCTATTGTTTCCTTCATTTCTGAAGGCAGTCACTCAGCGTTCCTATTCCTCTTCTTTCTGTATGTTAACAGTAGAACCTGGGGCTTTGTAAGTGGCCAGATAAGTACTCCACACATGTCAGATGGGATGGGGTCAGGACTGGTGTTTGCTGTGACATGCAGTCACTTGTGCACCAGGCACCTTTGCTCTGGATGCTGCTCCTGAAACTACATTGTGAAGCATTTATAGAGAGAAGACTTACTTGCAGGAATCTTCACATGGTAATTGCTAGGGAAAGCAGTGGGCTGGGGGAAAGCACTGTAGCCTAAAACTGGGGTTTCAGAAGCTGTAATGAAAGCTGACACCACAACACAAGGATACATATTCGCAAATGAAAGTCTCATTCTTGCCTGTCGCAGTTGCCCTTAGTTTATAACAGGAAACATACTTTCTTGTCCTTGTGCCCACAAGACATAAAAGAAGATACATGTCTCATAGGGTAAGTAATAGGCATGTCTTTAATGAATGAACTAAAGAATTTGTGGATAGGAAATGTTAGACTGGAAGTGACTACACATGATTGCAATCTCAGGACTTGGGAGGCTGAGGCAGGAGGATTAAGAGTGGTAGGCCAATCTGTGCTATTTAATCAAAGCAAAAAAAAAAAAAAAAAAAAAAAAAAAGACAATGCTTTATATTTTAATACCTGGTACAATGAACAGTCCCTCGCTCGGGGTTGAGTAGCCCTGAGAACATACGTTGCTGTTCTCAGTTGAGGAAAATAATTTTTTTCAAAGTGTAGTATTTGCTGCTGGAGGGGAGTAGGCTGGACATTAAGGAAATATACCGTGTCTTGCTGCAGAGTCGACTTTCAAACAGTGGTCATTAAGCAGCATGCATTTAATTAGATAAATGTGTTTAGACTTCGGGATGCTTCTCCTGTGGGATTGAGCTAACTAGAAGCCACCGACTCCTTGTGTTCACCATAATAAGGCAAAATCCCTTCCTGTGGGCTTGCTTGTTGCTTTTCATTGGAGATCATATACCCCTGAAGGTCTTCAGCTCTCTTCCTGAGAAGTCCCTCTGGGGACTGGGTGTTGGTCGGAGTAGTTTGAGGAGGGAATGAAGCCTTGCACAGAGAAGGCATCTGACAGCCTTATAAAGACAAGTGTGAGCGACTGAGTCTCCATTATCACAAATGTGAAAACATTTCTGTGATTAGACAGAATGTACTTAAATTACGGTTATTTTCTATGTGCTACAGTAGGCAGGAAAATGTAAGCTCTGGGGGCTAAACAGGAATGCAGATGTGATTTGCATTTAGTTCCTAAGTAATAAAATGGTTCTATCATGAATGATTTGCCCATGTTACTGAGGACCCACTGGGACAGTCTGTACTTCTCTTCTCACCTGTATGGTATCTCGGCCCCCTGAGCAGAGTCAAGGAATTGCTCCTAGGAGTGCAATGATCCGGTGCCATTGCCCCCATGGGCACTGTGCACAAAGATTTCCAAATTAGGGATTTCACCCACCAGTGGCCTGTGGTAGCCATTAGTGGGTTGGAAAAGAATTCAACAGGATAGAAACAGAAGGACTCGCACACAGGTTCTATAAAATGTGAGTTTTAGGATGTGGTGGCGTCTGTTGCTGTAGGTGAGAAGCCTGTGCTTGTGGTGAGTGGGTTTTCTCCTGCTGCCTTCAAGGTGGCCTTTTTGCCTTTGGCTTTTGACAGTTCAGCTTCAGGGTATCTATTGACTTTTACTTAGGTTTTCCTTGGATTTTCATAGTTGGCATTCATTGACCTTCTTAGATGAACAGACCTATGTCACTCATGAAGTTTACATTTTGAGGAGTCCTTGTATTAAAATCTATTTCTGCTCCAGTCTCTCTCCCTCTTCCCAGAATCCCTACTGTGTGTGTATCGCCATGCTTGAAGGAGTCCACAGACATGAGCAGTATACATCATTCTTCATTCCTCTTGTTTCTCCTCAGGATGAGTAATCCCACTTGACCTGTTTTAAAAAGGCAATCTCTTTTTCTCCACCTTGATGAGATCTGATCTTCATCAGCGTCCAAGGATTATATGAACATTAGACTTGGCTATCACAAACATGGTACTTCTCATACTTAAGACCCTTGTGAGTTTTCCATTGTATGGACAAGGAAAGAAACTCTTCAGGAGGGTCTGAATGAAACGTATCTCTGTGTTTCAGAGCGTTATACTCTTTCCGGCAATTAGTTATTTTCTGGCAAGAAAAAAAAAAAAAGGTAATAAATACTTGTAAATCTAATCCAACAAGAAAGCATACATCTGTTTCCCCTCCTATAACTATAGAAAATGTTGCCCACCTTGATTTTGATGGTAACTATCATCTAGCTTTACCTGACCTTTACCATGACTTTTCGTTTAGGTGCGCACATGGGTGCGTGTGTGCATGCATGCATACATATGTCTACACAGACCTTTGCAGGTGCACACAACCATGTCAGTACTGTTGCTGTCTGCCTTGTTCCCTTGACAAGGGCTTTCTCACCAAACCTGGAATTCTCTGTTCACCAGCAGTTTGAGTACAAGCACATGTGGCTATATCTAGCTTCCTGTGGTCACTGGGAAGTGAACTTAGGTCCTCTGGCTTGTAGGCACTCTTGCTGAGTTATTTCCCCAGCCTTTACTCAGCAATGTCTTCCCTTTTCATCCATTTTGTTTACAAATGTAGTATCCTCTTTTTCTAAAGACTCCCCATTTTTCATTTTTTATGGAAGATTTTGAACCCTTCCCCTGCATAAGGGACTTTGTGACTCTTTTCTAGTTTTGCTGCTGTGCACTAGCTACATGAATAACCCTTCTTTATGATCAGTGAGGCCTTGTTTGTGTACCCTGTTTACATGAAAAGTCATAGACTGTGCTGCTCCAACACTCAGAAAATTAATTTAAAGTATATATCAAAGTTGGCTCAAGCCATCTGATAAAACTTTTACATCTGTGTACTTAGGGGTGGGAAGTATGGCTTGTTTGTTTCATACTTGTGACAGAGTCACTGTATGTAGTCTAGGCTGGCCTGGAACTCACTGTATAGCCTGTGCTAGTCTTGAACTCACGATCCTCTTTTCTCAGCTTCTGTAGTACTTGGGACCATAGACCCACACCACCAGAACTAGCTTGTATGTGGTAGTAGCACAGAGGCTGAGGTCACAGAAACACCCATGAATCCTGAAGTGATGGTGATGTGCTGGAACCTGGGGAGACAGGATCAGAAAGAAGGCATGGCATCAGCCTGTGCTGAGGGCAGTTTTCTCAGGCCAAACCATAGCATCTCACTAGACTTCTGAGCTTTTACTCTGAAGTCTAGGATGGCTTCTTAGGTGCTAAGGCTCCTTTAGCCTTCAGTCCTGTCCTTTTATAGAGAAAAGTATTTATTATTATTTCTGTCTTGCTCTTTAAATGGTCTTGAAAGTTGTGTGCTAGGGAAAACTCTGTGAAGGACAAACTTCCTTATGGTTCCCTAGAGAGAAAACTTCCTGCTCATTCTCACAGTCTCTCGAGACCTCAGTCTACTAATTTTAGTTGTCTCTAACCTGCGGCTTCCTGCCTCTCTATGGATACATTCCTCAGCTGAGTCTTGACTTCCCACGTTCTTCCTTGTAACCATCACTGAGCATTGCCTCTCATATATGAAGCTCCCCTTCCAGCATTGGTGGCTTTCAACCTTCTGGTTAATTTTTTAATCGTTTCTAACTCTGGCTCGGTTGTATAGGGATTATAGTCTTTAAACTCTTAGCTTACTTAAGTACATAAGTACTTAAGCTAAGTACATACCCACTCAGTAAACATTGGTTGTCTAACATAGCAAATATAATGAAGTGACAGACTTGATGACTTAGTAGTTAGGTAACAGTACTTTTTTAAAAATTAGATATTTTATTTATTTACATTTCAGATGTTATCCCATTTACCCATTCTCCCCCTCACCCCCCATTAATTCTCTATCTTATTTCTCCTCCTCCTTTTTTGCTTTTATACTGTTTAAATTATATTCAAGTATTAAGGTCAGTTCTAGGTTGAGAAACTAGCAATACAATAGATGCAAATAGTCAAGGAACAAGCAAGATAATAAACACAAATAGTCAAAGAACAATAAACAGAGTCACTCCTGTGATCACTTTTTCTAAGGGCTTATCAGGATGACCAAAATATCTGAGCCTACTTCCCTGTCCTAGCCCAAAGTCATTTTTATGCCTGAAGCCTACTTCTTTGTTCTAGCTTAAGATTTAGATTCCTGCCTGAAATTTCTTCTTTGTTCTAGCCAAAGATTTAGATTCCTGCCTGAAATTTCTTCTTTGTTCTAGCTTAGGATTTAGATTTCTGCCTGAAATTACTTTTTTGTTCCAGCCTAATGTCAGATTCCTGCCTGTAGTCCATTTTCTTGTCCTTGGCCAATGTCTGATTCCTGCCAGGCAGCCCCAAAAGCTCTCCACATCTCCCCCTTTTCATTGCATAAACCAGACTGAGCCTGTCTTAGGTCGGTCTGACAAGAATGCCTTCCTTACCTGTCGTGAAATATGCATTATCAAAAGCAATACTTATGTCTTAGGTTGGTAAGGCTCTGTGCAGAATCTTATCTGTCCTTGGCTTGCCAGCATGTTAAATTAATATCTCTGTCTGGGGGTCCATTACAGTACTTTTAAAAAATGTGTTCTTTGAGAGTTTCACATGTTTTGATCATATTCACCTTTCCTGATGCTTCCAGATTCACCCCCTTCCCCACCTAACCTTGTGTCCCTTTTCATTTTATTTTTTTTTAATTTAAAACACTTTATCAATATTTGTATAAACACATATACCCATACATGCATACATATATACATACACATATAAATGATAATCAAACAATAAAATGCATTCAAAAAGTATGGGGGTGTTGGGAAGAGTGGGAGGAAGGAGAGAAAGGGGAAAGTTAGGTAAATATAGTGTTCATATATTTCATTTTATTTTTAAAGCCCAGAAAGACCAATTTGTATTACCCAAATATTCTTGGGCAATTCTTGAGTGTATGGTGTTGCCCTGGAATATGGTTGGTTGACTTACCAGGGTTAATACTCAGAGAAAATTGTCTCTTCTTTTCACAGAAGCCAACAGGTACCCATAGCTCCAAACCTGGGGTGGGATTTTATACTTAACTTCCACTGTCATGCTGGAACTTGGTTTATCAAGACTGCTGTGAGCTCATTTGTGCAGCTGCCTGTTCCACTGTGTCCAGGCGACACTGTGTAGTCATCCACTGCCTTTGGCTCCTATATTCTTTCTGTTCCCTCTCCTGCAGTGATCTACAATATATGTGTTCTGTTTAGAACTGAGCATTTTTGCCGTCTCTTCTGTATCTTGGTCAGTTGTGGGTCTCTGTGCTAATAACTGTATGCAATAAATAGAAGCTTCTCAGATGAGGCTTAGAAGATGCACTGATCTATGGAGTAACAGTAAGTCATTAGGAGTACTGTGCCCATTTAGCAGAATCACAGTAGCAGGTTCTCTCCACAGCCTGTGACCTGTCCAGTCCTAAGTTCTTGGCTCGATAATTATGCTGGATATGAGTTGTATTGTGTGGACTAGGGCTTAACTCCAAGCAAAAAGTGATTAGTTTCTCCCATGACAGTTGTACCACTGTTACACCAGGGGCCATGTTTTACCAGACCAGCTGTTTTTGTAGCTCCCAGGGCTCTCAGCTGGATCTGATTGATGAGTCTTTTCCCCTCTAGCATGCACAGCACCTTCTAGCACAGTGAAAGCTAGCCAGCTAGGTCTGGAGCTTTGAGGTAAGTGCCAACTAAGTTCTCTATGTGGTTTCTTCAGCAATAGTGTCTTACTCTGAAGTTCTAGAGGGTAACTAAAAGTATTGGCAATAGCCTGTAATGTTTTTTTTTTTTTTTCTACATATTCTGTAATGTTTGAGGTGGGAGCTGGAGTCTATAGGATCTCATCAGGAAACAATTTATTCCTGGCTCTGGGATTTTTAATTTGATAGCTGTGATATCTGATAGAAACACTGCTGCCCTATTGTAGGTAACTCCATTTTAACTCATGTGCCTGTGTATGTGCGTGCATGAGTGTGTGTGTGTGTGTGTGTGTGTGTGTGTGTGTGTGTGTGTGTAAAAGCTTCTGTAGTATTTGGTTTCCATAAGACTTTTTAAAAATGTCTTCATCTCCCACCTCCTCCTTCCCCTCTCCCTCTTGCTCCAGCCCCACTCACTCCAGGCCCCTGCTGGCTCTAGGCCCAGTAAAAAGGTTTTTAGTTATCTTTTCCTATATTCCCTCTCTACCCTGCCCTCTGTTCCCCGACCCCCCAATTTAACCTTTCCTGTTCCATTAGTTTCTTTTAACCCTTTATTTCAGTGTGTTCTGTGAGCACTAGTGAAGTACTTCTGTAATAATCTTTCACACATCACACTAAACACAAAGCTGGCTCATCAGCCCGTTTTAACCAACTTACCAGAATATAACTGAGACAATGGTTTGTGTCCTATAGAATTTTTTTATATCATATAAAATAAAGAAAAATTCAGACCTCTTCAGAGTTACAGACAATTGTGAGAATCTTTGCCCAATGAGAAGGTGGGTGCTGGGGATTGAACTTGGATCCTCAACAGGCACAGCACATGCTTTTAACCATGGAGCACTCTCCCGAGTCCTCTCCCCCATAGAGTCCCCACGTTAGTGTTCTAAGAAAATTTCTAATTTGCAACATATACCAAGTATGTCATGCTTCATCTGGTCATTTATGCAAAGCAGTGGCTTCAGCCTTCCTTGGGCCAGCATGCAACCACCTGAGCATAGTGAGGGGCTTGTGTGTCCAACAGAGCCGCTGCTGTGCTCTACTGCGCTCAGCTAGATGCTGGGCTGCATCCTGTGTTATCTTCCAGACCTGCTCTCCAGTATCAGGGGAACTGGAACACGGTTGTTCCTAGAAATTCTATATCTCCTGCGTCAAGAAGTGGTTGGAGGCTGGGAATCAAGTTACCTGTTTTTTTTTTTTTTTTTTTTTTTTCTTGTAAAGGGCAGACATATCCATATCCATGTATGCTAACACTGAGGGCTTTGTCTTCTGTCCGTCTCTGCCCTGCAGGTGACCTTTATGGAGCCATAGGCTCTCCAGTGAGATTGACTCGCACTGTGGTGATTGGGAAGCAGAAGGACTTGGTCCAGCGCATTCTTTATGTTCTGACCTACTTTCTCCGTTGCTCTGAACTGCAAGAGAATCAGTTGACTTGGAGTGGTAATCATAATGAGGATGACCAGGTTATAAATGGGAGCAAGATCGTAACTGCCTTGGAAAAAGGAGAGGTGGAAGAGTCTGAGTATGTGGTAGTTACAGTGAGCAATGAACCTGCTCTGGTACCGCCAATCTTACCACCAGGGACAACTGAGAGGAAGAGCCCTGAGCCTACAGTAGTAGCTGAGAGCCCAGAAGGCATTAATACTAGTGAACTGGGTCACAAACCTGGAAAAACCAGATGCAAGAACCCAGAGCAGAATTCTGAGGCCAGTAGCATGGGGTTCCAAGAGGCAGAAGCTGAAAGTTCATGGATACCTCAAGGCATATTCTGTGAGGACAAACAGAATGACCAAGAGGCAGTCCAGGATTGTTCTTCAAGACCTCCCAGCTGTGAAGTGCCCAAGGTAAGAAGAAGGATGGACCAACAAACCTTTCGTGCAGAGCTGCATGGGGAGATGCTAAAGACACACACAGAGCGCTCAGCAGGCTGGCCTTGCCCTGACAGACATTCCCAGGAGGATCCTCCTGTTGAAAAAGTCACTTTCCACATCGGAAGTTCCATCTCCCCAGAGTCTGACTTTGAAAGCCGCACCAAAAGAATGGAGGAGCGGTTGAAGGCCTCTGGACATTTCCTTGGGGCCAGTGACTCTGCCAGGTCTAGCATGGACACTGGCCTGACTCAAGAGCAGCAGGGCTCTGGGTGCTCCTTCAAAGCTGATTTTCAAAAGGACATCACACCTCAGGACCACTCTTCAGGGGGAGAAGGTGTCTCTGAGGACAGAGGCCTCCGAGCTAACATGGGACATACTGTGGGACAGCTTAGCCAAGTTGATGGCCCCCTTACACATTCGATTAGTGCAGTAGGAAGTGGCCGGAGACTACCGGAACAGACTAGAGATCTGCAGTTAAAAGGCGACAAAGGACCTTCATCAGAGCCTATTCCAAACAGATATAGACAGCAGGGTGGCCTGCTGATTGCTACAGATGTCCCCTGTGGGGATACCAGTGGTAAGGCCAACTACAGGAGAGAAGGAGACATTCCCAGGAATGAAAGCTTGGACAGTGCTCTTGGAGACAGTGATGATGAAGCATGTGTTTTAGCCCTGCTAGAACTAGGTCACAGTTGTGACAAGACTGAAGGGTCCTTGGAAGTGGAGCTGCCTCTGCCAAGGTAACACTGCACAGGGAACTGGAGCCTGTCCGTAGCCTGACACTGTGACCATGTTTGCCACTCATGATTACTTTATATGTATGTAGCACATGTTTTCTCTTAAATACTAGAGATATCAACACTTACATTCAGGGGTTTCCAGCCTGTCTGATCTCCAAGGATGCTCACCATCTTGGTGCAGCTAAGTTCTTGGACAGAGAATGGTGGTTGTCTTTGCAGCTATTGAGACATTTGGGGAGTGAAGAGCCACAATGGCTATGCTTGCAAGGAGGAGAGAGTTCCGTCATGTCTATGTAATGTGTATGGCTGGCTGTGGGTGTCTTGCTTCTAAGGTGACGATAGATCACACTCCCTGAGGCTTTCCTCCTGCTGTTCAGGCCTCTTTATTAGCTCTCCGTCGGGTTGGCTTAGTCCATGAAGACTGAAAGTTGCAATTAAAAGATTCCTTCTGTTGTTCTGTGCTGTGGTGGACACTGCTCTCTGCGATAGGTCAGATTCATAAAGCCATGCTTTTGGCACAGTGATCCCCTGCCTCATTCTTCTCCTTCTGATCATGACTTCTGATACATGTTCAATATGATGTATAAGAATAGGTTCCTAGTTCTTTAGACAAGTCTCACTATGTAGCCTAGGCTAGCCTTTAAACTGAGGACAGGTACTTCCACATATGGCTTAAAAATGAAGTTTTAATTAGCTATGGAAATAGTATATTTTTTTTCAGGTTTCCATTTTAATAAAAATTGCTTCCTTTTCTCTCAAATTCCCTCTTTTCTCACACTTATGGTCTTACTAGAGGATCCTGATATGAACCACAGGAAAACTATATATATTTTCTTGTGTCATTGGAGGTTTTGTTTTCATTGTAATATAAAAAGTGTGTACTTTTTAGCTATGTGTTTAATATTTCAAATGTTGTTTTAGGTCTCAGAGCACCAGCAAGCCAAATGTTAGAAATTTTGGCCGCTCACTTCTGGCAGGTTACTGCGCCACGTATATGCCTGATTTGGTGCTGCATGGAACCAGCAGCGACGAGAAGCTGAAACAGTGCCTGGCAGCTGATCTGGTCCACACGTTGCATGTAAGTGACCAGTGTAGAGCCACAGGATGGCCAGCAGCAGGCTCTTCATCTTACACTGAAGCATCTGCATAAAGGATTGCTTGTAAGGACACAGAGTGACAAGACAGCCAGTGAGGTGTAATTAAGAGTCTAGGGACTCTGTGAGCGTACCTGGGCCAGACTCAGCAAAGGAAAAGCAGGTACTAGCAGAACTGCAGAGTCCTGGAGCAGGAAGAGCGACTGCCTATCTGGGGACAGTGAGGAAGGTGGAGCATCTGGCTTCCAGTTCTCTCCTCTATCCTCCAGTTTCTTCTGCAAAAGGCCAGAGAGCAAGGGCACAGCTAAGGCACAGACCTCCAGTTTTCTGTAGAGGTCAGCTTCCTAGAGTCAGAACAGGATGGGTAGAGTAAAGTGGGGGCTGGGGGTGAATGGCTGTGGGCTGGCCTGGTAACATAATTGACAGATGGTAAGTGACAGTTATATGCCTTCAGAAGGAAGACTGAAGAGATGTTGTGTATAGCCTGCTTTTTATCCAAACCTTTCGAGTTTCTAAAAGCAATTACTTTAACTGATTTGTCATTGAGATCACTTTGATAGCCGGGTGGAGATGGCTGTAGAAAGATTTACAGGTATTACTGGAAAATTGCCTGTAGCTACTGCTAAGTGCTTTTCTGTTATCTACAGCATGACAGGAGCTGAACACTTACAGAAACTGTGTCAATCTGATGGACCTGTTTTTAATTGTGCTGCCATTGGGCAGATGTGCAAGCATAGCTGTTTTGCAATTAGAAACATATGCTATCTTGTGCAGTAGGGAGAATCCTTGTTGCCTCATTAAGATTGTTGGAACCTGGCTTTGTTATCTCCTTATTACACACTTTTTGTTTGTTGAGAGGAAGGGTTTTTGCAAAGTAGAAAAGAAGGCATTGTAGGTTATCTTTGGCCTTGAGCATCCGCCCAGATACAAAGCAGACACAGGCTAAACAGGCTATGGGTGCTTGTATGAAATAAGAAGGGCTCGGGTGGGAAGCAGAGATTGGGATCCTGTACCCCATAGAGATAGAGAGCTGCAGATGCTTACCCAGAAATGCCTAGTCCCACACACTTTGTCATCAGACACCATCCTTCGCAGGAACAGTCCTGGAATAAAACTGTGAGGTTTCTGTTATCTACAAATAACTCACAATTCCCTTTATTCTTATTGCAGATACCACAAACTTGCTCTTATCATTTCAGAGGTTGGGTCACCTATCCATCCCATAGTATAAGCACAGGGCCCTCCTTGCATGGTATCATGTTTCTGCACTGTCCTAAGTGTGGCCATCTTTTATGTGTTTAGTGTGTGTTGGGACATGGTAGGACCCTGTGTTATAGCATCGTCACCTCCTGCCTATATCCATATATGTAGAGCTCTTGGGTGTTGGCTTTTTGTGGTGCTGTTGGTTTGATTGCTAAGGATGTTGGGTTTGCTCCTTGCACCTTTACTCCACCAAGCCAGAGTGCTGCTCCTGACAGAGGCTCAAATAGGCTGTAGGAGCTTACGGGGTTGTCCTCAATGATACTGAGTTTATGAGCTGCTGTGCATTTGTCCTGAAATGCCCAGCGTCACTTACTAACCGCCATGGAAAAGCGATGTCCTGGGTGATAACCACCTCCAACTTAGCTGTGACTCAACTCATGAAATTTTGACATTTTTTTATAGGTCATCAATTTCTAATTTCTGAATATTTGATTTTCATTGTGACCATCTAGCTCTGTAATTCTTATATTTGAGAAAATAGCCATGTCTACATTATCATTCCTCTTAGAGCTTTTCTGTGTTTTATTTTTTCCCTTTTAAAAACAGTATTTTTTTATTGGATATTTTATTTACAATACAGATGTCATCCCCTTTCTCCATTTCCCCTCCCTAGAACTTCCTATCCCATCTCCCCTCCTCCTTTTTGCTTTTATATCATTAAAAACAGTAATTTTACACTGTATGAGCTCTCATTTCTTTAGACAGTCATCTTGAGAGGCTAAATTTTATTAGGCATACTAATTTATTTTGTGTGGTATGAGTGCTTACAAAATGCAGTCATGTGCATGGTGTTATAGGAAATTGTGAAACTATCTTCAAGTTTTAATAACTTCATGATATGTCCAGTTAACATTAGTGGATTTCCAATTTCATTTAACAAACCCATCATCACAGATTTTACATTTGTTAGCTAGTTTGTTTGTCTGTTTGTTTGAGACAGACTCTCACTGTGTAGCCTCACGCTCTAAGCAGTCCACTGGCATCTGCCTCTCAAGCCCTGGGATTATAGGTGGGGCGTCATCATGGTGGTCCTGAGTTTTGGTTTTGAACTGGAGTTTCATGTAGACCGCCTCTCTGACTGACACTCTGGTCTGCAACAACGCTGTTCTCTTTTTACTTTAAAAGGCACTTAGCTTCCATTTACAAGTACTTTGGAAATAGGGATGTTTTTAAAACATTGGTTACATTGGTGAATTAACCATTCATAAGGGACAGCAATTTTCTGAGCTGAGAATATTGTCAGGAAAAGAAGCAGAAATACAAGAGTTATGAGGCGTGGCCTCTGCACGCTGAGAACTTGTGGGAGAGAGGTGGGGTAAATCCTATTTGTGCACTACTTGCTTTCACAACCTGATTTGGGGGTATAAGGAATTTCAGCTTCATGCCAAGCTTTGGGGCTTGTAATTCCTTTTAAAGAAGAATTTTTGAATAATTTTGTAAAAACAATTGTTATAAGTATTGATTTTTTTTTTTTTTTTTTACTTATGCATGGCTTAGATTATAAAATCTGGCTTTATAAATGTACATTATATAATTACAGCAGACTAGTTTTCTTTGGAGCACAAGGAAATTTCTTTCTAGAACATTCAACATCAAGAGTGTCTTTTCATTCTTTTTTGTTATCCTAGTCTCTTACAAAAGAGATCTTTTGCCGTTTACTTTCATGGCTTTTGTCGCCTTTCAAACACTAGGACCCAGGTTTTCTCTTGGTGTTTTGGCATGTGCTGTTTTTCAGTCTGATATTTGAACTCTTTCCTGCTAATTCATGTTACTCAGATGCTGTAACAGTTCAAGGTGACTTTTCCTATCAATTCAATGTATACTTTCCTCCACCTTCCTCTTCACTGAATGGAGAGGGGACATGTGCATGAGCCAGCAACACTTTCATCCTGTGACCCTCAGGCAGCCTTGTCTGTCTTCTGTGTCTCGTCTGCCAGTGAGTGCTGCCAACTAGGCAGTGTTTGTGAGCAAATTGAAGGCAGAAGATGGTGACAGACCAATGGCATCAGCACTGGCTTGACTCTGAGTCCTGGTGTCACTACTCACCGAGACTTTCAACTACGTCAGCTAACGTCACTTAAACCTAAGGATGATTTTAGAGGACACAAGAACAGGGAAACTGAAGCAGTGGATAAGAGTTTGCTTTCCAGGTTGGGGAGAAATCGCAGTAGGAAAGTACTTGCCAAATAAGCATGAAGACATGTTTGGTCTCCAGGACCTATGCAAAAAAAAAAAAAAAACTGGGTGAGGCAGCATGTGTTTATAATCCAGCACTGGGGAGGCAAAGATGGCCAGCCTCAGCCTCCTCAGTGAGGTCCTCATGAGGACCATGTCTTGAACATGTCTTGAAAAATAAGATGGATATACACAAGGAACAACACCTGAGTTTGACCTCTGGCTTACATTTGAGAAGTTGGGCCTCCAAAGAAGCAACCTAGGTTTGAATCATAGCTCAGTTCCTAATGGCTTTGTGGCCTTTTGCAGGAAGAGTTTATCCTATAAAATAAAGTGTACTAATGTCATTTGAGTTTGAAAATTCTGTAATCCACATCAAGTGTTGAGCGCAGTGCCTGGTATACACTACTAAGCACCCAGTAACTGTTAACTATTTAAATAGAAAATGTGAAAAAGCCTTGAAAATGGTAAAGTAGTGTGAGATGTTATTTGCGGGTAGACAACACTATGTTAGTTAAAACAGGATTACTTTCAGAGTTTAGAAAGATGTTCGAGTGTCCTCAACACTCTCTCGTTTGGTTGTGAGTGTTAGACACTGAGAGCACCTGCTGGAGACGACTGAGCTGAGCATAAATTTGCCCTTTGTCATGTAACAGGGAGCTGGCTGGCTTCTCTTACATTAGGTAAGGTCATCAGGACTAAAATTGGCATCATAACAGTGATCTAGGCTTCAGGCATTTTTCAGACGAATCTATAAATAACAGTTGGATATAGCAGCCTGTTCCATTTAATTTTAAGAGTAGCAACAGATTGACTCCAGAAATATCACATAGGAGTCAGTAGCACAGATAAGGAGCTTTGCTGAAAGCCTAGCTGTGATACGTGCTCATGAATACTAATTAATTCATGTGGGCAACCAACCAGCCAGACTACAAAAGAACAGCCTGTCCCATCAGACAAGAAATCATTACTTAAGTAGCACATGGTATTAAATGCCTCAGGTCAGATCAACAGGTTAGAGAGGAAACCATTTTGGAGGAGTCCCTTGTTTACAACACCCTGGCTGGTTTCATTTCTCTGGGTTATGTTAGTAACTCAGGGCCTGCTGCTGCTCTGCCTTCTGCAGCTGGAGCCCTGAATGCAACCCCCACCTAGAACTGGGAGATGTATTTAGAGGACTTTTAAATGAACTCAGTTAGTTACCTTGCTGTTTGTTTTTTCAGACATCATCTTACTGTGTAGCCCAGGTGGGCCTTGAACTTGCAATCCTCCTGTTAGTTTCCCAAGTTCTGGGATTATAAGTATGTGTCACCATGCCCATCTCACTTGCCTGTCCCCCTTTTTACCTCCTTCCCACCTACTAGACATGTGCGCACTGGTCTATTACCTCCAACTCTTAAAATACATGTTTGGCCTATAACTGGATTTTGATGACCATTTTTTAGTAATAAAGAGGATGGAAAGAAATCCTTACAGATAGTCAGGGTTATTATTTAGTGAGACCTTAGTATTGTGTATGTATGTATGTACTTGCCTTCATACATGTATATCAGTATGTACACATGTACACATGTCTACAAACACGTTTCCTTCTTCTCATAGGCCTGCAGTTACCCTGAAGCAGAAACTGAGACCTATTTTCTTTGTATTCTTAGTGTGTCGCCCGGTGCCTCGTGCATGAAAGTGCTTGTTCTTTTTAGGTAACTTCATAAACTGCGTTCAGAGCATTGTATGTTTCTTGTTGGAGCTGAATATGCCTTCTTCTGGGGTAAAGAGAAATGTGCATAATCTATCTTTAGAGTCGTGACGAGGAGGAGTGATGTGTTTGACATGACGCTGGCAGCTCTTTGCCTTCATTTTGTATTCTTTTAAGTTTATTTATTTTTATGAGTATAGGAGTTCTGCCTGCACAGGCCAGCAGAGGAACTGGAGTTACAGATGACTGTGTGGGTCTTCATGTGGGTGCTGGGAACTGAACCCAGGTTCTCTGGAAGAGTGTTTGGTTTTGTCTTGCTTTGTTTTGTGTACTTTTTATTGATTTCTTCATGAATTTCACATCACGCACTCCAGTCCCACTCATCTCCCATCCCTTCATACTCATCCTCTGCCCTTTCAACCTTTCCGCAAAAGAAAAAGGAAAAAGAAGGGGGAAACGCCTTGTGGAAGCCGTAGTGTGTGACAGTGTGTCCCACAGTTTACCCTTTGCCCATCCTTCTTTACTGGCAAATGTTCATTTCAATGAGTCATTGGGCTGTTGAAGGCCTCGGGCTTCTGCTTCTCTGAGTGCTGCTTCCTCACCGGGTGGGACTCCTCTCAGATAGCCTTGTTGCCCTGTGACATGGAGGTCCTGCAGCTCTGGATCTGTAGGACTGGCTCCTGGAGCAGTGTTCTTAACCTGGGCCATCTCTACAGCTCCCTGAACTTATTTTCTGCATTTAGAGGAGACTAAGGTCTTTTGGACTCTGTCTCTTCTGCATACTGTTTCAGAGTTGAGCACACCTGTACTTTCATTTTCCCATTTTCTTTTTAGTATGAGATACTTAAATATTTATGTCAGCCTCTACAAAAAGCTGTGAACCTTCTCTGGCATTGAAGTCACACTTCATCCCGTGACTTGCTTTTGGGACTCTTTGTGACCTTTTATACCTTGCTGCACCTTCAAACTAAATCTGAACTCAGTCTGGCAGTTGATCTGGTGGCCAACTCAGGCTGAACTTGGGTATTAGCCAGTGAGCGCAGTGATTACAGTCACAAGCATAGCACACAGAGGCTGGGCTTTTCACCCCTCTGGTTCATCATGCTGTTTGGAGTGCCCCTTTCCTTCCCTGTGCCCATAGTGGTCATGGTGTCTTGTGGTTCTCAGAGGCTGCCACCTCCACATAGCCCAGAGTGACTGCTGCTCTTGCTGCCCCTCCTTCCTCTTAGTTTTTGAGGTGCGATCTTGTTTTTTTACTCCAGGCTGGCTTTGAATGTGACTTGTTCTTGTCTGATGTACAAAATGTTGGGAAGAAAGCTATGCACCATCGTGCAGACCCTTGTCTCTTATCATGTGACAGCTCTTCATTCTTAAGTGACTAACACTAAACTTGTTTCCAAGAGAAAAATTCTGCTAAGCAAATGCAAATAGCAGTGTGAAGCACAATTGTTTCTTGAGTCTTCATATGCACTAGCAGCAGTCTGGTGGCAGCCTCTTAGGTTTCCTGGCTGGCTTGGCTCTCCGTGGTTGAAGGAGGTAGGCTGGAGAGGAGAGTTATGCAATGGCAGACTCTATCTGTTGAAAATCACTGGAGTGGCTTTTATATGAAAGGCATCTTTATGACTCAGTTGGAATAGCATTCCAGCAACACTGTGTACGAGTGACATGGAGATGGTATTCTCACCACCAACATGTATGAGGACATTGTTGTTGGCGTTTTAGGGTATACGCCTAGGTCTTGGCAGTTCCCAAAAGCTACACTTGTTTGCCTTCCCCAGCATACCAGATAAGGAGACAGTGGCTTGCAAAAGTGGTAACCTTGTAATTCTGCAGGACACGACCCGGATCTCCAGTCTCTCCCCAGCATTTGCTGCTGCTTGTATGGCTTTAGGGGGAGATCCCAAGAATCCTTAAGCAGCAGGAGCTCCTTGGGGCTTTTTTAGTCTCATTTCCTGAATCTTGATAAGCTTCACTCCTCTTTCTAAGAATGAATGTTTTAATTCTAAAGAAATTTCTGCCCAACAGTATGTTATTACATACCTGAGTTTGTATGGTTTTAATACATATATTTGATAAGATGTGATCTTAAAAATTCTACATGAGCCAGTATTTAGTAGGTGAAAGCAGAAAGATTGGGATTTTAGGGATATCCTTAACTACATAGCAAGTCCAAGTCCAGTTTGAACTACATAAAACTCTGTCTCAACATGTCCCAAATCTATTTAGTAAACTGTGCCATTATGGTATAGCTAATAAGAAAAGGTTAATGTTAAAAAGAAATGTAATTCTGGGCATTGTTTTATATGTGTTTAAGGCTAGCATGTGAGTTGCAGGCTAGTCTTTGGCTGTGCAGCAAATCAAAAAACCATCAGTTTTCCTTTGTGCAGTGTGTGGTGCTATACACGCTTCAACTCTAGAGGCCTCCCAGAAGAGACTTGTTAAGTAAGGACCAGGACTGGGGATGGTGCCTGGCTTCACTTGGGTTTCCATTGCTGTGGTAAACTACCAGGACAAAAGTGAACTTGAGGAATATATTGTAATCCTAGCACTAAAGAGGCTGAAGCAAGCAGATCACAAGGTAAAGCCCTCTGGGACCTACATACTGAGGGCACGTCTCAAACACAAATTAATTAAGCTCCAGGGCATTGGATATGTGCAGGTTTGTATTGCTGAAACAACCCCAAACATGGATTTTTAGATTTCTTCCAAGTCTATAAGCTTAGCAGTTGACTTACTGCAGTTGACTTACAGGCCAAATCATAACACATTCCAACTGGCTCCTCTCCAATGGGCCTGTTTCTATTAAAAGGGCTATCTACAGTCAATAGATTCAATAGAACTTAAGTATCATCTCACTGAAGGTATAGAAGTCGAGCTCCTTCACCGTACAGCCAATGTGATCTCTTGATGTTTTTACCATTTCCCAGCTGCTTTTTCCTGACTCTTGAGAGACATTTCTTTTTCCTTTAGAATATTCTTGTTTTCCAACAAATAAGTAAGCAGGTTCCGGGTGATGCTCTGAGGTGGATATACGTAGCTAACTCTACAGGAACACTTAGAGAGACTGAATGTGAAGTATTTAGTCTGAGAGTATATAAATCTTATAGTGTTTTCAAGGCACTCTTCTGAAAGTGCTCACCATTCTTCTCTTGCTGGAGTCTGTGTACATAACAGCAAAACCATGCTGTTAAGCAGAGCATGATGTCAGGACTCCATTGTTTGTCTTTGTACAGCCTGTTCTAACTCAGTAGGTAGCATGTCTCAAGTTCCTACTCCTGTGCTAGGGAGGAAGTTGAGGAAACTGCTGGCCACAGATCCCGTGTCTCTGCCGTGTGTGTTCTTCTTGCTCCCGTGCTCCTGTGACCTAAAGGGGACTCAGCGTACTTTCCGTAGTCATCTTCCCCTTTATGTCTCTTTCTCTTAATGAGTCACTTTAATTTTATATTCCAAACCCTCTGCCCTTGCTGACCATATATGTTGCTACAACCCTCTGCCGTAATTCACACAGAGAATGTTCTTTCTTCGGTGCTTAAAGATACTCCTCTCATTGGTGGCGGTACCACACAGCTTGTGTGTCACGCAGTCTGTTGGGATACTGGATTGACACACACTCCTTCCCTCCTTTTTTCTGCCACAGGGAGATCATATAGGAAGTTAGGGTCAGTTGGAACCTAGTCGCCCTCAAATCCGTGTTTTAAAGACTAGATTTTGAAGCTGAGCTTGGTGACAAATGCATATAATATTACCATTCAGGAGTCTGAAGCAACAGGATCACTGTGAGTTTGAGGCCAGCCTGGGATACATACAGTTTAGTAGCCTGTCTCACAGAAATATTTTTAAAGTTGGTTCTCTAAGAATGTGATGGGCATGCATTCAATTTATGGTATGCTAGCACATGGCCCAGGTGAATGAATGAAGGACAGATTCATATTGCGTGGAGCTTGGGTTCAAGATTCACACACACAACGTTTTCACTTTCCTTGTTTAGAAAGGCCAAACCTGTTGATGAGAAATCATCATCCTGCTGTGAAATCTGACCACCTGATTCACAAAGCCTTGGGAACATGTAAAGGGAAGTTTCTGAGACCATGTGTTGCCAGGAAGGAGCTGCATACTCCTCAGGCATACCTAGCCAAAAGCCAGCACTGAACTGCACCCCAGTCCGGGGGGCTTTAGCTGTCTATTTTGGAGAATACATTTGATGTGTGAGAAGTGTGAGGGTGAGCAGGGTGTGTGGGAAAACTTGGAACCGTGAGAATCGTCTTGGGAAAAATGGCCTTATTCATGCAAAGTACTTTATCAAATTCTTCATTGATACTTTCGCTTAAATAAATGTTGAACAGTTAGGCCTTACATGGTTACTGACCCTTTCAGTAGTAAAAATATAAACCCTGAAAAGCCTTGGAAACAGTACAAGAAGAATGTTGGTCCCCGAACTTTGCACACAGCCCATAAGACACTTCTCATCTGTGAGAAGAAAATCAGGGCTGCGTCACTTCCCCTTTGAGTGACAGCATCCTGGACAAACTAGGGAATGATAGCCTCTGTTGAAGTGACTCTTCTGTACTGTACATGTTTGGTTTTTCTTTGCAACCTTCCCGTACCTCGTTAAGTCATCGCAGTGACTGTTGCCCCATGGCTGCTGTGTGTGTTTAGGATCTTGGTTAGCAGAACCCAGCTGACATAAAGTAAGCAGAAGACACTCTGTTAAGTGTTGGTGAGAGCAGCAGAACCAGGATAATAGCAGACCAGGCCCAGAAAGCACACAAGGATTTGTACTGACTACTGTGGGGGAGAAATGTGGCACCTGTCCTTCCTCCTGGATCTCAAGGAAGGGAGTATTGGCTCTCTAGGGCATGGGCACCTTGATAGAGGGGAGACAGCAACCTGCTTACAGATCCACCAGGCCTTATCAAGAAGAAAGTTAGGATGTGCAGATTAGCAGCTCAAAGCAACAAATGACCAGCACAGAGCTGGATGGTATTAAATAAAGGCAGAAGGCAGCCAGTACTGGTTTTCTTCAGGAAATGAGTTAAAGTGCTCACAGGCATTGGCCATGCAGTATCCTACACTGGGGAAAGGGGCAGAGCATGGGGCTATGACCGCTGTGCTATTGGGAGGCCTTTGTATGCATGAAGGACACAGTGGGGGTCTGTCAGAAGGCACGACTGGTGAAGCAGTCACTTTTTAATCAGTTTTGTTTTTTAAATCCTAAGAACAAATGTGAAAATATGTTGTTTCATTATTTATTAGGAAAATGCAAATTAAAAATGGCTGCACAGCCTGTATGATGGCTACAATTGAAAAGGTGCAGTCTGGTACTAGGACTGATACAAAGTAACAGATATGCTGGGATGTGTAGCAGATGGCAGCCGAGCCACTTTGCAAAGTTAGGCCTGCACTTACCACATGAAGTAGCATTTCGACTCAGTATTTATTCAGAGAAGTAAAAGCATGTTCACACTAAGATTTGTAAATATGAATGCTCACAGCTGGTTGTTCTTTTTTAAGATTTATTTATTATGTATACAGTGTTCTGCATCCATATATGCATGCAGACCAGAAGAAGGTACCACGTCTCATTATGAGATCATGAACCACCATGGGGTTGCTGGGGATTGAACTCAGGACCTCTGTAATCAGTGCTCTCAACCTCTCAGCAATCTCTCTAGCCCTGCTGCTTTATTCTTAATGGCCAAACATTTGAAACAATCTCTCTCTTTATTTCTGTCTCTCTCTCTGTCTGTCTGTCTCTCCCCTTCCTCCCTACCTCTCCCCCCTCTCTCAATTTATTGTTTATTTTATATATATGTTTGCATATAAGCATAAGTACCGTATGCATGGCTGGTCTCTACAGAAGATGGCAGATTCCCTAGAACTGGAGTTACAGACACATAGGTTCTGGGAACTGAACTGTGTCATCTCTGGATTTAAAAAAAAAAAAAAAAAATGCTATACTCTTACAAGAGGATATCCAAAAACAAAAATAAGGCACTAAGGTGCAATAATTACAGTTACTTTTTTTTATTGGATATTTTATTTACATTTCAGATGTTATCCCCTTACCCCATTTCTCCCCCCACCCGCCCAGGAACCCCCTATCCCATCCCCTCTCCTCATGTTTCTATGAGGATGTGGCCCCACCCCCCCCCCCCCCCACTCTCACCTCCCCACTCTCGAATTCCCCCCCACTCGGTGTTCAGCCTTCATGGGACCAAGAATCTCCTCTCCCACCTATGTCTGACAAGGCCATCCTCCCCTACTTATACAGCTGGAGCCATGGGTCCCTCCCTATGTGCTCCTAGGCTGGTGGTTTAGACCCTGGGAGCTCTGTTTGGTTGGTATTGTTGCTCTCCCCATGGGGCCACAAACCCTTTCAGCTCCTTCAGTTTTCTCTATAACTCCTCTGTGGGGAACTCCTTGATCAGTTCAATGGTTAGCTGTGAGCATCTGCCTCAGACTCTGGCAGACCTCTAAGGAGACAGCTATATCAGGCTCCTGTCAGCATGCACTTCCTGACATCCACATCAGTGTCTGCCTTTGGTGACTGCACGTGAGATAGATACCCAGGTGGAATGGTCTCCAGATGGCCCCTCCTTCAGTTTCTGTCCCACACTTTGTCTCCATATTTGCTCCCTTGAGTATTTTGTTACTCCTTCTAAGAAGGACTGAAGCACCCATACTTAGTCTTCCTTCGTTATGAGCTTCCTGTGGTCTGTTAGTTGAATCTTGGCTATTTCAAGATTCTGGGCTAGTATCCAATTATCAGTGAGTGAATACCATGAGTGTTCTTTTGTGATTGGGTTACCTCACTCAGGATGATATTTACTTGTTCCATCCATTTACCTAAGAATTTCTCAAATTCATTGTTTTTAATAGCTGAGTAATACTCCATTGTGTAAATGTACCACATTTTTTGTATCCATTCCTCTGTTGAAGGACATCTGGGTTCTTTTCAGCTTCTGGCTATTATCAGTAAGGCTGCCATGAACATAGTGGAGCATATGTCCTTGTTATATTTTGGAGCATCTGCTGGGTATGTGCCCAGGAGTGGTATAGCTGGATCCTCAGCTAATGCTATGTCCAATTTTTGAGGAACCACCAGACTGATTTTCAGAGTGGTTGCACCATCTTGCAATCCCACCAACAATGGAGGAGTGTTCCTCTTTCTCCACATCCTTGCCAGCGTCTACTATCACCTGAGTTTTTGATCTTAGCCATTGTGACTGATATGAGATGGTATCTCAGGGTTGTTTTGATTTGCGTTTCCCTGATGACTAAGGATGTTGAACATTTCTTTAGGTGCTTCTCAGCCATTCAAGTTCCCTCAGTTGAAAATTCTTTGTTTAGCTTTGTACCCCATTTTTAATAGGGTTATTTGGTTGTCTGGAGTCTAATTTCTTGAGTTCTTTGTATATATTGGATATTAGCCTTCTGTCGGATGTAGGATTGGTAAAGATTGTTTCCCAGTCTGTTGATTGCCATTTTGTCCTATTGACAGTGTCCTTTGCCTTACAGAAGCTTTGCAATTTTATGAAGTCCCATTTGTCAGTTCTTGATCTTAGAGCATATGCCATTGGTGTTCTGTTCAGGAACTTTTCCCCTGTCCTAGGTATTCGAGGGTCTTCCCCACCTTCTCTTCTATTAGTTTCAGTGTATCTGGTTTTATGTGAAGGTCCTTTATCCACTTGGACTTGAGCTTTGTACAAGGGGATAAGAATGGATTGATTTACATTCTTCTACATGCTGACTTCCAGTTGAACTACTACCATTTGTTGAAAATGCTGTCCTTTTTCCACTGGACGGTTTTAGCTCTTTTGTCAAAGATCAAGTGACCATAGGTGTGTGGGTTCATTTCTGGATCTTCAGTTCTATTCCATTGATCTTCCTGCCTGTCTCTGTACCAATACCATGCCATTTTTATCACTATTGCTTTGTAGTATAGTTTGAGGTCAGGGATGGTGATTCCCCCAGAAATTCTTTTATTGTTGAGAATAGTTCTCGATATCCTAGATTTTTTGTTATTCCAAGTGAATTTGCAAATTGCTCTTTCTATCTCTATGAAGAATTGATTTGGAATTTTGATGGGGATTGCATTGAATCTGTAGATTGCTTTTGGCAAGATGGTCATTTTTACTATATTTATTCTGTCAATCCAGGAGCATGGGAGATCTTTCCATCTTCTGAGATCTTCTTCGATTTCTTTCTTCAGAAATTTGAAGTTCTTGTCATACAGATCTTTCATTTCCTTGGTTAGATTCACACCAAGGTATTTGTGACTATTGTGAAGGATATCATTTCCCTAATTTCTTTCTCAGCCTGTTTATCCTTCAAGTAGAGGAAGGCTACTGATTTGTTTGAGTTGATTTTATATCCAGCCACTTTGCTGAAGTTGTTTATCAGGTTTAGGAGTTCTTTGGTAGAAGTTTTAGGGTCACTTAAGTATACCATCATATCATCTGCAAATAGTGAAATTTTGACTTCTTCCTTTCCTATTTGTATCCCTTTGACTTCCTTTTGTTGTCTAATTGCTCTGGCTAGGACTTCCAGTACTATATTGAATAGGTAGGGTGAGAGTGGACAGCCTTGTCTAGTCCCTGATCTTAGTGAGATTGCTTCAAGTTTCTCTCCATTTAGTTTGAGGTTGGCTACTGGCTTGCTGTATATTTCTTTTTACTGTGTTTAGGTATGGGCTTTGAATTCCTGATCTTTCCAAGACTTTTACCATGAAAGGATGTTGAATTTTTGTCAAACGCTTTCTCAGCATCTAGTGAGATGATCATTTGTTTTTTTTTTTCTTTGAGTTTGTTTATATAGTGGATTACATTGATGGATTTCCGAATATTGAACCATCCCTGCATTCCTGGGATAAAGCGTACTTGATCATGATGGATGATTGTTTTGATGTGTTCTTGGATTTGGTTTGCGAGAATTTTATTGAATATTTTTGCATCAATGTTCATAAGGGAGATTGGTCTGAAGTTCTCTTTCTTTGTTGGGTCTTTGTGAGGTTTAGGTATGAGCATGATTGTAGCTTCATAGAACAAATTGGTACTGTTCCTTCTGTTTCTATCCTGTGGAATAGTTTGAAGAGAATTGGTATTAGGTCTTCCTTGAAGGTCTGATAGAATTCTGCACTAAAACCATCTGGTCCTGGGCTTTTTTTGGTGGGGGGACTTTTAATGACTGCTGCTATTTCTTTAGGGGTTATGGGACCATTTTGATGGTTTATTTGCTTCTGATTTAACTTTAGTACCTGGTATCTGTCTAGAAAATTGTCCGTTTCATCCAAATTTTCCAGTTTTGTTGAGTATAGGCCTTTGTAGTAGGATCTGATGATTTTTTTTTTTAATTTTCTCAGTTTCTGTTATGTCTCCCTTTTCAGTTCTGATTTTATTAATTTGGATACTGTCTCTGTGTCCTCTGGTTAGTCTGGCTAAGGGTTTATCTGTCTTGTTGATTTTCTCAAAGAACCAGCTCCTGGTTTTGTTGATATTTTGTATAGTTCTTTCTGTCTCTACTTGGTTGATTTCAGCCCATTACCACGATATCTTAAAAGTACTATTTTTAAAGAAGCCAGACACAAAAGACTATGGACCACATGATCTTATTTATATGAAATTCTAAAAAAGTCAGAACAACAGTTCTATCTAGGCTTAGATTTTTCAAAACCTACTTTATTTAGGGTTCTTAAATGCTTCAACCTCCCATCTAACCCACTGACCAGAGGTAGAGAAAGGGAAGGTTAATAGGGAAAGGGTGTTGTGGACCTGTTTAGAAGTAGTTCCTTGTAGTGATTCTACTCTTCATTGTCAGGATATCAGCAGTCCACTTCAACAGCAAACATCAAACACGGATCAGTAGTGATGGCTTGATCCAGCAGAAACAGCAAGGCTCCACCAGATAGGCACATGTCAGTGGAAGCAGCCAGAACCAGCTGGGATACCACGAGAAGTTCTTTGGCACATTTCTCTCTATAAAGTGAAGACCAGGAAAGATCAGATAGTGAAGCATTGCATAGCATAGCAATACAAGAGCTTCCTCCCGCTATGTGTGGGGTTCCACTTGTATTCCTTCTAAACATCACACACCGCCTCAAGTGTCTGTTTTCAGCAAAGCATCACATGCCCTTTTACAAGACATCTTTCTGATAAACATCACGTGACACTCCAGAGCTGTTAAAGAAACCAGAAATATCCAGCTCAGTTCTAGAAAGCATATTAGTTGTTACTGGGATAACTAACTATAGGGAACTGACTACAAAGGAACTTGAACTTCTGTTGGTCCTGCAAGATTCTAATACATGATTATGACAAATTATGATTATATATTTGTTAAAGCTCATCCAATTTACATATATAATGAGGGGATTATAATGTGTAAATTACATCAATAAACAAGACAAAAAGATCCAAAAGAGTATAAAAGACAAGCTTCCATATAGCACACCAGTACCCTTCCAACATAAAGTGGTGGATACATGTCTGTCACATGAACCATGGAACACTTGCTTAAGGCTAAGAAATCTTCTAACATGACTAGTATTTCTAAGAAACAATTTCTTCATTGTAAAAACAGTCATTATAAAATATGACACCTACTTATTTATATCTGTACTCCCAAATTTTGAGATCAGTTTTAAAAGTCAGGCATTAAGAAAATTAATCAGAAAAACAGCCTTTTTGAAGATGTAAGTACAGAATATCAACAATCTCAAAATTATCCCCCAGAAACTAGGAGAAATAACTCCAGATGAAAAAACCTGTAGCTGACTGGTAAAAAGCCTCCTGTAGCATATAGGTGGATGCAGGATGTCAGGGCTCAGCGGGATCCTGTAAAATGCTTCTGTTGATACCATGGAGCACATACAAGACTTGAAGCTTTGGACTTGGATAAAGACCATCCATGAGGAACTTTTACCATTTTACTATCAGCTCCTCCTACTAACTTATCACATATAGGAATCACTAGCTCAGCTGTTTAACTACTATAGAACTACAAAGGTTTCATCTTGAATATCTGTCTCTCTCTTGAGTTGCTACAGGAAGGCAGCAGTAAGTTCAGAGTAACTACAGGTAGAACAGAAGCCTAGTTTGAGAGATGAAATACTTACAAGGCCATTTTCTCTGATGTTTCAAAGTTGTGTTAGTTTTTTTCTGTTACGGTGATATAATACCCTGACAAAACCAGCTTAGAATAGAAGGGTTCATTTTGGCTCACTGTTTGAGGTTATAATCTGTCATTGCAGCAAAGTCACAGCAGCAGGAGTCACATTGCATCTGTGGAGAAACAGCAGAGAATACTGAATGCTTGTGCTCTGCACTTTCTCCTCTTTATAGAGTCCAGGATCCCAGCCTAGGGAATGGTGCCACCCATCATGAGCCAGTCTTCCCACCTTAAATATCCCAATCAAGACAATCCTTTATAAGCCTGCTCTAAATCTCACTTGACAGCTGAGATTAATCATTACAGATGTTTATATCCTATGATACAGTTTATTCTGAAGCATTTTTACATTATAAGTATGTGTCCTAGCAGCCAGACTTTGACCTTTTAGATTTATCTGTATAAATAAGTCCTCAGCCTGATTGTAAGTATTAGAAATGATTGGTGTGTACAACCACAGTTACTAAAGAAACTTTGCTTAACAATTAAAGCTATAACTTTAAGGAATTGGTGCTGATGGTGGTAATGGTGTCACACACACACACACACACACACACACATGTGTATGTATGTATGTATGCATGTATGTATAGAGGCCTTGAGTGTGTTGTTCCTCAGGAGATTTGTCCACCTTCTGATGTTTTTTTAAATTGTTTTTAAAGAGGTGTGTGTGTGTGTGTGTGTGTGTGTCTGTCTGTCTGTCTCCTACACATGTGCAGGTACTCACAGTAGCCAGAAGAGGGCATCAAAACCCCTAGAGGTAGTTACAGGCTGTTGTGTGCTGCTTAAAAGGTGCTGGGAACCATATTGCAGTTCTTTGGAAGATCAGGAGGTTTTCTTAAACCATTTCTCCAGTCCCGTCTACCTTGTTTTGTGAGACAGGGTCTCTCTCACTAGGACTCAGCACTCACCAGTTAGGCTTGGCTGACTGGCCGGGGACCCCAAGGCTATTACTTTTTCTACCTCCCCAGGGCTGGAAGTATATACTACCATGTCTAGTTTGGTTTAAAAAAAAAAAAAAAAAACCATAGGTTCTGCTCATAGAGAACTGTCTTTTTATTGGAAAAATATTATTTTGATTTTCCTCATTCTAAATGGGAATACAGTCATTCATAAAGACAGTAAATTTAATATAGTAAGTGTTGGGAAACCATGTCCTTTTGTGTATCTGTGAACTTTTAACACCCTGTAACTTTTCTGAAAATGATTTTATGAAAAATGCCATTTTTAGAAGTTTTTATTAACGTGTGTGTGTGTGTGTGTGTGTGTGTGTGTGTGTGTGTGTGTGTGTACGTATACCACAGCACATTTGTGTCAGAGGACAACTTGAAAGAGTATCCCCTTCTGAACTTGGATTTTAGGCTTGCTAAGAAGAACCTGAACCATCCCACCGCCGCCCCTAGCTAATTAGTTTTAAGTGCTGCTTTGGTGGCACACCTTTCTGAGTACCTGTAAAGCTCCATGCTTCTGCAGTTCACACCTTCATCCTCTAGTCTCGGACAAAGCTCTCTGCCCATTCTGAGCTGGAGAATGCTGACCCACTCTCTCTCCCTTTCAGCATCCAGTGCTCGATGAACCGATAGCCGAAGCTGTCTGTATCATTGCAGACACTGACAAGTGGACTGTCCAGGTGGCCACGAGTCAGAGGAAAGTGATGGACACCATGAAGCTGGGCCAGGATGTCTTGGTCTCTAGTCAGGTGTCCAGTTTACTTCAGTCCATCTTACAGCTCTATAAGCTCCACCTCCCTGCTGATTTTGTAAGTATTTGCTCTTCTGTCATTAATGATTTTATAATGGAAAAGTAACTTTTATTCAGTATTTTGATTATAAAAATCACAAGTTCATACACATCGTTTTTAATATATTGAAGGTTAGTGTTAATGAAAAATGGAACATGCAACATCAGACCTGCAGACAGGGCAGAGCTTTGATGGAGCAGAGGACAGTGTCTTCTGAACAAAGCAGATAGTAAAGTAGAGAAGGGGGAACTGAGTCTAAAAAGAAACTTAAAGTCCTCCATTGGGGAGAGTCTAGATGGGTCCAAGGCAGGCCAGTGTCTGAAGGGATCGTAGTTTCTTCTGTTCTGTGAGCATTCTCACAGTCCATTCCAGGCGAATGGAAGCACTTCAAGTTTGGATGTTCTGTGTAAGAACGTATAACATGGCATCAGCTGTTCCTTTCCAAGTGGGATTTAAGGACCACGTTTGTAACATTCTAAATAGAAATGAAAAACAGCCTAGAAAGTCCTAGAAAATTACTTGCAGGTCCTCCCTAGTCAGTGGGATATATTTAACAAATTTCTTTTGACATGTGGTATGTGTTTGAATGTATATCCAGAGAATGAGAGAGAAAGCTGTGTCAAGAGATGAATGAAAGGCATATAGCTGAGCAGCTTAGTTACGCTGGCCGTAGGGACACCACTTGGAAGTACCTGCCTTTCTGCTTCCTTCCATTCAGTGCAGGGATGCTTTCTGCAGCAAAGCCTGAGTTCAGAACTTCGTCTCTCTCCTGGCCTCGGGAAATAGCACAGAACTACTTAACAACAAAACAGGAAGCCAAGTATCAGTCAATACACTGACTGCCACCTCACTGATCACCTCTAAATGCTTAGGGCCAGGTCCTCAACTGCTTCACTTTCCACACACAGTCAGGATTTGATGCAAGCTTTAAAGGATGGGTATGAATGCTGTCACACTGCAGCAGGTCAGGAAAGCCTTGGAGCATCTCTGGGTTTCACTTGGCCATCACTACTTGTGTGGTGGATGATTCTGAATATCTTTGAAGCTTAGGTCTCTTGTTTGTAACGTGAAGATGTTACAGATATGCTGTAAGGATGCTCTGAGGACCAGAAAGGTAGCGCTGCTTTTTTTTTCTCCCCAAAAGTGTCAAAGTGCCACACCAGCACAGGTGGCTTTAAAGCCACTTGCATATATATTCACAGTCAAAGGGTGGGCATGATAGCCAACTCTGAGGTCTACTTCTGTGCTGTGTAACCTCTCAGAGCCTCAGTTCCCTTATCTGTATATGTGGAAGAATGAATAAGCATATGAGTCTGCTTCATATGCTTAGGAAAATTAGTTAATTCATACTTGGAATTGTGGTAGATTTTATAAGCCATTAGAAAGTTGGTATGATTGGCATGTCTTGGTGACAGTTCAACAGTATCGATGGTGTAAGAACTGGCAACACCTTTCATAACAATCTTTATTTGGCTCTTAACTGAAGCGCATGCTGTCTGTCCAGGGGGTATCAGGAGAAGCACTCAGGGTTATTATGATCTTATTTTCTCCTAGAAGCACTGTCATTTGTCCTGATTTTGAAACCTGAATTTCCTTTTCTGTAAGGGAAGGAAGAGATATTAGACCCTGTCTTGGTGTGTTGCTGTCTTTACAGATGCTGACGTTGAATTATCTAAGACATGGTTCTCATTGTCTGACATCTTAACTATCAAAGCAATAAATTATAGAACATTCCTTTCACTTCATTTAGTAGAAGTATACATGACCACTTAGTATTAGATGAATGACTTACTTAACCTGGGAAAACCAAGATCCAAAAGAATTCATCTAAGCATTACTTACATATGAAAGGAAAAAATAGCTAAATTTTAGAAGTTGAAAATTGCATCACATCTCAGGAATAAAATCTTACAAAGAAGCAAAAACTACTCAGTATATTAATTCTATTTGATTATGAAGCTTTAAAAAACTATTTTTTGTAAATGTGTTATTTCCATTTAGCATACATTCCTAGAGCCACATTGCATCATATACATTTCCTGTAGACGATAGACGCTATACATAAACCGCTTTAAGACTTAAGAAGTCAATATAATCTGAATGTTCTTTCTATCTTGTAACTTTTTTTGGTGCGGGGGCTCTTTTTGGTTCTTCAAGCCAGGGTTTCTCTGTGTAGCCCTGGCTGTCCTGGAACTCACTCTGTAGACTAGCCTGTCCTCGAACTCAGAAATCCACCTGCCTCTGCCTCCCAAGTGCTGGGATTAAAGGCATGTGCCACCACTGCCTGGCGTATCTTGTAACTCTTATTAAAATTTTCAATGTCACTCTATAGAGAACCAAAACTTGGTAGAAAATCCCTCAGCTACCTCCCTCTGTTCATTTAGGGGACCATTTCTGAGAAGATCGGTGGTGTCCCTCTGGCTTGAGTAGTATCTGCAGGCTGTTGGGTTCATCCCTAGCACAGTATCTAAGATGCTAACCAATGAGAAACTGAAAAGTGTCCACATCTCACAGACACTTTGCCCTGACGTTGATCAGCCCAGATGGTCTGGACCAACATTTTCAAACGCATCTGTTAATCTTTTTACCTTGAAGATAAGAGGCCTGATGGTCCAGGAGGAAATTATGCATGTTGGAATTACCCTGCCAAAACCATCAGGGGTCTCCCAACTGCAGAAGCATCTGCTGCCCGTGAGAGGCGTAGATGGCTGCAGTTCTCTAACCACTGAGGCTGGACACCATCCCAAGGGTGAGATGTCCTTCAAATTGTGGCTCTATTGCTACTAAAAACCTAATTAAAGGATACTCTTGATACCAAAATAAAAATCTGAAGGGACCTTGTTCCAATCATTCTACTTTTGGTAATGCATTATGCCAGAACAATCTGAGGTGTAGGAAAAAAACAAGACCTAAAAACATTTTTTCACAAAATTATATCCCAAGTGTAGATTGCCCCATGACTAAGTAAATAATGGTAAGTTAACATTCTCTAGAGAATTGGCCATAAAAATGGCATAGTAAGGAATTCTTCAACATGGGATTATTGTTAAGTGTCTTTTTGTTGTTGTTGTTGTTTTTGTTTCATTTTTTGTTTTGGTTTTTTTGTTTTGTTTTGTTTTTGTTTTTTTGAAACAGGGTTTCTCTGTGTAGCCCTGGCTGTCCTGGAACTCACTCTGTAGACCAGGCTAGCCTCGAACTCAGAAATCCACCTGCCTTTGCCTCCCAAGTGCTGGGATTAAAGGCATGTGCCACCACTGCCCAGCTTGTTAAGTGTCTTAATGACAAGAAATTTTGTGAACAAAGACATAAAGACAAGTGCAAAAATAAATCAGCATTTGCAGTCCAGAACTCATTGCTTAGGGTTGATAACACATAAGGAGGAATATGTTGCTCATGGGGTTGACCGTGAAGCTGGTGCCAAGGATAGAGTTGACAATTTAAATGCCAAAAAGACAAAGGATGTTCATGCTTATCGAATGATTTCAATTCTGTAAAATGTTTTCTTTTAAAGATACTAGAATGGTATTATATAACAATGTTAATAGCAGTTTTATGAAAAACTCAAGCTGATAGTTTGGGGGGTTTATTGGAAAGGGGGACAATTATAGCTGTGTTTATAGAAATAACTAAAGAGGAGCCCAGTTCTTAAGGATCCTGGCGGATGCTGCAGTTGCAGTGCTCATTGTGAATGCTGTTGGCTTTGCAGTGCATCATGCATCTGGAAGACAGACTTCAGGAGATGTACCTGAAGAGTAAAATGCTTTCAGAGTATCTCCGGGGACACACACGTGTACACGTGAAAGAGCTGAGTGTGGTGTTGGGGTAAGTTCTGTGAAACGCTGGCCTTTTCCCCAGGCATACTGGCTGTAGTTTGGTGCGGCTCACACACACACACACACACACACACACACACACACACACACACACACTTCCTCCATCAAGTCCACTCCTAATCCTGCTAATCCTTCCAAATAGTGCCACTCCCTAGAGACTAAGCATTCAAATAGATGAGCCTATGGGGACTGGGCACTGTTCTCATTCAGATCAACACACCTGTCATACTTCTTTTGGGGTAATCTATTTTAAAGTATTTTCCCTTTTGGAGGCATTGAGCTTTTGCAGTTAACTTGCAAGGTACTGTTGGTTTTCCTTCTGAGCCACATACTGCAGTCCTGCCTCAGATGCCCCATTGCTGGATTTGTTCTGTGGTTACCAGGACTTTGTCCTACTGTCTGACTCCGGCAAATGGCCATTCCCAGTCTTAGAAAACAATTGAACTTTGAGAGAAACAATTAGAATGTATTCCTCAAACTGAAGACCTCCAGCTCTTTCCCACGACACCTACAGGAATTTACCAGAGCATATTATAAGCAGTATGCTGTAAGGGTCAGTTCATACGGTGTCCATCTGAAGTGATGGCACCTCTTTCTAGTTTTCCTTTTCCTCAGTAAGTTGCAGAACCTGTTGCTTGAAGAACCTGCCTTGTTATTTGCTGAGACTGACTTAAGCTTACTGCAAAAGCAGTATGCCTTCAAGAGGAAGGAGATGCTGAGGCGACCACAAAGCACAACAGGACATAGGAATAAGAAAAGTCACCTGTAGGCTTCGACTTAGATGTCCCCTGCTGCAGGAAGAGCAGCCTTGTACCCACTGTCCTCTAGGGAGAAACTCCTTTGAAGCAGGGTCTACTGGGAGGTCTTTGCTTTTTCCTCATCTTTTTTACTCACACGTGTTCCTTACATTTTATTTATGTATTTCATGTATGTAGATCTTTGTAGGAGCATGCATGTTCCAGGGTGCATGTGTAGGAGTCAGGATAACTTGCAGAAGTCAGTTCCCTCTCTCTCCTTCATCATGTGGGTCCCAGGGATAAAACTCAGGTCATCAGCCTTGACAGCCAGTGCCTACACCAGCCGAGTCTTCTTGCTGTCCCTGTTTAACGTTCTCATTAGTTTTCAAAGATGAGCTAGATAAAGAAGCTGGTGCCTAGAGATAATACTTTCTTATGAAATGATGCAGTTTTAACATGCTCTCCTTGAATTTTTCAATACTCAGGATTGAATCCAATGACCTGCCTCTGCTGACGGCCATCGCCAGCACTCACTCTCCGTATGTGGCGCAGATCCTCTTATAGCCGACTGCAGGACAGCTCTCATTGGAAAATGAGACCGGAAAGAGGAAGCTCTCAGTGACAGAGGCGGGAGAACATGGAGCAGTCGCCTGCCCCTCATTGTTCATGTGGCTGCTGCCTAGTGGCTGTTACACCGGGAGGCTTGTGTTTACTCCACGCAGTGGCAATTTGTGATTGTTCAGGAACACTCTGAGCCACTGTCTCCTCCCAGTAATCAAAAGAAAGTTACCTCTCTGGCGGGAGGGAAACAAGCACCACAGTCAAACTAGGCATACGCTACTGTGCTGTTGGGTAGAATCCTGAGGGCTGACTTTGGAGTAGGGGGTAACCAATGTCTAGAACATTCCAGTGGGAAGGTATTCCTATTCAAGCATGAGAGAACATGAAGGGTTGCTCTAAGAACAGGCTGTGGCTTCTAGGTCAGAGCTCTTCTAGGAACACTGACCTGAAGAAAGCCGCACTGTGCCAATGTTGGCCTGGAGCTGCAGCAGCGACTGTTGGACACAGGATGTGGACAAGGATCGCCCGTCGTGAGGAGAGAGTGCTGGAGACCCATGGTTGTCACTTCTCAGAGCTTCCTGTGGTTTCGGTACAGCCACAGGCAGGTCTGAGAGGGACTGCTGGTGTAATAAGCCCAGGATGCAGTGTAGCAAGCCTGTTCTGTCAGGTGTTTTGGAGTACGTAGTCTGACACTGGGTACTCGTCTCTGGCTTTAATGTCTTTAGTCTTCTCCAGAAAGACCGTTTACCAAAGTTGTTGCCATGAGCTCAGGCGGTCTGTGGCTGAGCTCGGCCAGCCCAAGCCTCTTTCTCCTAGCAGTCTGCGCTGATGCTGTTCATGCTGTCAGGTGCAGCTGCCAGCTGAGGAGGGAACCTGCAGCAGCTCTGACAAGGACAGCAGCCAGCCTGAACATTGAGGAGCAATCCATGTGCGATCTCAGTTTTTACACTGTCAGTTCTGCACTTTTTAATTCCTTTCATATGTCTTTAAAAAAAAAAATCTTTCCAGAAATTAACTTGACCATTTGTAAAACTTACCAAAGTGAAGAACTGTAAAAGCCCAATTGGTCATTAAACCTGAAGAACCTTAGTTTACTGACCATAAAACAGTCCATGTTAAAATACTTTAAAAACAAAAATTTTGGTGTTTCAAAAGACAGGAGCCAGTCAAGTCAAACACTGTCAGCTCCTCAGTCTTCCCATGAGTTTCTGGTGCCTGAGGATGTGGGATAGCTTCTAGGGGCTCTGTGGTTTATATCTGATCAAGTCCTAATCCATGTGACATGTTTGTCTCTCTTCATTACAAATACAAGTTAGCTGAGACCATGTGCTCCCTATGCTACTGAGGACAGATGCCTACATTATCTCTTAGAAGTGGACCAGAGTGTGGACTCTCATGACCCCCCTCCCTCCTTTTCCTCTTCTCCCTCCTCCCCCTTTCCCTCTCACCCTGCGCATCTCTCATTTTTTGTGACATGTGAAAATAGATGTTGCCTCAAGGCAGTTAAGATCTTTAATTTGCATTTTTCGTATTTCACAAAGTTGAAGTGTCCCATTCTTTTAAATATTTTCCATTTTCTATTACCTGTCATTTGTTTGCTCTTTTCAATTTCCTGACTCTATGATACCCTCGTTTGCCAGGGAACCCCACATGCGGCTCGGCTTCCAGGCACTTGTTTTTCCTTGGTGTGGATGAGCTGTCAAAGCAGATCTCAGCCACCCTCGCCAGCCTAGAGCTCTCCCTCTTTTCTCCTGGCTTCTCTCGTTTACACGTGGACTCAGCCTCTTTCACCAGCTTCTGGGGTTTTGGAGAAAATAACTCAATACAGAATCAGTTTCTCGTGTAGATATAGTAACATGTTGACAGCCAGACTTGGGGAATTGAGCTGTCATCAGGTTAATTCTCAGCTTCATGAAGAAAAACTTAGCCCAGCACTTCATAGCCAGAAAAAAGTTAAGCCTGCCTTTCAATCTAATGTTCCAAGTTTCAGAGGAAAAGTGGGAAACCCTGGGCTCACATGGATTATCTCAGTGCCCCACTGCCACTTGCTGTTGCAGAGAAAGATGTGCTGCTCTTCTCCTGGCTCCCAAGGTGTGGGGTGTTCACGTTTTCTTTGTCTTAAATTCAGCCTCTTCTCAGAAAACAAAGCATCTCATGGACTTCTGTTGAGACACACCCACATCCTGTACCACGGATGGCGTCATTCTGTCATAGCCGAAGAGTCCAAAAGTATCCTACCTTCTAGGCATAACTCAAGGGACAAAACATTTTCTAAAATGTTTAAATAAAGAAATCTACCTCAGTTGACAGGATTCCACCTACTCTTAGGGTTTCTTCGGCTCTTCAGTCTTACCTGTTAGGTGTCACTGGGCAGCATTCTGCTTCTTTGACTAAGCAGGCTCGTGGGGCACAGCAGAGCAGAAGCGTGCCAGTGTCCTGTGATGACCTCTTTCTAGCATGTTGCAGTTTTATATTTGTTAAGTTGATAAGTGATATGAATGTATAGGCAATTGTGTATGTTTTCAAAAAGGACAATGAAAATTTAATATGTAGCTTCCATACTTGTGCGTAATTCCAAAGTATCTTATTTTATCAGTGTTAAATAGCTTTTGTACAGCTTCAGCCCATTTTCCAGACGTGTGCTGTTTTATACGGAAAGTGACTCATCTTCTCATATCTCATGGAGCTGGTTTACACATCACAACTTTTTAACTTACTGTGTTTTTTCAGAACTAACTTTTTTGGAAGGAGAAAATTCCCCGCTTGCTAAATGATGCTAAACCGTTGTCTGGTCTCTTAAATATCAGGGTTTTGGATTTTATAAACTAGTCTGTAGCTTTTTAGGTTCTCCGTTAGTTGGATGTACATAAAGGATATAAAACGACTCTCAAATTCTTTTAAACGTCTGGAGTTTTCCATTGATGCACACTCGAGGATTATGTTCACGCAGACTTTTATCATTAAATTGAAAAGGTCCACAGCTTCTCTCAGTTAATGTGGCCCCTTTGTTTTTATTGTGCTTGGTAGAGAAGAACACACTTCTTGCCTAAATCAAGCAGCCCCCTTCAAATGCTGATTTTTTTAAATGTTAAAATTTGGCGAGCATCTGGAACATGTATTTGCATTATGTTTAAATTTCCGTGTTTTAAAAAGGAGACCATTCTGGGGTGTGTTGTTCTTGATCTTTCATTAAGAGAATCCATAGGACTATTTTTTAAGTCAATTGAGTGGATCCATCTGTCGATGTTTGGACACTTTTTCCTAAAATAACATTCATGCATTATTTCGATCCATTTTTCTGTGACATTTGGTGCAATAAACTTTTTGAATTTATCTTGCTTATTTTCCTGGTGCTGCATGATTTGTTTGTTGCATTTAATCAAATACAGAATCTTTCAGTGACTTATGGTGAACCAAGGTCATTGTATATGTCTATACTCTGGAAGTGCAGGGAGGTTTTGATTAGCACTGCTGAGTGAGACCACCGGCCCCAGCACACTGTTGCACTTTGGGTCAGGGATGTCAGGAGACCCAGGGAATACCCCAGAGCCAGTCTGTGTGACCTTTAATTGCCCTACCTGACAGTCACTGATGTAATAAATCTGTTTTTAATGATCTAAGCTGAGCATTTGTAGTTTCTACCTGACATTAGCATATGGTGAATTTTCCAGGAATGTAACTGTTGTCAGTCCTGGGGTTATGGATTTACTTTGTAAGGATTTTAACAAGTGGCCACTTGATCTTCACTGCAAACTGATGGACTTTCGGAAACTCCAGCAGCCACAGCTGTGGCTCTTGTAAGAGCAGAACATGAGTACGGTACATACCTGTCAGTGTGCAGCGGTAGCCCTTGCCTCCATGGAGCACTGTGTATACACAGGCATCTCTCCACCTCTTCATATATAAGCTCTTCCAAAGTATGCATGTTTACATAGCATATCCAGGGATCAGGGCAATGGCTCAACAGGTATGGGTACTTGCTGCCAAACCTTATGACCTAAGTTAGAGTCCCGGAACCCACAAGGTTGCAGAAGGAGAGAACAACTCCCAGGACCAGCAAGCCACTTCCTCTCATGCTGACAGATTTTTGCCACAGCTCGACAGCTCCATGGCACATCTTCAGTAGTACAGTTGCCAGGCACTTGAGTGCCACTTATCCACCAGGTACCAGCATGGTTGTCACCTTCAGCTGGTTTTGTGGCAGGGACAAGAACCTTTTTGTGAATCTGGGATTCAGTACCTGAGCACTTCCCCTCACACAAGGCCTTTCTGGAACAGATTAGGCCAGGGTCTGGACCTCCTTGGTCTTCCCCTCTGTGGCCAGGCCTGGGGCACCAGCCCTCTTGGCTGCAGTGTCTGGTGTCCGCCCTTCTCTGCTTTCTCAGACTCAGTCTACCTTTCAAACTGGAGAAGAGAACTAAGTGCCCAGCTACTGTTTATCTGCAAGCCATTTTAAGTCATGCTATCCTAAGGCCTTGAGTACACACAGCACAGTCTATGTTCCTGTCTGGTTTCCTACTGCATAGACTCTTGTGACACATCATTTAATCCTCACAACTGGCTGAGATAGGTGCTGTGATAATGACGTTTGTCAGGTTGGCTAGGCCATACTACTCAGACCAATATAGATCAAACACCAATATAGTTCATGCTCTGAGGGTATTTTTTTTTTAGATGAGATTATAGTTAAATCAGTAGATTGAATAAAGCAGATTCTTTCAATCAGTTAAAGGAAGAGATGGCTCAGTGGTTAAGAGCATTGACTGACAACTACATGGGGTCTCACAACCATTTATAATGGGATCTGATGCCCTCTTCTTGTGTGCATGAAGACAGCTACAGTGTACTCATAAAATAAACAAATCTTTAAAAAAACATCAGACCACCCCCACTCCCAACTGCATCCCCATCCAAGCTACGGCATCCATCTTTTTCTGGCCCAGCCTGCCAGTCAGTTCTATAAGCTATGAATTTTCTAGCGTGAGCCAGATCCTTAAAATGAACACTCCTGTGTCTCCTCCAAGTGTGCACAAAGGTCTCCTGAGTGATACAGATACTGAAGAGATTAGGTAAAATGGACTTGGGTGGGAGCCAGATAGTGTAATGCCAGCTTATAAGAAATAGTCTCTTCTGTCTACCTCTTTTCCCCTCTCCCAACTGTCTAGTCCCTGCTGGGATAGAACTAGCTGTGCAGACCAGGCTAGCATTGAACTTGTGACTGTCCTCCCTCCCACCTCCCAAATGCTTGGATTACAAACATAAATCACTGTGATGGTTTGTGTATGCTCAGCCCAGGGAGTTCCACTGTTGGGAGGTTCAGCCTTGTTAGAGTAGGTGTGTCACTGTGGGTGTGGGCTTAAGACCCACACCCTAGCTGCCTGGAAGTCAGTCTTCCACTAGCAGCCTTCAGATAAGATGTAGAACTCTCAGCTCTGCCTGCATTGTACCTGTCTGGATGATGCCATGATCCCACCATGATGATAATGAACTCAACCTCTGAACTTGTAAACCAGCCCCAATTAAATATTGTTATTTATAAGAATTGCCTTGGTCATGGTGTCTGTTCACAGCAGTAAAACCCTAACTAAGACAATCACCAAGCCTGGCTATTGTCTTTCACATAATAAATAGCATGATTAACCCCATACTGTAGACTTCTCCTCTGCTTTTCTACCAGGCTCCTCCAAACTTCTCTTGCTGAGCTCTGAGGATGCAGCCTATACCCCCTCATTCCTATAACAGTATTTTCCCATACCCAGAGTATGCTAGTCTAATTCTGTCTCTGCTCATCACTTTTCCTCCTTTCTTTCTGCCGCAGTTTAACCCTTCCCTATTTTTTAGTTGAGTTACCGCAATAACTCACCTCCATTTCATACCAAAGAGTTCTAACCAAATTCTCTTCTGTGTTGGTTTCCACACCTTGCTAAAATGATTTGATCCTGTCACTTTACTCTGTTTAAACAGCAGCCCAATAACCCATAAGGGCTTTAGCATCATAGACTGAAGTGAAGTGAGTTGGCTGATCAGAACCAGCACCAGCATCAGCACCAGCATTAGCACCAGCATCAGCACCAGGTTCTCTATATGTATACAACATACTCCCAGTCATCAAGCATGGTAGGCACCACTGAGCTATATCGCCAGCCTCATTTTTTTTTTTTTTAAAATAGGGGCTTTACTGGTCTTGAACTTGCTATCCAAGCAGGCTCCTGCCTCCAACTCCTGAGTAGCTGAGATGACCAAACCTCTATCACCAGTTCACTTCCTTAATTTTTAAGAAATGGGATCTCACTGTGCAGCCAAACCTGGCCTCAGTTTCCTAGGCTCACATGAATCTCCCCACTCAGCATTCCAGGTAGTTGAGGCCATGGCATGCTCCACATCGGCCGGCTTCCTTTCACTCTAATGCACAGCCGTATTAAAGTCCTTGCACTCTTCTGAAGGCTGGTGTTGCCTTTGCCCTCCCAGCCTCCTTTGGCCCCTCGTCCAACCAATCCCTCTTCTAATCTGTCCTGAAATTGAATTCATGGTCAAGTCCTCTGGCATCCTGGGGCTCAAGTTCCTCAAACCATGTGTTGCCTGGGAACTGGGCAGAAATGCAGAACAGCAGACACACTACAGACCTACTGAGCCATAATCTGCATCTGAATTCGGCCACCCGGGGGTTCGTGTGCACATTAACATCTGAGACTATTCCTGTGCTTCAAAGGCGGTGACAGAAAGAATGCATGAAGTAAAAGAAATAATTTTTTTGAAGAAAAAGAATACATCAGCCACTGAGGTTACATTAGTATGTTGGAATTTAGAGGGTCTCAGGAATACTGGCAAGCCAAGAATGAAGTGAAAATGAATGGTGTGCTATGCCATAGGCTTTACAACATCTAGGTCACTACCACTTATTGAGAAGAAAAAGATCAAGATGGAAGGATAACAAATGCAGGAAAAGATAGAACTTGAGAGACGTTTGTAATGGTTTTTTTTTTTAAAAAGGAATTTAATGGGGGAAACACTTTTGCCCAACTGAATTCCAAAACTATTTGTTAGTGCATTCTAGGTAAATGTGTACAAGAGTGTGTCATACTATTAAATCCTGAACCTGTACCTTGTTTTTTTTCAAATAATATACTTAAGCTCTCAAGTTTGTAAGCAGAGAACTACATCTAGTAGCACAGATAATCAGACATTCCGACCTTCTCCAGATGAGAAGCTGTGTAATACTGAGACAAGGACAGGTTTTTACTTCTTGATGGCTCTTGGTACAGTTATGGTTCTTTCAGCATAAGAATGGGAGCTATGCCAGCATGGTGGCGCCTGCTGTAATCCTATCACTCTAGAGACGAAGGCGGGAGAGTTAGGAGTTCAAGGTCATCTTCAACTGTGTAGTGAGTGTGAGGTCAGCGTGGGCTTATGACACCTTGTCTCAAAGAATGGGAGACGTGGCCTCTCAGCCTCTCTCTAACAGTAGTGACTGCCAACACTCACTGTTGCCAGAGTGGGCGGCGGCGGCGGTGTGAGGATGCTTCTCACATGTTTCCGTTATTGGCTTTTGAATATGTAAGAACAGTTGCTTGGAGTTAGTTCCACAAAGAGGGGTTTCACAAAAGGAGGTGGGAGTTTTCTCAAATGTCCACGACTCTGAGATCCTCCAAAGCAAACAGATGCGGACAATGAGTTTTGAGTACACTCTGAAATTTTAAGAGAAAGCCTGCCTGATGAAAAGTTTATATTTTGAATCACATATATTTTTAGCAAGGACGTGACTGTGTGCTCACTGAGGGTGCGCTGGTCCCACACCTGGTGCTACACCATGTGTCAGGGTTTCCTGTGCATAGCACACAATCTGAGTCAGGCTGCACAGAGACAGCAGACGAGCCCACCTGGAGAAAACATGCCAAGAAGCTTCCCTACAGCCTTCAAAGACACAGACGAAGACTGGGACACAAACGAGGAGAAACCAAACAGATAATTAAATATGATGCATGGCTCTACCATACGTCAGTAAAATTTGATCATGAACTGTAGACCTAAATCTTAAAACTGTAACCATGGTTGTATGAGAGACCATCTTTGTTCTTAGGGAGTACAACCTGAAATAAACGGGTATTGTGTCTGCACTTGCCTTCAAATGTCATGGGGGGGGAGGGGGGCATTTACATATGTACATATGTTCAGAGGAAGGAAGAAAATACATCAAAGCAAGGAAACTTAATTGATGAGTCTGGAAGAAGAGTATATAAGGCTGTTCTTGCAAAATTTCCCCTGTAAATTTTAAACCATTTAAAAGCTAAAAAAAACAAAACAAAACAAAAAAAAAAAAACCAAAACAAAAAAAACTTCTTAGCAAAAAAATTTATGTAAAACATAAAGGCTTCATTTAGATTTAGTGGATGATAGGAGGTGTTTGGAACTAATGTGTGGTTATACTCAAAATGCATTTAATAATGTAACTAGCCCAGCTTATGTCAATCAATGTTAATCATTACCTCAAAATTATTTTCTTCCCAAAAGTCAGCCTGCAGGTGGAGGCTAGCCCCTGAACTACTCCCATTTTCAACACAAAGTGTCTCTGGGCCCAGGAGGACAAATTCAGCTCCCTCACGGAATGCTTCTAAGGGGAGACAGTAACGGCTGCCAAGCAAGATGGTGGAGCATGGTAAGTTCTGGGCAAGGTTGCCATCTTGGAAATATGGTAAGATCCATGCGAATGAGTTCTGAAGACTCTTCTTCAGGGAAACAAGATGACTCTCTGTGTACAGAGCAGGAGTCCAAATGGATGTGACCTATTCTAGTTTCCTTTCTGTCAGACTCTGTATTAAACACTGAATGGCAACAAAGCACATTGTGCTGTGTGTTCAGAAGGTCCACATAGGAGACTGTTTTTACACAGACTGTGGAATGTTTGATTACACGTCCTTTACTTGATTCTCATATTCCCTCTCCAAAAATTCAGGAAAGTACCTGATGTCCCCATCTTATTTATTCTTAAAAGCCCATGTAAGGAATTGACACAGCTTGCTAGGCTCCTGTAGGTACTAAAGGGGGTGGGGGGAAGAGTCAGGAGAGTGAGCTGATGTATTCTTAATGTTCTGAGTATGTGCAGGGTTTGCAGGGGAGTTACAAGTTTCCCTCCATCGTACAGACTGTTTTCTCAGCTTGTGGAAATTAGGGCCTGACCATTCTCTGAAGGTCAAACCATGAGATGGATAAACATTTGTAGGGGCAGGACCACACACCCTCCTGTTTTCTTACGATATAAAATGAGACTCATACCCAGTTTCCCAACACAGTGGACACTGGTGGGGGAAGTCTAATCTGAATCACAATCTGGTTGATAGGTTAAAGGGAATTATGACACTATTAGAATCAAATTACAGTCTCTAGTCCTCAGCAGGGCTTTTCTAGGGATAATTCAGGAACACGGCAGCTTACCTTCTCTTCCTTGTTTGGCAGCTTGGGCAACCTGGAGGGTGCGATGTTCCTTAATAACTTACTCTGTTTAACGAGAATAGCACGTCTGGAGTTTCTCTGTTGGATGTCTTCATAATCACTCATATTCCAGGCGAGAAAACCACGACTGTATCCTTGTTGCTTGTTCAGGACAAAAGGCTTTGGCTGCCTGCAATAGGAACAAATAGAAAATGAAAAAAAAAAATCAAAAGCAAATAGAAAAGGTCTGGAAACAGCTGCCAGTCTTCTGTGGGTGAGATTGGTTCGGTCCTCACTGTTTGAGAAAATTTCTGGCCACAGAGCCAAGGGCATCTGAAAACCTGGCCTGCTTACCTTCCACTGAGGAAGTTCTAGGTATTTTCCACACTCAGCATCTCCAGATGCTTACCTGCTGTACATTCCTGCCCCATGGACACCTGATAGAAACCATAAACACTCCCGTCTCCCCATTGCCTGTGGAGCCCAGTCAGAGCCATGTGTGGAAGAGGCTGTGGAGCAGAAGGAAGCCAGGACCTAGTGAGACTGTTGGGTGGGTAACTGCTGCTTTTAAGGTTTCATGGAGACTAGGAAAAGTGCAGTTCTGTAATTCCAAAGTCTTAGCTTTAGATGCTTTAGGAAGAAAATCTCCCCAGCATCGGCTTTGGACCAGGTTTACAGTATCAGTCTTGATTCCTCCTGTGGAACAGGCTTCAGCCCAATCAGTAGACTGTTGATTATCCTGTAACAGTCATACTTTTATGCCAGAGGCAGCTCTTGCCTGGAAGGCTGGCAGTGTACCTTGTAGGTTCTCCAGCTGGATAAGATTACTGATGGCTCTTCACCCCCAACATCCTACTTAGCACCTTCCTCCCATACTTGAAACTTAGCAGGGAGGAAGCACTGGCTCAGTTACAGCTTGATTTCTCTGTGTCCTGCATCCAAACTACATAGACTCGTCAGAAATAGCATCTTATTGATTTCTGGTGGACAACCGAGAGCATTAGCCTTTGGCTGTGCGATTCAGGTTACTCCTGGGACTCCCCAAGCCCCCATGAACAATACAGAAGGAGGTGGTCCCATACCTTTCCATGGTTTTGCTCCCTGTAGTTTCTGCTGAGAAGTCAGTTTTATGTCACCTTCTTTTAGCTGTTTTCCATAGTCTATCTTTGTCATTCTCACTGAGGTTTGACCTGGTGTGTATAGCTGTGAATCTATTTACCTGGGTTCTATTGAGCTTCCTGGATATTCACCCTACTGTTTTGGCAGTGGTGATAACATTGTCCAGTGATGACTCTGGTTGTATTAAAAGTGCCATATGTGTCCCCCAAAGTTCCTGCTCAGTTAGTTCAGTGGTCAGCCAATGATGGCCAGAGACTTTCTGAAATGTTTTGAATCATTGAAGATTCTGGTCTTTTTACATATTGAGGTCTATGTCCATGTCCTGAAAGGCAGGTTACTATGAAAGTTAGCCTTAGTTTACCCTTTGCACAGTGCTTCAGGATCAGCCCAAGTAAGAGTCTGAATGATCTCAGGCCTTCTAGATGTATACAGTGTCCATCCCAGGCGTCCTGCCTTCTAGATTCCTGGAGCTGTATTGACCCTTTCCATACACCCTCTGTGCACACTCTCATTGTCTGCTTTGCTCCTTTAAGAATTTTAGGCAGTTGCTGCTTGCCCCAACTCATCACCCTACTGATAGCTGTGATATTGGATAACTGCTGCTAATTTATTTTTGACAAATGCCCATGAGACAGAGCTGTTTATACACAAAGTGAGCTAAAATCATTGAAAATTCTGGAAAAGGAGCTTTCCCTGGATTTTCAAAAACAGGTTAACTATGACATTTCTCTGTGTGTGGCTTCCCGAAGGTCTTTAAACCTATGTCCTATCTGCAGGAATTGGCAGACAGCTGATTCTCGTGGACATTGTCTTTTAAGGCAGTTGGTTTTTTTTTCTTTCCTTTTTTTTTTTTTTGTTTTTTTTGAGACAGAGTTTCTCTGTGTAGTCCTGGCTGTCCTGGAACTCACTCTGTAGACCAGGCTGGCCTCGAACTCAGAAATCTGCCTGCCTCTGCCTCCAAAGTGCTGGGATTAAAGGCGTGCGCCACCACCACCTGGCATGGCAGTTGATTTTCAAGCATGCCCTGGAATTATGAAGAAAAGGGAGGCAGGCAGCTCAGCTTCACATACCCTAAGAATCATAGACACCACCATTTTTCTTAAGCGCACCAAGAATGGCTGTTCATTTTCTTGTTTGTTTTTTAAAAAGGTAATTTTTATGAGTTGATTTTGTTTCATTGGTTGGGTGGTTGGTTTTGTTGTTGTTTTGGTTTGGTTTTTTTTTTTTTTTTGGTTCTTGTCAGAGTTATTTTTGTTTGATTTGTTTTGCACAAGAATATTTTTAAAGGTTCTTCCTCTGCCATTTCTGAGGTGTCACCCAAGTTGAATCACTATAAATGAAATGGAGACTCATCTAAAGGAGATTAGCTGTCTCTTCTCTACTCCTTCATATGCTGCCCTTGGTCCTGAGTCCCCGCTAATGCACCCTGTTGGCTCTTAGCATCACCTTCCTGTGTGCTGGACCGATTGCTCTCCACATCTTCTACTCTGATACCCTGGCAACTCTCTGGTGCTGGGCCTCATCCTCCTCAGGGAATCCTTGCAATTCGCATTTCCAAATGTCTTCTCTCTAGCAGTCTAACTTCTCAGACTATTTCATTCATATTTCTTTTCTTAAAGTACATTGACTTCTTTGTGTGTACACGTGTGCCATGGTGCATGTGTGTAGGCCAAAGAACAACTTGCAAAAGTCACTTCCCTTCTGCTATGTGGGTCCCAGAGATCAACCTCAGGTCATCCGAGTCAGCAGCAAACGTCTTACCTGATGTACCATCTCTTCAGCCTCATTTACATTCTTTTGAATTTTTTATCCTGTCTTCCCTGTTACCAATGGTACTACCTTGAAGTTTACCTAGTTCTCATTTTTTTAAAGATTTATTTTAGATTAAAATTTTTGTGTATGAGTATTTTACCTTTACATATGTGCAATGCCTGCAGAAGCCAGAAGAGGGTGTCAGATCCTCTGAAACTGGAGTTAGAGATGGTTGTGAGCCATCCTGTGGGTATGGGTACCAAACCCAGGTCCTCTGCAAGAAGCACCAAGTGCTCTTAACTGCTGAGTGATCTTCCCAGTGTGTGTGTATATGTGTGTCTGTTTGTGTGTTTATGTGTGTGTGTATCTGTGTGTGTGTGTATCTGTGTGTGTTTCTGTGTATGTGTGTGTATCTGTGTGTGCGTTCGTGCCTGTGTGTGTCTGTGTGTGTCTGCTTGTATGTTTATGTGTGTCTGTGTGTCTCTGTGTGTGTATCTCTGTGTGTGTGTGTGTGTGTGTGTGTGTATATCTGTGTGTGTGTGTTCGTGCCTGTGTCTGTCTGCTTGTATGTTTATGTGTGTCTCTGTGTGTCTCTGTGTGTGTCTGGGTATGTGTGTCTGTGTATGTGTGTCTATGTATGTGTGTGTATATCTGTGTGTGTGTATGTGTCTGTGTGTATCTGTGTGTGTATCTCTGTGTGTGTGTGTGTGTGTGTGTGTGTGTGTGTGTGTATTGGGAGATTGACCAAGAGATTCATCCTGTTATAGAAGCTCTCTACAGCTAAGCCCAGCCCCAGTCCACTTATGTTTCTGTGTCTTTAGTATCTTCAGTGGGTTCTGACATAGAACACATTTACAGTCAATTTTGCTTGCATCAATAAAAATTTTTAAAAAGTGTATTTTTTTCTATTCTCCAGTTTGAGAGCCAGTGATTCTGCACACAGTGAAGGGATCAGTGGACAATGGAGATGAACTTAGATTGACCTCTTCTTTTACTATTTAAATTTTTTTTTTATTATACAATGATGTTTAATATTTCTGCTACAACTGCCGGTTCAGAGATGACCAACCTTTTCCAAGCAGCCTGAATGTGAAGAAATGGGCTGAGGAGAGAAAATAGGCTTCGGCACTCGGGAAAGACTCTGTTTACGTACGTGTCTAAAATTGACAGGACGAGCTTGGTTTTCATGTGGACACTTGGGTCAGAGAAAGCACTCCAGGCTGAAGAAGGGTCTTGAGGATGGGCTGCACTTGTTCTATGGGGTCTAGCCTTCTGTGAGGAGCTGTGACCACCGTGGAGTCCATGACCAAACAATTCAGTGACGTCTTTGTCACTGGCTTGAATGTTTTCATAAGATGATTAAAATAACTAGTTATTCTGGAGCACCAAGTGCCCAGCACCCACGGTACCTGAAGCGACCCCTTTCTCTTCTGTCTGCAGCACTGACCCACATCTTGTGAGCTCTGTCTGGGGACCTAAAAATACTTCTAATAAATGGTTAAGCGGCTGACTTTTGGATTCTGAGGTTAAACTTTAAAAGTGACTGTGTTGACTTGCAGTGAGTCAGCCTCCCACCTAAATCTGTAGCACAGTGAATTACTCACTTGAATTTCAATAGAGGAGCTTCCTTTGGGGCTTTGCGTTTTCCGTACCCACCATGAAGTGATGTAATTGTGTATCCGTGTATTTCTAGCTTTTGCTGAGGACCCTAATAACCTGTCTCTCTTAAGTTCTTCCCTACGGATCTGGCTCTTTCAGTGGCTGCTTCCTCAAGGCGCCATCAGTATTTGTTCTTTCTATTTCTGGAAGTGAAAACAATTCCACTGGCAAAGGGGAAGTTTTGAGCTACACATGCGGAAGCACTTGGCAGGTCTTGTGTTGTCCAAGGGACAGGTCTTTCCCTCTCTCCTCTCCTTGGAACACTCACAGGAGACCTTTATTTCCATGGATCTTTTTACATCTTTGGTGCAGCCCACACCTACCATCAGATCACCTAAGAGAGAGCTTTAAGATGAGTTTCTTCATATTTTCCTTTTCCAACTTAGCCTTCTGCATAGGTGCATGGGGCAGGGGGCTACTGATGATGAACAGCAATAGACGGGGTAATATTTCAGAGATGCTGGCTGCTAAAGATCGTCCCTACCCTTACTGTGGGTGCTCTCCATCTCACCACCAGAGGCCAGCTGTGCTTAAACTCGGCCAGGCACCACCACTCAGCCCTTCTTGAGTTTTTGAAGGGTGGGACAGCATGGCAGGACATTCCAGATTTTGCCATACATATTGTAAGAGAATTGATTCCAGCTTCGTTTCTTTTGGTTGACTCTCCATCTTTACCCCGCCCCCCACCCGGAATTATTTATGATTGTGCTGTACCACACTGCTCTCTAAAAATTTCATCTTTTCCCCCTGGGGTAATGCTTATCTAGTCCTGATCAACAGCCTGTCATAGACGTCACCAAAAACTGAAAAGTTGGTTTAGTTTTTGTTGTTGTTGTAAAACCACAGATCAAAAGAACATATGTATTTGACAGTTACTGATAGAAAAACATTTAAGTGCCAAGGGGTTATCCTAGGGTAATTAATGCCCAGTGGAAAAACAAAAGGGTATATAAGAAGCTATCCTTTTTTTTTTAAAGAGATTTTTTTCTTTTTATTTTAGCTTTCTCTCTCTATCTATCTCTATCTCTATCTCTATCTCTATCTCTATCTCTATCTCTATCTCTATCTCTATCTCTATCTCTATCTCTATCTCTCTCCTCTCTCTTGTCTCTCCCTTTCTTTCTCTCTCTCTCTAACATATATATGTGCATGTGGGTATGTTGCCCTTGGAAGCCAAAAGAGGGAGCTGGAACTAGAGGTACTAGCAGTTGGAACTTCCTCACATGGTGATTAGAACTAAACTCTGGTCCTCTGCAAGGACAGTAAGTACTCTTAGCCACTGAGCCATCTCTCCAGCCCCAAGAAGCATTTTTTTTTTTAAATCTGTATGCATGTTTTGCTTAAATGTTATGTGTCATTTACCCAAGGAGCCAGAAGAGGGTGTCAGAACCCTGGAACTAGAGTTAAAGATCACTGTGAGAGAATCCACATGGGTGCTGAGAACTGGATCCAGGTCCCCATGGGTACAGCAAGTATGGCTCACCTGCCGAGCCATATTCTAGCACTGCCCATTCCTTACGCCAAGACACTGTGCTTATTAGGTAAAGTCCTCAGTGGCTTACAGAATTCTCTAGAAGGCACATGCCATACTTGCTTTATGTTTGTGCTTCAGGATGTTGGAACAACCAACGGTCTATCTTTGAATTTAACAACCTACTTAAAATAAAGCCAAAAAAGTAATTTTGAACCCAAAATTATGACCAAATAAGACAAGTGATGGCCCTAAAGACCCAGAAGCTATTCAGGTGTGTATTTGTAACGTGTGCAAAGGGTGACATGCATCTCTACCATGACCCTTGGGTGATGAACTGCTTTTTCAGCAAGCTGTTTTTTTCAGGTTTTGTTTTGGTTTGCTGTTGTTTTTCCTACAGTGTCAGCAATGTTTTGTTGTTCCTGTCTTTAAATAATAGATGCCTTAGCCAGATTTTACAGTCTAAGCATACATCCAGTATGTGTTCAGGGACTTACCAGATGTCCATGTCGTGTAGACAAAGACACACACAGGGATATGAATAAGCAGTTTTTTTCTAACTGCTATACCTAGAAACGAGGGACATGGGCACTAAGGAATTATGTGCATGCTAAACTTTCAAGGATAATCATTCATGATAAAGCATGGAAGATCTGTGTTTGTGTTATATATATGTACATGCAGGTGTATGCATGTGTTGTGCAGTGGGGGACCAGAGATCAGTATGGAGCCTTTTCCTCAGTTGCTTTCCACCTTACTTTTTAAAACAGGGTCTCTGACTGAACTTAGAGACTAGCTGGCTAGTGAACCCTGGGAATCCTCTCATATCTGACCCCACACACACACTCTCTGATCACTCTACCCACTTACCTCCCCTGTGCTATGGTAAGGATACCCTTACTGTATGGTAAGGATATGGTACCCTGCCACACCCGGCTTGTGTGGGAGTGCTGGGGCTCTTCACTCAGCGCAGCCTCGCTTTGCTCAGCAAGCACATTATTTACTGAGCCATCTTCTCAGCCTGGAAGATAATTTCTAATACCTGCTTGAAACTCTTGTTCTCACTTAGAAGTTTCTCCATCCCACATAAAGAAAATGTCTACAGTTTTCGTACCATTAATAGTTCAAAAAACAAATGTACGAATCGGCTCACGTATGACAGAAATTATATTGAAAGGATAGGTGGGTTAGAGATTAGTCAAGGTAAACAATGTGATTCCGTATAGCATAAATCTATCCAGTTGAAAAGATAAAAATCAAATTGTTTCCCCAAGGAAGGCATTTGAGAAGGTATGAGAGGTCCCCTGAGTTGCCAGACATTCAAATGACACTCAAAATGATACTTTCAAGAGACAGAAAGGGGCGATGGATGTACAGCTTTCATTTTCTCTCTTGGAACAAAGCACCCACCCACTCAGAGACTGTTCAGTCTCGTGCATTATTACATGCACGTAATGCTTCAGACCTAGTGTTGTGGTCACTTGAGTTTGATTTATTGTTTTTATTTCCCAGGAAACATGACCACTTTATTGTAAAGGCTTTTTAAGCCTTCTACCTCTAGTCTGAGTTAAAGAATTGAAACACGAATCGTCTCTGTGCCTTCAGTGAACACGTCTTCATTAATTTACCAGATTGGCTTCCTTCCCTGAGCTCCAGAATGTGACTAATGATGTCACCAGCACATTGCTGGTTGCCCTTCTGGACTCCAGCTGGGCTCCCCTACGCAGGCTCTGCGATCTACTCCAAGCAGTCCTCTAGCACAGAACAACAACATACTGCAAACGCTGCCGTTGCCAAGAACCTGCTTGCAATGTAGAAATACACAGAGGAACTGGTTGGATGCCTCTCATTCGGTGTTTTAAAGTGACTTATATGAAGTGACCATTGCATCAAGTATTCCCATGCACATAAGCCTTAGAACAGGTGTCCAAATACCTAATAGATCATCTGCGGCCCCCTATTAGGAGTACAGTGTCACTCCTGACATTGGCACATAAGCCATCCAGTGGCTTCTGCCAGCTTCAGCAGCCAGGCTTCCTTTATTTATGCTGCTGCTTCCTGGACGTCCCTTGCTTCTTTGTGAGTGGCAAGGGATGAAAGGAAAGGCATGTTTGCTGTAGCTGCTTGGTGTCACTTTGGACCATGTTCCTCTCTCTAGATAGGAAACCTATTTCTTTATTAACTACAATGAAAGGTGGTATGATTTGCTTTTACTTATTTGCAAAACTAAAGCACACACAGTGAACAAATGACAGTACCCCACTATTCATCACACAAGTGGACAAATAAGTGTACCCCACTGCTCATCACACAAGTGGACAAATAAGTGTACCCCACTGCTCATCACACAGTGGCCTGTAGGGGAGGTGCTGATTCTCTAATTGGTTCTTGATTGTGTCAATAAAGGAGTCCTGGAGCCAATTCCTAACCTTATCATCTAGCTCCTGCCAACCTCCTCGGGCCCCCACCCACATCGAAGGCTGCAGGTTCTAGCTTCCCCAAGGCCTTACATGATTGCTGCTTTTTCTCATTCCAGTGCATGGCTGCAAAAGCCCCCGCTCGTCTCTCTGCTTCTTTCTCTCTCTCTCTCTTTTTTTTTTTCTGGGACCCAGAAGTCCCACCTGTCCTTTCTATCCAGCAGTTGGCTCCAGGCCTTCTTTATTGACACAGTCAAGAACCAATCAGGGAATCAGCACCTTCCCTACGTCTCACATTCTCTATCAAATAAAAGATAAAAAAAAAAAAATTCAAAAACCTCTTCTCCTAGCTATAAATTGAACAAAACCATAACAATTAAGTAAATTACAAATGACATTTAGTCCATCAATTTGTAAATTAGACAAAGTACTCTACCATATTTGCTAACTGAAAGAATTATGATTCTATCCCTGGATTATGTTTAAATTTTTTACCCTGTAGTGTCACTTAAAAACCATGTCATCCATTCATTCTAAAGCCAAGAAAAAAGCCAGGTTCAGAACTAAGTGTTTTAGTTAGGAGAGATGACAGAGGTTCTGGTTAGTCAACAAAATGATGGACTGGATATTAGGACTATCTTGTACCTCACTGGTACAAATTGGTATAATTATGCTCTAATTGTGTTTTGAGAGAAAAGTTTTATTTTAACAGGAAGGGTGATATGTAGGAGGAGCTAAGGTGAGAGGAAGACAAGGAGTAAGGAGAGGAGGAGAAGAAGGAGAGGAGAAGCTAGGTGATGAGAGAGAGAAAGAGAGAGAAGGAGAGAGGGGGACATGGAGGCAGATGTTCACGTGTCTCCACCAGTCTAAGATAGTTGATATATCTAGGTTGATACACTTCTGATTGAGCATTATCAAACTTCTAAAGTCTTTGATTAACATTTTTAAAAATTGTATAAAAGCAAAAAGGAAAAGGGGGCATGGGATAGGGGATTTCTGGGGAGGGGAATTGGGGAAAGGGGATGGCATCTGAAATGTAAATAAAATATCCAAGAAAAAAAAAGAAAAAAAAAAGAAAAAAGAAAAAAAAAAAGAAAAAAAAAAAAAAAGAAAACCATGTCATCTACTCTATAAATTCTATGATAAACAACTTGAGTATGATTATGAGACTAAAACTAGTCTTCAACCCCATTAGAAATCCAAGAGTTGAGTTGTCTCCTTTTTTAAAAATTATGCAAAGAAGTTTATTAAGACCAACATAGGACAATGAAACAGGGAAAGACATCCAGGAGAAATGAACATGGCACTCAACCTTGAGTTCCAGGTCAGCCTTGGCTCCATAGTGAATTCTAGCCCAGCACTTGCTAAAAGCTAAAACCCAAGCCAATTAAACAAAAGCCACTGGTTACAAACAAAATGACAACTATTTTCTGGAGTAACAAAGTTAATTACCATCATTGGCCAAATGAACCACCCGAACCAACATCAAAAAGCACTATACTTTTAATATTATAGTTAGTGCCAAAGTTTTCCTACTACAAGGGCTTTTTTTTATAACCATTGTAACTCCTTTGTTTTTTTCAAGCACACTCCATATTGGTACCCAGGTTACGGCTTTACCTACAACCTCTACCGACAGTAAAAGTTAAAAAGCAACTCCGGGTACCTGCATACCTTTACAATACTTACAATACTTTACTTGTAAATCACAAGTAGGAGTAATTTCCCCCATCCTCCCTACTTTGATAGATATACAAGCTTTGTTACAAAAATAATGCAAAAATGTTAAAACCAATCTACTATAACTCAGAAATCTGATCCATACTTACACAGTATCCAAAGTCAAGATAAAAAAGGCAGGCCTTAACTTACTCCTGGTTCTGACCATATCATTTCTATAGTTCTCATGTTCTCAAAATACATCCATTTCCAGTCAGTGTCTCCATTAATTCATAGTCCAGCACTGACTCGCGGGGAGGCAAACCTGTCCCTTCAGTGTCAATCTCATTGAGGACATCAGCCACCTCCTGAACCAGCCTGCAGCACGCACAACTTAACCGTTAGTACAGTCCTAGCTTTTCAGAACAGGTCCAGAGAGGAGAACACTACTTCCTCCTCCTCCCACCTTGGCACGGCACTCATGTTTTCTTGACCCCTGACGCAGGCGGCCTGGAGTGCTTCTTGCCTCCCAAGCCTCCTTTCCTTTTCTCTTCCTGACCCAGCAGCGGGCTGCCCTTTCTCTTGCCCGAAGGTCCTTGCTGCCCCCCCTTTCTCTTGCCTTTCTGGCTCATCTTCCTCCTCTTGGCAGCCTCCTCTTGGTCCTCTTCCCTCATCTGCTTGTTGGTGACTCTTATCATGTCCAGCTGAGGTTTCTTGCTGTTCATGACTCAAAGTAGCTCCAACTGGTTCTTTTTCTCGACATCCCCAAAAGGGGCTGAAATTTGCTCTTTCTCCTTGGGGAGGCGCTCCTGGAAGCGTTCCACCGAAGCGTGAAGACCTTGGCCACTTGCATCGTGCGGCCCAGCTCCTCCTTTCTCTGGTGTCCGGTACGGTGCAGGCCAGCTGAGCTGGGCATCTGCATCTTGTGCGCGCGGGCCAGGTTCTGTAGACGGTTCAGCTCGTTCTTGGCCATACGTTCTTTCTTGGCCTGAGTCCTCTTGGCGAACTGGTCTTCCATGGAATCAGCGCTCCCAGGCACCTCGATCAGCCGTTCCTTAGTGCCATCCTGGGCGCGCTTGTAGCCCCAACGGCACCACCACTGGCCACTCACCTCGTCCCCACACGAGGTTGGTTTTTCTCTAAAAGACTCTAAGTACTAAGGTGTGATGGTTTGTTTACGCTTAGCCCAGGGAATGACACTATTAGAAGGTGTGGCCCTGTTTGAGTAGGTGTCACTGTGGGTGTGGGCTATTAAGACCCTCACCCTAGCTGCTTGGAGGTCAGTCTCCTCATAGAAGTCTTTAGATGAAGATGTAGAACTCTCTCAGCAATCATGCTTCTAACATGCTTGCCTGGATGCTGTCATGTTCCCACCTTGAAGATACTGCACTGAATCTCTGAACCTGTAAGCCAGCCCGGATATATGTTGTTTTTATAGGAGTTGCCTTGGTCATGGTGTCTGTTCAGAGCAGTAAAACCCTAAGACACAAGGGAACTCGCAGTTACTGAATTGGCCCTTATGTTTAGGTCTTTGCAGTGAAGAGAATACAGGGGAATATAAGCATACACTACAGTCCATGTAGTAGTAAGTGTGTGTGTGTGTGTGTGTGTGTACATGCTCGCGCACGCACGCACGCACGCACACAAACACACACATATGAACATGATGAGCAATGTTTTAATAAAATTCAGAGATTTTCATCTCTTTTACCCTAACCCCCTCCCCTTCCAAGAATCTTGGTACTCACTGAAAACAGGAATGATTGAATGAGAATCTCACTTTGTTTTTCGTTTGCTTCAACCCACAAAATATCAGATTCATAATACAGGATCAGAGTTAAAAATACTAAAATGAAATGCTTCCACCTTGCTTTGTGGTGTTCATTTTGGTCCAATAATATAACCCACTAAAGGTTATAAAAGCATCTGTAAGTCGAGTCCATATGTCTGATGCGCCTGCAGGGCCTTGAATGCCTGTGAGGAATGCATAGCACTTACCTAGAACACTTGAGGACTTGGGTTCATCCCCAGCACTAAAAATGCAATTGCTTGGAATAATTCTTGCCTTTGGTTAAACCATAAACTGGAAATACACTCAGGTTTAAACAATTTTATATTTAAAATGACTTATTTTGGAATAAGGAATGATATAACTATGTCCCCAAGCCATGATGACTTCCTGTTTTTGTTCTTGATGTTGTCATGACCATATGTGTCGAGGTGGATCTGAGGAGGAGGTACCACCTCGGTGGTGTCTTACTGAACAGCTGCAAAGAGCAACTTAGCTTCTGGGAGAAATGTCTTGAAGGCCTCAGCTCTGCTCCATGAAGAAGACATTTGTTCAGCCACCCACCATGCCATCCATCCTTGAATTTTAATGAGTTAGCCTTTAGGTTGCTAGACAGAAAACAAGCCAGGCATTCTGCATCAACCCTGCCAGCTTCACACACTGCCTCTGAGACTAGAAATGAACTGTTTTTATTGTCGAATACATGATAACTGGACTCAAAGAGGAATTTGTCTGAACATGCAAATTACATCCGTAAATAGCAACACTTTGGACTCAGAATCCAGCCACTCATAAGGCTGACGGTACTGATCCTTCAGATTGGGTAGCCTTCTCTAGATCCTGCCCAAAGTTAAACTTTCAGCTGTGGGCTTTGCTTCCACTAAGTCTTTAAGTCCTGTTGTAACTGATACTGAACCAGCGTCAAGTATATTACCTGACCACAAACACTGTTGATTCAATTTTCCCATCGCTGCATCAACTGTAGTATATATCATTCCATCTGTGTCTGCTCCCCAGCCCCTAACCAGTCCCCCGAAAGGTGATGAGTTCTTCAAAGGCAAAAATTCAACTTATTCCCTTGGAATAAAAAAGTAGCAATGATGCTGGACAAAACTGAATCTGGATGCTAACAGATGAGCACAAGACGCTGTTGAGGATCCTTTAACTGTCAGCTCTGTGCAGACAAGACAGGGTGCTTCAGTGCCATACACACCCTTTACCCTAGTACTACAGTCAACACTTGCATGTATATTTTGTCATCTCACTTTGAAAGCTGTTCGCTGTTTAGGCCAGCTGGAGATTATTTGACTGTTTGCTGTGAGGAGCACAATATCATGTTTACTAAAAGATTATACCCAGCAGCTCCCAGTTCAGTTTTTCTTGGATTCTCTGTCAAGGCAAGTTATCTTTTCTTAGAGCAAGTAGAAACGCTTGTTCACGTGAACACAGGGTTTCCAGCTTTCAGCCTCCAGGAGGTCTTTGGGAGAAGACAATAGTGAGTCACATTCTTTTTAGTAGCTATCTCAGACTTCTTGAATCCACAAGCCCCCTCCTCAACTTCAGATAGTCAGTACTCTCAGTGATTCTTGATAGGACCAACAGGACCAGACACTTGATAAGACTTCAGTTACATAGTACTCTTCAAGAATTGTTAAAAGACAGGAAATGTGCTAGTTTGAATGACAAGCCCCCCTTCCCCCCCCCCTGCTGCCCCCAGGGAGTGGCATTATTTGAAAGGATTATGACCTGTGGCCTTGTGGAAGTAGGTGTGGCATTGTTGGAAGTTTATCTTGTGAAGGGGTGGGGATGGGGGTGGCTTTGAGGTTTCCGAAACTCAAGTCAGGTTAACAGTCTCTTTCTTCTGCTTGCTCACCAGATGTAGAACTCTCAGCTACCTCCCCAGCACCAGGGCTGCTTGCATGCCACCATGCTTCTCACCATGACAATAACGGACCAAACCTCTGAACCTGTAAAATGTTTTTCTTTATAAAAGTTGCCATGGTCATGATGTCTCTTCACAGCAATAAAACCCTAACTAAGATTTTCTGTGGTATCTATTTTACCTCCAAACTTTAAAAAAAAAAAAAAAAATGACGTGTTCGCAAACCCATGCATACACAAGACTTCATGGAGAACTCCAAGGCCATCAGATCCCCACTGCACATGTGAACCAGCATGCTGGCTCCTTTCAGTTTGAGAATGAAGGCACTTGCTTCTATCCAAGGCTACTTTCACCTCTGTCCTTGAATCTGCAATGCATCCCTCCCTCCGGAGACTCACTCCGCAGCCTTCATCTCTGACGCTCCACCTCACATCCCAAACAGTTTGGGTGCTTTGGGTAGGTGCCTGTAATTGCTATTTATCTGTTCGTCCCTCTCATCCAGAATTTTCAGAGACCACGGCGTGTGTGTTTATTCCACTTACCTGCCATTCCCCTGCTCCCCAACCCCTCTGGGCTTCTGTCGCTTCAGACAGTCTTTTCCCAAGCTGCTCTGTTCTTGCTTAGACCGTTCTCAACTTCCTTTCTTCAAAGGATACTGTTCAGTGCATAGCTCATATTAATTTTGGTCGCCCAGATTTTTGTTGCTCGCTTTCTTTTAATTATTTCTCCTTTTTGTAAATAAAAGTTTTAATTTCCTGCAAACAAACATGCTCTCTCTTTCTCTGATCTCATCACATATTTTTAAATGCTACTCAAGATGACAAGCACAGATCTTCACACCGCCTGGATGTACTGTGGACGCTTCAGACACCTGACCTCATCATCTCAGCCCTTCCTCCAGTAAAGGACAAGCTTCCGGACTCCGTCCGAGTTGATACACTGTCCAGTCGTTTAAGCTAGAAGTAGGGTTTTCATTGCCTGGCCTTTGCCTTTGTTGAGCACATTTAATAATGAACTCTGGCTAATTTTGTTATTTTCTCTTGTTGCTTTTAATTTTTTTTTCATTTTTGTGTATATGATCATACAGACCTACTTGTCTGTAGTGTATCACATGTATGCAGTACCCACGGAGGCCAGAAAGAGGTGTGGGATTCCCTGGAACTAGAGTCACAGGCAACTGTAAGCGACCTGATGTTGGTGAATATAAGAATATCTAAAACAGCTGTGGCCATGGCGTGTTTGTGGCTTTACCAGTTTGTACAGGTGATGTTGAAAACCTGAGCACCGTATAAAGCACTAGTTAGCTTTAACTGTCAACTCAACCTAGAGCCACCTGGAAAAGGAGTCTCAAATGAGGGATTGCTCAGACCAGATTGGCCTGTGGGCATGCCTGTGGAAGACTGTCTTTATTGCTAATTGGTATCGTAGAACCCAGTCCACTGTGTGCAGCACGACTTCCTGGGTAGGTGGTCCTGGCTGTCTAAGAAAGCTACCTAAGCATGACTATGAATGATAGAGCCAGCAAGGACCATTCCTTCCTTTATGGTTTCTGCTTCAGCTTCTGGCCATGGATTGCTGCCTGACCTCCCTTAATGATAGTCTGCAACCTGGGAGTGTACGGCAAAAAAAAAAAAAAAAAAAAAAAAAAAAAAAAAAAAAAAAAAAAAAATCCTTTTATCCCCTAAGCTGCTTTTGGTCAATGCTTGTGATAGCACCACAAATTAGAACGTGCCCATACTATACCTTTTTAATTTTTCTTTCTCTGAGCTCTTTCCTGTCATCACCTGTTTGGCCAAGACTTTTTTAGGTCAGCTATTTGTTTGTAGATTGTAGTCCATACGTACTTTGATTGCCATGAAGCACCCTGTAAGATCCAGCAGAAGTGCTCCCTGGACAGGTCTGCAAATGTTCTACGTTCAACAGGCCTGGTGTCTGCGGTGCTTAAGAATGCAGATGATAGGCCAGGGAATAGACAGTTCTCTCTCTCTCTCTCTCTCTCTCTCTCTCTCTCTCTCTCTCCTAGAACAGATAGACAGGTTTAACTCCCACTGTCTGTGTTACCAGGAGTTGGCAAGGAAAGACTCAGTTCTGAAATGAACTGGATTTCTTCCTCATTTAGGCAATCACTAATAGACTAGTGAATGTTCTTAAATGTACCATTGTCCTCATCCTCAGCTGCCTTGATTTCTAATGGGCAGCTGTTTACTATCATTCGCATCTAGCCTAAAAGTTCTTTATGATGAGGACATTCATTCGGTCAACAAACATACACATCCAACTGCGTTTATTCCTGCGTTTATTCCACGGCAAGCCCTGGAACCTCAATTGTCAATCATCTATCTCCTGTCCTGTCTCTTCTGACCTGGGAAGACGGAAGCTATGGCTGTCTCCTGAGTCCTCAGGCCTAACTGGTACTGGGTGCACACTCAGCACTTGGCCATTTCTTTTTACTTCTAAAGTTTCTTTTAATTTTTTTTTTATATTTAAGTGTGTGTGTGTGTGTGTGTGTGTGTGTGTATAAAATATGTATGCGTGAATACATGACATAGTTCATATGTGGAGATCAAGGAACCACACAGAAAGAGAGTTTTCTCCTTCCACTATGTGGGTCCCAGGGATTAAAGTCAATTCCTGAGGGTTGGTTGTAAGCACCTTCTCTCACTTAGCCATCTCCATGGCCCCTTGGCCAATTTTTGAATGTACAAACCAACACCAACAATCTGTGTGGCTTTGCAACAAGAATGTCCTTTTGGCAGGAGACTGGGATGGGCCTCATACTAGATGAGTTTCCAGAGAAAAACTTTCTTGGACACTTACTTGGAATGAGGTAAGGGTGGAAGGAGGTGGCACGGAAGAACAAAGGAGGAGGTTTTTAGGTTTAGAGACCCAAAGGTTCAAAGTAAGAATGGATAATGCCATCCTCGAAAACTTGGAAAACTTTTATTAAATTGACGTGTATATGCGTGTGTGTGTGTGTGTGTGTGTGTGTGTGTGTGTGTGTGTGTTTTCTCACACACATATGGACAGCGCTGGGCTTAGCACTGGATAAAGTGCCTCCTAGATATTTACATTTCTACCCATAGACCTGCACTGCTCTCAGCGTAGACCAGAGAAGCTTCTTTTTAGCAGTGGACAGCAGTCACTGGAGATTGCTGAGAGTAAGAGACCCAGAGGTCTCAGCGCTGAAAGGGACATCTCTGTCCTATGGGGGACTCTCCATCACTGTCAAGGCTCAGGGAACATCATAGAAGAGGAGGTAAGAGGCAGAGGGTGGAGACAAATGTCGGGAGCCATCTTCTGGACACGCCGTGACTATCGCAATCCTGACCTCACAGCAGCTGTGGTTACCTACACAGGACTCACACAAGACCAAGCCCCACCCACCCAAAATCCCAGTGTATGTGGAGTAGATGATCTCCAGGCCCCATCACTCAGTGCTAGCAGTTGACAGTTGCTAGGGAAAGGAGAATCATCCTCTTCTGAGGGTGTCCTCACTGGTAGGAGTCCCATGCTACAGTGACTCGCCCCTCACCCATGCATTTATGAGCAACACTGGACTTAGTGAATTATTAGGGAAAATAAAAGATGTAAGTTGCAGGGGGCATTGAAGAGGATGCAGGACGTGATAGAAGGTGAAAATTCAGTCGATATGATTATATTTTATTGTGTACATGTATGAAATTCTCAAAAATAAAAAATAAAATGTTAAAAAGAAATAATCATTGTATTAGGAAAAAAAATGGGGCCCAAGCCGGTGGAAGCTGGACAGGCTGAATGAAGGCTGGCGGGCACCGTGATGATGAACGAACAAATGAGCAGTGGGGATGGGGGAGGGCAGAAGAGTACAGCAGAGCATATGCTGTGGGAGGAGACTGAACTGGTCCTTGATGTCACTGAGGGCCATGCGTGGGTCAGTGGTCCTGATGTGGCCAGAGGCTGGGTTGATGTCTGTGGCCTTTATACTACCTAACTCCATGCAGATCTCCTTAGTCTATGCTTCAGCCTAAAGCCATGTTGATATCCCTGGGCTGGGCTGCCATCTGAGGCCACTGTGCTGTCCATGGCCCCATCTGCATGGAACTGTGTGGTACTGCATCTGGGGTCTTTGTTGATGTCTGTGGTTAGGTGTGTGTTACTACCTGATGTCTTACAGATATCTGCGGGCTGTGGTGCCGCCTGGAGCCATGTTGATGTCTGTGGGTTGCGCTGCTTCTGGGGGCCATACCAATCTGAGTAGCCTCTGCCACCACCTGAGACCATGTTGACATCTGGGCTCATGCTGCTACTGAGGGCCGCGTCTGGGTCTGTGGTTCTACTACCGCCAGAGTCTGTGTTGATGTCTGTGGAGCATGTTAACAACTGAAGGCCGTGTGGATGTCCATAGTCTATGCTGGAACTTGAAGCCATGTGGATGTCCTTGGGTCGTAATGCAGCTGGAGGCCATATTGATGTGAGTGGCCTGCGCAGCCTCTGGGGGCCATACCAATCTGAGTACCCTCTGTGGCCACGTGAAACCATGTTTATATCTGGGACTATGCTACTACTGAGGGCCACATCTGGGTCTGTGCTCCTACTGTAGTCAGAGTCTGTCATGTCTGTGGAGCATGGTAACAACTGAAGACCATGCGGATGTCCTGGAATCATGCTGATGTTCCTGGGTCGTACTGCAGCTGGGGGCCATATTGATACAAATGGCCTACACTGCCTCTGGGGGCCATACCAATCTGAGTAGTCTGTGCTGTCACCTGAAGACATGTAATCTCGGCCTGTGCTGCTACTGGGGGCCATGTCTGTGGTCCCAGAGTCTGTGTTGATGTCTGGGGGGGATGGTAACAACTGAAGGCCATGTGGTTGTCCATGGTCTGCGCTGCCACCTGAAGCCTCAGGTTGCTGTGCAGTTTGGGGCAATATTGATGTGAGTGGCCTGATCTGCCCCCTGAGGCCTTGATGTCCGTTGTCTGGGCTGCCTCCGAGATCCTTGTCTGGGTCGGAGCTCTTCCTGCCGGCTGTGTTCGTCACCAGAAACCATGAGGAACCCCATGGTCCATGCTCCAGCTGACTGTAAAGAGCAAGGAAGCTACTTTGGCAGTGATATTGATGACTGCAGACTCACAACTCAAAAAGAGGGGCATGGAAGACTTCTGTGACAACCTCTACCCCCTTCCCAGACCCATCCCTCAAAAAAAGTAACAGCCTAAAAAGGAAGCCATCAAAGAGGATTCCTAACAATTGTTATAAGGATGCTGAAGAGGCAAATGTGCAGGTGAAGGACTCAATTTTCTTTAGGGGGCGGGGCACTGGTAGTTTGACCATGCTCCAGTAAGTATATGGAAAACACAAATTGGACTTTGTTGTTGTTGCTGCTGTTGTTGGGTGGGGAGGGTCATAAGGGGTGGGTGGGAGACACAGAAAAAGTGGGAAGTGAGTATGATCAGATGTATGATATAAAATTCCCAAAGAATCAATAAAAATGTTATTTTGAAAAAAAGAGAGAAAAAAAAATGGCAGAATTTTGCTACTTTCTGCTTCTGGAATTCTCTTCAATGCCCCAGACACTGACAACTTTAAAAATAGAAAGCTGTCAAAATTTATGGATGTTTTGAGAAAAATAACTCCAAGAAACAAGCACACATTTATCTACGAATGCATTTTTAAATAGTGGCTGTCATTAAGTCTGCTAGCTTAACAACTGGTTTTGGCAGGATTTCTTAAGAATAACAGGCACTTTTCTACATGGCACCCAGCTAATGCTAAATAAAGGAACACCATACACCTGTCTGAAGAAACAGAAAGCCTTCCTTATTCAGGCCTGAGAATGTTTCCTTGGCACTGAAGATCCTGGTTTTAGCTGGAAATTTTCTTCAATTTAGGAGTCCCAGTGATTATAATTCTGATTATTGCTGTTTTCCCATACTATAATGAATTATTTTTGCCAAGCAAAATATTTGTACATGTACTTAAAATGGTGCTTTTCATCATTTCTTTTACAAAGGAATTTAAATACAGCATGCATCTAAGTAGCACTAAAACACATCCCTTCTTTCTCTGCTACCTTCTCAGCATTCTTCCCTCCAAAGCGACGTTAAGCCTCCTGGCTACAGCATTCCACTTTGCCTGCCCTGTCTACACTGATGCTTCTCTGGGCCCTGGACTGCCAAGTTCTTGCCTTTTTTATTGGCCTCTGAGGAAACACTTCACCCACCATGTTTCTTGGTACCTCGTCTCCCAATGGGTCCTTGTATTTCCTTGTATTTCTCTCTGACTAGATAGCATTCTCCCCTTCACTTCCTGAGGGGTAATGCTCAATGGTAACTTTTAGTTTGACAGGTTTGGAGATGCCCACTTTCTATCTCTTCTTGTGATTACTGGCTGAACATGGAATTCTACACTGCACGTCATTCTCTACTTCAAGGGGCCATACTATAGCAGATGGGGTGGGTGACACATTGCTCTATCAACTCCTAGTCCCATCTCCTGGAGAGATCTGTTTTCCTCTGGATGCTTCCTGCACTCTCCTCAAGCTCAGGACAGATCTCAGCGACACTACAGCACAGTTCCTTAGTCACATTTAATGAATCGTTTCAATATGGAAATCACCCATTCCCTTAAAGGACATTTTCTTGAATTACTGTTTTTCTCTTGTGTACTCCTCCTGGCCTCTTTCTGGACCTACTATTCATCGGGTATTAGAAAATTTATTTTTTATATGTTTTCCTTATTTGTTTTTTTGTCTGTTAAGAGTTTTTTTTTGCATACTTTTTGGAATCAACTCAGCTACATAGTGTGGGTCTTTATGCTGTAGGTAATCTGTACACTGACTGTTTTCATCAATAAGGATTTTAAAATATCTTTTCTATATTCTTTAGACAATCTCATACATGCACACAATGTATTTTTATCCCATTGTTTTCATTTTCCCTTTCTGACTTCTCTAAGACCTCAATGGATCTCCTTCTGCTCCATTTTTATATCCTCCTGTTAAAATGTTGACTTATCTTGTTGGCTGGCTCTTCTATGGGTAACCGTAACTGTAGCCAGTTCAGGAGTCCAAGAGCTATCTCATGTCCAGAAGACAGCAGTTCACAGAACCTCTCCCCATCTCCCTCCTCTTAAATTCTTTCTGCTCCCTCTTTATTAAAATTCCCTGAACCTTGGGGGGAGAGTTGACACAGGTGTTCTCTGCAGGGCTGGGAACATTTAACAGACACTTATTCCCAGCCCTTTGACCAGCTGTGAGTTGCTGCGTTAACTGGTGCCCACTACAGAAAGGAGTTATCCAGCCAAGGTTGACAGGAGCATTCATCTGGGGGTAATCATATTTAGAAGGCAGTTGGGCAACATGTCCATTTAGCAACAGAATTAGGTTTACCCACCCCAAGGCCTATCTCCTCCAGAGCCTTGTTCTTTTAGCCAGGTTTACAGTGCCAGGTACAAATTCCTCCCTATGGAATGGGCCTCAAATCCAATGGGAAAGGAGGTGGTTGCTCCTATAAACTTCTCGTCACTTTGGCATACCTTCAGTGTGCCAGGCCTGTGTAACAGAACACAGCAATCACTGCTGTGTGCACTGATGACTTTTCTCTTTTATGACCTGTGTGATACTTTCTAACATTGCCAGCCAGCAGGCAGGAAGCTTTAAGGTCCGTTTCAGCTTGATTTCTCTATGTCTTGCAATGAAAATGTATTGTGTCTATAGCAGTCTATTTAATAACAGTGAACGAAGAAGAGCAACGGCAATAGTCTGTATTGTTTGGGGAACTTTGGTGGCTACTATAGCACAATGAGGACTTTAATAGATGCATTTGATTTCTTATTTCAAAGCATTTCATTAACTGAGAAGTACTTATAAGTCGAATGCCTGATTTGCTAATTGTAGTTTCAGTTTATCCATTGTCCTGGAGACCCATTCACTGGTTTCCTCTTATGCTCTCAAGAGTGTGTTGGGTGACAAATTTATGATTACATCACTCACTGAGTCCTTGATGTATCCCAGTGTCCTAAGTGCTGTATGTGTAACAATGCTGTCTATACCATAACCCTGCATAGGAGATCCTGTCACCATCACTTTAAAGACGGGGAAAGTAAGGGCATACTTAAATAACCTGTCTCTAGTGTCACAGTCACTTGGCAGTGTATACCAAGAACTGGATGTAAATGTAAGGGAACAAATGGAAAATCAAAATACGTCTGTGTCTCATAGTCTCACAGTCTCACAGGAGGCATAACAACATGCAACAAAGCTGAGTCCATCTTTAACAGTGGAGTTAAAGAGGGAGGGCTGAAGGGATTGCTACAGGATTTACAAAGGGTAGATCACGTTAAAGTTGCCTTTTGAAGCATGAGTCAGGGACTTCCAGAGACCTGGAGGTACTCCCTACTGCATCCATACATTACTCCCACGTGGCCTTCTCCTACTGCATTAAGCCGTCATGATTGACGTCCATTTTCATTTCCTGTTACTATGATGGCAGGGGCCATGCTTGGGCTCAACTTTGGTTTCTTAATACCTGTTGCACAGAATATGCTCACTGGTGAAAGTGCGGGTGCATTCCTCACCACAAGACTAAATTGAAGACATGTGGGAGGTGTTTTCAGAGATAGTTTAAAGGAAATTGTAGGCAGGTCAAAGAGCCTTTATTAAGAAGTACAAAGAGAGAAGACTACAGTAGGGCTGAAGAGAAAGGCCCACAGAGACCATGTCAGATGGTGGTGATGGTGTCTGGGGGCCCAGTGTCTTGTGTGGAGCAGCTCTCTGACTGGGTGACAGGGAAGGATGAAAGTTTGATTGATCAGTGAGTTGACCAATTGATTCTCACTACAAATATGGGGACAAGGAAACAGGAGAGGAGTTAAAATCATTGATTCATTAGGGTCATTTGAGATGACCAGCTGGCTGCTTTTTGACTCTGAAGCTTGGACTTGAATATGAACACTTCATGTTTGCTGTTGCTTGCTCAGGTAAGGAAGATCACCATTATGGAGAAAGTAAATTTTACCGATTAATCAGTACTCTTTGCTTTTGATTTGAAAACAAGCCACATCCTGAAAGGATTGTTTTGGATTCAGAATAGGAAGAACTACAGGAACACTGTCCTTTCCCAAACTTGGCTTCTAAATTCATGGAGCTTTAGAGAGCCCACTGCTTTTCAGATGACTCATGTTCAGCTAACAACACACAGTAATGCCTGTCACCAAAATAAGTGAGCGTATTCCAGAGAGCTACAAGAATTCTTCCCCAAGAAATAATGAATTTTCTACAGTAAATTTAAGTTTTCACTTAAGAACCTTACTATAATCTGAATCTCAGTGTGTGTGTGTATGAGAGAGAGGGGGGGGTGGGGAGAGGGAGAGGGAGATGGAGAGGGAGAAGGAGACAGACAGGGAGAGGGAGAGGGAGAGGGAGAGGGAGGTAGTGGGATATTTTTCCCTGAAAGTTGAGAAGAGCTAAGGTGGGAGGAGTAAGGAGAGGAAGAGGAGGGGGGAGAGGAAGAGGAGAAGGAAGAGGAGGAGCTAGGAGAGAGAGGATCATGGAAGCGAATGTGCGCCTGTCTCTAGCTGTCAAAGGTAGTTGATATATCTAGGATGGGTATTGGGTTACACCTCTGATTGTGTGGGCATCTTGTTATTGAGCATTACTAAACATATAAAGCCTTTGGATAATCTAAGCATTAGTCTCATTTCTACCGAGCTGTGTGGATGGTGGTATGGTCTGGGCTTAGCCCAGCCTTGTGGAGACATCGTGGAGTATTGGTGTCTCATGGATGGCAGGGCCGGTGTTTCTGGCTGGCTGTTTCTAGCTGTGGTATGCCCATGGCCTCTGGACACTTCCAGCTGTGGAGCACTTGGCTTCAGGTTGAGGAGCACGGTGGCCTGAGCTAAGCATAGCCATCCCCACATAGATAGTCGGCCTGTCCAGTGGCCTTCATTTAACTCAACAGAGGGAGGGGGAAGGTAGGGGGAGGGGGAGAGGGAGAGTCTCTCTCTCATTGGGCTAATTTGCCCATTAGGCTAAGTTGGCTAGCAGGCCAGGGAGCCTCAGTGATCCACCTGTCTTCCTTTTAGTGCTACTGGGATTGCAATTATATGCCACCATGCCTGGCTTTTTTTTTTTTTTTTTTTTTTTTTTTTTTTTTTTTTTTAATAATGTGGGTTCTAGGGATCAGACTCAGGTCTTTATGCTTGTGAAGAAAGAATCTTACCCTTGAATGTCTCTCAAACGGTCCATGTTTTGAAGGCTTGATGAAATCTTTAGGCCCACAGCTCCTCCTGTGTCTCTCTCTGCTATCTAGGTGCCATAAAGCAGCAGTGCTCATCTGTCCTCTCCTCTTTTCCTCACACCCTCTCTTCTCTCACCCACTCACAGTGGTATACTGGGTCATCATCCAAAGCAACAGGCTCAAGCAAACATGGGCTGAAACCTTTGAAACTATAAGCCAAAGGAAAAGCTCCTCTTTTAAAAGTTGATTTTCTTGGGCATTTTGTCACAGAGGAAGCTGACTAATGCAAACGTCTTGTTTGAAAGATTATTGTTAAAAGTTTGTTCTCATAGGAAAACAAGGGGAAGAAGGTATTTCTAGTTAGCCTCCCCTTATATCTTAAATGTATACAGGGTGGGATCTGTCCCACTTCAGGATTTGCATGCCTCTTATAACACAGAACCTGCCAGTCCATCATTTACAGTAGTCTCTGATGACCTCTCTAATTGGAACATAAACTATTCCGCTGTTGTCCTGTGCCATTTATTCTTGTGGACATTAGAAGTGCTGTATGTATATGCTGGAAATACCTAGCTGTAAGCAGAGGAGAATGTATGAAGATGAGTGGACCATCCAATGACCTAGCTAGGGAAATCTGGGCTATTTAAAGCAGGGATGTGCTTACTTTAATTTAGAAGAAAAAAGTAAAGAGCTGACTTCATATGGCTGGCCTGACTGTGCTCACTTTCCATCCACACCCAGCATGCTCACATCTAAAAAGCTAATGGCAATTCTTAGATTCCAAGCACTTAGCATACATGGGGCCACCGTTTCATATCTGCTGAAATACGTCTTTATTGTTCTGCAAGACTCAATAATTGTACAACAGGACGCACCATTGATTTAATATGGCTCTCCGTTCTCAAGAAAAAGAGGCAGCATGTGTGGATGCTACATTATTTATACGACAGTCTGACTTCAAGTAAGCTAACATCTTAGAAGTATGCCTATGGATAGATGGACGGAATCCTGCAATGTTCTCTGTTGAATAGCTCATCTCAGAAACAGAGTGGACACCAACGGGCAAACATTATTCAGTGCTGGGAACACTAACTCAGACCATCCTGCTACCGTGCTACTTTATCTGCAGTCACAGATAACTCCAAATGTTTGTCTGCTGTTGTTTTCCTTGCTTCTGTTTACTGCTGTTGAGTGCTGAAGAATCCTCTTAGATTCTTCACTCCCTGCCATCATCCTGTCATCTCAAGGGACCCAATGTAAGGCTTCCTTGACTGCTTCACGTCTTTCATTAAATCTGGCCCCTTGTGTGAGAAACCCTGCTCCCAAGGCTTCACTCCATCTCTCCCCATCTAGTCTTGTGGCTCTTAGTTCTGGCTGGTTATCATAGGCAGGGAGGGAGATCAGATCCCAGTCTAGATCAATAGAAACCATCAGCTTAGTCTGAAAGATTAATTTGATGATTCAATTTCTTCACCAGCAACCTTCTGGTAACATTAACATTGCTCTATGAAATTATGGTATGTATGTACTTAGCAGTCATTTTGTAGACATTTTCTCTCCTCTTCATTTGTCTGGTCTATTTTCTCTGAAAGCTCAACTGAGTCCTAGCTCTCTGTATTTAGAAGCTCTTTAATTTAGAAGAAAAAGCAAAGAGCTGACTTCACACGGCACTACTATGCTCATTGTCCATCCACGCTCAGAATTCTTACATCTGACTGGCAAGAGAAACCAGAGAGTAAAAAGGCTGTACACCAGGCTTTACTTAGTTTGGCTTATCTGAAGACCCAAGATAGGTCTGTAAAACTGAGATGTCTCCTAGGCGATCTTATCCCAACTGTTCCTGTCACCTACTGTCCATTCTCCACACAGCATTCCAACTTTCTAAGAGTCACCTTAGCAAAGGGACATAGATCGTGTTCCTTCGGACTTAAACCCTCCCAGTGAGCTCTCTTTGTTCTTAGATTAAAATCCATACTCTCCAAACAAGTCCACAAGTTTCCAGCAAGTCTAACCCCTTGTCTTCCCACTCTCCCAGGACTTTCTGTGACCCAGGCATAGATTCTAGTTTGATGTGTTTCTTCTGCCTGGCTGAAGTAGCTCCTGGTGCCAGGATGAACTCGTACTTGTCTTTTCAGTATCACCTCGATGACAGACTAAATTCATAATTGTAAATATACTTATGAATGAGAGGAGATAAGTAACGAGACAAGTGTATTGAAAAGCATGCTTGATCCGGGCAGTGGTGGCGCACGCCTTTAATCCCAGCACTTGGGAGGCAGATGCAGGCGGATTTCTGAGTTCGAGGCCAGCCTGGTCTACAGAGGGAGTTCCAGGACAGCCAGGGCTACACAGAGATACCCTGTCTCGAAAAATCGGAAAAAAAAAAAGCATGCTTGGATTAACCAACATAAACTTTATCAAAATATCAGTTCGCTTTCTCAGAAACCCTTCAAGCCTTAGCCAGGTTCACAAAACTGGATGAAGCAGAGTGGGATATCATGTTTTTTTGAGAGAGCCTATCCTACAGCCTCAACAGGCCTCAAACTATGTAGCCAAAAGTGAACTTGACCTCCTGATCCTCCCTCTACTTCTTAGATGCTGGTATTTCAGCATGCCTGACCCCAGGATGGTAACTTTTTTCTCCCCCTCCCTTACCTACTTGGCTTCTTTACAAAACAGTGTCTTGTTAGACAGCCTTTGTTGACTTAGTACTTGATACACAGCCCAGGCTGACCTTAAACCAGTATGGCCTGGGACGGGGGAAATGGCTCAGTGGTTAAGAACACTGGCTTCTCTTCAAAAAGGCCCAGGTCAATTCCCAGCACCTAGGTAACAGATCACAATTTTCAGTCACTCCCATTCTGTATCAGATGCAGGATTCTGGCCTTATCAGGTACCAGGAATGCACATGGTATACAGATAAACATGCAAAACACACACACACACACACATATGTATATGCATATACATACATATATACACATACACATACACATACATACATACATACATATATATATATATATATATATATATATATATATATATATATATTAAAAAGTAGGCCTTATCGGGTACCAGGCATGCACATGGTATACAGATAAACATGCAAAACACACGCACACACACACACACACACACACACACACATATATATAGTAAAAAGTAGGGTTAAAAAAGAGTTTTAAGAAAACTAAAACATATGTTAGTTTCCCAGTACTTCACATATACACATACACCAAAAAAAGGCATGAATGTTGCATATTTTTTAAAACATCATATAGTTGTTTTATAGTTGTATACAGTTGTGTACGTCAAGCCTGGCTTTGTTTGCTGTTGTAAAGCAGCCAGACTTTCAGCTGGAGAAGCACTGAATTTGAGTGCTGCTACTTTCGGAGAAGAAATTGGTTGGGAGACTGAATACTACCTAGCCCAGAAAAGAGAGGTCCTCAATCAGCCAAAAAAACATGGGAATTGGACATCTCTGAACCATTGGAGTTTAGTACCCTAGTCAAACTATCTTGACAACTCACGAATGGAGCAGAAAGATTTTTAAGCAGAACAAGTGTTTAGAATCACAAGACATAAACACCCTCCTAGGCACCTGTGTCTGGTTTGTTAGAATTAGGACCTCTACCAGCGGTCATAGAAGAATCTAGAAACTACCAACATTTAATGACATCTCACCTTCTCTAACTATAATTTTCTGGTTATGGTCCTACTTATTAATGCTCATGTGTTATGGTTTGAAATGAGTGGGTCTCTAATACCCACATGTTAAAGGTTTGGTCCCAGTCTGTGGGGTGGCAGAACTTTGGAGGGGTTGGGAGTTTATATCACTCAGTGATACAAAGTGTGGTCAAGGTTAACCTTGACCACTCCTGAACTTGGTCTCTAGGATTCCTAAAAGAGAGGAAAAAGAGAGAAAGAGAAAGAGAAAGAGAGGGAAGAAGAGAGGGCAGAGGAAGAGGAAAAAGTGAAGAAGAGGTGGGGAGAAGGAGGAAGAGAAAATAAATAATACTTAGAACCTTGTGAGAAGTCTGGTCATTGGGAAGATGCTCAACTGAACCTTGGGACCCTAGTTCTTTCTTGTATTTCTCATGGGGTAAATAGTTTTGCTCTACTACGAGATTTTTACCATGACGTACAGTTTGGCCTAAAGGCAACAAAGCTAACTTGATCATGTACTATATTCTTCAAAGCTCAGAGCCAGAATGAGTCTTTTCTCTCAGTAAGTTGACTATCTATCTCTCAGGAGTTGGTCACAGAAAGAGAGAACTAAGTCGGTGCTCACATAGGCAAACTGATTTTGGTATTTTCCTTCTTAAATGGATACTCAGAATCCAAACAATTCACAATCCCCTAAGTACGAGGATTTTTTCACAGACATTTTGCATCCTTATGACTTCATATAATGCACAGAATGGTCCTAGAAATAAAGGTAACCTTTTCTCTCTAGGGAAAATGTTCACAGCTTCGGTGTTTCTCAGATACTTTCCAAGAAGGTATTTATATTTAAAGAGTAGCACATTCACACTTTTACCATCAACAGTTGTTAAAGGTGTCTTTAATTTCCAATAGCCTCTCTCTGGTGCTTTTCTTTGCTGAGAAAAAGCTGATAGAGTATTTATAGTCGATGTAAGGAATGCTCTTCAAACGAAGGGGATGGAATCTTTCACACAGAATGGATGCCTTTCATGCAGTGCAGTGTAACTCTTTCTATGTGGCTGTTCATAGGAGCAGTGGCTGTCACTAACAAGTCACAGATGTTGTCCAGGGAGAGCTTCTGGACAGTGCCTGACAAGCTTTTAAAAATAGTTGCTTGATTTTGTTTTATGCATGTGAGTGTTTTGCCTGCATGTATGTATGTGTACCATGTATGTGCTCAGTGCCCATGGAGTTCAGAAGAGGTCATCAGATCTTCCGGAACTGGAGTTATGGATGGTTGTGAGTCACAATGCAGGTACTGGGGACCAAACCCAGGTCCTCTGCAAGAGCAGGAGGTCTTTGTAACTACTGAGGCATCTTTTCAGCTCCCAAGGGGCTTGAGGTCTCTTTTTAAGTCATTTATTTTGTCTTAGGAGAAGAGACCAAACCCAATACTTCTGTACACACTAATAACTGTATCTTTCAGGAATGAAAACTGGAGAAAAGCAGCACCCCCTGCCCCACCCCCCATCTCCTACACTATTATGCCTTTAGTCTTGTCTGACTTTCTCCTCCAGGCATCTGGATTGTGTTCCATCTACACAAGAGCCCAGTATTTTCTCTTCCTGGTAATTTAACACACCCAGAGCTACACGTGTTTAATTTTTGTTAGCAGCTACCTTAAGACAACATGAATTCGAGCCATTATGTGACTTCAGTAGGATTATGTTTATTAACCAAGACTACCTGTTATTGGGGTTTCTAGGCCAACAGCATGAAATGAAATGAGATTGTGTATGCATATATATGGTTTCTCCAGAGAAAGCTTACTTACAAAGTTGAAACTAATCTGCTCATCGGTGTCCACCCTTCCCAGCTGCTGTTCCAGTCTCCCCCACTCCAGTCTAGCACTGTCTTTACCATGTTCTTTTGCTCTGTCTCTTTCCCTAATTAGACTGGCAGAAGGTACAATTTATTGTGTTCATTAGAAATGAAAATTTGTGATTTCTACCTCTCACACAAAGCTATATGAAGCAATAAAAATAAAATGATAGTGTGCTTTTCAAAACTAGAAAAGAAGCTGTCCCTAACTTAGGAAGGAAACCCATTAACTAAAGTGAAATACCTTTACATGTACTTACCAAGGGTTTTGATAGCGGTGGGTTATTTTGTCCATCGCACGAAGACTTAGTTCACCATGCTGTAAAAGGAGCAAAGCTAGAGTCAGTCTCGTTCCGTAGTGAATATGAATCCACGGGTTTAAAGCATCTATTTTCCTCCTCAGAAAGGGAGTCAGGACTGAAAATGAAGTTGGGGTGCTAAATTCAGCTAAAAGAAAATCAGAGGAGACGGTTGCTTCCTAAACTGGTAGCTGTTCCTTTTCTGAACTAAGAGGAAGAAGTCGCTGTGAACTCCACTCCCTCTGGGTGAATGGAGAGGGGCTAGGGCTAGGGCTCAGGGAGTGTATGGTCTAGCCTGGAGTCCCTGGGTGCCCCCATGTCTTTCTGACTCTGGAAGGAGGCAGCACTGTGGACTATCAGCCGTTCTTTAGGCAGGCAGTTGAGGGCTCTTCAGAGTCAACAAATGTGACCGCAAAGTAGAAAAGAGCTGGTGTTGGATGCGTGTAGCAGATCTGAAAACTATGATAGTTGAGAAACTATTTGGTAGCTAAATATCAGTTTCACATTTAAAAAAAAAAAAAAAAAAAAGGCACAGAATCCCGCACAGCTGTGTGCTGTGTAATGACATATTATTCCTGAATGCATGATCCCGAAGTGTCACCTTCTTTCTCCTCATCTTTTTAAATAAGCCAGGAAACAAAGGCGTCATGTTCATATTCCAGAGGGTGTGAGTTTACAATCATTTCTCAGTTTGCCGTACTACGATTGAAAGACTACAACACGAAATATCAAAAGGTATTCCACTTCTGCTTAGGAATGCATTTTAAACATTTATGTTGATACGAGGTGCCAGATTCATAACAACTCAAAAAACAGCAATAACAGTGAAACTGCAGCAGCAACCAGCAACCCCGGATGTTCTCACTCTCTGCCCCTGCACTTCCCAAGCTTTGGCTTAGAATGACTGCGCAGGCTGCCTGCCTAATTGTTGGAAGTGCTCTGTTTTCTTATGCTACCTGCTTGCTCAGGTGACCTAAAATGGCACCCTTGACCCTCACACAGAAAACGTGTGTACAAAGATAGGATCATAGAAGAGTTCACCCACCAGTCTACAGAAAATGTCTAAGCAGCGATCTGCAAACGGTAGAAAGGTCATGGCATCAGATGATTCCTAGCATAAAATCAAGTCCCTGAAAACTAAATTTGCTTACTAATTCATAAATAATTTTATTCCCATCTTTGGACAAATATACTTGAACTTGGGTGATCTTCTCTGATCTTTTGATACCCTATGTTTAACAACAAACACATGAATATCCTCAGGAAAAACTAAAAAATATCTTTTTTCCATCTCTTAGAACTCCACGTGTTAATGTTGAAATGTTATATTATCTGAAATAAGTTTATCCTTTTGTATTTTAATTTATTAACAAAATATACCGTGATTTATTTGAGCAGTGATATTCACTGAGGCATTAAACCTAATAAAGTCACAGTCATATAAACATTTATATTGGTTCATTCTTCATTATAAGGAAAATATTGATCAATAGATTAGTTCAGCTAGGGATGTAACTCAGGGGTAGAGCATTTGCCTAGTAAGCACAAGGTCCTGCGTTTCATTCCAGAACTACAAATAAATAAACAAGAATCTAAAATGTTTATACAATCTACCAAGAAATAATATTTTAAAGAAATTAGTGAAACTTTTATATATCCTCTAACATTTTCAATTACTAGATATAATTATAGGTTTAAATTAGACATTTACTATGAAGCCATGTTTAAATAAGTCTAGGTATTACCAAAAATGAAATGCCTGCTAATGTGTCTAGTCCCCTAGCGACGGGGAGCTAGACACATTTTCTGAATGAATAAAATCTGCTAAAATTGGATTAAATTGGTTGCATGCATCTGGGGCTAGCTCTATTGGACAGCCAATCCTTATGGCTTCTTATTTTTCCTCAGCCTACCTCTAGAAGAGCCCTGTCATACTCAGGTGATCTTTGGGATTGTTTAGAGGAATCATTGCTTTGTTATGATATTTCACAATGCTTTTGAGAGGGTATCTGATTTAGCTTTCCTTACAGAAAAGGACCATGTTATCCTTTTCTGTAACTATGGGGTTTTTCCGTCAGTAAAACGGACACAATGCGATGTATTTCAAGAATGTGTACACACTAAGGTTTTCTTCTCCAGCCTCCTTCCTTGTGAACACTGGGCTCTTAGTACCAAACAGTGGAGTGGAAAAGGCCCCTCCGGCTACCTTTTGTTATGCTAATGAATTTGTTCTCTTTTTGCCTCAATTTGCAAAATATCACAGTTAACCCCTTAGGTGCCACTCTTCCCACAGCCAGTGATAAGCACCCGCATTGTTGTGACTGGGCCACTAAAATGCATAATGTTGGCTATTTTAGACTGAAATTATTGAATCAAGAAAGGCAGAAAGGTCTTTGCAAGAATGGGGCATCTGAAGTATTCATTTTATGTTCAGAGCAAGGGTTGAAACAAAACAATTGTTTCTGAAACAATTTAAGGCTTGGAGTCTGTGATGCATTTTTACAGGGGGGCGGGCATTGACTCACATTTCATTTTATGCTCTGTTACAGATAAGCTTGCAGCCTGCCATGAATGTTTTTGTCATTGTTGTTTGGCTACAATGTTATAAATAATTTGAACTAATAAATCAACTTTAAGTAAGCAGTAAACACTGGATTTTTGTGAGTCTGTCAACTATGGAACCAAAATCGCTACTTTCTGTTGTGTATTCAAGTAGGATACAAATTCTATTGTGGTTTTTACCAAGCTTATAACACTAGATAGTTTTAAAATGTAGGCAGAGAGAAACATTAATGCCACTAGATGCCATTTGTTAAGCCCTGCTGTAAGAAATACTAGGCCAGCATGATGCATACCTACCTCTTAATCCAGACAACAGCGCTCTGAGGGTTTGCTATTAAACCTGTGGTAGGCAGAGTTTCAATAGTCCCCAGAATGCTCATTTTCTAGTAAACATACTTTTCTCCAGATATTCTATCAAATACTGATCCAAGGCATCGCTGGCTAGGAATTTTTAAATATAGTCAAGACTCTAAAAAACCTTTGAATTTAAGAAAAGATTTGCCCAGTGTGCTAGGCTTGTAATGCCAGTCACTTGGGAGGCTGAGGCAGAAGAACCATAATTTCTACTTCTGCCTAGGCTTACAGAGTGTCTAGGTCAGTATAAACAACTTAGTGAGACCCTGGCCCCAAACACAAAGTTGAAAACAGACTGGAACGGAGCTGTGTTACGGAGCACTTGCCGAACATCATGCATGCGCTGTAGGTTTAATATCCAAGTACCACACACACACACACACACACACACACACACACGAGAGAGAGAGAGAGAGAGAGAGAGAGAGAGAGAGAGAGAGACAGAGACAGAGACAGAGACAGAGACAGAGACAGAGAGAAACAGAGAGACAGAGACAGAGAGAAAAGAGTGAGTTCCTCAGCCTAATCAGAGCTCATACAAGACCCTAAACTTCTTGACAAAGGGGCTGTAAAGTTGAGGGGCATGAGACCTGAGAAAGATTTTCTTTTTAGTAGTTTTGAAGGTTAAATGAGTCGTGTAGTTATGAGTTTGGGCCTTCTCTAGCTGAGAATGGCTCCTGGCTAACACACCCCCCTATAACCACAAGGAAGTAGAGTTGGCCACAACCATATGAACTTGAAAGAGATGATAGTGATCCCAAAGCTCCCTGTCAGCTTTAGGAGACCTGAGCAGCACATCAGCCATGACATCCTCAGACTTCAGACCTATAGCTCTGTGAGCAGATACATACTACTCCATTGCATTTCAGAATTTGTGATTACTTGCTATGGAGCAGTAAAAAAACAATATAATCTCCATTTTAGAAGTGGTAAAAATCAAGGTGCTATAAAAAATATTAGCAAACACACATCACAGAAAAGGGGAAAGATAAAAGCCCCCCAACTGTATCCATTTAGCAGAATAATATAGTAGATTCTCCCCTACTATGACCTGTCAACACACAGTGTCTTGGTCTCAGTAACGGTACCACACATGAGTTTCATTTTATGTAGCAGGCCTTAAATCTAGTTTTAAACAGTGGCTGCTTACTCTCATAGTATTGCTGCCATTATTGTACTGGCAGTATATCTTGCTTGGTTAGTTGTCATTATAGCTCGCAGGGTTTACACTGGATAAGACCGATGAGTACCTTATTCTTCCGAGAGCACCTATAGCACTTTCCAGCACTGAGAAAGCTAGCCAGTAGGAATGAGCCTTCCAGGCCAGTACCAGCTTGTTTTATTCATGTTCTATGATTCAACTATGTGTTCTTTGAAGTGATAGGATCTAATTGTTAAGTTCCAGAGGGTGACCAAATGCGATAGCAGGTCGATGGGACCCTTCCTAATAAACAGTCCTAAAAGAGGTAAACTATCCCTGGTATGGGCTTTATATTTAACAGCTTTTGGTGTCTTGGGGTATTGATCGCCTCCTCCTACTATGGAGTACCTCCATTTATACCCATATATACCCCAGCACTAGGGAGGCAGAGTCAGGGGGAATCTCTGAGTTTGATGCCAGCCCTGCATATTTTAGGAATCTTTTATACTATTAGACTTCCATATGACTTTCTCAAAGATCTTTAATGTAAGTAATCATTGCCCATACTTCTTCTTCTACCTTGTGTTCCTACTCACGACTCAACTTAATCCTTCTTCCTAATGATTCCCCATCCCCCTTTCGTCCCACCTGCATTCTCTCTCTCTCTCTTTCTCCCTCCCTCCCTCCTTTTCTCTCCCTTTCTTTCTTTTTCTTTCTTCCTTTCTTCCTTCCTTTCTTTCTTTCTTTTTCTTTTTCAAGACAGGGTTTGGCTGTGAAACCATGGCTGTCCTGGAACTCACTTGTCTGTATGCAAGGCTGGTCTCAAGCTCAGAGATCTGTCTGCCTCTGCTTCCTGAGTGCTGAGATTAAAGGCATACTCCAACTCTGCCTGGCTTTTTTTTTACGTAATAGTTTCATTGGTTCTCAGAGAGTTTCACAATATGCATCCCAACCAATCATACTCATTTCCCTGTTCTTCCTTGCCCACTTCATCCCCTTGTGATCTCTTTCCCCAAAAAGTAATAATAAAAATAAGAACTACAAAAAGGTCTAATTTGTGTTATCCATATACTCACTAGAACATGGTCAGTGGTCTGCCCCTTAAATACCGCTGAGTACTTTCCATCCCTCATCCCCACCAGGTTCCATCCACTGTGGAGAGCCACACTCTAGCATCCCCATAACACTTAAGAGTCCTGTTCAGTGCCTTCCTGTCTAGGCTGTTTCTTTTGGAAGAGGGAGTACTTGGGATAGGAGTAGAGTTGTCACAGAAGCTTTCTGTGTCCCTCTCTCTCAACTGTGCCTCTGCAGTCATCTATATCACAGCAAAATCAGTCTCCTTGCTCTTCACAGACAGCAGGAGCATGGCACACTGACCTCCAGATGGTTTCTGCTGACAGCTCAGACCTCCAACATGGCTCCTAGGTGTATTGGGACCACAGACAAGGCCCTTGGTGGGAGCACAGGTTCAGACATTACAATCCAGTGGCAGTGCAGGCTACTTAGATCAGTATGGCCCTTAGCAGCAGCTTAGCCCAGGGACATTAACATGGCATTAGGCTGCAGTACAGACCACAGACATCCACATGGTCTTTAATGGCAACATGGACCATTAACTTAGATCCCAGCTGTAGTACGATCTACCTGGTCATGGCCTTTGGCAGCAGCAGGGGCCCAGACATTACTATGGCCTCATGTGGTACCATTTGTATTCTTTGTAAACCGCATTCAGTTTTTGTTGTTAGTTTGTTTTATTTTGAAAACAAAGTCTTGACTGAGCAGATCCCGGGCAGCAGCTCTGCCCCCAATCTCACAGAACCTAGAGGGAGCTCTAACCCGGGCAGTATCTTAGGTAAGCAGACAGCAACACCTGCCCCAAACAAGGAGTAACTGGGACCCAGTAGGACCCAGGAAGTCACTCCCTGCCCAGAGCATTGGTTCCTTCCAGTCTGGGCCTGATCACTGAGCAGATCCCGGGTGGCAGCTCTGCCCCCAATCTCTAAGAACCCAGAGGAAGCAGGGGGTCCCAGGAGCTCTAACCTGGGCAGTATCTTAGGTAAGCAGACAGCAAGTCTGTCCCAAACTGAGAGTAACTGGGACCCACTAGGACCCAGGAAGTCACTCCTGGCCAGGAGTACTGGTACTTTCCTGTCTGCATCTGAGCAATGAGTAGATTTTGGGCCCTAGCTCTTACCCGACTAGTAACACCCACCCCACACAGTTTTGATACAACTAAGATAATAGGAAAGACAGGCTCCAGTCAGAGACAGGGCAGTTAGCACTAAGGAGATCCAGATGGTGAAAGGCAAGCGGAAGAATATAAGCATCAGCAACCCAGGGTACTTGGCATCCTTAGAACCTAGTTCTCCCACACTAGAAAGTCCTGACTTCCCCATATCACCAGGAAAGCAAGATTCAGATTTAAAATCACTTCTAATGATGATGATAGAGGACTTTAAGAAGGACATAAATAACATTCTCAACGAATTTGAGAACACAGGTAAACAGGTAGAAGCCATTAAAGAGGATACACAAAAATCACTTAAAGAATTACAAGAGAACACAGCCAAACAGGTGAAGGAATTGAACAAAATCATCCAGGACATAAAAATGGAAGTAGAAACAATCAAGAAATCACAAAGGGAGACTACTCTAGAGATAGAAAACCTGGGAAAGAAATCAGGAGTCATAGACGAAAGCATCACCAACAGAATTCAAGAGATAGAAGAGAGAATCTCAGGTACAGAAGATACCATAGAAAATATTGACACAACTGTCAAAGAAAACTCAAAATGCAAAAAGGTCTTAACATAAAATATCCAGGAAATCCAGGACACAATGAGGAGACCAAACTTAAGGATAATAGGTATAGGTGAGAGTGAAGATTCCCAACTAAAAGGGCCAATAAATATCTTCAACAAAATTATAGAAGAAAACTTCCCTTATCTAAAGAATGAGATGCCCATAAACATACAAGAAGCCTATAGAACACCAAATAGACTAGACCAGAAAAGAAATACCTCTGTCACATAATAATCAAAACACTAAGTGCACAAAACAAAGAAAGAATATTAAATGCAGTAAGGGAAAAAGGCCAAGTAACATAAAAAGGCAGACCTATCAGAATTACACCAGACTTCTCACCAGATACTATAAAAGCTAGGAGATGCTGGACAGATGTCATATAGGCCCTAAGAGAACACAAATGCCAGCCCAGGTTACTATACCCAGCAAAATTCTCAATTACCATAGATGGAGAAACCAAGATATTCTACGACAAAACCAAATTTACACAATATCTTTCCACAAACCCAGCACTACAAAGGATAATAGCAGGAAAGTTTCAATACAAGGAGGGAAATTATACCCTACAAAGAGCAAGAAAGTAATCCTCTTTCAACAAATTCAAAAGAAGATAGCCACACAAAGATAATTCCACCTCTAATAACAAAAATGACAGGAAGCAACAATCACTGTTCCTTAATATCTCTTAACATCAATGGACTCAATTCCCCAATTAAAAGACATAGGCTAACGGACTGGATACATAAACAGGACACAGCATTTTGCTGCATACAGGAAATCCACCTCAGTGACAAAGACAGACTCTACCTTAGAGTAAAAGGCTGGAAAGCAATTTTTCAAGCAAATGGTCCTAAGAAACAAGCTGGAGTAGCCATTCTAAAATCTCCAGCCCGAGAACACAAAGGGAGGGACTCATGGCTCCACCTGTATAGGTAGTTGAGGGTGGCTTTGCCAGGCATCAGTGGAAGTGGAGGGCCTTGGTGCCTGAAAGTTTGGATTCCCTAGTGTTGGGGAATTTGAGAATAGGGAGGCGAAATGGGTAGGAGCACACCCTCATAGGAACTCCTAGAATTATATGGTTTAGACATGACAGAGGCAGTCACCAGAAGACTAGATTCCAGAATTCAAACAAAAAAAATTTCTTGATACTAAAATTTGTTTTGAGAATTGTATATTGCAGAATACACAGCCTCGGTGTATCTACTCATCAGGCAAGCTGAGCAGACCTGCTCAAACCTCTGATGTCCTGGAATTCCAGCTGGATGCAGTGAAGACACAGCATCAGAGGCTTATCAATTTACTCTTCCCCCCCCCCTCTTCTAATATCTCAACACCCATAATCAGCTTGAAGAAGTTGATGAAGAGTCAGTGCCCCTATTCTCTGGGCTTGGGGACTGAGGTGGTTAATATTGGGCTGTCTTTCTATGGAAAAGGAGTGGTTTTGTTGGAACAGGGAGGATTAGCTAGGATTTATTGCATAACCATAACCTACTGGTAGAGATATGTATAATTGTTATTAAGATGAGGTTATAATTTCTTAAATGGTACAAAATTTACTTTGATTTCAAATGTAAGGTTTTCATTGGTACGAACTTCTTATTGATATAAAAGTGAGATGAATATTGTTACTCTCATAGGCATTGTGCCTGTATAACACATTTAGGAATGCAAGGCTTAGACCCAGTCCTTCTTTAACTTTTTTAACTGATCTGAAATGGTTAGAATGTGAGTCAAGGGCCTATAGCATATTCATGGCTCTGAGTTTATTGTTAGGGTATTTTCTATATTTTATTTAGAAATAGCTGAGAAGAGTTAACAGACAACAGTCCAGATTACCTTACATGGATAGTTAGTTTTCAAAACATCAAAGTCCACAGAATTGACATTACAAACATTTCTGTATTAATGTTCATTTTGATTAGAGACCTGTCTGCTCCTCACAGCTTCCTGACTTGGATTCTAAGAAGAAATTGAGCATCTTTAGAGTTACTCCAGTTGTGGTGAGACAGCCACTGGGCAAGAATTGCCTCTCTCCATCTACAGACAAATTACTGTTCAGAAAAGGACACACTTGTGGAATAGTTGACTGATTATATCTGCCAATACAGAGTAATCAGCCCTTAATAATTCTGCATCAGTAGGTCTGTCAGATGATCCTGGGCCAGAAGGCTGAAGATCAGATGCTCCAATGTTCTGTAGTATAGGGACTGTCCAGGTGTTCAGCGGTCTCTATAAATTGGCTAAGTTTTAGAAGCTATGCTTTGTGCTTCCCACAATTTCAGTTAACTCAGTCATTCTGGATTTCTGACAGGGTTGAAAACTTATAGTCTCATAGCCAATCCTGGCTATTCACTTTGAGAGGAAAGATTTGAGAGGATGGTTTTAAGCTGACATTCATTCTAAAGCCAAGAAAAAAAGTCAGGTTCAGAACTAAGTCTTTTAGTTAGGAGAGATGACAGAGGTTCTAGTTAGTCAAAAAAATGATGGTCTGGGTATTAAGTCTATCTTGTACCTTACTGACACAAATTGGTACAGTTATGCTCTAATTGTATTTTGAGAGAAAAGTTTTATTTTAACAGGAAGGGTGATATGTAGGAGGAGCTAAGGTGGAAGGAGTATGGAGAGGAAGAGGAGTAAGGAGAGGAGGATCTAGGTGATGAGAAAGAGAAAAAGGGGGGGGGAGGACATGGAGGCAGGTGTTCACATGTTCCTGCCAGTCAAAGATAGTTGATATATCTAGGTTGGGTATTAGGTTACACTTCTGATTGATATTGAGCACTACCAAACTTATAAAGCCATTGGTTAACATTTAAAAAAATTGTATAAAAGCAAAAAGGAAAAAGGGGCATGAGATAGGGGTTTTCTAGGGAGGTGAAATGGGGGAAGGGGATGGCATCTGAAATGTAAATAAAATACCCAATAAAAAAACTGAAAAAAAAGAAAAGAAAACAAAGTCTTGTGTAATCTATGCTTGCTTTGAACTTCTGAAACCCCCATCTCCATCTTCCAAATGATGTCATCTTAGGCATGTACTGACATGCTTAGTCATAGGTCATACATTAAAGCCATAAACATAAATTTGACTCAAAAGGTGTACGTTTCTGTCATTTCTTCCTTGTGCTCTTCCAGGGAGACAAATGGATTCCTAATGCATTCTGTCCTTCAAGATACACTAAGACTTTCTTTCAGAGAAAGACCAGACCCATCTTTGCTGGGGTGGTTCTGAGTGGTTAAATGGGTAACTGGCCTTCTGACATCAACTCTATAGCCTAGCCCCCTTGGTGATTCCCATCAGAGCCTGAACCTAGGGAGATTCTACTTTTGAAGCTCCTGGAAGTTTCCCAAATCTCTGTGTGCAATCACTGCAATCTAACCAAGTGCCTTGTTTGCAATTGTATTCACTCTTGGATTTGCCTAATGTGTTTGCTACTGCTGTTGATTCTGAAGCTAAAAGATGAGTTTCCCCATTTAATTGTCCAGTTAGCTCTACTTCTAGTGGTAAATTTTCCCTCATTGTGAAAAGTATTTTTCAAGTTAAGGTGGGGGGAGGGAGGGTGGAAATGTAGTTTTCAAGCAATTGTATTGAACTTGCTGGGAATAGAATGATTACTAATCTAATGCAACTTAATTTTTTTTTCTGCTTGAATAACAAAGGCTATGCTCGAGAACAAAAGCAATTTCAGTTTTTATGTCTCTTCATTTCAGCATCTACCCCATGCTAAGCACCAGGATGGAGAACTGGGTGGTACTGATACTGTCAGTAGAAAGTAAAAAAGTCAAAGCCAAATAAGCCACTGAAAGCCCTGCAGGGGCTCGGGACCACAGTGCCAGGCAAGAACAACTTATAAACTGCCAACAACTGTTAAACCTAAGATTCACAGGAGAAAGATCAGTTCCACAATTTTTGAGCCAAATATGAAGCAAGGTTACATTAAATATTGGCCAAGATGATGGACCCTGGCCAAGACCATTTCAGGATTCCCTGGAAAAGGTGATGAGGTACATTCTGCAGAGATTTAGACAGGCACACCCATAAGGCCTCTATGTTTCACATCAGGTCTAATCAGGGCAAGCATATATCCTGACGTACTTCCTGTCTGGGTACCTCTCACCTATATGTGATCAAGCACACCGGGTGCAATTTGGTAAAAGAAACTTGTTTAGGGGTGTGAAAACATAAACAAAAGTCTCCAGGATTTCAGAAAGTATCTGTCTTTGCTCAAGTTACAGGTTAGAGAGTTTTTGTTTCACGAATCTCTTAGGCACAGTAACTAAAACTTAATTTTGGCTCTTCCACACCAATGCCACAAAGCAAAGCCCCCCTCCGCCCACCTTGAATTCTTCCCTACTTGAGGGAAGTCCTGAAGCATTCATTTGCAGTACTCTGTGTGTGTGTGTATGTGTGTGTGTGTGTGTGTATGTGCCCAAATAGAACTGGGACCACACGCATAAGACTCTCTATACTTAATGAATTCTTGACTTTTTTCTTACACGCTTGGCTAAGGTTCCTTGGCTAGCGAGCTTCAATAGTGGGGAAGCAGAGAGAGTGCCACATGTCTGGTGTCATCTGCTCCACATTCTATGCATTTTTGTCAGCATAGCTGCGGTACTCTGCAAGGACTGTGTGTGAGTACAAGAGGAAACGATCATTGCAAATTTATAATGCTTTAAGGATTTCCTCCAGTGACCTTAAGAAGACAGCATCAAGGCCAGATTTAGAAAACAGATGTCCTGGTCTTTTATCCATCTGGGCTTATGGTATTAGATCATGTACAAATTGCAGAATTCTTCAACAATAAACTTTTAAAACTTATCTGTGTTTTAAAACCAGTTTTTAAGTTTTTTTTTTTTTTTAAAGACCATTTTTCCTGGACCATATTCTAAAACTTAACTTTGGCCCTTCCACAACAATGCTACAAAGCAAAGCCACCCTCTGCCCACCTTGAATTCTTCCCTACTTGAGGGAGGTCCTGAAGCATTCATTTTCAGTACTTTGTGTGTGTGTGTGTGTGTGTGTGTGTGTGTGTGTGTGTGCCCAAACAGAGCTGGGCACACAATCCTTTCTGAACTTCTTGTCATTATTCAATAATATGAGATGAAAGTCTATGGGATGTACTTAATTTCTGACTTTAATGAGTAGTAGAAAAGCTGTTACGTTAGAAGTATATTCAAGATATATTACATCAGGCACTACACAGTACTTTAAGCTGTCCTTATAACTAAGAGAGAAAATTTCTTTACCAACTTCCTATAATACAGGGATCTTTTCCTTTGCTTTTTTTTTCTTCCAATATATCCACATCATAATAAAAATGACAGATAAAAAGGATGTATTTATTTTTCAAGTCACCAACAACTACCTGCAAATTCAGGTTTATCTGAGAGACAAGCCACGGGCTGCTATGATGCCTCATTTCCAAATGAACTGCATTTTAAACTATCAGTTATATTTTAAATTTTTGCTTTAGCTGATATTAAAGATCTCAGTGGTGCTTTAATACATGGATACACTGCATAGAAGAGTTAAGTCATTTTAGGCAGACCTAGCTCTTCAAACGTTTCTCATCTCTGGGTGGTGAACTCTTTCAAAATCCTTTTCTGGGAGATTTGAAGTAGCTATTTAACTTACTGGTATTTAACTCCTGCTCAGCACTCACTGATCAACCTACTCCAATCGGCTCTCCCTGGGCTCTGGTAATTACACTTCATCGTCCTCTATAAGATCAACTCTTAGAGATTCTGGATGTGAGCAAGATCACTTGTCTCTCTGTGCCTGGCTGACACTGAGAGGTTATTCTTCACAAACACAGGACGGGGCATGCATATCAGCTACACAGGATCAACCACATACATGTATTTTTTCCGGATGTTCAGATTCATGCAAGACTTTATATGAAAATTACTTTCTTAAATTTATTTGAGGACTCCTATACATGCAAACTTTGTAAAACACAAAATAAAGCATGAGGATTAAAGGGGCAAATGGTGTGACTATATTATTTTCAAGGAAGGAGGAGGGTTTCTCCCCCCTCACATGCAGACTTGTTCACTAAGACTTCCTGAGATACCATGAAAGTGTGTTACTGTAGCTGGCACTTAGGAGTGAAAGCTGTCAATGCAATCGTTTTTTATGTTAAACCACAAACTATTAGATACAAATAATTGGACGATTTTGTAAAGTTGAGAACTAAACACTAGACATATCCATCTCAGAACAAAGTACTTCAAAGGCGTAGCTGCTTTAAGATTTATATATTTTTTTTCTTGCTTAAAATTGTGTGTGAGAGAGATGCAGGTGTCCATGGAAACTGGGGGTCAGATGCCCTGGGGCTGGGTTACAGACAGTTGTTAGCTGTCTTTTGTGGGTGTTGGGAACTGCAGCATGTACTCAACTGCTTAGCCCCTGCAGAGCTGTCTTGGAAAAAACATTTTTTTATTTGTCTTTTATAACTTGATTGCAAAGAGGGAAGCTTTATTATGCTTTTAAAAATCTCTGGCTGAGGTTGTACACTTGCCTAGAATACATAAAGCCCTAGTTTCAATTTCCAGTACCATCAAATGAGACTCAAGACTGGTGGCTGCTTTAATGATCATTCTAAATAAACCCAAAGATAAATGAGAATTTTTAGAGTGAGAAGAATACCCTCTAGTTCTGAATTTTAATGTTCTACATATTTGATAGCTCCACACTGGCAACATTTGTTTTTTTATTATTATTAATTATCATTATTATCATTTTTTGTAGTTGGGTTTGATAAATGAGAGACGACATCTTACTGCACAGGGATAATGAGAGATGGGGTCATCTGCTGAGAGTGTCATTCTAACTTCTATAATACTACTGATAATATTTGATTTGTTTTGAGGAGCTATAAAATATTTCTTAGATTAAAATTTCAGAAGTAATCATGACCAAATTATTATTCCATCCACTATCTGGCTGGTACCTATGAACAATTTACAGATGAGGTGTGCTGTGTGTAATGTCGCTGAGTGGGAATTTGGGTGAACACTGGCAGAATATGGAGAAAAAGACATAGGCTTTAGTCAAAGAGGCAACTAGGCCTGACCCAGTGGGACACTGGCCACAGGGTGTGCACATGACAAGTATGTTGAAGCCCAGCCTTTCGTTTCAGTCTGCATCTTATTCTCTTACTGTGTGCTTTATTCACATGCCTCGGCTGAAGTCCTGGCTCTGTCAGGTACTAGCTGTGGCCTCACGTAAAGAACTCAACTGTCCATACCACAGTCCGAGCTGTCATAGAGAGTACCTCAGTGTGTCCTCGTTAACATACCAGTTGTAGGTATTTTTTTATTTATTGTTCCTAAATTATTCACTAGTGAGGAAAATGTCCAACAAACCAACCAATGTAGGATAACCTGAATTCATTGGTAATGAAAAACTTCAGTATCTTATCAGAAATTCATTCAAATGTCATCAAACTGACAAAAGAAGCCCCTAGAAGATGCTGTAGAATTCATGGTGGTTAAAACTCTGGCAGAACTATCAAAGCTTGGAAAATTTTTATTAACCACATCACAAGTGAGTATACAGGTGGATTTCTGTGTTGTAAAACACAATGGCTGTAATATGTATTGCAGTGAATTGATTTAATGTTGTCTTGGGGATCATACCAATGAAGAATGGCTGACCAAGTCCAATATGACATCATTTCTGTGGAGAAAGCAACTGACTTAAATCAATTTGTCATGAGGTCAGAGTGCAGGAGCAGAAAACGGGCATCAGGAAGCCAGCTGACCTTACTGACGTTTGGGTTAAAGTAAGGCTGGGGTGGGGAGGCAGACCACTAGAGAGGCAGTCAGAAGGCCACAGGCATTGTTTCAATTGGCTCCATTTTATTCGTATAGAAATGAAATATGTAGTTTGGCAGAGACCAAATCCATTTAAACAAGAAGAATGCACTGCCCTTAAATTTGAGAGAACAGCAAAAATAATGAGCTTTTCTGATTGATTGCATATATATGTATATATGTATGTGTATAAGTATGTACATATGTGTGTATGTAAGTATATATATATGTGTGTGTGCATTACTATGATACTGTAACATACACGATGCTAGGTAGAAATAGCTATAGTACACACACAGACAGAGACAGAGAGAGACAAAGAGACATAGACAGACAGACAGACAGACAGACAGACAGGCAGACACACACACACACACACACAGAGTCACCCTGATGAGTTTTCACTGGCCTCTACAGTATGGTAAGTGGCACTCAGCATGGAGGTTATTATCTTCCTACTCAAGCTAGGTGATTTATCACATGATCCATGGAACCCTCCTTTTGCCTCAAATAAGAGAGCTGGTTCCAGGCAGAAGGTGGCTGCTCTCAGGCACTGTCGTGGAAGTACCTTGGAAGTGCCTGAGCATCCTGACTTCAGGTCTCAGAGTGACCTGAGACTTAAACTAGGAAGCACAGCGGCTGGAGCTGTACACATCCAGCAAAGGTCTTTGTTAAAACTGCAGTTCTGAGCCACGGCATACAGTACACTGAAGGCAGCCAGAAATGAAAAGTGGTCATTTTGATGTGGAATAGGATGGACAAGAAATGGCTTCAGATGTTCAAGAAGTCACAGGGAAACAAGGCATCGCCTAAATGACATCCACCATCCTCTATAAGGTGACCTTAGTTGATGCTACTACTTTCCTCTTATTATTTCCTGTTCCTCCAATCTCTCTCACACACACACTTGTTTCTTTCTCCTCTCTCTTCTGTTTCCTCTCCTTTGTCTCTTCCCTTCCCTTCTCTCTCTTCTCTGTCCCTGCCTCTCTTTCTCTCTCTCTTTCTCTGCCCTCCCATTCTCTTTTGTTGAGACAAAATCTATCTATGTGGCTCAGGTTGGCCTTGAACTTGTGATTTCCCTGCTTCAGTCTCCCAAACGATGGGATTACAGTTCTGCAACATTAGATCTGATTCCTTATACCTCATGTATACACATCAGCAGGTGTGTATACATGAAACTTATGTAAACCTCCAAATGCAAATTCATGTGCTGGATATGAGTGGATGAAAGTAAATGGGTTAACAAGGACTTGAAATCTGAATCTAGACTTAAATTTTCACGTTCCATGCACAGGAAATCAGGACTGGGATTTGGAGGGGGAGGATTAGCAGCCCCAGTGACACACAGATCTTAATGGGTAGGTCAGTTGCCGGTGGTCCTTTGTTAATGGGTACAATCTTTTTCAGTCAGCACATACTGTCATTCTCAGAATCTTTCCTTACTCTAAAAATCTAAGTCCAGTGGTTCCTTTAAGGAAGTGTCTAAGATTAAAGAAAAGGAGTCCAGGATTTTAAGATGAGTAGGGGCCACATTAGAAGGAGCTGGTTGAGGGAGAAGGGAGGAACATGTTATAATTCTATTTTAATTAAAAGAAAAGAAAAATGGACATTAACCATGCCAAAATAAATTATTCTAAAATTATTATTGCTGGATTGCAACTCCATAGAAAGAACAACTCCATATCAACTAACTCAGACCCCTTAGAGCTTCCAGAGACTAAGGCACCAACCAAAGAACGTATATGGGCTGGTCCATGGCCCTGTGTACATATGTTGCAAAGGACTGCCTTGTCTGGCCTCAATAGGAGAGGATGAACCTAATCCTGTAGAAACTTGATGCCCCAGGAAAAAGGGATGCTGATGGGGGGGTGTGTGAGGAAGGGGTGGGTGGGTGGGGGAGCACCCTCTCAGAAGCAAAGGGAGGGGGGATGGGGTGAAGGACTGGGAGAGGGGGTTAGTGGGCAACATTTGGAATATAAATAAATAAAATAAATAAATAAAATAAAATTATTGTTGTTTTCTAATTAGTTCTAGAGAATGTATGGGGAGAAAATTGTTATTAAATGCTTATTATTATAATTTTTATCCATTTCTTATATAAAATTGGCTGTTGAACTTTTACACTTAAGAGTTAGTGTTAGATTTCGGAGCACAGGGTAAGAAGACAAAAGGTAATAAAAGAAGACAAAGTCTGACCCCAACACACCTTTGGGGTGGAAGTGTATGAAGGGGAGGGAGCTAGTCAGCTTCTTACAGGAGTGGGCGTGGCCTTTGGCTTGGGAAAGTTGATCCAGCTCTGGAGAGTAAGTGCACAGCAAAACATTCTTCAGAAATGTACAGCCCTCTCATCTGGAACTGCTTGACCAAGCAGAGTAGGCTAACTTGAGAAACTGCCTACCTCAGAAAGCAGTCTCTTCTGAGGTACAGGTGTGGCGGACATCTAACTGCTGAGCAGCACAGCAAGACAGTCTCAGCTAGACTTGTGGCTTTCTGTGGCTGAGGCGTTGTCTCAGTTACAACGTATTTTGTTAATGTCTACCGTGCTTCAAAGTGTGTTTGGCAATCATTCATATAATGTGTCATGATAAGAATGTTTTACTGTATAGGTTGTATAGGGTTGGTATTGGTGGTGGTCTTTGTTGTTTTATAACTTCACAAACCCTAGTAACAGCTCCTGAGGGTCTCATGCACTCTCTGCTTTTCCTGTTTTCCCACTGCATTGCTGGGTTGGTTGATTCCCTAAGGTGCTTGTTTCACTTTCTTGAGAATTGTATTAACTACGGGTTTCCTTGCCCCTTTTTAAAAAAAAAAAAAATGAAAAATAAAGACAAAATATGAAAAGGCAAAAAAAAAAGTGATCTAACATTGTTATAAGACAGATAGGAATTGCTGTAAAGATGGCAGGACTTATACAGAAAGCTTCATGGCTTAAAGCTTCTGCTAAGCAAGACCAGTTTCTGTGTAACACACACACACACACACACACACACACATACACACACACACACACACAGAGCACACAGGCACACCACACACATACACACACACACAATACATGCACATACACCACACATGCACACACACACCCCACACAACATATATATATATCACACGTGCACACACACAGTCCCTATACAACATACACAACATACATATACACATACTCCACACCCCCCCACTATAACTCACAGGCACACCACACATGCACACACAAACAATTTAAAAAAAAAAAAACAATGTGAGTAAATCTGGAAATTCTATCACTGTGTAATACATCATCGGTGTATGGAAGGTGCTAAAGCCTGTCTGTGTATACACTCAAATTCTCAGACACTGCTTCTAAAATCACTTTCGCTTCTTTCTGTTTTCGAGAGGAGTGTGTGGGCACCTGCCTTGGCCCACACCATCCAAGGTAAGAAGACAAGGGTTCTAGACTGAAGAGCCCAGATCACCCACACAGCGTGCTCAGCACAGTGACATTCAAGATCTGACGCTGTTCACGAAATTCGGCACCACCTTCTTCCTCCAGCCCACTCACAGAGCAGTGCAAGTATGGGGACATGTGCCAATGTCCCCGCACTCACGTGGCACTGGTACAGTCCCTACCCCAGCACAGAGCTTTCTTTCTACCTCTCCTCTCATCTATTAAAAGGGCTAAACGGGCACGTTGTCAGTACGTTTGTTAATCCCAACACTTACCTTCCTGCAAACCTTAAATGCAATCACTTTTTCTCAGGACCTGGCACTGTCTATGATGCAAACTCACAATGAATTCAAATCACAACACAAGGAGCCGACGGAGAGCATGAAGCTAAGAGCAGTACCTGGATATGAAAGCCACTTTCCAGTCTTGATCTGTTGAAGAAACTGAACTGTGGTATCCCCCAACCAATTCCACCAGTGTACTCGTGTTTATATTTTGCCGGCAGGCTTCGGTTTGAAGCAGGCCTCCATAAATATCTGAGATCGCCAGTTTTCTCTAATGCTGGACGCTTTTCGCCTATGTAAGCGGTATGCCGGTGAACTTTAGGCAAGTGATCTTTTATGTAATCTGGACCTTAAGGAGACAGAAAGAAAAGCATATTTAAAACCTCCACGTTTCTCTCTCTCCACTCCTTCCCCCCCACCCTGGGTGCGAGCACGCATGCGTAGACTCAGGTATCTCAGCGCAGTTTACCAGGTCCTGGGAATTGGACCCCTTCACATTCTTTTCTATTTCAATTGTAGAATCAACAATATGGCACTTCTTCATGTTTCTAGGTGTGATTGATGATAAACTCTTTACAGGTTAATTCGATGAATCCTATTTAACAGCTGTAGAAGATATATGCTAACCCCTCATCCTAGTTTAAGATCGAGGAAAGGGAGGCACATAAAGATTGGTTCTTTGTTAAGAGTCAAAGCAAAGAAGCTCCCCACACTGGCCAGACCGCCTTCAACGCTGGACTCTTGATGGCCCCACTAGACTGCTTTGGTTGTAATTAGTTTTAGACACATTTCAATTCTAAAAATCCCTCATCCAAGCCACTTTGGCAAGAGCTAGCCTTCAGACACTGGGGTGTTTGCTCTAGAATAGGACTCCTTAAATGAGAGTTCAAGCCCCACAAATGCTTTAGAAACAATTGGAAAGTTGAGAACATGACTTGATAGGGACAGTTATACCAGACATGCTGACTCTGGGGAGGGGCAGTTAACAGTAGCATTTTAAATGTAAAGCAAGAAAACCAATCAGCGAAACGAAAAACACAAACAAAAATCCCAGGTCCAGGCAAAGACCACTCAGGTCTGCGATAGGAAGCTGATGATATGAAAGTCTCAAAGGAAGAGATGTCTTTGTGGAAGGATACCACAGGTTGCAGAACAACAAGGGGCTGCAGTGCCTGGGGAGGAACTTTAAAGTTCCAGAGCCATAATAGGTATAAGATTAGAGGTGTATTTGAAGACACAAAAAACTTCATTTCTGCTAGCGCAACAACGCTTGACGGGAGATACTGCGGCCGAAGGCTGTGGCTCTGCTCACCCAGAGCTAGCTGTTTGCAGAGAATGAGGAAGCTAAGGCTTTGGGCCAGGTGCCCCTGTTACTACGGGTTGAGTGTGGAACACCCTCCCTCCCCTCCCCTCCTGCCCTCCCACACAGAGGCTCCAGTGTTTAAACACTTGGTCCTCAGGTAGTGAAGGTATTTTGGAAGGCTCTGGAACTTTCTGGAGGTGGAGGCTTGCTGGAGGAAGTGGTTGAAGTTTTAGAGCCCTGCTCCACTTGCTGTCTGCTGTCTGGACTGCGGAGGACACACTTTAAACCAGCGTTGGCAGCCATGCTTTCCCTGCCAAAATGGGCGGTGCCCTTCTTAAACTTAACTTAGAGAAACCCCTCCTCTCTTAAGTTGTTTTTAATCAAGGGCTTGATCACAGCAATGTGAAACAATAACCAATGGAAGAACTTCAGGGCTTAGGCATCTCTGGAGGAATTCCCATGCCCTTCAAGGGCTGAAGAGAACTCTCCAGAATCCAGTTTGGTGGGTGTTTTTAGTTTCCTCATCGCCATAACTCCCCGTGAGGCACACATACTCACCTGGGGTGGAATTAATTTCCCCAGTGACCGCGGTGTAGCCTCAATCTTATCTGCTTTGGGATTTCATTGGTAAAATATAGACCCTCCATCTTCCATCTCAGAGCTGCTGAGGAATTGCCACAGGAAGCATTTAGCCAGCTCTGAAGAGGGTCAAATACTGAAGAACCGGGTTGCCTTGCTGGATTGCAGACCAGTCTCTTCCAAATGTTTTATTAAATGCTGCTCCCAGGACTGGACTATGAAAGTGTGTTGGGCCAGGCCAAGGCCCAGGTCAAGTGCACGTGGAAACAGGGCCTGCAACGTTTACCTTACGGATAGTCAAGAAAAGCAGACTTGGTGCTCTGGATAGCTTATGGCAAACAAACATGCTTCTAATTATAGAATCAGAGTTGGGTTTTTGTTTGTTTTTGTAGTCTGCTTGTTTGTCTGTTTTGTAGAGGTCACTTTCATCCATCCCACAGCTGCTGAGAGGTTTAGGGAAATAATAAATAGCCATGAGTTTCAGTTATGGTTAAAAAAAAAAAGTGGGGCTTCAGGTGTCGCTGAGTGGAAGAGTTCTTGCCTACTGTAGACAAGACCCAGGGCTCATCCCCTGCACCATAAGAAAAACGACATGGTTGTGAGGTGATGTGAGGTGAGGCGTGGCGTGGCGTGCATGGTTTGGTTTGGTTTGGATTCCAGTGCTTGGGATGGAACTCAGGACCACATACATTCTACCAGAAAGCCACATCCAGTTGAGAATACACCATTGAGTTTAACTGCAGTAGGTAGAAATCCTGGCTTTGTGCAGAGCAGGCTGTGTGACACAGGGAAAGTCACCCTGTTTGTGCAATCTCAGGCTTTATCTGTATAGTGTTGCCCCCTCCCAGAAGGAGATGGAGAATGAGTCTTACTAACACAGTGTGTAGGTGAGACTCTGGTACACATGCCCCTAATACTCATTCTGATTTGTGAGCCTTTTTACCTTGAGGCTCTGTCTTACCTATTACAGTTCTTTATCTGTATTTTGGGAACTGATGGAATTATTAGTGAATGATTTGTGTGTGTGTGTGTGTGTGTGTGTGTGTGTGTGTGATTTTCTTATTCTGAACAAATTTCAAATCCTTCCAAACTCTTTGAGATTAAAGGATTAAAGGCCATCAAAGATTTTCTGTAAAGGCCTCAAAGGAAATTGTTTTGGTTTCTCTGCCCCATTAAAATCTGTTTCTTCAACTCAGTTCTACCCTTGTAGGTCAAAAGCAGCCATGAGGAAACAGGTACACAATAGCTATTCATAGGTTCCAATAAAATATTATGAGAGGGGCTGGGAACGAGCCCAGTTGGTAGAGTGCTTGTCTGTCATGCACGCAATACTGGCTTCCACACTCAGCATTGGAAAATCTGGGTGTGATGAGATGGAAAATGAACATAAAATCCCAGGTACCAGAGGTGGAGCCAGGAGGAACAGAAGTTCAAAGTCAGCCTTGGCTGCATAGGGAATTGCAGGTTAGCTTGGCTATATGAAAAAGACCTTGTAACAACACACACACACACACACACACACACACACACAGAGTCACACACGAATCATGCACTGGTGCACATACACACTTTATGGTGCTCCCAGCTTTCGAAGTAGAAGCATCTGGAGGTGAGCTAAGCTACACAACGCACAACTCGTTCATCCGTCCATGCTGAATGGATGGTGGAGACGGTCAGGACAGCAATGCAAAAACAATCGCTAAGGTAAAAGCAACCTGGCTGGCTCTGGATTCCCACCACGACAGTATTTTACCAAGAAAAACTCTTAAGCAATGCACCCAGTAGACTCGCAGGGAGCCTTGGCACCTCACAAGTTGCTCATTCCACTCACAAGCATGTGAAATAGGAACAACTGGAGCTAGTCCCCAGGAGCAAAGTCACAGAGCTAATATAGGACAGTCCCTTCCAAGACCTCTTACTTGGAACGTCCAACCAGAATCCTCTCACCCAACCCAAATTCCAGGACAGGTCATCACAGGAAAGGTTGGAAGAGGAGTCAAAAGAAAATATTTGTATTTCCCTCTATTCCTTTTTAAATCTTCATGTCTTTAATAATACATTTGACTCTATTCTGGATTACAAGGTGCTGTATTATGTATTGCATTACTTGTTATTTTATTTTTATCTGTGTGTGTGCCAGTCACGTGCATGTGCCATCCATATTCAGGTTCTCATGGAGTCCAGAAGAGAAGATGGTTTTGGATCCCTTAGAGCTAAAGTTACAGGGGCAGGTGCTGGGAGCCAAATTAAGGGCCTCTTGGAGAGCAGCACACAGTCTTCACCACAGAGCTAGGCCTACTCTTGTTTCCATGTAAAAAACAAAAGAAAGAAAGAAAGAAATGTCTCTTTACAGGGTCTAATTTCTCTTGCATCATTTGTGAAATAGCCAAAGGTAAATTAAAAGAATTGTTTCAACATTTCATAGAGGTTATTATGTTTTTGATTTTTTTTTTTCTGATGAGGCTGCATTTATAGTACACCGACTCACCTTACACTCTTCTGTATTAGTTTGTAAATTCACTGTTTTAGATGGCATATTGTTTTTTTTTTTTTAATTAATGTTAAAATTTATTTAGGACCTTTATTTTTGAAGATCACAGTTTTTTCTTTTCTAAAGTTTTATTTATTTTCATTTTATATGTATGAAGAGTTTAACCTGAGTGTATGTGTGCACATGACGTGCATACCTGATAACTCTGGGCGGCCAGAAGAAGGATGCCCTGGAGCTGGAGTTACAGACGTGGCTGTGAATCATCACATGGGTTCCTAGAACGGAACCCAGGTCTTCTGTAAGGGCAATAAGCACTCTTAGCTGCTGAGCTGTTTCTCCAGTACCCAGAAGAAACCTTGGATTTTTTGGTCTTTTGTTTTTGTTTGTTTTGGTTTTTGTTTTCTATAAAAAGCATACTCAGTCAGTGTTTTTGGCGAAACATTCACTTTTCTTTGATTTCACCAACTTTCTAAGGAAAATCAACATGATTGTGGTTAAGCTTTATCGGATTAAGCTGTTGTAAAAAGCATGTTGGCATGCAGAAATTTAAATCAATTAATTCGATGTCATTTATATCCTAGGCTAGATTTAAAGGCCATGGGGTCTAAAATTTTATAGGGTAACAAGATTATAGTTGTATATAAATTTCATTTGCTACGACATAGTGTTTTTTGTTTTCTCACAACCATTTAAGAGAAAGCAAAAACAATTCTTGACTTTTTGGTAAGTTTTGGCTCTGTGAGTTGGTAAAGGAAGAGTGTCAAGTTATAAAAAAAAAAAAAATAGGCACTGTTTCAGAGGAAGAGAAGAGCTTTGGAAATCCCTGAAAGGAGGTAACAGGACAGTTGGAAATTGCAAAGAAACAGAAGGATGGTGTGCAGAAGAGAAAGCAGCTAGCCCTGGGGTGCCTGGCAGGGGAATGGAAGCAGAAGCTTATGTAAAAGATAAGCCACATAAGCTCCAGTGAAGTCTGTCAGTTCTATGCATGCGACAAGCTCACAGCTTGTCCCCCAATTCCAGTTAGAAATTTGCAGAAGCAGTGACTTCCCCTGTTGGATGGGTGACCAGCAGAGATGCTCCAGAGGCTCAGATGGCTGTGGCCAGTGGCCATCTTTAGAAGGAACCTGGTCTACCATGAAGACCTGAGAGAGCAGGGACCAGTCAGAAAGGCAGGATAGAAGCCAGCCCTGAGGGAGCAGTTATGCCAGGTTAAAAAAAAAACCCAATGCTGCCAATCTCCTAAGTGCAGGCAACAGGAAGCTTGCACCAGACACTGAAATGAATAGGGATAGATAGCCCTTCCCTTGGTAGCCTGGGGTAGATGTCATTAATTGAGAATCACTATTCTGTTTGCTAGCCCCGACCCCAAGGTCAGCCAGTGGACAGCCTCCACAGCCTCCTGTCTGCATCACTGTACTTCAGTCTGACAGCTGCTGACCCACCAGTCGTAACCTGTTGTAGCCGTTGCTTCCTTCCCTTGAACCCATTTGGGAGATGGCTTCTTGCTGGAACATTCACTACCCCTGAGGTTTCACCTGAAAGTCTCCGGAAGGGAGAACCTGCTTAGCCCAAGACTATAGAAATAACTGGTCACCAGGGCTCCTGATACACAAAGAAGCAGGACCATCAGGTGAAGACAGCTCTGACAGACAGACAACAGACACTTGTCCTGTACAGGCTTAGCATAGCTCATAGGAAAGATGCCACCAGTTCAAACCTACACACCTGCAGGTTTCCAATTTTCATGGACGCAGAAAGAAACTTTTTAAACACTGCATCTGTTTTTCTTTTCTTTTTTGCCCCCTCTGATGTGATTTTTTCCTTTGCTATATTTCAGAAGTTTCTTTTCTTTTTCTTTTCTTTTCTTTTTCTTTCTAAAGACAGGGTTTCTCTGTGTAACAGAGCCGGCTAGCCTCAAACTCACAGAGACCTTTGCCTCCGGAGTGCTGGGATTAAAGGCATGTGTCACCACACTTAGATCAGAAGTTTTTTAAAACTTTTTTTTTAAGTGATTTTAATCTCAGCACTCAGGAGGCAGAGGCAGGTGGATCTCTTGTGAGTTCGAGGCCAGCCTGGTCTACAAAGCAAGTTCCAGAACAGCCAGGGCTGTTACACAGAGAAATCCTGTCTTGAACCACCCTAGCCTTCTCCCCGAAAAAAAAGAAAGAAAAATGCCACTGGGGAATGTTGGCCTCTTGACTTTCTTTGGTTCTGAACAGCAAGATGTGAGCACCCTGCTCTGGTACATATTCCTACCATGAATGTGCTGTGCCACAGCAGGCTCAAAGCTTCTTGGACCAGGGCCTCTCTGAGCCAAAATAATGTTTCTCTCAGTCTCTCTCCTCTCCACCTGCCCCACTCTCAACTCATTATATGACCCAGGTTGACTTTGAACTCACAACCCTCCTTTCTCAGCCTCTGAAGTACTATTTCCTTTCTTCTCTTTGAGTTCATTTGTCTCAAGTATTTGTTATAGCACCAGGAGCCTGGTTAATGCTACTTTCTTTTCTGTAAAAAGTCTCCAGTCTTCCAAAGTCCAAGTTGGCTTCAGCACACGGTCTTCCTCTGTAAGCTTCTGAATGTAACAGCAACGTCTATGTATCCGGGATAGCTTTGGATTCTTGGGTTCATGTGATCTTGTAGCCTCAGCTTCTCAACTAACTGGGACCATAGGCAGGTTACATGCCTAGCTGTGTCACTGATCATTCTTAATGGTCAGCACAGTGCTTTGCATTCCATTGAGACTGAAGATAAATGTCACAAGAAAATAAGTGCTTCTTTAAATGCATAATGAATAATCTAACTTCAAGAACTGACAAACTTTCCTATTCTGATAAGGCATTGAAGGATAAAGTCAAAAGAATGTTTTTTAATTACATGCATTCATGTATTCTTATGTTTATAACCAGCTTTTATTAGATATCATTAATATATTGCAATATTCACCCTTTAAGAATGCATAACTTTCTTTTTCTCTCCTTTCATTTGAGACAGAGTCTGATATCCTGGGACTCCTATATAAACCAGGCTGATCTTGAACTCACAGAGATCTGCCTGCCTCTGCCTCCCAAGTGCTGGGTTTAAAGGCATGGACCACCACACCTGATTTACATAGCTTTAGATAATGCAATTGTGTTCTGAAATGTGTGAAACAAAGTTATATGTAATGAATCTCATTTAGTATGGTTGAATTAATAATACAAGCACGATCAGCTTATGTACACCCTTAAAATGCCACTTTGCCTAGAACGGCAGTGGTGGTGCATGCCTTACAGAGAGGCTGCTTACACCCATCTCAAACTCCGCTAAGTAACTAACAAATGGCTGGCTAGATGCCACGAGTGTATTTGGAAAGAATTACAATCTTTAGATATTCTACAACTTTATATTTTTAAAGTATGTAGCACAGGATTTCCATAACTCTAGGTCTAGGGTTATTAATTAAGTGGAGTGAGTTGCTTCATCAAGAAGCTTCAGTAATATTTTGGAGCTGTTACAAGAGAGTCAGAGATGCTGTTGCGGTCCAGTGGGTAGACACCAAGAGCTGGCAAAATGTGCTATGGAAAGTTCTTCCCCGGCAGAATCAGCTGGCCCCAAGTGGAAACAAGCATGGCTGAGAACCCCTACTTGAAACTAATGCATGAGGCAACACAAAGTGCTATTCAAGGAGAACGTGGTTGGTTAGAGATACTTCTACAACAACTGATTGTAGGTTGTAGTGCTTTTTCAAATCAAGAAGATAGGGTGGTGAAGTATTGCATAGGCATTCAGAGAGCTGGCTTTGGAATCAGAAAGATCTAGAATGCCATCCAACCAGCTCTAACAAGTTGGAGCTTAGGCTGTTAACTGTAGAATCAACACCTGTAGCAATGTGAGATAAAGCCCTCATCTAATCTGAATCAGGCTTTGGCTTCAAACCTCACCACTGGGGGGGAAAAGTATCACATCCATACACACACACACACACACACACACACACACACACACAACCATCAAGTCCTAGAAGTGCTTTGAGAAATCTTAAATGAGGAGAGGTGGCTGGTATTCAGGGAAATCACAGTCAAAAATAAATTTTAGAAATGAATACAAATTTCTTCTATATTTAGAAGCCAACATATAATAGAATGTGTTATTTTGTTTATTTATTTTGTTGTTTTGCAAATAAACAATTTATCTACACACCTGGACTTCCCAGCTGCTGAACATTGTGTATTCCTATTATGAAACTTCCCTGTCCTTGAGTCATGTGTGTTCTCTCTCTCTCTCTCTCTCTCTCTCTCTCTGAGTTTGAGTGTCTTTGCTCCACCTCACAGACCCACACTGCAACTCCTTATGAGGGAAGGCTGTTCTCTCTTGAAGCTTTCTTATAGAACCCAGGACCATCAGAAACAGCACTACCCACAATGGGCTAGTGCCCTCTCCGGTTGATTACCAATTAAGAAAATGCCTTCTAGGAAGCCCACAGCCCCATCGTATAGAGGCATTTTCTTAATTGAAATTTCCTCCTCTCAGATGACCTTAGCTTATGTCAAGTTGACATAAAACTATCCAGCACAATGATCTATAGTTGATATATGCCAACAAGCATTTTACTATTAGTCTGAGGAGACCATGTACCCCTGCCCTTAGCAACTACTGCTGCTCAGCAGACCCCAGCCTTGGTCAGAGAAACAGTGGAAAATACTGAAATAAGTGACGATTGCGTGCTCGGTACTGAATGAGACAGGTACATCACCCTCCTTTCAGGCTCAGGGGAATTCTGGGGATGAGGTGACAAAACAGTGTGAGAATGAGAGCTTCAGAATGACATCTTCCAAACATGACATTGACATTGCATGCAAGACTCACAGAAACTGTGACTACCTCATAAGACCTGCAAGAGATTGGGCCCATCAGCATTCCATCATGGAGAGAAGAGTGCCTTGGGAGGCCACGCCTCTCTCTGAGAAGCTACAGGTTGTTCATGTTGGGGGAGGAGAAACATTTTTTATTCTCAGAAGTATAGCTGTGAGTAAGCTTTCTATGTTTCAGTAAATAACCCCACACCTATGCTCATGTGAGCAGCCTGATTAAATCAGCAAGTCACATACTCACACATACTAGGAAAGGAGACAGGGACTGGTTGGGGGGAAGAAGGGGTTAAGTGAAAAGGGATTGGGAACAACAGAACTGTGATGAGGGAAAACACAATCAGATACATTAAATCCATGGATGCAATTGCCAAAGAAGGCTCTCATTCTTTGTAAGTGACTTAAGAAACAAAAGAATATTTGGTGACACATAAAAGATCTGTGATATAGAGAGCAGTTTCTGGTTTCTAGGCCAAGGTGTGGCTCAATGGCAGAGCCTGTGCCTTGCATGTATGAAGTCCTGGGTTCCTCCTCTAGTACTAGAGCAAATGTTCATTCCAGCACATGTAAGTTAGGCTACACTAGAAGCCAGCCCTGCTGAGCTCTGAATGACTTTGTCATTGTGCATGACTGTATAGCTGCATAGGAATGGTCTAGCCTGCAGACCTGAAACGGTTGCTATGTGTGCTTTACAGCAGAGTGTGCATCTCTGCTTGAGACATACAATACACTGTACAATTGCTCTCTCCCTTGCATTTTATAAAGAGTGTTACTTCATATTCTTTCACTATAAAGTAATGTCCTCAAGTATAACCATACAATCAGCAACATAATTATAACATACGAACAAAGAACCAAAGGGGAGAGGTACTGACGTCATCCAACTTCGCACATTTGTAAAGGTGATGGTAAGGGAGGTGGCAAAGTCTGCTTTTGTGCGTCAGGAGTATTTCCCTCTGGGTCTTGTAGCTGACTACCTAGAGGCCAGTGTCCTCTTTTCAACTGTTAAATAACCTCATTGCAGTTGGGTGTTTGCCTTTACCTCACAGGCCTCAGGGTTAATCCTGATTCACACCAGGCCTGTCATCAAGATTCTTATGATCCTGTCTGTACTTGATTTTAGAAAGAGATGAATAACTCAACCATGGAGAAGACAATAGAGAGGAATTTACCTGGGATTGTTCTAGAAAGGACATCCTCGCTGATTAAAAACAGACACACAAGATTAGGGTGTGGCTCAGGGATAGAGTACTTTAATAATGAAAAACCTGCCGGCCTCCATGTTAGGCTTGAAAGTTATCCTATAGTGAAGACAAACTAAGTTCACTACTGTCTGTGATCAAACCTCTGTTTCTCAAGGACTGGGCTATGACCTACCTGTAACCTTAACTTAAAATGGTTCTGTACTGCCTGTTCCTGGAATGGCAGTCATGTCTTTGTTTCAAAAAGTTCTTTATAACCATCTTTGTTTCAAAAAGTTATATGACCACCCATGACTACCTTGTTATATCCACTGTGCAACCATGTCGTTCTTTCAACAGGCTGTTAGGACTAACTTGTTTGTCTGCTCCTGTAACCCCACCTATTTTGCCAAATGCCCCATTTGAAACCCCCTACCCTCAGCTATGAAAGCCTTGTCTTTCTCACATCCAATGCTGACCTCTCCAATCCCACCATAGGGTGAGGCAGCCTGTGTACACAAATAAACAAGCTTGCTTGTTTGTTTTAATTAATTTAGCCATGATGTTTTGAGTCAGTGGTCTTTCTCCTCCCTTCCTTGGAATTAACAATAGTGTGTAATGTAATGTCTTTGTGATAGTGAGGGCCCTGCCCTGAATGTAGCCTGGTACCAAGGCCACTTCCATCTGTTCTGAAGAGCAGTAAACATTTCCAGTAGGATGGAACATGGCCTTTTTATGGAAACCCAGAAAAACAAAAGCCACGCCTTATCAAATTTTGCTCACATTGACTGGGACCAGGTACATAGCAATGTGTTCTCAACACTACTTGAAACAAGCAAAAGCATCACATGCTATCTCTGACACTTTGTACCCAGAGTTCCAACCTGTAATTCTGTGCATGCTTCTCACATCAGCTTTCCTACTGAAGTGCTTTGACCAGTAGTTGCTTAGCCTAAGGATCCCCAAGAAAGTTCATTGAGAGAACTTTAGTACACAGCAAACGGTTTTTGCCTGACATTTGCTTGACTGGTTTGATTACTGGTCAGTGTTAGCATGCATCATTATGTGCATTAGAATTCATTTCACATCCCACCTGATCCTTGCTTTCACTGGATATACCTCTATAATTCCAAATTATGCCCGTATTGTCATCTGATTATCATAAAACCTTATTAGAATCTTCATCTCCACATTACTCTGAATTCCTTCTTATTTATTTCTGTAATTTGTTCCGTTTTGACATTTTGGTACTGAACTGAAGGCCTCCTAAGGCAGAATGATACAATGTTGATGTTTCTCTATGATCTCTTGTACTTCTTTTAAAATGAAATGCCTTCTTTGTTGCCACAGATTTTCTTTGGAACATTTCCTTTCTGTTTCAGGACTTCCAATAACCAATCTTTAGAAAGGTGGTTGCTGGATGGAAAATACTTTCATCTATGTTACTTTTTCTGAAAATACCTTTCATTTTCCTTAATCTATCACAAAGCAGTTTAGCTGGGTATAGAATTCTGGGTTGATAGTTCTTTTCTTAAGAGAATAAAAACAAAAACAACAAAAACAAAATGCTCCACTTCCTTTTGGCTGGTGGTTGCTGATGAAAATCTTCTCATTTGAACTGCAGTTTCCTACATACAGGATTAGAAAAAACATGCCCATCCTTTGTAAGGAGGGCACCACAAGGAATGCTACCTGCATCTCTAAGTGTAATGTAGGAGTGGAGAAGGGTTTCAAGACAAATCTAGAATTCTTCTTAACAATGGAAAAGGAGATTATTACAAAAAGGCATCCTGAACAGTCTCTGTATTAGCTGTTATATCCAGGTTCCTGCCCTGTTTGAGAAAGTACCCATCCTGACTCCTTCAGGGATGAACAGTGATGTGGAAGTGTAAGCCAAACAAACCCTTTTCTCCTCAAGTTGCTTTGGTCATGGCGTTTCTTTTTTTTTTTATTGGATATTTTGTTTATTTACAATACAGATATCATCTCCTTTCTCCATTTTCCCTCCCTAGAATCTCCTATTCTATACTTCCTCTTCCTTTATGCTTTTATACCATTTTGATTACATGCATGTATTAAGGTCAGTTCTAGGTTAGGGTCTAGCAATACAATAGATACAAATAGTTGAGGAACAAGTAATATAATAAACACAAATAGTCAAAGAAAAAGCAAGGCATGAAACCCAGTTACATGAACACTCCCATGATCACTGTTTCTAAAGGCTTATCAGGATGACCAAAGTATCTGAGCCTACTTCCCTATCCTAGCCCAAGGTCATTTTCATGTCTGAAGCCTACTTCCTTGTTCTAGCCTAAAATTTAGATTCCTGTCTGAAATTACTTCTTTGTTCTGGCCTAATATTTAAATTCCTGCCTGAGATTACTTCTTTGTTGTAGCCTACAATTTAGACTCCTACCTGAAATTACTTCTTTGTTCTAGTCTAATGTCAAATTCCTGCTTGAAGCCTACTTCCTTCTCCTTGGCCAATGTCATATTCCTGTCAAGGATCCCCTTTCTTTGTCCTTGGCCCACGTCAACTTCTTGCCAAGCAGCTCCAAAGGCTCTCCACCTCTCCCCCTTTTTTATTTTGTTAACAAGACTGAGCCTGTCTTAGGCCATTATGACAAGAATGCCTTCCTTACCTATCATGGAATATGCATTATCAAAGGCAATGCACTTATGTCTTATGTTGGTAAGGCTCTGTTCAAAATCTTACCCGTCCTTGGCTTGTCAGCCTGTTAATTTAATAACTCTGTCTGGGGGTCCATTTTCAGGTTTAAACCATGTACTTTGATACATGTTGATGTTGTTAAAGAAAGCTTTAACATGATGGGCAGGAATAAAAGTATTCCCAGGACAGGAAGAGCTAGCATGATCAAGCTATATATTCCATTCTTGAGGTTTATCCAAAATGGAAATACTGAGCTCAAGCCATGGATAATTTTATCAGCATTATCTGCAGCATCAAAGATCAACAGAGCAGCATTCTTTAAATTCATAATCTCACTATGCAAAGTTAACACACCCAGAAAGGTGTTAGGATTATGTCAAATATCCTACAGGTGTCTTTAAACTTTTTTCTAATTATAATGACAATCATTGTGAATTTCAAAAATAATACTACTCCAGTGATATTTGTCATCAGACTTGGGATGACTCCACAATCATTGTGAATTTCAAAAGTAACACTACTCCAATAACATTTGTCATGACACTTGGGATGGCTCCTAACTCTTGAACCCTGAACCTCCTTCAGATAATTTGAATGGGTTATAGAGCAACATTCGTTATTCCAGATACCTATATAAATTATTTTGTATACTCATTATATACATTAGTAACTTTTTTTTTTTGCTAGATGGTTAACAAAAATAGTTGTCTTAACTTCTTGTGTCAATGCTATTGCAAAAGGAGTGGTGCTAGCAATTAATGGAATTAAAGCTGTTATACAAGCAATAATCAAGCCTGCTACCCTCTTGCTTCTGCTTAAAGCTCAACTCACTTCTTCTAGCACTTTCAAGCCTTTTTCAGAGAATCAAGGTTTTCTAATACTCAGGGCAGTGAGACAAAAGCTGGTTGATAGACTCCTGTAACAGACATACCAGGTTTCAACACACTAACATAATTGGAAATTATGCAGTCAATGCAACTTACAGTAAATGTTGTAGAAGAGACAAAACCGATTTTAGCTTGACAATTAAAAGAGCCTTAAAACATGCACTAACCCTTGTTTGAAATCCAGATCCTGTCCCAACATTATCTCTTGCTATCCTAACATCATATCGAGCTGCTTCCAAATATGTCTCTGACAAAGTCCAGATCCAGTCTTCCAAAAGTAGACTGTTATTTTCCGTATTAGATTGATTTTTAGACCAGAACATGATTGAGTCTTAATAGTTGGGCACCTTTAAGAAGAATACAAGAGACATAATTTCTCTTTTCTATTCTCTATCCCACAAGGTCTAAAAACTTGAAGCAAGGCAGCTTGTCTCATCTGGGATATAGTCAAGCAAAGGTGGGTCAGAAATATATGTCCAATACAGCTCCCCGGTCACCCTTGTCAGGGCACTCAGCAAGCTCACAGGTTGGCATCATTCTTTGTTTCAGCAACAGTATGTCTCACCAATCTTTTAAAAGTTTCATGGACCTCTCCCACAATACCTTGTGCTTGAGGATTATACAAAATCCCTGTAATAAATTGACAAAAGGTCTTGAGTGCTCAACTACAATTGCCAGACCCATTATCTGTTTTTTTTTAAATTGGATATTTTATTTATTTACCGTTCAATGTTATCTCCTCTCCCATTTCCCACCCCCCCAAAAAATACCTTATCCCATCCCCCTGCCTCCTATTTCTATGAGGATGTGCTCCCACCATCCTCCCATTCCTGCCTCCCTGCTCTCGAATTCCCCAACACTAGGGAATCCAAACTTTCAGGCACCAAGGCCCTCCACTTCCACTGATACCTGACAAGGCCACCCTCAACCACCTATACAGGTGGAGCCATGGGTCCCTCCCTTTGTGTTCTCAGGCTGAAAGTTTTAGCATGGCTACTCCAGCTTGTTTCCTAGGACCATTTGCTTGAAAAATTGTTTTCCAGCCTTTTAGTGCAAGGTAGTGTCTGTCTTTGTCACTGAGGTGGGTTTCCTGTATGCAGCAAAATGCTGAGTCCTGTTTACGTATCCAGTCCATTAGCCTATGTCTTTTAAATGGGGACTTGAGTCCACTGATGTTAAGAGATAATAAGGAAAAATGATTGTAGCTTCCTGTTACTTTTGTTATTAGAGATGAATTATGTGTCTTTTAATTGGGGACTTGAGTCCATTGATGTTAAGAGATATTAAGGAAAAATGATTGTAGCTTCCTGTTACTTTTGTTATTAGAGGTAAATTATGTTTGTGTAGCTATCTTCTTTCGGGGTTGTTGGAAGATTACTTTCCTTGCTTTTCTAGGATGTAGTTTCCTTCCTTGTGTTGGTGTTTTCCATCAATTATCCTTTGAAGTGCTGGGTTTGTGGAAAGATATTGTATAAATTTGGTTTTGTTGTGGAATATCTTGGTTTCTCCATCTATGGTAATTGAGAGTTTTGCTGGGTATAGTAGCCTGGGCTGGCATTTGTGTTCTCTTAGGGTCTGTATGACATTTGTCCAGCATCTTCTCACTTTTATAGTATCTGGTGAGAAGTCTGGTATAATTCTGATAGGTCTGCCTTTATATGTTACTTGGCCTTTTTCCCTTACTGCATTTAATATTTTTTCTTTGTTTTGTGCACTTGGTGTTTTGATTATTATGTGATGGGAGGTATTTCTTTTCTGGCCTAGTCTATTTGGTATTCTGTAGGCTTCCTGTATGTTTATGGACATCTCTTTCTTTAGGTTAGGGAAGTTTTCTTCTATAATTTTGTTGAAGATATTTATTGGCCCTTTAAGTTGGGAATCTTCACTCTCTTCTATACCTATTATTATTAGGTTTGGTATTCTCATCGTGTCCAGGGTTTCCAGGATGTTTTATGTTAAGAACTTGTTGCATTTTGAGTTTTCTTTGACAATTGTGTCAATATTTTCTATGGTATCTTCTGCACCTGAGATTCTCTTTTCTATCTCTTGTATTCTGTTGATGTTGCTTGCGTCTATGACTCCTGACTTCTTTCTTAGGTTTTCTATCTCCAGGGTAGTCTCCTTTTGTGATTTCTTTATTGTTTCTACTTCCATTTTTTTTTTAATACCCTGGATGGTTTTGTTCAATTCCTTCACCTGTTTGGTTGTGTTCTCTTGCAATTCTTTTTTGTTTTGTTTTGTTTTTTTGTTTGTTTGTTTGTTTGTTTTTCGAGACAGGGTTTCTCTATATAGCCTTGGCAGTCCTGGAACTCACTCTGTAGACCAGGCTGGCCTCGAACTCAGAAATCCGTCTGCCTCTGCCTCCCAATTGCTGGGATTAAAGGCGTGTGCCACCAATGCCCGGCATCTTGCAATTCTTTAAGGGAGTTTTGTGTTTCCTGTTTAAGGGTTTCTACTTGTTTACCTGTGTTCTCCTCAATTTCTTTGAGAGTTTTATTTATATCCTTCTTAAAATCCTCTATCATCATCATTAGAAGTGATTTTAAATCTGAATCTTGCTTTCATGGTGATATGGAGAATTCAGGACTTTCTAGTGTGGGAGAACTAGGTTCTGATAATGCCAAGTACTTTGGGTTGCTGATGCTTATGTTCTTACGCTTGCCTTTCACCATCTGCATCTCCTTAGTGCTACCTGCCCTGTCTCTGACTGGAGCCTGTCTTTTCTATTATCTTGGTTGTGTCAGAACTGTGTGGGGTGGGTTTTGCTACTGGGGTTAGAGCTGAGGCCCAAGATCTGGTCAGTGCTTGGGCGCAGACCAGAAGGAATCCGTGTTCTGGGCCAGGAGTGAATTCCTGGGTCCCAGTAGGTCCCAGTTACTCCCTGTTTAGGGTGGGTGTTGCTGTCTCCTTACCTAAGATACTGCCCGGGTTAGAGCTCCTGGGAGCCCTGCTTCCTCTGGGTTCTGTGAGATTGGGTGCAGAGCTGCCACCTGGGATCTGCTCAGTGCTTGGGCCCAGACTGGCCATGGTGTTTCATCATAGTCATTGTAACCCCAACTAAAACAAGCATAATAGACTTCATTATGTCATTCTGTATATACATAATGAATTTGGATCATAGTCGTTCCCCCTGCCCCTCATTTCCCTCCTACCCGTGCTAATCCCCTTCCTCTTTTGAGCTAACCCCCTTCCACTTTCATGTCTTTTTCTTCTCTTTTTCCTTTTTGTTTTTCTTCTTGTTTTGTTTTGTTTTGTTTTGTTTTTTGGTGACACAATGAGTTCTACTAGGATGCTTACCAGGAACATGTGGGAGGAGTTGTTTAAGGAGCAAGGCCACCTTATCAGCAGCTACACCACTGAAGAAAATGTTATGTACAGATCTTCAGGGAAGAGGAGTGGGGCTTTATGCGTTCCTTCATCTCCATGACTGAATATTGATTGATCCAAACTTATTCAGGTCTTGTACAGATAATCACAGCTGCTGTGTGTTCAAGCCTATAGTGGTCATCTCCTTCCTGCACGCCACACTTTCATAATACTTTCCATCTTCCTCTGGCTCTTACATTCTTTCTGTTACATCATCACAATCTTCCCTGAGCTGAATGATCATTTTCATGCATACAAAAAAATAGATAGAAAACTAGATTTGTCCCGTTTACTAACCTCTGATCTAGAGGACTCATCCTATTTACTTTTATTTCCTGCCTCTTCTATGCATATTTTAATTAGCAAGATTTTTAAATTACTCACATCTATCACTGCAAACATGGGTATTTCATTTAAATGCAAAGTTTTGCTGTCTGACAAACGAGTACATTTTTACAAATCTGTATTTTTAAATCATTTTTTGCTGTTTGTTGTTACAAAGATTCACCCTCAGATAAATACTAAGAACTCATTCTACCATGGAGCTACAGATGTAGCTGAAGACTACATTTTTCACCTAACCAATAATGAGAATAATGAATCCTATTTCAAGTTGCGACCTATCTCATTTGACTTTGATTTTTTTTTTCTTTTTAGATATATTATCGTTTTTATTTGTTTGTTTGACTGTATTTAGTTATTTTTGAGACAAGGTCTCTCTATATAGCCCTGATTGTCCTGAAACTCACTAGGTCAGGCTGGCCTTGAACTCACAGAGACCTGCCTCCTTCTGCCTTCTGAGTGCTGGGTTTAAAGACATGTACCACAGTGCCCAGCAGATTTACTTTATTTTTATTTATGTATACGGCTATATACATGTGAGTGCTGGTGCCCTTGGAGGACAGAAGAGGGCATCCAATGTCCTGGAGCTGGAGTTCCAGGAGGTTATGAGCCAGCTGACTTGGGTGTTGAGCCAGGGTCCTCTGCAAACGCACTTCATGCTCTTAGCTTCTGAACCATGTCTCCAACCTTCGTTTGACTCTGTGACAACTGGTTTCAGTTTTATTACAGTTGTGTATATGACCAAGGAGAACATGCAAATTTAAAATTAAATTTACAAGCTTGGCTTCAACAAGAAAAAAGAGATCTGCCACTGTAAACGTAGGCCTCCACCTAAAGAGGATCACTGGCAAGTTAAAAGTATAATTTATTAAAATGGCATTAATTCGTCTGTAAAAAAAAAAAAATACAGCAATTCTCTCCCTGAGCCCCAGGATAAACAATGCCTGTAAAAAGAAAGGCTTGTCAGTTTCTAATGGCAGTGAGTGACTTAAGTCAGGGAAGGCAATTTAGTCAGTAAGTGGCATTTCTCGGTCTTTTGAATTATGGAATAAACAAAATAAATGGCCAAAAGTATGCTATAAGAAAAACATGTGGAACTGATGTTTGCATTACTGAGAAGCAGCTAATGGTAGAACAGAAGTGAGCGGTGACTTTACAGAGCTGATCTTTCTCGTCGCTTTGTAATGCCTTCGTCTTCTGTGCATGCTACAGAGGAGCCTGGCTGGGCTCCCATGGCTGTACCTGACTGGGCTTCCATGGCAGTACGGATGTCAACCAAGAGCTTTTTATGCTCCTTAAAGACCCAGAATTCTAGCCTTTCGTCAGGTATTTTGAAAGCAGTTTCTTCTATTCTGTACTTTTATTTTCTCCCTAACATGCTCTTATGGAGAAGAAAAGTTTTCCATTTTTTGAAGTCCATTATATGAACAGTTGTTGAATAAATTACAGCAGATGCCACACCTTAGAAACCTTCGCCTAACCCAGGGTTACAAAGATTTCCTCCTAGACATTTCATAATTTTAGAGTTTAATATTTCTTGTTGGTGCTGATTTATGATTCTTTTGAGACAATTATGTGGCCCACTGATGAGTCTCTTACCTCAGCTTTCAGAGTGCTGGAATTGTAGGCATATGTCACCATACCTGGCCTTAGTTGTAGAGTTTATGTATTGGTTAATACATAAGTCAGTTGCCAAGTCAGGGTTTGTTTGTTTGTTTTGTTGTTTTGTTGTTTTGTTGTTTTGTTGTTTTGTTTTTGCATACGACACATTTCAAGTCAGTTTTTTTTTTAACATACAGTGAAAGATACAAATGTAAGATTTTTTTAGCTTGCATGTAAGTATAGCATCATCTGCAAACTCTGCTTTATCCACATGGCCTTATACATTTGCTTCAAGTCTATGCGTTAGTTCTCACACACGGTTTGCTGCCTGGATCCCTGCATAAAGTGTGTTTCTGACTGTGGACAGTCTCACTCCCCTAATGGGCACCTGCGTGTGTTACTGTAACTTCCTCTCCTCAGTTCCCTTAATCGTTCTCATCTGTCACATCCACACATTTGCTCTTTCGCACTTTGTCAATTTCCACTCTTCCCTTAATATCTCACCTTCTACAGCACATATTTATGGTCACTGCAGGGAACCATTGCTTTCGATGGTTCTTCAATTTTCCTCTCATCTCTACTCGAGAAGGAAATTGTGAGGCATTTTATTCCTGCCTGCATTCATATCACCCTCAATGTGTAATTCACACTCTGCCCTTTTGCCCAGGGGTTCCTCATGGTTTGCAGCCAACCATTTCCCCTTTTCATTTGTTTTGGTTCATTGGTGGCATCATGATGTGGAGGAAATCGAGCCACGGTCCATCTGAACTCTGCTTCCCCGTAGTCTTATAACTTGGTTCAAATGCAGTCTGGGGCTTGTTCTCTTCATCCAAACAAAACAAAACAACCAAAACTATGCTACCAACTCTCTTCATGTTGTCAACATGAAGGAGGATATATCATCGTTAGAATATATTCTTCATCTTCATGTCTGCTCTATGCATGCCTAGTGCCACTGATGATTCTATTACATATCTAAATAGGATTACATATTCTAAATATATTGCAGCTATTAGAAATGCTAACCACTTGGCCTAAGCAGTCAGAGCTGTAGTTTAATCCACCATTGCCCAGAACCTGCTGGCCAAAACCTAGCATTCTAAGACTGCTGATGGTGCAAGATGTTGGCTACCAAAATGAGATTCAGAGACTATCTTAATTTACTCTAGATTTGGTTTGCTTTTCATTCACAAAATATTAAAATAACCAAGAGCTGTATTCTAAATCCCAAGATTCCTAGCCCAGCAGACATTGCCAAAACCTAGACCACTGAAATTCTAGCCTCTAACTTGATGCTGGTATTTTGTAGCTATATCACAATTTTCATAATTTGTTTTGTTTTGTCTTTGTTTTTGCAGTCCTGGGCATTGAACCCAGGGCTTTGCACATGTTACACAGGTGTTCAACCACAGAGATGGACATATATATATCCCAGCCCAAATTTATTTTTATGTGTGCAAAGCAAACTATTTAGACGGGCTAGTAGATCAGTCTAGTAATCCCAGATACGCAGGAGAGTGAGGTAGGAAGACCAAGATCTAAATCTGACAGAGGTTCAGAGTGCATTCAAGACTAGCTTGGGAAATTTAATGAGACGTTGTCTCAAGATAAAATGGGAAGAGAAGGCTGGTGAAACGCTTCAGTGAAAAAGCTTGTAGGCACTCCATCATAGCTAATGGAAGCTACTAGGTCAAGAATGTTTAATTAATGCTTCTAGAAACTTACTTAAAAACCCATCAACTGGGTTGTTTGAACCTTTGGATGCTCCAAGCTAACATCAACCCAAGCCTAATTGAACAAATGTTTAGCTGCACTTGCCAATGAAGGAGCCACTAGCCACGTGTGACTTGCTATGTGTGACACATAAGCAAAGGGTACCCCATTTTAAAGGGTCCCAAAGAAAGATTATAAAGTGCCTGTTACTAGATTCCCAATTAGGGAAATGGTAACATTTTGGAAATACTGGATTAAACACATTATTATAGTTATTCTTAATTGCCTTTTTTTTTTCTTTTTGAAATGTAGGTCGTGGGCCTGGAGAGATACTTTGGAGGTTAAAAACACTGGCTGTTTGATTCCCAGAAGACTAGGGTTTGATCCTCAGCATCAACATGGAGGATCACAGCCATCCTTAGCTCCAACCCCAGGGGAGCCCAGTGCTGCTTCTGGCCTTTATTGGTACCAGACATGCACATGGTACACAGACATACATGCAGGCACACATCCACACATAAAAGTATGTAAAAAAAAAAAAACATTTAAAATGTGGTTTATTAATTTTTTTATTGTCTCTGTGTGATCCCCACTGCATTTCTATTGAATGGTGCTAGTCTACAGCTTAGAAATGTGTGAAATACTCTGATACATAAAGCCGGTGGATAAGAATAATTGTGGCTCATTAGGACTTAGCAAAGGTGTTGTAATGTCATTAGTGAGATGGAGGTGTTTAGTGCATTCATGATTGCCTAAGCAACCTGAAGGGCGGTGCAGAAGGTTTATTCACAAGACACAAAGAAAACAAATTTGAGTCCCCACATTTCTGCAGAGGAAAAGCTGTTGGCTTAAGCTGTGGACACGTGTGCCACACCCTGCCAACACAAGCTCACATTCAGCATATTACTCTTCCCTGAAACCTGCCCCCCAGGGTTCTGCCACTAATGGCTCACAGTGGGATCCCTTTTAAAGTGAAATTACACTCCCTCCAGGATGCGCTGCACATGCTGACATCTTGAGAGTATTTAGTTTCTTACTCAACCTAATGTTCATCTTTACTCTTGTCTTGACTTTGAACAAAACACTGACCAGGAATGGTGAGTTATGGACTTTGCTAGGAGATGACCGGTGAAATTGTCAGTGTTTGCTCTAGATATGATGAAATGTTTATATATAAAAAAAAAATTCAGAGACAGAAACTTTTTCCATTATGAAAGCCAGTTTGGTGGGCCTTAAAAAAACTAAATAGAACTACCATATAGAAAATAAAACATCTAGATGTACTATTCCTAGGAATGAAGAATACACCTGGAAGATTCTATGACCGCACCTCAGGGATGTTTGCTCATCAGTTTTTACTGCACAAGAGCCAAGTTATAGAATCAGCTTAGGTGCACATCAACAAAAGTGGGCAAAGACAATGCGTGGCATATATACAATAGAGTTTCTTCAGCTGTGAATAAAAACAAAATGGTGTCATCTGCAGGAAGATGAATAGAGGTCATCACACTAGTTAAAATATGCAAGACTCAGAAAGGTAAATGTCACATCTTCTCTCATCCACAGAATCCAGATTCAAATATATACATGATATCTATCAAATAGATTATATTACTATGTATATATCATATACATATATACGTATATGTATATATATCATTTGTATGATATAAAAGCAGAGAGATTTTTTAAATGTGGAGGAGAGGAAGACAGCAGAGTGGGGAATGAGATAGAAATGGAGGGCAGCATAGAAATATGAGCAGCATACAATGACGTATGTGTGTGAAATACAGTAATGAAGTCTAGCATTTTATATGCTAATTAAGAAAAAGGGGAAGTTTAATGCCAGAGCTATCATATTGACAACATAATAACAGATAAGTGAAGAATATGACAAACACAGGGAGATAGGCTGCAGGGAATTATAGAAGACGGAGGTCAGAGAGGCAAGCCTTGGAAGTGAAAGACGGCTGAAAGAAGGCTGAGTTTCACCTGGTATATGTGTGTGTTTGGGATGGGGTGCAGCTCAAAACCCAAATGTTAGCTCTAGCATTGATTACTGCAGCTAACCCAGTGTTTAACTCTTCCCCTAGTACCATCCCGGAAAGGTGTGAGGGCAGCAGGGTTTCCCCCTAATATTTAATTAAAATATACATCTAAGAATATAATGATTATATAATAATAATAATAATACAGGGGCTGTAAGTCTATTGAAGTTTCAGGATTTGTGTGAGGTCATCCAGCATGTGACCACCTGATGTCCTATGGTCACAATGATTCTCATGATTGGATAACTGTTACTGTGACTTGGTATCTTTATCTATAAAATGGAGATAAAAATGTCTGTCTGGCAGAAATGTGAAGGATCTAAGTGAGGTAATTAATGGGAGAGTTAACAGGGCTGGTTATAAGCAGCCAGTGACATTAGACAGTGAGGAAGGTGACAGTGAGCTGGACATCCATTGAGGACTCACTGGTCTACGCTCATCTTCATGTATCATGTTAATGCCCATTTGTAAACTCTTGGCTATTTCTCAGTCCAGACATTTAGTGTATGAACATAGTTCATTGTCTCCTTTAATCCAAGAATATACTTTATTTCACAAATCCCACTCTTTTCAAGTCTTTTCAACACACTGTAATTGAAAAAATATTGCTATGTTGTGCAGCCAGGTCTCAAGATGTATCCTTTAAAACGTGAGTGAAATGCATTAGGGAGCCCCTTAGGTTAGACATCAGATAAATGTAAAATGTTTAAGAGCAGCCCTCAAGGGGAAAAGCTGTGGCTTCAACTTTTAACCCTTGAGAGAAGTAAAGGAGCTTGTGAAAGTGAGGGGGGGGGCAAGAGAGGATGACGGGGGTGAATATGATCAAAGTATATTATATACAGCTACATCCCAATGAAACCTACTGTTTTGCAACTAGTAAACATTGATTAAAAAGAGGAAACAAAATATAGTATACTATACCTGAAAGAGCCTCTGCAGCAGTTTAAAAAAAAAAAAAAAAGACTCCATGGACCAGCTTAGGAAAGAGCCTGCAGCCATGTTATTAGGAAAAACACACTATAGAGAAAGTTTTCCATCAGTATCTACCCTTTTTTAAAGCAGAATTTCATTATAGAGCCCCAGCCAGCCTGGAACTCACTGTGTAGATGGGGCTTGCCTCAAACTCACAGGAACCCACCTGTCTTTGCCTCTTGAGTACTGGGATTAAACGAGTACGCTGTCTTCATACTCCTTTATATTCCTGGCTCAAGATGGCTCTTTTAGAGAAACAAAACTAAACTAAAACAACTAGGTTAAGCACCCTAAAATTAGGTATTTGAGGAGAAAACCATCTGACTCTATTCAATTTCAAACTATCAATGTGATGTCACTGACTATGAAGTCAGAAACTGTTCATAATTGGCTTCCTAAAGCAGGAATAAGCTGCCTCTCATGGCTCACGTCAATCCTCTGCAGTGTCCCGATTATAGCACGGTGTCTTCTGTGTCACTGTATTGACGCCTTCACTTTACCAATGGGTCTCAAATTGTGCTCTTCCAACCAATAGCATAAGCATCATCTAAGAACTTATGAAAGGCCAAAATCTTAGGCTCTTGTTTCTCAGGCAGTCTGAGACTCAACCCTCAAAGGGATACTGTGTTTGAGAATCACTGCTGACCACTGCTGCAGTTACTTCTGAAGGGACAGAAGCTTTTACCCCAAGGAGCTTTTACTGTGTTAATTAGCAATAGTGTTGCTTTCTGCTTTAGATTTCTAATTATAGATTCTAAAACTGTAGCTTGTACAATCTCAGAACCTAAGAGATGTCTGTGCTCCCAGCTTCACTTTGGCACTAGGCACAATAGGCAAGTAATGAAGACAAGGTGAGTGTCCACCATCTAATGAACAAGGGCAATGCGGTCCATTCATACCGTTCAGCCACAAAAATGATGGGATCTGTCACATGCAACATCGTAAACGGTACTGGAGCTGATTGCACTACACAAAATAAGCCAGTCATGCACAGAACAAGATAGCACAATATAACTCATATGTAGAATCCAAAATATTTCATCCCAAGGAATTCCATGATTTCATGGTTACTGTAGGCTAGAGAGACTATTTGGGGCAGAGGGATGAGGAGAGGTTAATTCACTGGCCCTCACTGGCCCAAGTGGCAGTTAGCAGCAGGAGGGTGACTATATATTAATGCACTGCATATTTCAAAAAGCATAAAGAAAGATTTCTTAATTATTCTTTACTACAAAGAAACAATAAATAGATAAACAGGTGTATTTCATCAGATTTAAACACTATACAATGTATACAAGCATTGAAACGTCATGCTTTTCGCATAACCGGGTAGAGTTTTATGTTTCTATGTTTCTGCTAAAAATAAAATTCAATTGACAGACAGGAGCTCCCAGGAAGGCAAGATGACTGAACATCACTTCACGAGGTCCAAAAGAGGATCTTGCCATGGATAAGAGTTATCCACAAACTGAAAGAAAGAGTGAAGAAACTGAAGATACAGGCTTTGAGTCTTTACAGGATACCAACAGGATTCAGGGGGGATTCTGACTGTGCAGAACAGTAATGAGCCTGGACCACAAAGCTGTGTAGAAGGCTGGATTCTCTTTGTCACTGGAGTCCACAAGGAAGCCACTAAAGACAACATTTATGACAAGTTCGATTATTATGGGGAAATAAAATTCAGCCACAGTCATACAGGATACTTAAAGGGGTGTAGTCTATTTAAGGATAAAACACGAAAAGGCCTGGGCTGCCATGGAAGGACTCAGTGGTCAAGATCTGACGGGACAGTCTGTCAGTGTGGACAGCTGATTTATTCAATGTCCACTCAGGGGCAAGAGGAGATGTGACTGAAGACTGAATAGGAGTCCAGACCTGAGATGCTGCTGGCAGGTTTTGTCCAAGTGGTTTCTCCACAGTTCCATTTGATCCTTCAAGCCTTGAAGACACAAGGATTGGGTAGAACTCTCACTCACTTAACCTCTTTCCCTAGCTGATTGCTAGGGTTTTTGTTGTTGTTTTGTTTTTTTCAGTTACAAACAAACATTCCATTTTTTTTAGTTTTTCAATTTGAAGTTGCCTTTCTGTTCTAAACACTTTAAAGAACTGATTACATTAAAGGATTGTGGATTTCTGGAAAGATATTTTACCTGGGGTAGAGATGGGAAGACGAGAGAGCTGAGGTGACAGATTTTCTTACAGTTTTGCAGAGTAACTGTTGTGTTCCTACATCCTCTGTTGTGAACAAATGGATGTTATATTAGTGTCAAAAATAAACTTAATTTAGAATAAAGGAAACAAAGGATGCCAAGCCACTGTTCTCAGGAGCAGGACAGCAAATATTCCTACCACTGTTCTCAAGAGTTATTTAGTTATTTACTATGAGAAGCTCTGACAAGGAGTTGGGAGTTACTAATTATGACTGGGTTTTTTTTTTTGTTTTTTGTTTTTTGTTTTTTTTTTTTTTTTAACTTCTAGAGTAAAGACCATGGGCAAAATTCCTGGTTGAAAACAGACAGATGCCTGCTGTTTTGATGGCCTTATACCTCTTCTTGGATTGTTGTTTGTTTGTTTAGAAATTACATCAATGCAGTCCTAACTTCAGTTATACCATAGAACTATTGGCAGAGGACTATACGTTTTGCAGCATGCTGAAATAGCTTAGTGAGAGCTGTACAGGTCAGAAGGTACAACCTTGTATCTTGGTAGGCACATACTCATCCAATTACAAAATCAATTTTCAATAACAGCAACATTTTCTGTTTTGGGGAACATTCCATTTTCATCATCTTGATGGGCTAAGTGAGATCTGCCTTCCTACACAGTCACAATCTGGCTTGAATTCTAGTGAGAATTCCTCCTCTTTCCTGATCCTCTTGTCTCTTTTTCCTCCCCCTCTCCTCCTCCTCTCTGATCCTGTCTCACTCTGTGTCTCTGTCTTTCTCATTCCTTTCTCTCTTTCCTCCCTCCTCCCACCTCCCATCCACTGACTTTCATATATTGGAAGGCTCACAGGATACATATAATATGATTCTCAGACTTGGTACCATGTTGTCATTCCTTTGTTTATTTAATGACACAGGGTCAGCTGTATAGTCCAAGCCACCTTTAAACCATCATTCTTCTGCCTCACCATCCTAAGCACTAGGGCTACAGATGTTTCTACCACACCTAGTCCACTCTGTGGGTAGAAGTATAATCGTGCAGGGCCAGGGAGATAGCACAGGGTGCGATGTCTTCAGGTCCCAGAATCTGCATGGTAGAAGGGAAGAACTGACTCCAAGTTGTCTTCTGACACCTGCCACCACACACACACACCACATTAAATAAATTGGGTCCAATCATCCAGTCTCTTGACAAGCCCAGATTGCCATGATTTTCAGTTTTGTCACAAGCATGTCACTTTCCATTGCACATCTCGACTTTACAGTCATCCACTGTCCCCACATCGATTACATCATCTTTACCTACTTTTCCATTTGGATCGATAACTAGCTCCATGCGCAAAGTTCATACTTATTCCCATTGCATCATAACCCTGTTTGTTTGGATTCCCAAAACAATAGCGTTCTTTTACAATTTGTCATCTTGCTCCCCACTTTCTCTTTGTCCAGGATTGTGCTTTCTGTGGCCCTAACAACACGCCTGTCTTTCTGCATAAAACACTGAAAACACCACTGGACAAGATAAAGCTAACTCCTTCCGGTCTCCTTTAATCAATGATTGATGATCAAAGCTTGAAAGCAGAATGGAATGTCCAGGTGGAGTACCAGTTAAACATTGACTGCCAGTTGCCATTTCTCCAATGTGGCTCTCTGATGAAAAACAAAGGACACCACAGTGACTGTAAATAATCCTAGGAATGCCTAAGAGGAACCAAGAACTTGAAATATAGATTCCTATGCTTTGGTGCATTGTAGAAATAGGAATTTAAGAACAGTTCAATTTAGAGCCTTTAGTATGTTTTTTAATTAATTGGATTTTGAGATTCATACTGTACCAAAAACCAGTGTTAGAAAATTTGTTTTGCAATTTTCCCTGAGGTATTTTGTTTATCAAACATCTTTCTCACATCGTTTCTTAAGCATACAAAAATGTAAATGATGAAAAAAAATGCTTTTGGAAGACGTCTTGCTTAGCACAGAGCACTGGCTGAGTTTCACACTGTGAAGACACCTACTCATGAGTCTGCCTGTGAGCTGTGTGGTTGTGTGGCTGTGTCGGCTCGAGGGCTGAAGGAGATACCACATGCTCCCAAATCCCACAGTTCAGTTCAGAAAACACATCTGAGATCACAGCTGAACCAAATGAGAAGAGATTAAAAAGTGTGTTCGAGGACTGGAAAGCTTGCTCTGTGAGTACACACTCATGCAGATGCGAGAACATGAGTTCAGATCTCCTAGAGCCACATAAAGCCAGACATAGTTCATGTGTCTGTAAGCACAGTACTCTAGTGGCAAGATGAGAGGCAGGGACAGGATAATCCCTGGATAATCTTGGGACAGCTAGCATGGATGCACAGTGTCAAACAAGAGAGCCTGTCTCCAACAAGGTGGACATCTGAAGTTCTCCTCTGACTTCTGTATGTGCACAGTGGCAACCATAACCAGCACTCACACACACACACACACACACACACAGAGAGAGAGAGAGAGAGAGAGAGAGAGAGAGAGAGAGAGAGAGAGA